>CM055980.1:18165000-19365000 GCA_029531755.1 Holothuria leucospilota
TATATGAGTCAATCAACTCTGTATTAAATAGTCTCACAGAGACCTTAGGCCATTGCTTCCTCTAACATTGAATATATATATATATATTCAGATGATGTTTAAATGGTGACTAACGTAGTGTCTGTAGTTTCTGATCTGTTAGAGCAGAGCATACCCAGTGCTCAGTGAGACTTCTTAACATTTAAGGTTTATTGAAGCAATGTTTTAGTATCTGGACAGTTTAGGACTATTCTACACACACTTCTTGACCAGGGAGCTGTTAATTGCCACTTTTACACAGCTCCCTTGTATGATCACAAGGTCCATGTAGGCGCATAGTGGCTAGCTGAGTGGGAGAAGAAAGGGGCAGTGCTTCCACATCGATAACAAAAAGTGGATCACCTAACAGTACTTTCAAATTACCATCCCTTTTGGCAAACATTTGTGTTTGTGCCACATTATGAAAGTCACCAAATTTGAGGTTTTGAAAAACTTCACTGTGATTCCCACACTTCACTCTGGTTCAGGGCCAAACAGTATTGGTGCATTCATGAAGTTACTGAGATTGATTTCAGGAAAGTAAGAAGAAAGTGTTGTGATGTACTGCTACGCAAAGAAACATAATTTGCTACCTAGGAAAATTATATACAACATGTGATAGGCCTTATATCTGGAACATGAAAGAGGGCGTAACTTTTGACGCTAACAATTTCTAACATGGTGACTTAAGATTCAAGAAGCTCGGTTTTTGTCAGTATTGGATCTAAATACACTTCATAACCACGTGTATCTTACTTAAGTCCCTCACCAAGACGTATTGTAGCAAATATACGTCATACAATCACATAGAACGGACACCGTGTCTTGTAAGGACCTACTAGTATCGCTTGCTAATATTTATAGCCTTGGCCTTGGCTTTGTGAGTTGATGACTCAGCCTTGCATCCTCTGGCCTCTGAAATCTCATGTTTATTATTAAATGTGATTTACGATTTCCAAAAGGATCTCAAGCGAGAATACATGTTTCCCGAAATTTATTTTCCGATTACGAAAGTGTCGGTATTGGACACTGTTGTCAGATCAACATATGAAGGCTAAGCTCTATGTTAGGCTCAGCTCTATTTAAAGGGTGGATGGCGTGACGTTGACCTCGGAAAATATGACTTCAACTTAAACACTAATAGGCCAGATACCTATAGGTTTATTTACAAATATCATCTATCGTTTGATATGGTAACCATCCTCACTACACCCCATCACAAGAGACGCTCAGCAATAAAAGTCAGATTAGGTCCAAACTTCGGTGGACTTAAACTTCAACCTTTCTCAGCTCGTATTTAGCTCAGACTCGGGTTAGGTGGACCCACGACAGGGTTTTTGAGAGTAGCTATGACTGGTGCCAGTCGTGGAAACCAGCCAGGGGAGTGCATTAATCAAACTACTTCATCCTATTTCCGTATTGAGAATATTTGATTTGTGCAAAAAAAGGACAACATACCTGAATCGTCATCCTTTACCGTAACTGTACTCGTTGAGGTCATTACTTTGATGGCATCAGATCTCGAGAAACCAGTCGGCTCATTTCCATCAGCCAACTCAATACAGAAGCTTTGGTCATCTTCAACAATCATATCATCCACGATATCGAGGTCAATGTAAAAAGATGTAGTTGCTGACGGATAAGTTGTCATGGTTACGGTGCTCGTGTAATCGTTACCATAGAGAGCAGATTTAGGTGAGTATACTAAAGCTGCATAAAATATGAGAAAGAGAAATGAAACAGTCGGATAGCTGGTGATAGTCCAATTTGGTTTAGACAATTTGTCAAATGTGTCAGCTTCAAGGTGACAAAGGAGCCGTTTGCTATTATTATACCATTCTATATGTCAGCTCTTTACATACCCAAGTGTGGTTTATTCTTTGGTCAGTAATAGATCTATGAGTAAGGAAGTAGATCGAGTTGAATAGAGCACTTATCGATTAGTATGAAAGTGTAATACCCAGGTGACGATGTCATTCACCAGAATGCTACAATTTACTTTTTACATTTCACGTCATTTATTGCCAGAAATGCCAAAACCGTGTACTTACACACTTCAAAGTCATCATCTTCAACCATTTTGTCACAGAGTATACATATTGACACATCTGTGTCTTCCGTAACACAATCACTAACAAGAGATAACGAGCACGTTGCTAGAAAGTAAATAAGAAAGAACAAAGTTCGTGAAAGACCAGTGAATGCTGGATATTATAGCTTTCATATCAATTTTGTCGTAACTAAATCCCATGCAGTTTGCGTTATCGTCCCCCGCAGGCCACGAAAGCGCTCTTCGTGAAAAACAATGCGGTCGTAAACTTTCGACCACTCGTATGCTGTTGCATGACAAAATTATGATTATGTTCATTCAATTCTATGTTCTACTAAGTATAAGCTTCTGAATGACATAAAAGTTTATCAAGAACGTGTCACTGTGACATTGGGGCCTGGACAGATTTTGAAGGTAGGTTTTTGCATAGAAAGAAATAGGTATAAACTTTTGACTTACTGCTGTTTGTACAAACAAGCTAAGATCGTAAAAGTTCATGCATTGCTGGATTGGTTATACAATAGCCTTTCCGATGATAACCCTTCTTTTCAAGTTTTTAACATTCCCCCCAAAGAGACCAGGCCAAATTACATTAAAACAGCCACAAATATGAATATGCATGTCTTAAACCAGTGGAAAGACGCCAAGCCATGTGTTTAACCACGAAACCGTTGCGCGTCACACACTGCGCTGACGTCACCGATTGCATGGTCAAGTGGTTAGAGCATCCGACTTGCAGCCGGAAGGTCTGGGGTTCGACTCCTGGCCGAGTCATACCGAAGACGTTTAAAATGGAACCTGCTGCCGTTGTACTTGGTGCTCAGCATAAGCAATGGAGTAGGGTGAACAAGCCAGTGAGCCACAGCTGGCAAAAATGCCGTGACCGGCCCGACTTAAACCAATTGGTTAAAACCTGAGCCGTAAAACCTCATCTAACTCTAACTCTAACAAACTGCACTGAGCACGAGCTGTTCTTACATAGAGCAAGCGTGCAGTGGTACATGGGAAACAAAAAGTTTAGTCATGCCCACAAGCTAGTCCAATGACGGAAGTGGATCAGATTAACGTGTATATGAATTTTACATAAAGAAGCACTGCAGCTGAAACAGGAAGGTGTTTTGAAACAAATTGATATGTAAAACTCAAAGCCCATTTTCTTCATTAATAAAAGGGGAGGTTATTAAATAAAGTGCCAACGTACCCGTATCATCATCCTTTATCGTAACTGTACTGGTAGAGGTCATTACTTCGATAGCATCAGATCTCGAGAAACCAGACGGCTCATTTCCACCAGCCAACTCAATACAGAAGCTTTGGTCATCTTCAACAATCATATCATCCACGATATCAAGATCAATATAAAACGTTGTAGTTGCTGACGGATAAGTTGTCATGGTTACGGTGCTCGTGTAATCATTACCATAGACAGCAGACTTAGGTGTGTATTCCAGTGCTGGAATAAATTTGTGGACGAATAATGAGAATCTTACAGTACCTGTGTATATTCTCAAGGAAATTAAAACAAATGTTATCTCCTCAGAAATTGATAAAATTCTGTGCTTTGGGTAAGTATATTACTGTACATCCAAAGTGACAAAGGAGATACTTTTGACTAGTTTATTATTTTGTTTATCCGCACTGAAAATGGCCAGGAAGGCTCATTATGTTTGATAAGTAACTACACTTTCGTAGCAAAATGCAATATATATATATATATATATATATATATATATATATATATATATATATATATATATATATATATATATGTATGTCATTTTAAGGAACAAAAGTATTGTGCCTTTCATCTGGAATCGAACAATTTCACTACATAAAAAATTACTTGTCTACTTACATACTTCAAAGCCATCATCTTCAAACATTTTGTCACAGAGGATACATATTGACACTTCTGTATCTTCTGTAACACACTCACTCACTAGGGACAGCGAGCACGTTGCTGTATTGTAACGAAAAGAAGAAACTTTGTTCAAAACAAAAACGGGATAAATACGTGGTAAATCTCAAGCCATGATGTTTTATAAGTTCAAGGACCGTTTGTTGTGCTCAAGCGACAACATACCTGAATCATCATCCTTAATCGTAACTGTACTGGTTGAGGTCATTACTTCGATGGCATCAGATCTCGAGAAACCAGACGGCTCATTTCCACCAGCCAACTCAATACAGAAGCTTTGGTCATCTTCAACAATCATATCATCCACGATATCGAGATCAATATAAAACGTTGTAGTTGCTGACGGATAAGTTGTCATGGTTACGGTGCTCGTGTAATCGTTATCATAGATAGCAGATTTAGGTGAGTATACTAACGCTGCAAGTAATTGTGTAGGAAGAATATAAGATATTTCATTAGCTGTTGATATTCTGGAACAATTTCATGGAAGTAGATTCTTCTTCTTTGTAACTGATGATATTTAATGCTTAGGATAAAATGCAAGCCATCAAAGTAGACAATTTAAAATTACATTCAAGGTATATTGCATTTTATAACTGCAAATGATCTGTGTTATTAATTATCGCTTGTCAGTACTAGACCTATGAATTCAAAGTTCATTCAATTTGAATAGAATTGGATGCTGATCTATTCGTAGTAATGTGTAATACCTCAGGGACTACATTCTTTTCGGGAATGCTTCAGTTCCTTCCTTACATCTTGAATCTGTTATATTACCCCAAAAAGACAAAACTGTGTACTTACAAACTTCAAACCCATCATTTTCAAACATTTTGTCACAGAGGATACATATCGATACGTCTGTATCTTCTGTAACACAGTCACTAACAAGGGATAATGAACAAGTTGCTGTAAAGAAAAAAAAGAGTAAACTTTGTTAAAGACCTTTGACGCAGATAAATCCCTTACATCCTTAAGATCAAGTTGTCTTCATTCAAAAAGGTACCTGTACTGTGTAGAAACGACAACATACCTGAATCGTCATCCTTAATCGTAACTGTACTCGTAGAGGTCATTATTTCGATGGCATCAGATCTCGAAAAACCAGACGGCTCATTTCCACCAGTTAATTCAATACAGAAGCTTTGGTCATCTTCCACAATCATATCATCCACGATATCGAGATCAATATAAAACATTGTAGTTGCTGACGGGTAAGTTGTTATGGTTACGGTGCTCGTGTAATCAGTATCATAGACAGCAGACTTAGGTGAGTATGCTAACGCTGCAGTAAAAAGGTGAAAGGAAAACACTACATTAGCCATTGATATTCTAAACATATCAATTTGTTTGTTTCTTAACCCCATGCAGCTTGTGTTAGCGTCTCCCACGCAACGAGCAATGAGCCCTGTGGAAACAGTACGGATACGAACTTTCGATCGCTTGTGCTCTGAATCATACATAGACATCACATCTCAGTTTAGACAGGAAGTGTTTTGAAACAAATTGATATTATGAATATATGCAAGTCCACTTTTCTTTGATATTGCGGACATGTTGTTTTGATAATAAAATTTTCCATATCTGAGATGACTATGGTAGGCAGTTGTGATTATTTCATCATTATGGAAGTCAGCTCTCAGTAGTCTCGAGTTCAATATCATTGACCGGTTGTAGACATATTGGTAGGGAGCTCAACTAATTTATATATAGAGCACTAATCCATTTGGTTACAAAGTGAAATGTGTCATTTTCGGGAGAGCGACATACTCTATATTTCATCTGGACTTCATATAATTCACAGAAACGGCAAAAGTATTTGTTTACTTACACACTTCAAAGCCATCATCTTCAAACATTTTGTCACAGAGGATGCAAATTGACACGTCTGTATTTTCTGAAACACACTCACTCACAAGTGATAAAGAGCACGTTGCTGTAAAGTGTAAAGTGAAGGAAATAGCAAACATTAAGGGACAACATTGGCAGAAATAATACCTGATTCCAGTCTTGAAGACAAGTTTTATTCATTTGAGAACGGCACGTTTATACTATAAATTCGACAACATACCTGTATCATCATCCTTAATCGTAACTGTACTCGTAGAGGTCATTATTTCGATGGCATCAGATCTCGAGAAACCAGACGGCTCATTTCCACCAGCCAACTCAATGCAGAAGCTTTGGTCTTCTTCAACAATCATATCATCCACGATATCGAGATTAATGTAAAAGGTTGTAGTTGATGAAGGGTAAGTTGTCATTGTTACGGTGCTCGTGTAATCATTATCATAGACAGCCGATTTTGGTGAGTAGGCTAACGCTGTAGTAGATACGAGGAAGAACAACGCAAGCGTACAATGGCATTTTATGTTGCAAAGTACGAGCTATTAATATCGTCGTATGTGACATTTATGAGATGCAATGTTTGGAATGGCGAACATAACACTGAATTAGAAAAGGACACATAACATTGAATTAGAAGAGGAGACAGCTATGGTTATTTACCATTTTGAATTCCATCACTTTAAATGATCAAAGTGTGGTTCATTACTTATTGTCAGTAAAGGGAACATGGATGAAGAGCTTCATTGGTATAAATACAACACCAACCTGTTCGAAGTTTAGTGTGACAACCTAGTTGACTTCCTCATTTTCGGAATTGCTACATATACGGCCTAACTTTTATCTTTGGCCAGATGAGTTTCCTCAAAATGAACCAAACGTGTACTTACAAACTTCAAAGCCATCATCTTCAAACATTTTGTCACAGAGAATGCATATTGACACGTCTATATCTTCTGTGACACAGTCACTAACAAGGGATAAAGAGCACGTTGCTGTGAAGTATACAAAAGACGAATAAACCTTGTGAATGTCATATGACGAAAAAATCGCATTCCAAAGTGAAAGACAAGTCTTCATTTGAAAAAGAAACGTTTACTGTACAAAAACGAGGACAACATACCTGAATCGTCATCCTTAATCGTAACTGTACTTGTAGAGGTCATAACTTCGATGGCATCAGATCTCAAGAAACCAGACGGCTCATTTCCACCAGCCAACTCAATACAGAAGCTTTGGTCATCTTCAACAATCATATCATCCACGATATCGAGATCAATATAGAACGTTGTAGTTGCTGACGGGTAAGTTGTCATGGTCACCGTGCTCGTGTAATCATTATTATAGAGCGCAGATTTAGGTGAATATGCAAGCGCTGTGGTAAATATATTAATAAATAGTGAAGACTAACACATCTCATGAGTTTTTCCATCACTATCAAATGTATATTATATCTTTCTATGAAATTAATGACAACCTTGAGCGAAATTCATGAAGGATTACATTTCTCGATATATCTTGCTAAATAAAAACTTTTTCCAGCGGCCCTATCAATTGCGTTATAACTGTGTAAATTTTCATCTCAGATATAAAAAATAAAGTTTGATATGGTCTTGTTCATGAAGATGCCCCTTGAGAGAAAAGTCTTGCCAGGGTTGCAAATCAAGTTTTATATAACTATATCAAGGCAGAGATAACTTTATGAAGGTCTGTTCCAAATATTCAATCCAGGTTTTTACGGCCATGTCAAATCAGATGAAATTTGAAGTCTATTCCGGATGTGGAAATCAAGTTTTGTCTTGCCATATCAAGCAAGATATAACTTCATAGAAAACTCATGTTAGATATTCAAATCAATGGTCATATCAAACCAGATAAGTGTGTATCAAATATTATATGAGTACATGGCACAATTTCACATGTGAAACAAAAGTATGCAAATGAGTCTTTGTTAGGAAATTTACTTATTACTTATTAACTGCATACAATTTTCGATTCCTTAGCAAAGGCGTAAGGAATCAATGCAATCACGCTGGCGAGTGTATGTAAGTATGAGTGTAGGTGTGTGCATGTGTGTTAATCACTTTTAGCTTTTAAGCACGTATCTCAAGATAGCAAAGACGGACACCTTACTTAGTGTATAAATATGTTGATATATTACGGTCTGTTAAATGAATCCTGTTGCTTTTGGTAAAGAGTGAAGGTGATCAGAGTTCACCGGAGGCGAAACTACGAAAACCGAGAAAATTACTTGTTAACACGTTATCTCAAGATAGAAATGGTAGACATTTTTCACAATTAGCATATGGGTTTGTCATATTAAGAAAAAGAACCCAATTGTTTTGGGGAAGGTCAATGGTCGTTTGAGGTCACCATGAGTAAAACCAAAATCCTGTGAACACGATATTTAAGTAAAGGAAAAACGGACACTTATAATACTAAATATTAAACCTTTACATACTACGAGAAAAAATCTTATTGTTCTAATTGTTTAAAAAGGAGATCAAAGGTCATCTGAGGTCCACAGAGTTGAAACTTTGAAAAACTTGTAACCCGTTTCAAACATATTATCTTAATGGGCAAATCTACGCATACCAAGGTTGTTCCAACTATGCAACTTGTAGCCCCTCCCATAACTGTATATATAGCTCCTCCTTGTGCAGACACTAACCTATTTGAACGCTTAAGGCCATGTCCTGGTGATCATACAAGGCTGTAATGTGTAATCCAAGACTTGGGATGCGGGGAGGTACCTAAGTGTAGATGTGCGGTGTAACTGGTTACCGTTACTAGCGAACGTTAGAATGCAAGTGTCTTCTTGAATAGTGTTAGGGGGTGAAATCTACTAAAACGGGTATTGCAATAAAAACATGTGCTTTTGTGATTAGCATAGTTAGTGTATTGACAAATAAAGAAAAGCATTAGGCCTTATGTATTTCCCTTTTCTTGAAAAGGTAATATCACTTTAAGAGGGTCATGATGGATACTTTTCATTCTGCGTATATTTGTAATGTTGCGAGGAAGGTTCCTGTTGTTTTTCATGGAAGACAGAGGTCATTTGAGGTCACCAGATGCCAAAACCTGAAAAATTGTCAACAAATGGTAGATTCTTCTCAGACTAGGTTTATAGTTATGTCTTTGTAAGAGAAAGCTCCCTATTGGTGTTTGGTGTAGGTCCAAGGTCATCTGAGGTCACCCAACGTGAAAATAGGAAAACCTTGTAACTGCTCGTAAACACGTTAGGATATAGGGAATTATTGTGTTTATAATACAACAACATGGCATGTAACGAAAAGAGCTACAATCATTATTAAATCATTGTGAAAACTGTATGTAAAACAAACGCAGAATTTCCCTTTAAAAATGAACAGCTAGCTGTACGTCCAAATTGTATCACTTCGTAGTGTTACAAGACGACCCGTCAGGAACACCAGATTGAATCCGTCGACGAGCGAGTGGAAAGCTCCAGAGAATTCAACTTCAACGCAGCCTTTCTAGAATTATCTAGAAGTGAGAACTGTTTACGTAATGTGCCAATTATAGCAGCGGCTTGGCGACACTTCTAATAAACAGTGTCATTGTTTACTACTACTGTGCATACAAGGAACGTTCTCGTAATTGCTCGACTGTGTGCACTGGAAGTTTCTGTTAAATTCCAGAGATTTCTCGATTAAAAGCCTAGCGTATAAAAGGCAGTTCAACAACTGTTATAGGAGAGAGATATCATAATACTTCATCGAGACCAGACGCTGTCATACTGCTGTTTGTTGAGAATTTATTCTCTGACCGAATCACCTGAAGCCGGCCATTGACACTGCACACTTGTTATAAATTGCCATACGCCGTTTCTACACTGTGTATAGAGACCGTTATCATCCATCATCGCCTAGCCTTGTCATTATTCACTCGTGGAACCAGTTCCTACGCTACAGCACGCTGCAGGTCTGCTACTGTACCATCGTCGACGTGCACGCACTACCAACCCTTGGACCAGACCAGAATAACATTAAGTAAAGGATTGTGAGTAAATCTAATTAATTATTGTAAATTTAAGTAAGATAAGGAGATTGTAAATAATCATTAAGTTGTTGAATTTTAATCTCGTTCTTCTGTGATCTTTCGCTGTTATTGGTTTGACTTGCGACCACAAGCCGTAACAGTAGCCATCAAAAAGGGAGGGCTGAATGTTTGTATCATTCCAAGGATAAAGATATAGAGAACAACATATATCTTTTCACAAGCATAAATTCGTTAGAAATTCCAATTTTAACTAGCTAATAATGGACTTGCGTGAATGATGTTGTGCAGGGCAGGGTTTTGGAATGTGGGGGCTCTGGGCACGAGGCACCCTCGGACAGTCATTTGGTTCTTTGAAAAAAGAACTGATATGAGAGATAAGGCTATACGCGTAAACCTATCTCTTTAGCGGCTGGGCGCTTATATACAAACCATAAATGTTCATCAATTTTAGGCTAAAAGCCAGATGTATCATCGCAGTGGCGAATCCAGGATTTGCCTGAGAGGGGGGGGGGTTAGATTGTCAAGAGATACTGATGGTGGGTAGTAGCCTGAGAGTGAAGTTTTTGTATTTTCAGGGAAAAACTAAAAAGGTGCAATATGGTGCATTTTAGCTGCTGGAATTAATTACTTTTTATTAAAGAACCATGATGAAAGTAACAAAAAAAATTGAAACTAAGCTGGACCTATCCATAAGGCGTTTGGGACGATTTTATTTCAGAAAAAATGTCCGAATTTTTAGACCTTGCTCACATGTCATGTTAAGTAAAGTGATGCGAAACAAAGTGTGATGGCTGACGAACTAAGATTTATGGAAAAGGAATAGGGTGGGGGTAAACTTTCACATCAATTGGCTAGGAATTCAGGCGTGGGTTATGGGTTTGGACAAAGAGGGACACACTTTGTGACTTCTGTAAGCAATGTAAAATAGTACGTAAGCGGAGCGCCTTCGATGGTTGGCGCGAAGCGCTTAAGCAAACTTTGAATGGGAAAACCTCCCAGATCACCTATAATTGGCACCTCTTATGCACCATTTGCCTGAGTATGGAACGAAATCACAGGCTTGTATTAGACATTTATTTTTCATTTTTTTTATATTGAAATTTCAGCTGGACGGCGCCTCCCTGTTACTCTGAAAAGTATGATAACTCAGTTTGTGGGCTACCTTAGTGTGGGGGAGGGGGCCTGGACACGTGCCCCGTTGGCCGGTACTCAAATCCGGCCCTGAATTATGTGACCATGTCATATTTAAACAGAGCTTACAAATAACGTTTATTTCTGATGGCATAACGTTCAGTGCTTGGTTTTTTATTCTCACGACTCGCGTTCGAATACCATGAAAGCACATATTATTTCAGTTTTTGGTATCCAGTTTTTGTCTTCTGTTACTTATTGCACTTGAAATATATTTTTGTATTGAGATGAAGGATCCTATTGTTTTTGTGAAGGTCGAAGGTGATTTGAGGTCACCAGAGGTCCAAAACTGAAAATCTCCGAAATATCATACCACAATTTAGGCACCTTAAATGCTTTTCACACTTGGAATGTCGCTGTGTTATACTATGAAAAATACCCTGTTTTCGTAGAGGTCAAAAATCATATGTGGTCACCGGCGATGAAACTACAAAAACCTTGTAAACTGAGGTATCTCATACTTGGATGTCGCAAGGACAAGGACTTTTTTGTTTTCGGTTGAGGTGGAAGTTCATTTGGAGTTACTTGAGGTCGTATGGTGAAAAACTCGTTAACACAATGGATCAAAAGAGGGAATCTTGACGGATTTCATAGTTGAAATGTGGATGCCAGCATATTGCCTTCACTAATTCAATTGTTTTGGTAGAGGTCAAAGGTCATCTGAGGTCAAAAGAGTAAAACTTTGAAAACCTGAGTTGTAACTGTGAGGGATCTAATGCACAACAGGTAGACGACCCATGCTGTTTACAAGAACCACATTGTTTTGGTAGAGGTCATTCGTCACGTGATGTCACCGGAGGTAAAATTGTAAACACATCGTAAAATATAAAATCACATGGAGGATAAGTTTGAGGGATAAACCTCAGTACGACAAATTTTCCTTTCGGCAAGGAACCACCAAACATTTTGGTTTTCTGATACTTATAATTGTTTACTAAACCAGCATATGCAAATGATCTGAACGTGGCCGTAATCAGCATTTTGCTTTTTAATTATTCTTCTACATTAGTTAGAAAGTTTTAAATGAAATATTCATCAAGCTGAAGATCGCATTTGAAGTCAAATATGCACCAAAGCCTAAACTATGATCACTCAATAGTGCGTTTACATTAAATAAGGAAATTTGGAGGATTTTATTTTCTCCTCACTATTACAAAAAATGACTACCATATTTTATGACAATGATATTATTACATATCCTCCATCGTTTATGATCAAAACAGTTCTTGCTTAAACAGCACAAGATTGTTTGATGTTTCAATGCAGAATGTGGACAAAATGCCACTCTGTGACTTGATATGGAGCATATCTAGTCCGCAGTTGGTAGGATGCAGTTAATATCTGCCCTACATATAAGCATTATCTAGTACAGATAAAGCCCATGCATGCCAAATAATTTTTTGTCCGATTTACACATTTGCCAAATTTTGAATATGGCCAAACTATATCTATCTGAGATGTAAATTCCCGATCATGTGCAAAATGGATGTCTGGCCAATGAAAGGAAATTTTTGGCTGGTTCTTACATTTGGGCTTTCAGAAAGAGCATACAGTGTGCAGGATAAAATAAATCATATTTATGCTGAAAAAGAGACAATTGTAATTACTTTGTCATACTGGATTTAATCACTTTCAATGAAATGCGTGGTTTATTTTATTTGGTCTGCAATGTGACCTTGGATGGACTGCTGGGGAATAGGATATAAATCCATTAGTACGAAAGCGGACTTTCTATGTCATTTCAAGGACCTTTGAACTTACATCTTTGATCTTAGGTATTAAATGAAAGTGATTTTTACTTACACACTGCAAAGCCATCATCTTCAAACATTTTGTCACAGAGAATGCATATGGAGACGTCTGTGTCCTCTGTAACACACTCACTCATAAGGGATAAAGAGCACGTAGCTATAATGTAAAAAAAAATCTTGAGACTATTGACAAGAATATTTGATTTGATTTGACGCTCTTTATTTCCACTTTGGTATAAATGCGATAACAAAGTACAACAACTCATGTATGATTATTACAGCATAACAAAAGATAATAAGACAATAGTAAGAAATGAAATACATGATCAAAGCAAAAGTGGAGGAGACCTGGCAAAAGCTCGGCTTATCTAGGTCAGAACACCTTACAAAAAAAAGTTATCCTAAACAGAGACTAACAAAAACATAATTCCATATACGCCTAGACACATACATATAAATACGTATGAACATACAAACATAAAGACAAACCTAATTCATGTTAAGAACTACATATGAGATAATTCTTCAAAAAATTTGATATTTATGACATTCAAGCATTTAAGTTAAGCTTCCTTTCTTACACAAATAAACAACTATTGCGGAAAAATGGCAACATTACCAAAGACCATTAGGGCCAACCTCGAAAACTATATTTTCGTTTCTGCGACTTTTATTTTCGTTCATGCGACTTTTATTTTCGTTTCTGCGACTTTTGTTTTTGTTTATGCGACTTTTATTTTCGTTTCTGCACTCTAAAAAAGGTCTGATCAGAGGGGCACCGAACAGGTGTCTGGTCAAATATCTCTCAAAAATGAACCAATTCTGACCATTTATGAACAAAATCTAGTCAAATAATTGATCAGATTCCTGTTCGGTGCCCCTTTGATCAGATTCGGTTCAAATTTGACCAGACCTCTCTTCGAGCATGCGACTTTTATTTTCGTTTTTGCGACTTTTATTTTCGTTTCTGCGACTTTCTTTTTTCGTTTCTGCGACTTTTATTTTCATTTCTATCACTTTTTTTTTCTGCGACTTTTTTTTATTGTGAGTGATTGCTTGTTGAAGTCGATTTTCGTACACCACATACAGTGATTCCACTTGTCCCGGCATTTCCGAAAAATTCGGGATAGTTCCACAGTTTATGACGTTTTGGGGAAATGGTTAGGAAATTTCGTGTAATAGCAAGAAAGGAATTATAATATGTAACAGTAATTAGGTCTAGAAACCGTTGAACCAGTCAGTTTCGGGAAATGTTCACTGGAATCCAGGAAATGTGTCGGCGCAATTCGGAGATCCATTTCTGTAATGTGGAAACACTGTCCATATGTCATACTGTAACGATCGTGGCGAATTTCTTTCATGTACTATTGAACTATTAATGCGCTGTACAAGCAGTGTAGTTAGCCCAACTTATAAATTATACAGTGCGATAGTATATACCCTTGAACAAACATCACAAAATGTTATATGTCTAAGCGACACAGTTGAAAAACACATGCACAAATGTGTACGAAGTGTGGCAAATGGGTCCTGTATGTTTAGCGAGAAAACACGCAATCAGTGATTATCAATGAGCCAGACGGCCAGATGCTGTCAAACAATTTCCAGAAGAAGAAGCGACAACATGTTATTGACTGAACCTGGAATATCCTGCCTTTCCTCCGGGGATAGGTAGGCTATTCCGGAAAGAAAAACCAGGCCACGCTCACCTGATCTCGTCTGCCGTCTCCTGTAATACCATAGAAATTTACGTGCTTTAAACAGGTAGATGTTCTTCCGAGGTGTCATTGCGCCGACAGTCTCTCTGTTTGTTGGACATTTTGGCTTTCAACTGGTAAAATGGTCTGTCGAATACGACGTTTTCTATTTCCTGTGTCTTATTTGCATTGATTTGGGGCACAAAAGGGACGCAATGACAAAGATATTATAAGCATATAATATCTTTGGGCAATGACCTCTCAAATTTTGAGTTTTTATGTTGCGCTTACTTGCAAGTGATCGGGCGAAAATCAACACAATACTCCAGTGCCTCGACTGACAAAGGCCTTCCGTCTGAGGGCGCAAAGTGTCACATAACTGTCTCAGGACTGACATAAGGTCAAAGCAAAGTTGAAAAACGTCGCACAACACGCGTTGACGGTTGACCCAAAAGACGCGAAAATTACTCCGCCATAACACCAGAATCAAGTGCGGCGTCCCTCATCTCCCACTAACTGTTAACGGACTTTTCCCAGAACGTATGAGAGCAAATTTTAGGAATTCTCATAGAAATTAAAATGAAAAATAATGTTCAGGTTAGGGTCAAGGTTAGGATCAGGTATTAAAGTTGGAATCATTTGTCCTGGTTTGATTCGAGTTTGGGTCTCTGGCGTCGACGCAAGAAGATATGGCCATGTTCATAATTTTGCATTTGTGGTTTTGTTGGTAAATTTTAATGCCCTAACCCTCCCTTGACAAAATTACTCGTCACCCTGAGGGGAGGATCCAGGGTTTGTAGGAAGGGTGCTTATTCGTGGGTCAAAAGCCTTCACATAAGAACACTGAAGGCTTATATACGGTCAGAGATCCGATGAGGTATGGGGGTCGGGGGTCTTCCCGAGGAAAGTTAAAGGAACAAGCCGTTGTAAGCGATTTCCTGGGTTCCGAGGGCCTTGTAGTCATGATCAGGGCAATTATATTTCAGTCTTTTCATCGGCAATAACCGTAAAAAACAATAGTCTTACGATACATATAACATAGGGTTATGAAGATTCGAGATGGTTGAGCCCCCAGCGGATCAGCGCCTGACCATGGTTATGCAACTGATTTTAACTCATCGACTTTTAAGCTAAATGAAAAGCGCGCGGGGCGCGCCAAAATTTGGTAGTTTGGAACGTTTTCTGATAGAAAATAATATCAAGAGATATCGGTCATTTGAAAAGACACAACAGAAACACCTAGCCGCAGCTGTTTGTTGTCAGGAGATACCAAACTACCGAAAGCTATACTCTGATTTTCTTTTAACAATTGGTTAATTCCTGCCGACACAAAGGTAAAACAGAGAACAAAACTGGAGTGTCGTTTCACGCTTACAAAGGGTACATAAGCTATACCCCAACCAATACCCCCTAGCGGCTCCGTGGTTGGTGGAGATGACACCAAATGACAAAGAAACATTGCTGCGCGCAAAGCGCTTTTTCTTTGGTTTTGGATGTGGAAATTTTCACTTCACTGAGCACAAAATCCGAATCCTTTGTTGCCAGGATTTAAGAGGCCTATAGTTTCAAATTTCGAGTGCAGCAGTCAGAAATTTTGACGGTCAAAAATCCCGACTGTCGCATTCCGATTTTAAACTATCGTCAATTTTACCAAGATGTAGGGGGAGGTGAGACACCCCACACCCCTCTCGCGACGTCACTGACACTGTGTAGTATATGTATGCTACATGTAAGACGTCATTAAATTTAGATGTTTGCCTATTTCAGACATACAGTTCGTCTTCAAGGTCAGCCCACTAAAGTCATTTATCTAGAGCTATGTACATCACTAGTTTTAAAGCATATGCACAGGCCTACAGTGACTTGCCAGACTTTTTAAAGTTGTAGAATACCGTTTCACGTGAGGGGCACGTTAATCGGAGCACTGAGCAAGGCAAAAGACGTTGATGGATCGCGAAGGGGTCACCCTGTTCACATTTGGTCCAAAAGCCCAACTTAGAGCGCCTGAGTCAGGGGAGGGGGAGTCCCCAAAAGCTCTTTGAAAGGGTGTTTTCAAAGTCGTGGATATCAAATGAAGCTTATAAATGCCTTTAATGACACTGCACGTGTGAACTAATCAGTAACAAAACTCGAAACATTTAAACAACAACAGGTCGAATTGGGTAGGCTGCAAGGCCAGGAGATACCGAAGCTTTTAATATCCTTAGTCGTTAGAGCAGTAATACCATATAAGATTTCCTGAGTAATAATCAGTACAAGCATATAATATGTTGGTGCGGGGAGCAGAACAATTATGTATATTGTATGAAAGAAACTTTTGTGCAAGTTTTATACTTCTTTGGTATTACAACTTCAGGGTCCCTGGTGTAGTGCTTAGCCCTACCTCAGTGAGGATCCAGGAGAGTAAAACTCCCATTGCTAGCTCTGACATGGTAACAATTACTAACATTACGAGTTGAAACGTTTAAATGCTGGCAATTGTTTTAGATTGCGTGTCTAAAGCTTTCAAATGCGATTGCCAAAATTTGCAACCTTACTAGTTTTCAACATAAATTAATTAACAAGTAATCAAATTCCCTTGAACATAGATCTGTTGGTGTTGGAACTAAGTGCCAAACGAGCTGTGACGGGTCGTCTTTTCTTGGATAAATGATACTACTACTGGATGCGAGTTTCGCTATTCCATAAAACAGGAATATAGCACATTTATTTTATTCAAACAACAGAAATTAGTCTGATGTTAAAACAAACTCATGAAACGAAACAACATTGACATAAGTGGGAAACCAAAAAATTAACAGGATTGTTGAACCAAAATAAAAATGAATACTAGTGAGGTTATATACGTGAGTGGCCCCTTGTGGAGGGGGGGGGGGGAGATTTTTCAATACGAACCCAACTTACATTTTCTGCGCATTTCGCGCACTGTAGGGTTTCGTTCTTTTTCTTTCATATTTTGTTTTCATATGGCTAAATAGTATAGACTACAAACTTTCCCTCACCAAACCATACCCAGTCACGTAGACAGGCTATAGGTAGCTGTACAACGTTTTCCGTAAATATTTCATCCTCAAACGTAGACAAACGGATAAAAGGCTCCGGAGGCGCGACCGTTTCTTCAGGCAGACGGGTGAATGCAATACAAGTTTATCCCCGATAGGGATCGGCCGCCTTGAGAGTTGATCTAAAATATTCTTGCAAGAGCGACCAACCTCTAATGAAACGCTTGCTATAGATTTAGGTTTAGCCTGGAAACGTGTCAAAATAATGATAAAGGTGGAACTCATGGGGGCAAATTTTTACCAACTGCCAAAGTATGCCTGCCCGGTGTGTTTTTGTACGCGCCGCGAAATGGTATGATATGTGGCTAGTGTTTCCACATTTCAGAAATGAATCTCCCGAATTGCGTGGATACATTTTCTGGATTCCAGTGATCATTCCTGAAATTGGCTGGTTCAACGTATTTTAGACCTATTATTGTTACATATAATAATCCGTTCCTTGCTATGTCTGAAACATTTCCCCAAACTCTCGAAGACTGTGGAAATATCCCGAATGTCGAGAAATATCGGGACAAGTGGAAACACTGTATGTAGCGTAGGAGAATCGACTTCAACAAGCAATCACTTACAGACAAAAAAAAAGTCGCAGAAACGAAAAAAGTCTCAGAAACGAAAAAAGTCGCAGAAACGAAAATAAAAGTCGCAGAAACGAAAAAAAAAAGACAAGTTTTTGAGGTTGGCCTTAATGGTCTTCCGTACAACATACCTGTATCGTCATCCTTAATTGTAACTGTACTCGTTGAGGTCATTACTTCGATGGCATCAGATCTCGAGAAACCAGACGGCTCATTTCCGCCAGCCAACTCAATGCAGAAGCTTTGATCATCTTCAACAATCATATCATTCACGATATCGAGGTCAATATAAAACGATGTAGTTGCTGACGGATAAGTTGTCATGGTTACGGTGCTCGTGTAATCGTTACTATAGACGGCAGATTTGGGTGAGTACGCTAACGCTGTGATAATACGGGATAGAGTGAAATAGCTGCTGGTATTTTAAAGAAATACAAGTACTATACTGTCTTCTTATTCGAAATCGGTGACATTTTATGTTTAGGATAGAATACATCACAATCAAGTTGACAAAAGAGACGACACTAATTAGTTTACCATGTTGTACATCGCCAATTTAAATGGGCTGCTTGACTTATTGTCTTTGATCACTATCAAACCCATTGATAAGCTCAGTGCATTTGATTTGAAAACTAATTGGTTTGTAAGACGGCATAATATTTCATATCCACGAAATCGACGCATTCTAGCCTTGCCCACCTTGACAATATCTCTTTTCACCAAAATGACAATGATATTTGTTTACTTACATAATTCAAAGCCATTATCTTCAAACATTTTATCACAGAGTATGCATATTGACACATCGGTATCTTCTGTAACACAATCACTTACAAGAGATAACGAGCACGTTGCTATAAAGTAAAGAATGAAGAACAAACTTCATGAAAGACCATGCTGTACTAATTCCGCAAAAAAAAAAACAGTTTTTCAAACTTCACTTTTCTGTTGCTATGCTTAAGTATATTATGCTGAAGAGCCCATTGCAAAAGGCTATTTTTATCCCCAAACTAAGGTTTTTCTACTCAGGTTACAAACATAAACATAGCAGTACCTATTCCTTGATTACTTGTACCCTAGTCAATGGTTACGTTAAAATACAGGTTACACCATAAGTCAGGGATGGGGAACGTTTTTCCTCTGGTGGGCCGTTTTGATATTCATAGTCCACTCGCGGGCCGCAGACAGTAAGTGCGCAACAAGTTTTTTTTTCCAATAGGGTGCTGTCCAAGGGGCCCAAACCATGTCCTGGTGGGGTATAGGGGTTACGGGTGAAGCGAAGGTAAGTAACTGGGGCAAACCCCTGAAAGCTCTAATGTTTGTACAAATTTGTAGGCAATAGAATGTTCTTCCACTATCTTTAATCGGCACTGAATGTGCAAGGCTACACAGACCCAACGTATCATAGTATGACCATTATTTTGTCTTTATATTTATGCATGACGTAATAATGAATGAGCACATACGAAAAGTGTGCGCAAAGCGCGCTGAAAAAACCGCGTATAATAAAACCAACTTTATTTCTTCTTCACTTTACATTGCAAAATTTTCCAATTTTTAACGTTTACTTCACTCTTCGGATGGACAGTTCTAACTCCCCCCCCCCTTCCCAAATCTACCGAGATAATTACAGTATCCACTTGGTTTCGTACTTTAATAGATAAACCTATACATGCAGTGATAGTGCAATTCTGTTCAATGATATGTAGTCTCCCACGCAAAGCATCCGTTACCACCAGAAGTACAAAGATTATGCACCTGGTTTATGTCTAACGAAACAGTTGTCATGTTATATTGTGCATACTTATATTTTAGTAATATACTGGTAGTGTTTCGCAGCAGTTTTTGTGAAATATGGTATAAGTAGGATAAACGGTGAGCACCCTTGGCTAAAACATTACTAGCAATTACGTTTCAAGTGATTGTGAGTTTACATTTATGAATTGCCATGCGGGCCGGATAAAATTTCTCGCGGGCCGCATACGGCCCGCGGGCCGGAGGTTCCTCACCCTTGCCATAAGTCTCTCGTTATATATCAGAGTGCATTAGTAAGATGCATTTTCGTGAAAGTAGTTTGTGTCAGTTCAATTGCCTTTATCCTTTTGAGCTGTATTGCATGACATTATTAAGGTCATACGTTTCCAGTCCAAGGCATTTGCTGTAATGGACGTAGGAAGATAAAGAGCTAGAAATATCAATTCGTCATGAAATTACTTCCAATATAAAGTTAAGATTTCTTCATTTTAAAAAGAAACGGTTATAAAAGCGACAACATACCTGTATCATCATCCTTAATCGTAACTGTGCTGGTAGAGGTCATTACTTCTATGGCATCAGATCTCGAGAAACCAGACGGCTCATTTCCACCAGCCAACTCAATACAGAAGCTTTGGTCATCTTCAACAATCATATCATCCACGATACCGAGATCAAGGTAAAATGTTGTAGTTGATGAAGGGTAAGTTGTCATTGTAACGGTGCTTGTGTAATCATTAGCATAGACAGCAGATTTAGATGAATATTCTAACGCTGAAGTAAATGTGTGGACAAGAAAGGAAAAAAAATCGAATCTGTTGATAGTCTCAATGAAATCAAACGAAGTTGCTCCTTCAGTTGATTTGGTACCGTAAACTATTTAGAATGAACTTTGTCGATAAAGAAGCCAGATTTTACTAATTTCATAGGCATATTTTATTTCACCATTGAAGATGACTGATGCGACTCTTTTTCTACGTCAGTAGTAAACCAATGTGTGAAGACACTTCATTGAGTGGATAGAACATTTATCCATTTGTAGCAAAGTGAATTATTCTAGGTGATAATGTCATTTAGGGGAGTATTTTTTTCGTACCTGTTAAATTTCGACTTGATATGCTTACCAAACTTGACAAAACTATTTCTGTACTTACAAACTTCGAAGCCATCATCTTCAAACATTTTGTCACAGAGGATACATATTGACACATCAGTATCTTCTGAAACACAGTCACTAACTAGGGATAACGAGCACGTTGCTGTAAAGTAAATCAAAGTTGAAAGAATTTTGTGAAAAACCATTGACGGGAAAACTACCTGCATGGCAACCTCAAAGTAAAATTTTCATTATATGAGAAAAAAGTTGAGTGCGAAAAGGCGACATCATACCTGTGTCGTCATCCTTAATCGTAACTGTACTCGTAGAGGTCATTACGTCGATAGCATCGGATCTCGAGAAACCAGACGGCTCATTGCCACCAGCCAACTCAATACAGAAGCTTTGATCATCTTCAACAATCATATCATCCACGATATCAAGATTGATGTAAAACGTTGTAGTTGCTGACGGGTAAGTTGTCATGGTTACGGTGCTCGTGTAATCATTATTATAGAGCGCAGATTTAGGTGTATATGCTAACGCTGCAGTTAATATGAGGAAGAGAATTGGAACAGTACTATTGAAATGTACAAATCTATTTAAGCAAGTAGTTCTTTCTTCCTTGAAAATGGTAACTTACAATGTAAAGAAAAATTGAGTCAGGTTCAAGAGAATCAAAACGGATATTTGTTTTGATAAAATACTGACTTCAGCACCTCTTAATGCCTTGCGTGGTTCATAATCTTTTGTCAGTACTCTACCCATTGGTAAAGAGAATAATCCATATGAATAGGATACTAATCCTTTTGTAGAAATGTGTTTTTGAGTTAAGCTGTTTTCTAGTCCACTTGGAAATATTTTATGAATGAAAATGGTAATCTTCTGAGTTGCTATTGCTCTAAGTTGGTGGTAGCTGCGTTGCTTTATTAACAAATATATAAACAATATTGTTAGACCTATGAAGTATCCTCTATTTCCGGGGAATGTTATGCATTCACCCATGCATATTTGATATGTTTCTCCATAGTGATAAAATTATTTGTATACTTACACACTTCAAAGCCATCTTCTTCAAACATTTTGTCACAGACGATACATATTGACACGTCCGTCGCTTCGGTAACACACTCACTTACAAGGGATAACGTGCATGTTGCTGTAACGGGAGTAGAATAATCGTCTGTATGAAAATGACCTTGAGGTGAAACATTCTTTTTACCCCAAGCATTCCTAAATTATGTCATTTGTATAAGTTATGGACACTGTGCTTTTTGCAGAAAGTGGAGAAAATAAAGTACTTTAATTACAATAGACCTTATGCGTATGAAGTCACAGGACAGAAAGTGTGCCCTCCAATGAAGGCGAACGCGTATCATTGGAACTTACACCAATAAATGCAGACAGTTTATTTGTGTATCGGTCGTATACCCCCGTGAGTCTACTAAAGGCGCTTGTGAAATCTTCGTCGTGCGTGCAGTGTGTTTCATTGTTTTGCCACCAAAGTGACGTCGCGTGACGTCAATGAATTAGGTCCATTCCAGAAGTCGCCTTACCTGTATCATCATCTTTGACAGTCACTGTTGCAGAAGAATCAGCTGTGATGATACCCGAACGAATGAAGCCAGTAGGTTCATCTACATTGCTAACGGCAATAGTGAAACTTTGATCATCTTCTACAATTATGTCAGGTAGTATGCTAACGGCAAAGCTGAGGGCGCTGCCTGTTGTTAGAAGACCTACCGAGCTAGTCAAAACTGTGAAGTCATTTCCCTCGGTGGCGTCTCCATCGATGTAAGTGAAGGCTGTAAAATTGAAAATGTACTAAGAGCACACATCTTTCTTCCATAGCTCTTCAGGTCATAACCACAAGAGTTAAACTTCAAAATGTTTATGTCCTCACTACCGTCAACATATCCTTTTATATCAAATGAATAGTCTATTTATGACAAACCAAGGTTCAATAACAAGCCCGATGATATTAAAGAAGACACATGGAATGAATAGCAAAATTAATTGGACTCGATTTATACAACTTTGTTAAGCTATTGTTATAAATAGTTCTACTCGCATGGCGTGTTTTTGCTTTTTTGAATTTGGAGTAAAAAGCAAAACTGTTTTCAACAATGGCAACTTGTCATCAGTTCACTTTGCAAAAATCAGCATTGGTGCTGCTCTAAATAGAGTTACATTATTCCCACAGCTGTAATACAACAAGCAGTGATAATTCGGAACAAATTTTGTGTCACTTTTGTCAAAATGGGTTTTATTTTACTTGAAATAACTAATAAGGACTCGAGAATAATTGGAAAGTGGCTTTGTCCTATACATTAAGCACAGATGTCACCAAAGTAGTGACTAAATTTTCCGTTATCATCTTTTGCAATAGTATTGTGAAAGTATTGTGTTTCTCTTCTGAACTTTAACAACTTACCATATCTACTAGTACAGAGGCATTATGAAACTGAGATGGAGGTTTCCACTTTTTATTTTTTCTTTGAAGGGCATAAATGTTTAAGTAGTACTTCCGTTGGCATTGTCCTTCTATAGTAAGTATGCTTCTGTAATAATGACTGTGGTAAAATATAAGCCCATAACTGATGAAGCTGTTTATAACTTACTAGCACTGTACCCTGAGTCTTCTAGCATACCATCACACATGAATGTTACACTCAAAGTTGAATCACTCTCTGAAGGACAGTAAGTTGAAGGATTGAAAGAGCAGGATACTGGAAAATATAATATTCAAATTTACAATGAGGTTTTTTTGTATGTGTAATAAAAAAAGGAAGTCAACGAAGTACAATTAAACGAAGTACATTAAAAAAGCAAACGCATCAAACCTAATTTGGAATAGCATACCCATTATGCTATTAAATTTGTGTGGTATCTTTTAATTTCTTGATAATAACAGTACAAACGTTCTTTTAAATGTTTGTTGTAATTGTAAACAATTTGCACCAATACTGTTTATTCTGTGCAGGCAAGGCAATATGATTTCGAAAGTAGCGTTTACTAGTATGGTGCAACCTGCCAAGGAAAAGCAAATTTGAGATACATGTGTGAATTGACAGCAACTGCACCGTGCATAATGTAAAGTAAGCTTGCTCTGTCTTGATGTGTCATTTTTTGTGTGGTTTTTTCCATGTCAGTAATTTCTTCGTTTTGTGATAGCCGGTAGAGCGATTTTTTCCCACGAGATCATGGGCAAATCATGCCAATGGACCAATCAGCTTCTTGGAAATAGGCCACACCCCTAGTTCCAAAATGTCAACTTTTCGACCCTTTTATTGTAATTCTGACACCGGATTATGAAAGAACAGGCCAAATAACCTCAGTCCACATAACCCTAACCCTAAATATAACCAACCATGGTTTTGAAACAAATTTGAAAAATTCTGAAAATCAAATTTGCCCATAACCTCGTGGGGAAAAAATGGAGCTCGCGGGTACACTGTTAAACATCCTGCAATGTTAACATGTCTCACATATTTAATTATTCACTGGTGTTTGGCAAACGAGCACCTTACTGCAATGTGAAGAAAAGTAGAAAGAATCTCGTGAAAGACCATCGACTGGAAAATTAAGTACCTGGTAACCTCTTAATCTCTAAAGTTTTCATATTTTGAGAAAAACAAACGTTGAGAGTGTAAAGGCGAAAACATACCTGTATCGTCATCCTTAATGGTAACTGTGCTCGTAGATGTCATTACTTCGATGGCATCAGATCTCGAGAAACCAGACGGCTCATTTCCATCAGCAAACTCAATACAGAAGCTTTGGTCATCTTCAACAATCGTATCATCCACGATATCGAGATCAATATAGAACGATGTAGTTGCTGATGGGTAGGTTGTCATGGTTACGGTGCTCGTGTAGTCATTACCATAGACAGCAGACTTAGGTAAATATGCTAACGCTGCAGTAGATATGCGAAAGAGTAATGAAGCATTTTGGTAAGTGCTAATATTCCAAAAGTAGAATCAAGCAGCTTCTTCTTTCCACCCTGCCTAAGGAGACGGTTGTGATTGTTTTAGTATATTGTATTTCAGCACTGTAGCGGCCAGTTTCGTTCATTAGGTGTTGTGGATAATAGGCCCATGAATGTAGATCTTCGATGATATGCAAAGAACACTATCCATTGGCAGCAGAGTGCAATATGTCATTCCACTCAATGAATTAATGAACTAACCAACGAATCAATCAATCGACCGACCGATCAACCGATCCACCCACCCTTTCACTGACCCATCAACCCATCAATCCTCTACTCATTGATCCACCGACTGATCGGTCCATCGATGGATCAATCAACCACTTTATATAGTGCGGAAATTTTACTAAGGAGGAACTGACACAAAGCAATCCAAAAACTTAAACAACATATAGAACACATATAGAGGTTAAAGTACAACAAGATATTGTCGAGCAGCTCCTTGAACCACGAAAGTATCCTACATTTCCAGGAACGCGACATTTTCTGGTTTCCCTTTTTGACCTCATACGTTTCATCAATGTGACCAGATTTTTCTTTACTTACACAATTCAAAGCCATCTTCTTCAAACATTTTGTCACAGAGGATGCATATTGACACGTCTGTATCTTCTGTAACACAGTCACTTACAAGAGATAACGAACATGTTGCTGTAACGTAAAAAAACAACTAACTTCGTAAAAGATCATTAACGGGAGGAATCCTTTTTAATTTTCATGTTGAGATTACATTGTTACAAAAAGTTTAATGGGAGAAAGAAACACATACCTGTATCGTCATCCTTAATTGTAACTGTACTTGTAGATGTCATTATTTCGATAGCATCAGATCTCGAAAAACCAGACGGCTCATTTCCACCAGCCAATTCAATACAGAAGCTTTGGTCATCTTCAACAATCATATCATTCACGACAGTGAGATCAATATAAAACGTTGTAGTTGATGACGGGTAAGTTGTCATTGTTACGGTGCTCGTGTAATCATTACCATAGTCAGCAGACTTAGGTGTGTATGCTAACGCTGGGGTAAATATGTGAAAAAAAAGTTAAAACTTATAATCTCAACGAATGCAAGTAGGTAATTTCTTCTTAACGGACAAATCCGGAATTTTACAAAGGGGTAAGGACTAAATTTCAGCGGGCGAACTCATAAGGTATGGTTCAAAGCCTCGACCATAAAAAGGGGTTTAAGGTTCTTGGAAATATATTCAAATTAATCACTGTTAGTTGCATAATCCTGGCTTCTTGTAATTAAGATAAAGTAAAAACAAACATTTCGTGCAAGCTAGTCAGGTCTTTGCAATCACGCTATCGTCTAACCAAGTGATTCTTAAACTTAGGGCCGTCCGCGGCCCGGGCCCTGTATGTGCGCCCTGAATTGATTTTACGTTTTTTAACAAAATATATTCGACAAAACAGGTAGCAAAGTTGGAATTTGGGCCAATAATTCATGCTGACATGTATTTTAATTTTTTGTTTTGAAATCACTACTTGAATCCATCCAAGTTTGTTCTCCTGCAGAAGTGTACGGTTGCTTACATATAGCAGGCTGTGCGGCATATTGCTTCTTCAGTCATATCTAGCCTATTTTGTTTTGTGTACCGTGTTGTTTTGAACAAGTGGCTTGTTGTTATCCGTGGTGCATAGTTGAGTTCGTATATTTATAGAGACAAAGCTTGTAGAGTAAATATATCCTTGAAAACTAATTTTTGGTTGAGACGATTGTACAATTCAAAAACGTATTTAAATCACTGTAAGTCATCTTTCAAATTTAAATGTTGATACAAAATCAAGTGTAATCGCCGAGTGGCATCAACTAACATAGCGTTTGTTACGTTTTATCTGAGGTCTCTCTTTCCACAGCTCTGTTACATGAAAAAAAGATCATTCAATCAATTTAAAGCTTTTTCCACCTTTCTGGAATGCGGACCTCGACCCCAGCCCCATTTCTCTCTCTGATCGCGTTTAAGGATAACTGTTAAGAGTTTACTAGCCACTAACACAGGATAAATGCCACCTGTCGTGACTTGATTCATTTCATGGTGCGGTTTTTAGTAACCTACTTAGTTTGGGAAGCCAAATATTTCTCTAATACCGCAAATCCACTTATGATGAAAATCGAAATGAGCATACTGGTGACTCATAAATGCTAGACGCAGAATTGTAGACAGGGATGGGTGCATGGGAACATAGGCCCTTTCGGGGATGGCTGTCTCCTTAGGGAAATTTCAGTTTCGCCGGGGCCTTTATAGGTACGATAAAGGAAGTAATGCCCCCGAAACGACCAGCCGAACCAACCAATTTCGCTCCAAAGAAGAACAGATCCTTCAATAAAGCCCAAAGTTTTTAACTGGTCTTCAATGGAAACCTCATAACACCCTCTTCCCCTGTCGGGGAGCTTGCTTCTTGTCGGACAAATCCTTTAGCTACCAGTAATTGTAGAGACAAATGTGTAGTTTTAACTTTAATTTCCTGAGATCCAGGGCGTCTGGACAACCAAATTTTCTTACCTCAGCCCCAACAACGGTGAGGCTTAGGTCGGGTTGCTCCCGTAAGACGCTGTAAAATTGCAGATTGCTCTCTTAAGGAGCCGCCTCCTATGAAAAATTCGTACCTCTGAGGCCCTGGTGCTGTTTGCCATAGCTATAACTTTGGGACCGTTTAAGTATGGATTTCGTTCTTGAGTGTCCTCTCTCTAAGCCTGAGATCCCCCGGCGGCCCTGGACCTCAACTCAACAAATGAATTTGGACCTCACTCTCAGGAGGTTTGAGAAACACAGGTCTAACCAGTCCTAGTCTTTATGGTGGTCAACTGGTAAAATGGTCAGAACACGGGAGTCTAATATTTCATCCGCAGGACAATTTTGAAATAAAATTCAGTAATATATAAAACTTTAAGGTCCCTGGCATTCGAGATAAGTAGTAAGTAAACAGACTTTTTATGGAATTGTCCATTATTGTACAGTGTGACCACTCCGTTTTTGGTTTTGCAGTAAAGATCGTTTTCAGCAAAGTAGCCTAAGCAAGGAAATGGGTGTTTTGCACCAAGAAATGGTAACATTTTAGCACTTTTTGATGTGATATTCCGTGCATATTTTAATCCTGATGATAACAAGGGCATACCTGAATTAGTATTAACACGGGCAGGTTGTAGCACTACCTGTTACGTTATTATGAACCATTGGAAAAGACTAGGATAATTCACATATTTTTCGGACACTGATAACCACATTTTTAAGCCTTTTTCTCTACTGTCTAGTCTATACATACTTTAACATTAAGACCTGCCTCACCACTGGGGTTAATAGCAAAACCCGAAATTTGTTAAGGTTTTTTGTCTGCGATCTTTAAAAATGTCATGATATTATTATTGCACATACCAATAAAAAACAAATCTATGTTTGGTTAAGTTTTGATAAAACTGTTATAACTCTAATTAAATTCTCATTTGAAAAAGCACCGATATCCTCTGAGTATATGATTTTCACATAGAATTTTGTGTGGAATCGTATGTATTGTAATGCGATGACACAGCAATTTCGATATAGGCTAACTAGTATTGACCCGATATCCCTTCAAAATTATCAAGAAATGGGGGGGGGGGGTAGGGGCTACCACGGGTAAATTCCCTGATGTCTAACAATGAAGATAAGAATTTACAACTGAGCTTTGAAGTGCAGCTTAGGAATCGCTTTAAAAATGTTAAAAAACCGAAGAATGGAGTTAGGCTTGGGCCGTTAAGTCACTCCCTCCCAATCTGCGCCTGATCTTTAACATTGGTTAATGTGCAAGGCTTCGGATAAAAGGCAACTACATCCAAGCTGGCAAAAGATGCATTGGTAATTATTTTACTATTTTACTGTGTTCTAAATGCTTCATCAGAAATAGACCAAAGATTCAGAGCTGAAACGACTTGAAAAGAATACCAATCCACTAGTAGCAAAGCGTATGGTACATGTTGGCTGTCATATTTGACGTAATATATTTTACGAATATGAAAAAAGTATTTGTGTACTTACACACTTCAAAGCCATCATCCTCAAACATCTTGTCACAGAGGATACATATTGACACGTCTGTACTTTCAGTTACACATTCGCTAACAAGGGATAACGAGCACGTTGCTGTGGAGGAAACCACAAAAAGCGTAAAAGACTATTGACGGTACAAGTGACTTTTAACATTACCATCAATTAGTCTTCTATTGAAAAACGAACCGTCATTGCCTAAAAACGAATCTCCATTGGGTAAAAACGACAAATTACCTGAATCGTCATCCTTAATCGTAACTGTACTCGTAGAAGTCATTACTTCGATGGCATCAGATCTCGAGAAACCAGACGGCTCATTTCCACCAGCCAACTCAATGCAGAAACTTTGGTCATCTTCAACAATCATATCATCCACGATATCGAGATCAACATAAAACGTTGTAGTTGATGACGGGTAAGTTGTCACTGTTACCGTGCTCGTGTAATCATTACTATAGACAGCAGACTTAGGTGTGTATGCTAACGCTGTAGTAATATACGTGAAAGAGTAATGAAACAAAGTGCTTAAAGAAAAAAGATTGCGTTCAATACAGCAAGAGGTGACTTGATAAAAGGGCATGACAATGGATGAGAGAACCAGAACATTTAAAACATTGGAACGGTCAGTAATGAGAATAAAAGAGGGAGAGGCTATGAGAGAGTTGACCAAACTATGACTGTGGTTGAGTGGTACTATTGATGAGTTCACTACTGTGCCACTCTTTTTCCTGTTTAGCATAGGATGAAATTCAGTAATTCAAACACCTTAAGAAACTTGTCTACTCATACGATCGCAAATATCGGTGTTGAGGCTGCTAATAGGATAATTAAAGTCCTGTCCATTGTGGTATTCGGCTTTATGATTTCAAAACCAAGAATGCTTACCATGCCTATTGCCAAAATGTCCCATAAATCTTTCTCTTAGACTTCTGGATGTTTCTCCGATACACTTAAATTCTCCGTTACAATTTCCCACCCTGTACATTAAATGACTTCTCTCTTCTTACACAATTCTTTCGTTATCTTACAAAATTTACAAACTGCATCAGTACATGTATCCGTCTCTAAGGGATTGTATTTACACAATAAATATTTTTGTGTAATGCCAGACCTTTCATTAACCTTTACTCTTAGTTCAGTTTCTTTAATAATACTCTGTTTACTTTTATAGTTTCTTGTTGGGAGTAGCCTTGACAAAGAGTACTACTTCTGACTTACTTTTGTCATTTTTAAACCATTTGTACTTTTTGTTAATAAAGGTATTTTACCATATTTGTCATTGTCGATTACTTTATCAAACCGTGTGTGGGTTTATTTTATCATTCTTTAATAAAGAACTTTCCATGACTGGTATGGTTTATTATCTTTGTTCTTTGGAAAGTAAAGACCCATGGGTGGAAGGCTTAATCGATTTGAATAGAAGAATTATCTACAAGTAGTCTGGCTTGTAATAGCTTGGTGATTATGTTTTCTCCGTTAAGGTACACTTCCTGCCTTTTATCTTTGACGGGATACACTTTCCGCAAATGACAAAACTATGTACTTACCCACTTCAAACCCATCATCTTCAAACATTTTATCACAGAGGATGCATATCGATACGTCTGTATCTTCTGTAACACACTCACTAACAATGGATAATGAGCACGTTGCTGTAAAGTAAAGAAAAAAAAAGAATACTACGTGAAAGATCAGTGACGGGGGAAATACCTTTTCGACCATGCAAAGGTGTGTTTTCTTTATTTGAAAAAAGAACGTTCATCTAATAAATGCGTCAACATACCCGAATCGTCATCCTTAATCGTAACTGTACTCGTAGAGGTCATTACTTCGATGGCATCAGTTCTCGAGAAACCAGATGGCTCATTTCCACCAGCCAACCCAACACAGAAGGTTTGGTCATCTTCAACAATCATATCGTCCACGATGTCAAGATCAATGTAAAACATTGTAGTTGCTGACGGGTACGTTGTCATGGTAACGGTGCTCGTGTAATCATTGTCATAGACAGCTGATTTAGGTGTGTATGCTAACGCTGCAAATAAACACGTGGAACAGAAATGAAACATTCCGGTAGTCTGTAATATTTTCAAGGAAATACAAGAAAGTAGTTTGTTCTCCTCTTCAAACGGTGATAAGCGATGTGTACGATATAATGCTTTCATTCAATTAGATAAGAAAGGCAACATTGTGTTACAAACTCTGCATATTGTATATAAGCATTGTAAATGACCGGTGTGATTCATTGTTTTTTCAATACCAGTGGCGTAGCTAGATGGGGGAGGACAATTGCCCTACACATAGCTTCAAAAGTCTCGGTCGAATTTTTGTCTCCTTCAAATTTCTTGCAGGCATGGTGGTCAAATGTCATGAAGTAAAGAGGTCTTTGCATTCACAATATAGAGACTTAACTCTACATGCAGTTCAAAGACTCAAGTGCTGCTAAATAAACCTGTGGCTCACTATACCGATTCGGTAAGATCATTCGAGGGGAATTGTTCACTTAAAGGCATTTTCCAGTGGCTTTTCACAAAGGTCTTATGTGAAAGGGAAAAAAATCACTTCATGCCCTTCAAACCCCGTAACTATACTCTTTTCCTAAATCGAGATATCTCATAATAAAGAGTACTTATTTTTGTCAAAAATACCTCCAGTTCTCATCAAGGCCACAGCATATTATGTAAAGTGGACACATTGCCTCAGATTTATTTTGTTTTTCTTTATACTTGAATGTCCTGTTTGGCCTTGAAATTTGACACTGATGAAATGTTTGAATGTCTTTCCATGCAGATTTAGCACAAATTTACACCATATGTAGGGCGTAACAAACAAAGTTGCTAAATATTTCCTACAGCGGTGTCAATATTATAAAGAAATTCAATGATTTGTCAAATTACTGTGCCGCGATGACATGACAGATTTCCCACAACTTTATCATGAGAAAAAATGCATTTCTTTGAAAATTAGTATCTTCCAAACGCTACAAGCTATTAAGATACAGTTTTCACCTCCTTAAAGAGAAAACTTGTTTGCATTTTTTGAATTGATTGAATTTTGTCCCCGTAAAATCCCTTTAAAGGTTCTGCCTCATATTTTAAGCGGAGTTATTGTTTGGAAAGCCATTACAACCTCTCCTTTAGTGCATTAGAGCATTAGCCATCATATCTTAAAAGTTTTCCAAAAAGGAGGATCTTCCTCACCTAAAACCCTATACAGACACCTTCTATTTTTAAAGTCAAACTCCCTAAAAGCTCGCAAAAATATCAAAGCCCCCTTTTTCAACTGAATTAATAGCAAAATAATTATTTCTTATTTCCAGATGGTAATCCGTCGAAAAGTATTTGTCTTTGCCCAAGCACAAAAATTTCCTACCAACCAATGGATGAAAATCGTATATTTCTCAAATTGTAAAACCTGTGTACTTACACAACTCAAAGCCATCATCTTCAAACATTTTGTCACAGAGGATACATATTGACACATCCGTATCTTCTGTAACGCACTCACTAACAATTGATAACGAGCACGTTGCTGTAATTTAAAGAAAAATGAAAACTACGTGAAAGAGTGCTGGGGAGAGAATTACCTTTCAACCTTCTGACCAAGTTCTCTCCGTTTAAAAAAAGGAACTTTTATTGCAAAAACGTCAACATACCTGAATCGTCATCCTTAATCGTAACTGTACTCGTTGAGGTCATTACTTCGATGGCATCAGATCTCAAGAAACCAGACGGCTCATTTCCGCCAGTGAATTCAATACAGAAGCTTTGGTCATCTTCAACAATCATATCATCCACGATATCGAGGTCAATGTAAAACGTTGTAGTTGATGAAGGGTAAGTTGTCATAGTTACGGTGCTCGTGTAGTCATTGCCAAAGACAGCAGAATCCTGTGAGTAAGCTAATGCTGCAATAAATACGTGAACGAGAAATTAACCTTTCCGGTGGATGCTGTATTTCTAAAAGGAATGAAAGCAAGTAGTCTCTTTTTCACGGATGGATCCGGAATTTTACAATATTTGGGGTGAGGGTGGGGCCTGGAATATTTTTGTAAGGGCAAAATGCCACCTTACATTTTGGAGTCTCGACCGGAAGGGGGATTGTCTGCAGAAAATTTGAAACTTAACACTTTTAGTTGCTGTTTCCCGGCATCTGCAATGAAGATAAATACAAAAGCAAGCATTGTGGAAGTACAGGTCTTACGCAGTATGGCCACTGCAGTCTCGGCATCATTTAACCTGTATTGTAATGATGTTTTGCGGATATAATGATCAAGAAACACTGTATTTGGGGTCTTTTCAGGACAGAAATTGATATGAATTTATTAGATGAGATTTCCGGGCATCTAGCTTTGGAGATAATTCGTATGCAAATAGACATATAGTATGGAATCGTTCATTATACTACGATATAACCACCGTTCTTTCGGCTATCCAGTAAGGATCGCGTTCCGGCAAAATAGCCACAACAACGGAGTCAGTAGTCCTCCTCCAGGAAATCATGAAATTTAGCACTGTTTGATGTGATCCCCTGCTATATTGCAATACTGCAAATTTGTAAGGAACACCTGGGAAGGTAGTAACATGGGAAAGCTGCAACCCTACCTCTCTGTTATTAACAAAGATAAAAAGAATTTAAATTATTCCATAAAGCTTTTTTACCCCTTTAGACGAATTTTAAGCTATTAATTGAATAAGTTCACTGTCTACAAAATGCATACGATAACCTAACTATTCACTCTGTTTAAAGGGATATAACCTGTTTAAGATACATATTTCCGGTGTTTACTTCGTTTAAATGCGGGCCCGCTATGCATGCCTCCTTTTCGCATCGCTTACAACTGTGAGCTAAATTGGGCTGAAGAACTGCTCATGAGAAACATGATATACCACAATGGAGTCCGTAGCCAAGGGGGGCAAAAGGCGGCGCCCCACAGAAAGATTTTCGCCCCACTAGAAAATTCAAGCTTACCATTGCCTTAAACCATTTCAGTATGTCTCGCTCCCCTAAGAAAGTATTTCGCCCCTGTAAGCTATTTCGACCCCTGCCCCTTGAGTATCTTGTCTTGCTACCGACCTGTGAGTACTTTTGAAAGGAGAATTCAAGGTGATTTGTCTTAACATGCATTAGGATGTCAAAATGAAATATTCTGTTGTTTTACTTTGGCCGTATTCGTTTCTGTAAATAAAAGACGTTACAGCTAGCCATGTATCGTGCTGAAATGTGCCCCAACTTAAAAGGTTAATTGAAGCACTCAATTTAAAAACTTGTTGAGGGTGCTTGTCTGTGATCTTTTGAAGTGAAGTCTTTACATTATCCAAATTCATAAAAGAAACATCTACGTTTAGTAGGGTATAAATGAGACTATTCTTCCTCGAAATAATTTTGATCTAATACAGACCAAATCCTAAAAGAATGCTTTTTCAAGTCCCAATCTCCTCGGAGCATCACGCCCGTAGCCAAGGGAGGGGGAGAGGAGGGCGAAGCCCAAAGGAAAAATTTCGCCCCTAGAAGATCAAAAATTGCTATTGCTTTAATGCATTTTAGTGTACTCCCCCCTCAAGAAAAAAGTACGCTCCTCTGGAAGCTACTACGCCCCCATTAAGTACCTTGTCTGGGCACGGGCCTGCTGAGGATACAATTTTTACAAGAAAGTTTGTGTATGGAATCGGGCATCATAATGCGGCCGCGAGCAGGCCCTAAGTAAGACAAAGCAGTGAAGGGGGTGACATAGCTTCCCGGTGGGGGATATTTATTAGGGTTGATATATACCAACATGCATTAGGGCAATTGTAGCTTTTAATTTCAAAGGGGGGAAAGGTTTTCTGCATGGGCGCGGCTAATTTCCCCTTGGCTACGGACTTAGTGGTGAGACCACTCCGCAAATCTGAAAGAAGCTAGCGACCATTGACTGGTATTCCTTCAAAAAAGGTAAGATGAGAGATTCCCCAGGAAAAATGTCGAAATGTAACACAGCGAGATGCTATTTCATGGGCATCTGACAATCGAGAAAAGTATTTATAAAATTTGTAATGCAGCTTTGGGATGTTCTCAAAAATCAAAGGATGTGCGAATAAAGGGGAGCTGGGGTCAGACAAGCCTCCCGCAGATTGAGCAAGTTCTCTGAAATTGGTAGCATGCAGTGCTTAGGATATGATACATCACATTTACGTTGACAAAGGAAATAATTGTGATTATTTAAGCATTTTGTGTTGCAGCACTTTAAACAGTTGGCCATTTACAGCAATGAGTCATATTTCATTTCCGGAAAAGCGACAAGTTCTGTCAATCATTTTTGACGACGTAGATTTCAGCAAAATGACAAAAGTATTTGTTGACTTACACAATTCAAATCCGCCATCTTCAAACATTTTATCACAGAGAATACATATAGAAACGTCTGTATCTTCAGAAACACAGTCGCTAACAAGAGATAATGAGCACGTTGCTGTAAAGAAATAAAATTCGTCAAAGGCCATTGAAGGAAGAAATACCTTTAAACATTAAAATCAAGTTTCTCTGCTTGAAAAAGTAACTTATACTGCTTAATGACAACATACCTGTATCATCATCCTTTATCGTAACTGTACTCGTAGAGGTCATTACTTCAATGGCATCAGATCTCGAGAAACCAGACGGCTCATTTCCACCAGCCAACTCAATGCAGAAACTTTGATCATCTTCAACAATCATATCATCCACGATATCAAGATCAATATAAAACGTTGTAGTTGCTGACGGATAAGTTGTCATTGTTACCGTGCTCGTGTAATCACTGTCATAGACAGCAGATTTAGGTGTGTATGCTAACGCTGCAGCAAATACGTGAATGAAAAATTTTGGTATCTGTTAATATCTCAGTAATATACGAGGTAGTAGTTTCTTCTTCTCTTATATTGCAATCATGCAGTGTTCAGAAATGTATGATCTCCAAGTTATAAGGAGACAACTGCAATTACTTTACTTTGCTGGATTTTGCACTTTTAATGACTGGTGTCAGCCATTACCTTTGGTCAGGGTAGACCAATGGGGTGGAGAGCTTAATTGATTGGAATAGAACAATTATCCATCTATACATTGCAATAGAAAGCCGGGTACGTCGTTCTCTCATATGATAAATTTCCAGTCCTTTATCTTGGACCTGATATATTTTCTCTAAATGAAAAAAAAAAAAAACAAAACTGTTTACAAACCCAATTCAAAGCCATCATCTTCAAACATTTTATCACAGAGGATGCATATTGACACGTCTGTATCTTCTGTAACGCATTCACTAACAATGGATAACGAGCACGTTGCTGTAAAGTGAAGAAAATAGCTTTGTCAAAAAACCATTGCCAGGAGAAATACTTTCAACCTTTCAACCTTATCAAATTGTCTTCATTTGAAAAAGGTTTGTTTATTGCGTGTAGTGGCAACATACCTGAATCGTCATCCTTAATCGTAACTGTACTCGTAGAGGTCATTACTTCAATGGCATCAGATCTTGAGAAACCAGACGGCTCATTTCCATCAGCCAACTCAATACAGAAGCTTTGGTCATCTTCAACAATCATATCATCCACGATATCGAGACCAATATAAAACGTTGTAGTAGCTGACGGGTAAGTTGTCATGGTTACGGTGCTTGTGTAATCATTATCATAGACAGCAGATTTAGGTGAATATGATAACGCTGCAAGTGAATGTGTGGCAGAGGAATGAAACTTTGTGGTAACCTTTGATATTTTAAAAAAAAGCTTATTGGTAAGAACTTTCTTCTCTAAAGCATGTGATACACAATATCTAGGATAATATGTATTATATTCAAGTCGACTAAGGAGATAATTGAAATTAGCATACCATTCATATTGCCAGGGCCGTAGCTAGGGTCAAATGTTTGGGGGTGTGAAGGGTCTAAATTCCGACTGAATGGATGTTTTTTCCAACTGAATGGTCGCACTTAAATTGCACAATTTTTATGCGCACTGCGTTTACATACAGCAGTGGGGATCCTTTCTCTGTCACTACAAAAGGGTGCCGTCTTGGGGGAGGGTCTAAGGGGAGTCCCCCTCGAGAAGTTTTGTTAAGTTAAAGTACTTAGATGCAAAATGGTGATATCTTTGGGATATATTTGGAACTGATCATATATGGCTGGAAAATATCCATAATTTAGTGAAACCGAATTTTTGGTTAGGTGAAAGCAGAGAGTATGCTGTCTAGGAGACGAATACGTTGTCAACAAACCTCCTGAAGCCCTTTTTTGGCTACGTTTTTGCCTTCTATTCGGGCAAAGTTTTTACGCAAAAATACTTGCATGCAGTCAACAGAAACTTTTTTGGACTATTAGGACGATTTTTTCCTTCATTGTGCATTATGAAAGGCTATCTAAGGCTAGCAGATACCTGTATAGGGCCTCCTGGAAGCTCTGGATCAATTATATAAATAGGGGCAATGACATAATGCTTATTACTTGACATCCGAATGATAATATAGAGTATGACGCCAGGTACTTTACATCTATCGTATTTTTACTAATTTTGAACGAAAATCCAGACGAACAGCTTCCACTGGGGAATGGGCGCGCGAGAGAGTATAGGAGCAGGAAGGTGATATTAGACCTCCTTGACAGGTATAGCAAAAGGGGTGAAGGACTAACAAACGCGTTTGAGAATGCACACCTAGTTTATGCTCGAAAAGTTTACTGGTACGTTTGTGCTTATAATGTTCGTAAGTAATACAACGTGGATTGTGAGGATTGTGCATAAAGCGGGCCGAAATTTAAGGGTATATTTCAACGCCAAAATGAAAGACCTGCATGCAGGCTTAACCAGCGGTGGTGCTTTGATTTGCCGACATGAGGGCCAACTACTCTAAAACCGACAGATGCAATGGGTCGCCGAACTCGAAATATAAGGCGCGCGAAGCGCGCCGAAAAATTTGGGGTTATATTGAAAAAGATTTCACATTTTGATTTTCAATAAGGAAAGTTGAAAAAGTTTGGGTTTTATTGAAGAATCTTTCCTACGTAAGAGCAAAACCATGAAATTTCTTGGGGCGACTGCATGGTCGTCGTCGGGATTACATTCTTTATCTTACCCATAAAGACTTCCCAACACTGCAAAATATTTTTCCTTACAAAATATGTGTGCCACGATGACGAGGCTGAAGAAAGAATCTTTCAAAAGTTAGGGAAAGAGGATAGAACTTCGCAACAATGCATTTTCGCGTTTCTCTAGAATCAAGCCTACCCGGAAGAACAATATTTTTGGAAACGTTGAATAAATCCAATATTTTTGAAACGGCGGGCGTTACCAATAGATAGAACTATAGATAAAAGCGCGAGTAGCGCGAAAGTTTTTGAAGTTATAAAAAGAATCGTTACAGAATGTACTGGCTACAGTCATGAAAATTAGCCATTTGGATATTTTCTGGGCATATCTTTGCCTTCACCAATATGAGTCTATATAAAGTTTTGCACAATTTGGGGGCCTAGGAAAATTTTGGGGGCTAAATCAAAACAAAATTATGAGGGATAAAAAAGGGCCGAAGAAGTTTTTTCTGGGTGGCTTCAGGATTTGTCCGACAGGTATCTACGCTTTCAGACGAGAGGGGCAGTAACTCCACGCCCCACCAGGATTGATAAGTTGCGGGAAGGACAGCGACCTCAAAATTTTCCGCTCGCCTCTTCCGCACAAACTGTTACGTTTTTAGAAGAAATTTTGGAACTTTTGTGGGGGTATTGCATGCAGAAAAATGGGAAATGTTGAACTATTATTGACAAAATATGAAACTTTGGGTTTTTATCGCAGAGTTTAAACAAAATCAATAAACGGTCGGTTAGATTGGCAGCAGTCGGAAATTATATACTCATCGTATCTTTTAAGGTTCCCCGATGTAATAATGATTTTTGTTAGATGAAATTTAACGACACACCAACACAAATGTGTCATATAGTGTCAAGCAAAGTTAAATACGGTGCAAGTCCTTCCCTTTAGTCGCCTCTTACGACAGGCGAGGAATACCCTAGACATATTCTACAACCCCCAGCCCACAGGGGGCCCGATGAAGTAATGAAAAATTGGTCCGACGGGGGATGGACTGCCTTTCCGAAGAGGCGACGCCTTCCAGAAGAGGGGGGCATTCATCCTTCCCCAACCTTGCTCCACCGTACCACCGGTGTTTTTTATAGGAAGTCACAAATTGTTGTTAACTGCCTAAAGCTCATTGACTGTAGCCTACACATATCGTGTAACATATATTTTTGAAAGTTACATCTCTTTTGCACAGTCTCACCTGATTGGCTGATCTCGTTGCTGAGAAGACCTACTGCTATACTCACTTTTTAACGTATACTAGATTACTTTTGCAGTAAACTTCAAGCAACAAAAACTTTTTATACTGTGCGGGAATGGTATGTTTACATTATTGACTCACAGTCCGCTGGGACTTCACGATCAAAGTTGTGGATATATTACTTCACTGTATTTATTAAGGCTGTCCAAAGAGATCGGAATATTGCCTGAAGGAGGAGGGCACCCTTTCCCGATGGGGGGGGGGGGGATTGGTTTCCTACCCAACACGTAGCGGTGGTACATGTAATCTCGGTGGTACATTTTTACCGTACAATGACTTCGATAATATCAATAATGTTAGAAACAGCTGGTGCGATATTGGACTCGGTGAAACAATAATTTTCAACAGTTCAAACAAAAATCTTTTTTAAGCCGCAGTGTTTTACTTCTTTTTGCCACCATGACAAAGAAAAAATAAATCTGCGCTCATGGTTGTGGAGGTGGTTGCAGTAAGTTGGCGTGAACATCCGACTTGCGTATGAATACAAGCCAACACTAATATTCTCGTTAATGCCGTCTCGGTACGCTGTATTGCATCGGACTTTTTGACAAGGGAAGCTGTCAACCCAAAAGTAATGAAAAGATGCTAAAATTAAAACTGGCAAGCATCCATTCAAACATTCTTTTTACAAGCTCTTTGCAAACTTCATGAAAAAAATGGAAACGACGTGCGTACTGTACTGCTTACCAACAGTTCTAGGCTATGTGAGTGCGTTTTCTTGGGCCTTGGTGCCTCTAATGTCATACTTTCATTGAATATCATATTTTTGTGGCATTATGAATTTCAGATAGACTAGCGCAGAATTTTTAAATGGACAGTATGATAGAGCAGTTTTGTGGTACGGAAACAGATCATTTTATTTCAAAATGCATCTGAACAGGCCTCGTAAGTACTGAGAGGCAGCATACCTTATGTCATGCCCACTTTTAATTGATTTGAGTGGAATTCTAATCTTTCACAGGAAAATGTCATAGCCTGGGTACCTTCGTCATTTTCTGTAATGCTACACTTCCTACCTGTAACTTTGACATGAGGTGCTTTGAGGATCGAAAAGCTGTGTGCTTACCCACTTCAAAGCCATCTTCTTCAAACATTTTATCACAGAGGATACATATAGTGACATCCGTATCTTCTGTTACGCAATCGTTAACAAGAGATAAGGAGCACGTTGCTGTAATGAAAACCAAAGTACAAACAGTTTGTGGAAGAACACTGAAGAAAGAAATATCTTTTAACTTTGAAATCAAGCGTTTTTCATTTGAAGAAAGAAACTTTATTATTAAAAACGGAAACATACCTGAATCGTCATCCTTAATCGTAACTGTACTCGTAGAAGTCATTACTTCGATAGCATCAGATCTCGAGAAACCAGACGGCTCATTTCCGCCAGCCAACTCAATGCAGAAACTTTGGTCATCTTCAACAATCATATCATCCACGATATCGAGATCAATATAAAACGTTGTAGTTGCTGACGGGTAAGTTGTCATAGTTACGGTGCTTGTGTAATCATTGTCATAGACAGCAGATTTAGGTGTGTATGCTAACGCTGAAGTAAATACGTAAACAGTTATGAAAAATTACAGTGGCTGTTAATATATATATATATATATATATGTTATTCAGACTGATTTCTTATTAATTTTACGCTGAAAAAAGCTACATTATGAAATTCCGAAAGTTCCTTTATGGGTGCATATCTAAAAGCATTGCATGCTTTTGTAGCAAACTTGTGCAATAGATTCAGGCAGATCAAAAACTGGGAAATTCGCATGTTAAAGTTTGAATTGTAAAGGTGGACGTCGACCCCCTTTTAATGTAAAAAGAGTGAAATTCACTCTTGGAGGTTTTACTACAGTGATGACTCTTTTATCGAGTAGAAAACGATTGAGATTTTACTCTACTAGGAGTGGTAATTAATTCTGATGGAGTGAAATTTAACTTGATGGAGATTGAAATGTCCCTCGAAACAAAGAGTGGTGATTGTAATCACTCTTTTGGTAAAGTTCATTTTTTTTCCTTTTAGAGATGATGATGTCAGTCTTATCTTTAATGCGTACATACATTTAGGGTACTGTAGCATCGGTTAACTCAGAACAAGTACAGTCTACCTATGTAGATAAGAACGACTTAAATTTCAGGGGCTTAAAAACGTTGGCTGACTAGTAGTCTCAGTAAGCCCAATGAAATGAAAAAAAGAGACTTGGGTCGAAAAGCTCAAATGATCTACATGTATATCACCTCCTTGCACTTGTATGCGTACACGTATAAATATATATATATGCATAAATGGATACGTATACGTTTATGTATACGTAGACTTATACATAAACACATGTATATATATATATGTATGGGTAAACTGTATGGAAATGAAACCGTATATGTTTATGTGATGCTGGCAACGGGGCCGAGGGAGCCCAAAATCTTCCTTTCTAGTCGCAAATAGCACTAGGTATGAGTTCAAAAGTCACGTATGACCAAACTTGTACCATGTAGGTTTAAATCCAACAGCCGGTTGATTTGAGGGTTGGAAGGGAGAATAAAACCTGAAATTAAAATAGGGTTCCTGACAATGACACGAGAAAGCTACACATGCCTGCAGAGGGATCAGAAAAATCATCTGTTGAAAATAATTTATGTAAATAATACAAAATTTTACAGGGAGGTTACAGGTTCCGAAATACTACGCGCTCATGGAGTGATCCACTAAGCCATGCATAGTTAGGGGAAAGACCCCAGAGGCCTGCTACAAAAAGTTGAAGAAGTTCGGTAGCGCAACGTGCATGAAAAGGGTAGTCCTACCCGTTTTGTAAAAAGGTCAGGCTAGGAGTCGATTCTGTGGTAAACAAAGTGTGTGAATGGACAAAATTAATAAAGAGGGTCCCAATGGACCCTTAAGTTAACTTTCGAAACATAAATTCTTCACGTTTCTTAAAAATGTCGTTAGGTTTCAACAATTGGAGAGCAGAGTGCTCTGAAAAGTCTATTTTTAAGCCACTTAGAATCAAGTTGGGAAATGTGGAGATGGACTACAAAATTTACGTAGATTTGCTGTCATTCAGTTACAAGAGTTGCAGTTTGTCACACTGAAGACATACTAGGTTTATGCAGTTTGTCACACTGAAGACTCCCTATAGATAGCCCGTACTTAGAATAAAATGTAGATAACCCTCGACCGTGACTCGTTGGAATGCTTTCCTTTTGTTATATGAAAAGGGCTATAGAGGGATTCCGGGTGTGTCAATCTCAGAAGGGGTTTTAAAGCAAAAATAAGGCGTGGTTCGAGGAGATCACTTTAGCTCCTGACAGAAGTAAAACACACGTTGAGAAGGAAAAGGTACATTGAGTAGTCGACAAGTCTTCTTTGAAAAGAGGTAGAAAAGGTTCGGGCAGGCAGTTGTCTGCGTATAAGTTCTGCAAAGGTTGTGGAATTTTGACTATACATGGTGTTCGTCATTAAATTGGGTGTAGGAGCCTGCAGCCGGTTTGTCGGAAGGTTCCGGCCGGCGTTGAAGCCTTATCTGTAGTCAAGGGAAACGGAGTTCAGATCATCGCTACCGTCTTCTGCTGGAGTCTACCTTGTTGAAGGAACAACTTGGCTACTGTATCGTTTGCCACCAGTCCCTCTAGTCTTGAGCACAGCAACGAGATACGGTACGACAGGAGACAAACGTGTCTGCCTATGGAATCAATGTGACGAGTTTCGACGCAATCTTAAACGAAAGACACTTCATATTGAATATATTTAGAACTGATTTGGAATGATGTAGAGAGCTGGTCGTAAGCTGACGTGGGGACATTTTGTCAGAACGTAACTTCGAAGGGTGTCAGGGAGTTCCCTTCTCTCATATAGCAATATTTCAGAATGTGAAAGTAAGAAAAGCCAGTAAACAATGAGGAATTGAAATGTAACGAAGTAATAGGAAGAAGGAAAAGTCGATAAGCAAACTGAGTTGGAAGATGGACTATTGGCCTCAGTCCGCGAAGAATTGATTATGAAAAGACTTAGCCACGGCCTTGCCATAATTCTAGATTTTTGTTACAATTCAAGCTTTAAGTTTATGTGGACTATATATTTTAGGGAATATTATGGGGTTTTGTAGTTTGTATAATTGTGGTTCTTTTTTCTCTTTTTCATTATGTATTTTTGTATGTTTGGTGAATCTAATCGGCTGGCAAGTAGGAGTCAATGAAAAAAGGAAAAACAAACCTGGAAGGAACCTGTAGTTACTTGTGGCGTATACTCTCCACCCAAGCGTACAGCGCCAAACATTGTTTCCATCTAAAAGGTGACACAGTTTTTTAACTCTTTTGGCAAAACTTTATCTTTCAGGTTACAGTGTTGAAAAGGAAGATAAACATTACTAGGTGCAATCTAATGGGTCGATGCAAGTTGTTTAAAACCATTTTTTTTCATTTATACCTTATTTAATCTCTCACCCCACCCCATCACCCACTATTGGTAGATGTGTGCAAACAACTCCTAGAAAATGCATCGTTAAAAAGTTGTATCAACAAAAGGAATCGTAAAAGTAAAGATAAGAAAAAAGTACTTTAATATTACAACATCTAAACAATATCCAAACAATAGTTTAAACAAGAGACTCTTTTAAGGAAGAGACATTCATCTTAAACGTCTTTTAAAAGTTAAAAAGAATTATCTTACTGCAAGGGAGGATAAGCAGAAATCTTGTTCCAATATTTCACTAGTGTGGGCTAAAAATTAGTTGAGTTGTTTCATTTTGTAACCAAATATAGTTAGTTTTGATTTTAAATTTAGTGAAAAAATAGTCCGATTTGTGCTCCCGTGGACTAAATTGCTTTTAGAGCTCTGGCAGAGTTGTATGGGGCTATCTCAATTAAGTACTTTAATGTGAAGGTTTCGTAACGAATCATTAATTCCTTTAATTAAATCCGCAGGAAGGGAAAACTTGCTATTAAGGAAATGAAGAAATATATCTACGCGTTCCTGCTAATATGAACGTTTTACATGTGTTCTCTTTGATGCTGTCTGGAGTAGGCATACGTCACAATCCTCTGTGGTACTCCCACTTACCAATCTCTTTTGGTGTGTATGCGTCAGTGGGTGTCACTCCAAAGTACTAACTCATAAAGCCTCCTGGCCATTATACCGAGTTACGCTTACGTAAACTATTAAACGCACTGTGATTTGTGATCTCTTTCATACTCGAGTCATTTAATAACAATTCATTTTAAAGTTCTTCTTCTTAATTATTTATGCCCCCGGGGTCCCCATAAAGGCGTTGCTGTTAGATCACACCAGCGTTTTTAAAGTGGGTTCCAAAACTACTCTCATTGTACGGTACCTCATGTTAGTTCCACCTTTCAGTTAATCATTTCATTCCCCTCTTGCCCACTTGTTGGCTAAGATAGACGCTCCATTACTTAACAAAATAATCCTGATACTAAGGGGCAAATGTCAAAGTGTTTGCTCATAAATGTACTTCACTCTTTCAAAAAATTAATTCAGAATATTCACTTCGCCAACAGAGCAAGGCAAGGGGGGCTTAGGGGTGTGAGTCCTCCACAAATCTCTCCCCTCACCTGAAGCTACCCTCTGGAAAATGGGAGATTGGATACATATATTAAGTACATAATGACTCCACCACAAAAATTTTCGCCTGCGTCGCTGCTTTAAATACACGTCAACAGGAGACACTTCTCGTGTATGTAATTATTTTGTAAACAATCATAGTTCTATCTCAGAAAATGCCTGACACCTTTTTTTCAGAAAAACAAGGAAATTTGTTACGTTTTATTCCGGAGGCGTGTTGCAATATGCAACTTTTCAAATTTGTGATTGAATTTCATTTGCGTATGTCTGTTTTTCTATTTTTGAGAACAGACTCTAAACTAAAGCCGTGTATTACGTCATATCTTTAAAATATATCTGCTGTATGGATCATGTGTCGGTTAAGGTTAAAATAATATACATGCAATGCCTCTAAATGAACTCGAATAAGTAACCTTTCGGTGTTCCATATTGTACCCGCAAAGTTGAAACGCATTCAAATGGATCCGTCTTACGTTTTACAAGGCTATACGTAAAGGTGGTTTCATCTTTTATCTTTATACTAATATATTTCACCAGATGACAAGTATGATTTTTTTTTACTTACCAACTTCAAAGCCATCATCTTCAAACATTTTGTCACAAAGGATGCATATTGAAACGTCTGTATCTTCTGTAACGCACTCACTAACAAGGGATAACGAACAAGTTGCTGCATAGTAAAAAAAAAACAAACTTTGTGAAAGACGATTGAAGGGAGAAATACGTATCAACCTTCGATTCAAGTTTACCTCATTGAAAAATATCACTTATTACATAATAAAGTACGTCATACCTGAATCATCATCCTTAATCGTAACTGTACTCGTAGAGGTCATTACTTCGATGGCATCAGATCTCGAGAAACCAGACGGCTCATTTCCACTAGTAAACGCAATACAGAAGCTTTGGTCATCTTCAACAATCATATCATCCACGATATCGAGATCAATATAAAACGTTGTAGTTGCTGACGGGTACGTTGTCAATGTTACGGTGCTTGTGTAATCGTTATCATAGACAGCAGACTTGGGGGAGTATCCTAACGCTGCAAGTAAATGTATGGAAGAGGAAGGGAACTTTATGGTAGCTATAGACCTTATGTATTGACGTCACGCAACGTCACTGCAGTCGCGACGTAGATATCCCATGCATGTGCAGTACACGTACGTACGTGTCCCACAGGTACACACATCAGCTGTCCGCATTTGTTGGTTAAAGTGGCAATGATACACGCTTGTCTCCATTGGAGGGCGCTTTTTCTGTTCTGTGACGTCATATGCATAAGGTCTATTGATATTCTCAAAATGATACAAGCAAGGCGATTCTTCTTGCCTGCAATCGATGACATAAATGTCTAGTATGGAATTTATTAAAAGAAAGTCGACAAAGAAGACGGGCTTATCTAGTTTCAGCACTAAAAATGACATGTGTGGTTCATCTTCCTTGGCAGGGTTAGTACTTTTACTAAAGGGCATATTAAGTTTAATCAGAGTTCTAATCCGTTCTTAGCAACGTGTAAAGATTGAGGTGACTACGTCATATCCAGGGACGCTTCGTTTCCTACATGTCATCTTTAAACTAATTTGTAACTCAAGCTGATGAAGCTGTTTACTTACAAATTTGAAAACCATCATCTTCAAACATTTTGTCACATAGGATACATATTGACACATCCGTATCTTCTGAAACACAGTCACTAACAAGTGATAACGAGCACGTTGCTGCGGAAGAAAAGATTAAAAACAAGCTTGATGAAACAGCAATGACAGGAAAAGTTTCTTTGAGCGTTATAATCTAGTATCCTGCATTTAATAAACAAAGCGCTATTACGTAAACATGACAACATACCTGAATCATCATCCTTAATCGTAACTGTACTCGTAGAGGTCATTACTTCGATTGCATCTGATCTTGAGAAACCAGACGGCTCATTTCCTCCAGTGAACTCAATACAGAAGCTTTGGTCATCTTCAACAATCATATCATCCACAATATCGAGATCAATATAAAACGTTGTAGTTGCTGACGGGTAGGTTGTCATAGTTACAGTGCTCGTGTAGTCATTATCATAGACAGCAGATTTAGGTGTGTATCCTAACGCTGCAAGTTAAGGCGTGGGAGAGGATTGAAACAAGTTAAGGCGTGGGAGAGAAATGAAACAAGGTAAGGCGAGGGAGAGAAATGAAATATTTCTGTTACCTTTGATATTCTAAGAAAAATTGAGGCAAGATCTTTCTTCATCTCTATTATTGTTAAAACACAATTTTAAACGTAATTTTTCTCATTTCGCAAAAGGAGACAAGTTTGATTTACTTATCCAGTTTAATACATTTAAGCGTTACTAGTGAAAGGTGTGGATCATTTGCTTAGTCAGAACTAGACCCAATATGTGATGGCCATATTCGAACTGAACACCAGCCCATTTGAAGCAAAGTGAAATAAATAGCTTTTGTGACTTCTTCATTTTCAAGGATGCTTTACTTTGTACATTTCGTTTTTGAAGTGATATGTTTCACCAAGAGGGAAAAGATTTATACTTACAAATTTCAAAACCATCATCCTCAAACATTTTGTCGCAGAAGATGCAAATTGACACGTCTGTGTCTTCTGTAACGCAATCACTCACAAGGGATAACGAACAGGTCGCTGTTTAATAAAGAAAAAAAAACTTGTGACATAGCGCTGACATAGAAAACTACGTTGAACCATGAAAACAAGTTTCTGCACTGTAAAAATTAATGTTTATTGCATATAAACGACACCGTACCTGTATCATCATCCTTAATCGTAACTGTGCTCGTAGAGGTCATTATTTCGATGGCATCAGATCTTGAGAAACGAGTCGGCTCATTTCCACCAGCCAACTCAATGCAGAAGCTTTGGTCATCTTCAACAATCATATCATCCACGATATCGAGATCAATATAAAACGTTGTAGTTGATGACGGATAAGTTGTCATTGTTACGGTGCTGGTGTAATCATCACCATGCACAGCAGTTTTAGGTGTGTAAGCTAAGGCTGTAAGTAAACGAGTGAAAGAGTTTTGGTGCATTTCGGTAACTGTTGATATTCCCAAAAATTCCCAAAATTTGTCCCTTGTGCTTTGAAATTGGTAACCAGACACGTAGCTACGGGGTGGGGGCTGGCCCTCAGATGTTAGATAGGCCCCCAGAATTTGTGTGTGTCCTAATTAAATTTGTAAGAATTAAGGACTGCGATCAATGCTGTGCCCCCCCCCCCCCTAAAAATTTCATCCTAGCTAAGCCCCTGTTGGTAACATGTTGTGTTAGGATAAAATACATTACATCCAAGTTAACCATTGACGGAGACGAGTTTGATTATTTTGTCAAAGCAGGACTTACATTAGCCAGATATGTTCCTCAACATTCGACAGTGATAGACCCGTACGCGAAGAGCTTTACTGATGTGATAATAACACTGATACATTCGTACCACATATGTCATTTTGGGAACCCAGTACATTCAATCTTACATCTATCACGTATTATACTTACGAAAATTACAAAGTTATACTGACCAACTTCAAACCCATCATCTTCAAACATTTTGTCACAGAGGATGCATATTGACACATCTGTATCTTCTGTAACACAATCACTTACAAGGGATAACGAACACGTTGCTGTTAAATAAAAAAAAAAGATAAAACAAAAATAGAGCTATCTTCATGAACATTAGAAATATTATACAAAAATGAAGTCGAGTTTTCTATATTTGGGAAAGGACCAATTATTTCGTAAAATAACAACATACCTGAGTCATCATCTTTAATTGTAACTGTACTCGTTGAGGTCATTACTTCAATGGCATCGGATCTCGAGAAACCAGACGGCTCATTTCCGCCAGCCAACTCAATACAGAAGCTTTGGTCATCTTCAACAATCATATCATCCACGATATCAAGATCAATGTAAAACGTTGTAGTTGCTGACGGGTAGGTTGTCATGGTTACTGTGCTTGTGTAATCACTGCCATAGACAGCAGATTTAGGTGAATATGCTAACGCTATAAGTAAATAAGTGGAATAACACGGTAGTTTCTGATAATATTAAATAAGTTGTTTCGTTTTCTTTGCAATTACTGGCCTTAAATGTTTATAGCAAAATGCATTATACGTTAGTCGACACAGTAATTGTGCATGACTTATTAGGCATATATATTTCAACACTTTACATGAACGGTGTGCTTCATTACCTTTGATCAGCACGAGGTCCATGCATGAGGAGCTTTGTCGATTTCAATTGCAAACTGATCGATTCATCATGGGTGAATTGTGACAAAATGCAGGTGACAAGTTCATGTCCTGAAACGTTATATTTTGTGCCTTTCATCTCGGACCTGACAAAGTTCCTCAATATTTACAAACCCGTATACTTACACAGTTCAAAGCCATTATCTTCAAACATTCTGTCACAGAGGATACATATTGACACGTCTACATCTTCTGTAACACATTCACTAACAATGGATAACGAACAAGTTGCTGTAAAGAAAAACGAAAACTACGTGAAAGTTCATGGACAAGAGGAATCCCTTTTCCATCAACGTCTTCATTTGAAAAAAAAGATGTTTTTTTTTTTAACAAAGTCACCAACATACCTGAATCGTCATCCTTAATCGTAACTGTGCTCGTTGAGGTCATTACTTCGATGGCATCAGATCTCGAGAAACCAGACGGCTCATTTCCGCCAGTGAACTCAATACAGAAGCTTTGGTCATCTTCAACAATCATATCATCCACGATATCAAGATCAATATAAAACGTTGTAGTTGCCGACGGATAAGTTGTCATTGTTACGGTGCTTGTGTAATCATTTTCATGGACAGCAGACTTAGGTGCGTATCCTAACGCTACAGTAAATACGTGAAAGAAGAATAAAACATTTGGGTAACTGTTGATACTCTCATTGAAATACAAGCAATTATTTTTTGTTTTTCTTTTCTTATATTACTGACATGCAGTGTTTAGGGTGGAATGTTTGACTCTCAAAGTTAATAAAGAAGAAAACTGTGATTACTTACTGTACTGTATTTTAACACTTTTTATGACAGGTGTGATTATCTCTGGTAAGGGGTAGATCCATGGATGAACAGCTTTATTGATTTGAATAGAACTATCATCCATCTGTACATTGCAATAGTAAGGCGACAAGACATTTTCTCTCAAGATACATTTCCTGTCCTTTATCTTGGACAGGATTTATTTTCCTCTAATTCAAAAAACTGCTTACTAACCCAATTCAAAGCCATCGTCTTCGAACATTTTGTCACAGAGGATGCATATCGACACGTCTGTATCTTCTGTAACACAGTCACTCACAAGGGATAACGAGCAAGTTGCTGCACAACAAAGAAAATAAACCTGGTCAAAAAAGGTATTAGTAGGAGGAGTAATTTTAACCGTATCATCAAGTTATCTTCATTTGAAAAGGTGCCTTCATTGTGTATAATGAAAACATACCTGTATCATCATCCTTAATTGTCACTGTACTCGTAGAGGTCATTACTTCAATGGCATCAGATCTCGAGAAACCCGACGGCTCATTTCCACCAGCCAACTCAATACAGAAGCTTTGGTCATCTTCAACAATCATATCATCCACGATATCAAGATTGATATAAAACGTTGTGGTTGATGATGGGTAGGTTGTCATTGTCACGGTGCTTGTGTAGTCGTTGTCATAGACAGCAGATTTAGGTGTGTATGCTAACGCTGAAGTAGAATACGTGAACGAGTAATGAAACATTTTGGTAGCTTTTAATATACTCGAAGAAATTAAAGCAAGTTGTTTCTTCTTCTTTTACATTCGTTACATAATGTTTCTGGATAAAATGCTCTCAAATCCAAGTTGATATAGGAAACTCTTTTGATTATTTTATCATTTCAGCCTTTTAATTTGCCGGCGTCGTTTCTTAACTTCCTCACACATAGACTCGTAAATGAAATGTTCAATTAATTTGATAAGAACATGATCCATTCACACCGAATATTTCATTTCAAGGAACTAGACATATTTAATCTTACATCATTCACCTAGTATATTTCATCAAAATGACAAAATTATTTGTTTTCTCACCAACTTCAAAGCCATCATCTTCAAACATTTTGTCACAGAGGATGCATATGGACACATCTGTATCTTCTGTAACACAATCACTCACAAGGGATAACGAACACGTTGCTGTAGAAAAAAGAGAATAGAACAAAAATGTACCAATCTTCGTGACGGACGAAGAGGCTTTTAATTTTAAATTCGAGTTTTCCTCATATAGAAGAAAATTTTTATTGTGGCAACATACCTGAATCATCATCCTTAATCGTAACTGTACTCGTAGAGGTCATTATTTCGATTGCATCAGATCTCGAGAAACCAGACGGCTCATTTCCACTAGTAAACTCGATACAGAAGCTTTGATCATCTTCAACAATCATATCATTCACGATATCAAGATCAATATAAAACGTTGTAGTTGCTGACGGGTAAGTTGTCATAGTTACAGTGCTGGTGTAATCATTTTCATAGACAGCAGATTTTGGTGAGTATGCTAACGCTGTAGGTAAATGTGTAGGATAGTGTGTTAGCCTTTGATAATGTAAAACAAGTTGATTGTTTTCCTTTGCAATTAGTGACTGACAGTTTTGAGAATAAAATGCATTTTACTTACTGTGACAAAAGAGAACATTTTCTTGATACACCTGGCATAACAAATTTCATCATTCTTCATGATAGGTATAGTTCATTGCCTTTGGTCAGTGCTAGGCCAACTGGTGAAGAGCTTAACCGATTTCATTGCACACTAAGCACACTCATCTATTCGAATAACTTGAAATAATCTTGGACTTCTTACACCTTGCTACATCCCCTTCTTTTCACCTTGGACCTGATACATAAGCTCACCATGACAAACCTGTGCACTTACACAATTCAAAGCCATCATCTTCAAACATTCTGTCACAGAGGATACATATTGACACGTCTGTATCTTCAGTAACACATTCACTCACAAGGGATAACGAGCAAGTTGCTGTAAAGCGAAGGAAAAACTTCGTGAAAGAATATTGGCAGGTGAAGTAACTGTAATCCTTATTATCGAGCTTCCTTCATTTGAAAAAATTAGTTATCATTGCATAAAAAGCACAACATACCTGAATCGTCATCTTTAATTGTAACTGTAGTCGTTGAGGTCATTACTTCGATGGCATCAGATCTCGAGAAACCAGACGGCTCATTTCCACCAGTGAACTCAATACAGAAGCTTTGGTCATCTTCAACAATCATATCATTCACGATATCAAGATCAATATAAAACGTTGTAGTTGCGGACGGGTAGGTTGTCATGGTTACGGTGCTTGTGTAATCATTAGCATAGAGAGCAGATTTAGGTGTGTATGCTAACGCTGCAAGTAAATGTATGGAAGAGCAATTTAACATTTGGCAGTTATTGATATTCTCTTAAGCATACAAGCAAGTCAGTAGTTTCTTCTTTACGGTGGATCTAAAATTTCACAAAAGGTGGTGTGGCGATGGGCCCTGGATAGTGTTGGGGCTAACTTGGGTACGGAGGCCTTATGCATAATTGGAAGCCTCGATCGAAAGGGTCTTGGATACAATTGGAATTCACCAGTGGTGATTGCTTTTTCTTGGTATCTTGCAATATTAAGATTAAAACAGAAATAAACAATTTCGTTCTAGTAAGGGTATTATGCAGCCTGCTTACTGTAAATTTTATAATCGATTAACCGATAAGATAAGATTTACTGTCATCTGGTATTCGAGATAAGTAAAAAGTAGACATATTTGCGAATGCAATCGGGACTTTTAGTTGCCCTCTAATGCTCTTGACATTAGAAAATATGTACATTTTGCGTAACAATTAATGATATTAATAAAGTCTAACCAATAGTTACAATTAAAATTTAACTAAAATTAAAAGTAAAATAATTTAACCAGAAGAACCAGTATTACCCCCATTGATTCTTTTTTGGGCTTTAAAGTCATATACTGTTTCAAAAAATAAAGAACCATTGACCATTTCGGTGGTCTCAATTTTCTTGCAATCAAAGTATACTTCTTTTAGTAAAATAATAATAAAATTCATTTCGAGAGCCCCATAATCCCCATACAGAACAACCACAACGTCCTTTAAATCTATCTGAGTGTGCATTCCTCTTAAAACCATTTTAAAAGTACCACCAGATTCTTTGTAAAAAGTTGTAATGAAAGAAAACAAATTTCGGAATGACTAGGTGCAAATTAAAAAAAAGTGCACAAATTAGAGGAGGGTACTTTAATAGAATAGTCGCAATAATTCTGTAAAGCAATTGATATTGAAACCATCGGAATAGACGTATCATTAGAACAGAAGAACTGAGTGAAACACTATTTACTTTTGCTACTTACTTGTTATATGCAAAATCTCTCCGATTTAAAAAAAATTGTTTACTAAAAGAAATTGTAGCCAGATTGTTGTGAACTGAGTTACATGTAAAATGTCCACCAGCCAGTAACATGTTACACCAACTATCAATAGAATTACTCAAGCACGGATCAATATTTCTATTGGCCTTATTCCAACTAGCTTTGAGAGTATTAAGTACAGGTACTCCAAGAAGTGAGTAGCTAATAAAAACGATTTTTTAAATTGAACCACTTGATAAAAGCTACCATAATTATCAAACAGGTCATTGGTAAAATACATTTTACAGCTTATCCAATGATGGTAAGCAACTGGCTTGTTCTCAACTTGGATAGTATCATTGTTTCAAATTGGTTGAAAGTCTTATAGATAAAAGTTTCTCAAATAATGGGACGCAGCTTGGAAAACATACCTCCAGAAATAGTGATTTTTAAGGTAGCGCCTAATAAAATAGTCGCCGTTATTTTCCAAATCATCAGAACTTATGTGTTATCTCTAAAAACAATTTGTAGCGAAACTCCACTAAGACTTTTCCAAAAAGTTGCAAATGAAGTTATTTTCAACGGAGGACAATACGTCGAGAAATCGATCACCCCCAGTTACCCATTTTACTAAGTTTGTATTACTTGATTATGACTGATTTTTTCTGGTTTATTTTTCCAAAAAAATCTTAAAAGGAAACTTTTTACTTTCAAATGAAATTGTTTTGTTGTATTGGGGAATGATGAAAGGTAAAAAATAAGTGACTTACCAACAGCGATCGGAAAAAAGCTTATGTAATGACTTTTTTGAAAATGTTTTAGCATGTTTTCTTCAGTCACCCTAGGAACGTCTTACTGTAAAGTAATACCAAGCAAATTGAAATCATTGTCAACAACCCACGGAAACTCATTGAAAGATTCAAATCAACGATGAACCTGGTAAAGACCCAAAGATAACAGGTAACAGGTAGGTAGAGCACGTAGGCGGGTAGGCAGGTAGGCAGGTAGACAGGTAGGCAGATATAGATGTATCTTAGTATGCGTTAGGTACTCATGTATGTATCTATAATCTATCGTGTTTAGATTCTGGGAAGCTTGTTCCCACTCCTTAGGTTCATTTTACTACATTCCCTTAAGTGAGAAAATTATGTGAATACTTACACACTTCAAAGCCATCATTTTCAAACATTTTGTCACAGAAGATACATATTGACACGTCTGTACTTTCTGATACACAGTCACTAACGAGGGATAGCGAGCATGTTGCTGTAACGGGAATAGAAAGATTAAAGTTTTTCAAGAGGCCTTTAGGGTAAAGATTTCTTTTACCCTTAACAGTTCTAAAATACGTCATAAGATTCAAGTTCTAAACATTGTATAATTTGTATATACATTATCAATTCCCTTATGTACTACATGTGACGGGAATGCTGTTTATCTTTGGTGATATCCTACAATACAGTACACTGGCAGTCGATCCCAGTTGATCACAAGAAAGTTTAAATAATTCCTTCGTAAAGAAAATCGAAGGAAAAGGGAATGACAACTACTTAATTATACTTGTGAGAAGACTCCTTACCAGTATCATCATCTTTGATAGTCACTGTAGCAGAAGAATCAGCTGTGATGATACCCGAACGAATGAAGCCAGTAGGTTCGTCTATATTGCTAACTGCAATAAAGAAGCTTTCATCATCTTCTACAATTATGTCACTTAGTATACTAACGGCAAAACTGACATCACTGCCCCCTGTTAGGAGACCAACCGAGCCTATCAACACTGAGAAGTCACTTCCGACGGTGGCATCCGCATTGATGTAAGTCAAGGCTGTAAAATGAAAGTTGTAGTTACGGTAGTCATCTTCTTTTAACTCTACCAGGACCAATACTCAGAATCGACTTTTGTATCTATATCGACATTTTTTCTATCTCTTTCATTTAAACACGTACATATTACGGTGCCCTAGTCACAAAGGCAGTCTGTGCTATTACCTTAAATATTGTGTGTTTGAAGCTGTGTTAATGCCACACGAAGAGGAGACTTGTAGTAGTTTATGATGTAAGCATGTGCACACATATACATATTTGTGTGTGTAGGTTTGGGTGCACCCGCGGTGTGTGAGCGATCCTGTGGCTATGGGTGCACTCAGCAACATGTCCTTAACAGGACACGGTACAGCCGGCGAGAGCTCCGCTCTCGCACGTCTTTCCTAGCTCACGCGGAGCTCGAAACTGGCGTAGCTGCCCGAAAATTCCGTCGCTGCAACGAGGGTGAGTATGGGTGTATTTGTGTATGTATGTATATATATATATATATATGTGTGTGTGTGTGTGTAGGCCTATATATATGTATGTATGTATGTATGTATATATATATATATATATATATATATATATATATATATATATATATATATACCAGAGAAGAAGTCCAGTGCAGTAATGAAACGTTTATTCACAAATTTTCGGACGACAAAGCGTCCTTCTTCAGGTCAAGTACTAGTTTACAATAAAACCAAGACCACTACACCAGCATTTAAAAACGGTGTAACAGTGTAACACCTAAGGGACTTAATATGGATGATGGTTTTTACTGCCAGAATAAGCATTTTAGGGTAGTTCGTTAAGTTGTGTTTTTATTTGCTGTTTTTTATTTTTTCTTGCCTTTAATTTTTCATCCTTTTTTTCGTTAGGTTTTACTTCTTTTTTGATTTGTTTTTCTTTTTATTTTGCTTTTGTTTTCCTTTTACTTTTACTTGCTATTTTAATATCTAGTCCCCCCCCCCCCTTTTTTTATTTTTTTATATATTTTTTAATTCTGTTTCTTTCCTTTTTCTCCCTGTTTTCTTTTGGCCTCCCTTAGGTTTTTATCTTTTGCTGGGTTCCCAGGCGCCTTCTTAGTTTTTATTCTTGTCTCCTGCGTTTTGGTATTCTAGGCTTTTTTATCCAGGTCTTAAGTGCTTAGGTGTTCTTTTGAGTATTCTTGGTTTGCTTTGTTTGGTATTGTGTCTTTTAGAATTAGCTTTTACCTTCTCGTGTACTTGAGCTTTCGTTCTTCTTTGTGTTTATTTTCTCCGTTTTTAAATGCTTGTGTAGTGGTCTTGGTTTTATTGTAAACTAGTACTTGACCTGAAGAAGGACGCTTTGTCGTCCGAAAATTTGTGAATGAACATTTCATTACTGCACTGGACTTCTTCTCTGGTATATACTTTGTGTCCTGTTGTGATGCCTATTACGTTTACTTATATATATATATATATATATATATATATATATATATATATATATATATATATATATATATATATATATATGTAGGTCGATAAAGGTTGTAAAAAGTGCTAAACGTTTGCAAAAAATTCCACTGTGCAATGTGGAATTTTCCGCAAACTTTTAGCACATTATACAACCTTTATCGACCTATGTAATATATATATATATATATATATATAACTCAATCTGCAGACAGAACTGTTTCGATCTTGTTAGATCTCAATAGTGCAGCTCAGAGTAGGTTTCAAGACTGAATGACAAGGCTGACACAAGCATAACTTGCGTCAGTCCGGCCTTTCACGGTACACTGCCTATAAATACCAAAGTGCACAAGCTCTAAGGAGCGTGCTAGCATAAAGCAACAGTATTGTATTACGTCTTGACGAAAATGCCAAGACTACACAAGCAGTGTATATATATATATATATATACATATATATACATACATACATATATATATATAGTTGTCAATTGTACTCTTTCTGCTGTCTGAAAGATCTCGCTAAGTTTAAGCTTTAGTTCATCTCAAATAAACCAGTTGTGCATTTAATCTGCATTTCGTATGTGTTTTTATTTTCGTATTTCATTCATCTCGGTGAAGTTTCCTATTAAAGACGGTCTTATACGGTAAATGAAAACTCAAACTGATATTCAACTGCTGAATTGCGAAACTTACTAGCGCTATACCCTGTGTCTTCTATTTCAATATCACACGTAAATGTTACACTCGAAGTTGAATCACTCTCTGAAGGACAGTAAGTCGAAGGGCTGAAAAAGCAAGATGCTGGAAAAAAGAAGAAACAAAGGCATTCATTACATTTTGTATATAGGCACCCCAGATCCTTATTTATGTTACCCTTTACCTGACCAACCCAAAACCAAAGTAGGGTACCCTAAGAAAGTAAGTACTTCGTAAGCACTCCGTACTGACTTCGTCAGAAATGGGTTTTGAAGTCACGTGGAGGACGGAGACTGCCGTATTTTATAGTCCTTACTCTGCACTTACTCTGCACGTTCTATGCACAAACAGACATGCTTGTAAATAGTACACTGTGTGCTGAGGTTCTAAGTTACTGTGTAAAAATGTGTCATCTTGTTTCATTTTTCGGGTTCAGTTTATTCTCCTTCTCGTTTCAAATGAGGTTCAGTAGACTTACAGGTATTAATAAGTAAACAGATAACAACTTCATTGCAAAAAAAATACAAATAGGAACAAAAAGAAAAGAAAACAGATAATGAGAAGCAGAATGAAGCAAACACATATAGCTCTTAATAATGGACCGAGACGTGGCATTACATGCCATATGTACAGACACCAGCCACTGTCCAATACTAATGCAATATGAATGAAAGACCACAGTAATAAATGTATCCATAATCATCCTAATAAGAAAACTTAATCAGGGTTCTCCTTTTTTCTTTGAAAACGCTCTTTTATTCGACTAGTAAAGGGTCACATCCTGGAATAAGAGTTGAAGTTATCGATTTTTTCCTCTTTTATAACAATGACCCAAAAAATAATGAAATTCATCCCTGCATACAACCATTTCAAAATTCACTTTAACTCTCATGATAAATAATAATTTCGAATTTACCTACACCAGGAGCTTGGTATTACCACATCTGAATTTTCAGAAAATGTATGAATGAAAATTGTCGAAGTTTGGTTTCAAATTTTAGTTAAGTATCCGATAACCTGTTTACACCGTGCCTACTGTGATCCTGGGGTACTTTTCTACGTTGTTTCACGTACATAACATGTGTGAAATGAGTCTACAACACTTTCCATTTCAGGCTATGCTTTGTGTACAAAGAAAATGCAGCATAATGTGTAGGTCACACTGGGCAGGGGGTATCCCCTTCGGGAAAGCCCTCCACTGCTGAATTTTTGAATTTCGATGAGACACTTTATTAGGTGCGATAAATAATGGAGTCCCCGACAGCTACCAGTCGTTCCGATGGACTTTACTTGATTTTGCTCTCAAGCAGATTCTTCAATAAAAAATCTAAACGCCTACAATTTCAAATTCCTTTCATGAAGAAGAAATGTATACTAATTATTTAGTGACATCGCATCGACAGACAGCTTTTATTGGACACGCCTAGTCCGATAAAAGCTGTCTGTCGATGTGACGTCACGAAATAATTAGGTTACATTTCATTTACATGGTCTTTTGATACAAATCAAATATTTACACAGGTTAGCAAATTTTGGTTCACTCCGACCAGAGATGGAGAAGATTCTAACTAAAACTCAAAAAAATCGGACCGTAATCCGATCCGAAATCGCTGTAGTTGGACCAGCACCGAACTCCCGTTTTTCTCGAAAAACGGCGTGGTGAACTGTAGCGCCCTTATTTCAAGGTGAACTTTTCCTCTGCATTCCACCCAAGCATTCCAGTTTAGATGGTGTTAATTAGTCAACGTTCTACAGCTGCTGAGAAGCATACATTAAGCTTGCACTGTTGGTTGCAGATAAACTACCTGCTTTGCTGCAGTACTGGGTCCCCCAGCAGAGGCCTATAGTTCCCCACACAAACCAGTCATTTGGAGAAGGATTTTTCTAGTAGCAGAGAAGACAAGCAGGTACCGTGGGGTACCTAGCGTTGCAGATAGTATTTTACTACAGTAATATCGCTTCATCCTTATTCTGTCGTAGCACGTTTACTTGTATTGTTTAGCGCCGCAAGGTGCACGTTAATAATAATTTAGTCGTCGCTTGTATTCAGGCCTTACGTACACTGATGGTTTACTTCTTGTTAGCCACGGAGCTTATTAGCATATCTAGACCTAGGCCTAGCCTGAGGCGTCACAGATTGCAGTCAGTTCTGGAGGGCACACCACTGCAACGGTTGCAGCATTCACAACTGCCACAGACAACTTTTGATATTCAACTTGAAACGTACAGTTCAACCACCACATATTAAATCAGGGACCGCGGAGACAGGGGAAGGGGGGCTACAGAGCAAAGCCCCACACTTTTCTGCCGTGGGCATTTTGGGACGCGTAAATTAAAATGGGATAATAGGCTTTTGTTTTCTTCAACATATCAGGCCGCTTTGATGCTTACCCCCCCCCCCCGCCCCCACCAAACACACACACTTCAAAATTGACTCCGCGGTCCATGATCATTTGCCAGAGCAACAAATTTACTTGCCGTAACTCAAGTCCCTGGCAGAGGGGGACTCACTTCAGAATGCCTGAATTCACTCAGCCTACTTCACCTCGGCCGATAAGGCTGGCTGATTCACTAGCTCTTGCTGTCACAATCTGCGGCCGGTGTAGACTTAGGTGTAGGTTTACGTAAAAATTTAAAGACGTCAGTAGTACCGTATATACAGGTGTCTACCTTCAGCAATCACCATAAATATAACTAAGTGCATGTGCATAACACGTTTACCACAAGTGCATGCTAACCGGTACGTTTTTATATAACTTGCAGATTAGCTAGAGGACCTGATTGGCACATGATGGGGGATGTCGAGCACGAGGCTGGAGGCCAGTTAGGCCACTGAAATATGTATAATATATATATATATATATGTATATATAGCTACCCCATCCACAATATCAAACAAGGTATACTTAAAACTGCTTCAATTAATCGCCAGGACCTTTTATCCTATAAAACTAAAAACCCCCAATACGCGTATACCCCTTGTGCTTAAGTACCATCCCCTAATTCCCAATCTTGCAAGCACTTTAAAACAAACTTTTGTCTCCCTCAAAGACGATCCAGCCCTTTCGGGCATTTTTTCCGACCCCCCTCTCCTAGCATTGCGCCAGCCCCTTAACCTTAGGAGACTTCTTGCTTCCTCCAAATTACTGACCTCAGACTACGCCTCTAAGAGCAACACTCACTGCAACAAAAAACTCTGCCAAATCTGCAAGCATATTACGACTGAAGAACGTATCAACATCCCTATCATATATTTTCCGATCATTCCTCCTAACCTTAATTGTGATTCCTGTAATGTTGTTCATATTTTCCTTTGTAATCTATGTAAAGACAAGCTCTACGTGGGAGAAACTGGGACTTCCTTCCGTCTAAGATTCAATAACCACAAGCAGTCAATCCGTGACAATACTCTTGGATTCCCAGTAGCAGAGCACTTTAACCTTCCCCACCATTCCATCGAAAATCTCAAAGTAATCCTCATTGCAAATAACAGAACAACGAAAGCGTACTGAACTTGTTTGGATAATGAAGCTTAAATCACACATCACCGAACTTAACAAAGACCTTGGTCTTCTAAATCAGTACACGTTCCAGCAAACAATTTAATCCCTTCTTTTGTTTGTTATTACATACAGCTTCTTGTGCAATTATTGTACTCATCTTGCCTTAAGATCTCCCTGACGAAGGTCCCAGGGGACCGAAAATTTCGAGATACATTTTGTATCTTTTATACTCCTAAAATCAACCAGTTATGCTCATTATTGCATTCCTTTCTTTATTTTATATATATATTTATATACCATAGGGTGAAACCTGTAGTTAATATATATATATATATATATATATATATATATATATATATACCATAGGGTGAAACCTGTAATTAATATATATATATGTATATATATATATATATAGTAAATACTCCAAAGAATCACCAATCACGACATACATCTACCGATTAAATTCTAATTCCATTACACTAAATTTGCAAGGGTGTTCCAAAACCAACTCACTACTGTCACAAAGAACGTGTTGAATCGTGGGTAAAATAGGCAATATTGAGGCGCCATGGGCAAGTTTTCTCCCGGGGAAAAACTAGATTCTTCCAAAAGGAGGAATCTCCCAAACTGCTTATAATAACGACTGATTTTAATAATTTACACATTCAGCCAAGTTTTCAACAACGATATCTTGCCTTACTATATCCGCGAAAAATGTTGCATGTTTACTGTATAGGTTCTAAGTAAGGAAATTTATAAATACTATGTATTGATGATATTCTCACCAGTGTCGTCGTCATTTATTGTAGCAGTAGTCGTGGTTGACATGGAATGCAATACAACACCCAGGCCTCGACCTCTGTCATATCCAATAGGATTCGTCGTTGACACTACAGAGATCTGGAAGGACTCGTTATCTTCAAGAATATTGTCAGTAGTGATATCAATAGTAATCGTTGTAGAGAGAGACAAAGCATCAATCTCGAAAGAAGTTGTTACAGTGCTGTAGTCATCATCTTCTTCAGCAGTTAAAGGAGTCAATGCAACACCTGGAGGTCAAGAATAAAAACAAAAAGAAAAAAAACATTGTTAGTTACTTTAGCCCCTAAATGGACCAGGGAACCTATCGATTGAAGACCTTACCGTAGCCAAAAATTCTGAGGTAAGGGGGAGGGTTTGACAGGGATTAGTTGTAGCGTACATTTTTTCCAAACGAGAGATTACAGTGAATCTGCGCATATGGATGGTCTAGTCACGGACCCAGTACACATCCTGGCTGTGGGCTTGCTGAGAAACCTGTAGAGCGCTACGGTACCAGAGTAATTGTCTTTACAGAAAAAACAGTTATAAACACTGAAAATACCTTTACCTGACGGACACACCGATTTTGCTGTTTGAGTATGTATACAAAGGTCTTTATCATCGTACTGATAGAAGGCAAGAGAAAATGGTTCTTTTCAAAAGACATTATTCCCTTGGCTTCTTTATCCTCTACGAAGTGACGACATTAGCGAACTGGTAGAGAGGGGGAAGCCTCCGAACTTTTTCAAAATATAGTGTTGAACCACTAATATGAGAAAACTGTCATAGAATTTAGCTTGGTAATTCCTATATTGACATGGTTTACAAACCTAGGCCCTTGGCCTGACGAGGTACAAAAACGGTGCGAGATATCTCCTAGGGAGGCTATACTATTTAGGACGAAGATATTTAAAGATGTATCAAAGTATCAAGGTAATAGTACATGCTACTCCTAAAACTTTTAAGAGGGACGGTTTTCTAAGGACGGGGTCTTCTAACCCATATTTATTTAGGCCTGAAAAATCTGTTAAAAATCAGCTCAGTGATTATCTTTTAGCCTACACTTGTATTCTTTTCATTAGCTCAGAGGGGTATGTGAAGATAATTAATTTTAAAAAGTCGGAGAAGGCAAACCTTTAATCTTTCGGCTCATTACACCACTGTTATAAGAAATTGAGTAGAGAATTTTTACCAAAAATGAGAAAAATCTACACCATATGTACTTACTCAAAGAGAAACCAGAATCTTGGAGACTTTTACTGAGATCCAAGATGATTTCAATAACCCCGTCACCTTCACTTGTTGTGAACGTCGTGGATCGGAACGATATTGTTGCTGAAAGAAATTACCACTACTAATGATACACAACCGTTCATAACGAGACGAACACACGGTACTCAAAAGCAGACAAAAGGCATATTACATCGATAACGCTAGTAAACTTTAAACAAAATTATTTTTAACTGGTTCAAGTATTACGTTAGGCATTAAACTTGTTCTCGTATTACAAATAATCAAATATGACGATATTTGGCAAAGTTCTGGGTTCTTTAAGTTGGTTTCAACTCCTATTTTAACTTAGCTTACCATCACCTAGTAGCAATACACCTAAGGGTCACCGGGGCCTTGTCATGCGGTTTTAGTGATGCTTTCCTGTTGAAAATAGTGTTTGTAATAATTCACAAAAACCTAAAAGCTACGAAACTGTTTTATGTTTTCAGCGATATCAAGCTGTTCGTGAGATTAGGTGGTTCTTATTAGCTCGGGAAGGTCCCCTGATAGACGAGTGGCTTGATTTTTGCGTCACTGGACCTCAGTCAACCTGAATCACCTATTTCGTGTGGATGGTGAGGTATGAAATGAAGGGAAGGACAGTACCGACCTCCAGAGCTCAAGCATCAAATGTTTGTTGTCAGTCAGCACTCAGGAACAAATGGGTAAAAGCGGATTACAGATACATTATGTCTATTTATTTGGCTCAGTGGAGATGTTTAAGGTGTAAATGCCTGTTGCGTTTGAAAATTACTTTGAAATTACGATTTACAGTTAAGGGTAACGAACTCAACATTGTGAAGCTATACATCTTTGTGTTCTCAGGGAGAAATCCACTCCTTAATAGCTCATGAATTAATTTTTCACGCAAATTTTCCAATATTCCAGTACTGACAAGTTTTAAACTTTCATAGTGCGTAATTTTTTGAGATGTGAAGATGTTTGAGAGTTCTTTAGTGACACTCACTGCAACAAAAAACTCTGCCAAATCTGCAAGCATATTACGACTGAAGAACGTATCAACATCCCTATCATATATTTTCCGATCATTCCTCCTAACCTTAATTGTGATTCCTGTAATGTTGTTCATATTTTCCTTTGTAATCTATGTAAAGACAAGCTCTACGTGGGAGAAACTGGGACTTCCTTCCGTCTAAGATTCAATAACCACAAGCAGTCAATCCGTGACAATACTCTTGGATTCCCAGTAGCAGAGCACTTTAACCTTCCCCACCATTCCATCGAAAATCTCAAAGTAATCCTCATTGCAAATAACAGAACAACGAAAGCGTACTGAACTTGTTTGGATAATGAAGCTTAAATCACACATCACCGAACTTAACAAAGACCTTGGTCTTCTAAATCAGTACACGTTCCAGCAAACAATTTAATCCCTTCTTTTGTTTGTTATTACATACAGCTTCTTGTGCAATTATTGTACTCATCTTGCCTTGTTGTGAACGTCGTGGATCCGAACGATATTGTTGCTGAAAGAAACACTCAGGAACAAATGGGTAAAAGCGGATTACAGATTCAGTATGTCTATTTATTTGGCTCAGTGGAGATGTTTAAGGTGTAAATGCCTGTTGCGTTTGAAAATTACTTTGAAATTACGATTTACAGTTAAGGGTAACGAACTCAACATTGTGAAGCTATACATCTTTGTGTTCTCAGAGAGAAATCCACTCCTTAATAGCTCATGAATTAATTTTTCACGCAAATTTTCCAATATTCCAGTACTGACAAGTTTTAAACTTTCATAGTGCGTAATTTTTTGAGATGTGAAGATGTTTGAGAGTTCTTTAGTGACACTTACTGGCTTGATTATGATAAAGGTTACTTTCAGTCTTTTTTATGCAATATGAACACATTAAAATACTATTGAATATAAAGCAGGTACTCAGGTAACATCTTAATTGAGTAGGACGAACTTTCGAAACTTTGGAAACGTTTCTCAGATGTTTTCGATTTTTGAATAGGCTTGCAATAGGCAACCAACTTACAACCTGTTTAAGAGTAAGCTTCATACTTCAGAATAATACTCTGAAGGCTTAGGTACTTGTTCAGGGTGGAAGGAAAGTTTCATGTTGATATGGAAGTCCCCCGAAAATGGCGTAATACCGGGTAAAATGTTATCTAAACCCTCATATTTCCAAATATCGTAGACAACGTCATCCTACCACAGATATGAGGCAATTCTTGATTTGTTATGTTTCAGAATGCAAAACTTTAAAGGAATAGTGAAAAAGTTCCTTAGAAAGGAAAGAATGAATGATGATCTTTTCTTTTTCAGGTGGAAGTCTAAGGTCTTTGATTGCCAGAGGTCAAGTTGTTAAACTTTGTAAACATGCTATCCCAGGAAGTGTAACTTCTGCTTTTTTCGTATAATTTGCTCTTGAATATTGTATTTGGATTTCTTCTCATAGAAACGACCTAGCAAACGCGTGAACTTTTATATTAATTAAATATTAAATTAAACAGTTTATTGACAGGTCCATACCCAAAATACTTCAAAATGGCTTCCCAATGCTAACCGCTTATGAAGTCCTACCTAAGGTAGCTTCCAACTCCCAAATAGTTTACTGATTACATTTTAGCAAATGAACAACATACAATACCCCCAATAGCATTAAATGCATTTGTAACATATCAATGTTTAAAATAGCGAAAATTCTATACGATTTCCTTTTTTAATTAAAGTGTATGGCATTGTTGTAAACAAGTATTATTATTGGCAGACAATGATTTTCTTGATGAGATGTTCAAGGTAAATAAGAACATTTATATACCTGCTATAAACAATTGCTCGATACTGATGGAATTGCGCTATTATATGATCAAGTAGGTATGCTCCACCCTGGTCACAACACCCAAATTTAAAACGTTTCAAATTCGACTCTTTCAAAGGCCTGTAAATTACTCTCATGAATTCACCAAAAATGATTTAAAGGGGCTCATTCAGTTGATTTTGGCTATTTTATGACGAGTTTGAAGGAAATCAATGCATGACAATGCTCCTAATTTTAGTCTCACCACTCATATATTCTCTTCGTCTAGTTACCGAAAATGTGAGAAATTGTACTTTTTGTGGACAGGGGTTGCATATGATTAATAAATAATGGTAAAAGTGTCTGGTCATGAATTTGTAATAAATGATTTCAACCATTAGTTTCCCGTCATTGCCATTTCAGTTATATGTCAGATAAGCAGAATCATTTGGTTGGACCATTTAACATCAAGATGTGAGTAGAAATCAACAGGAGTGAAAGAAATGAATTTTGTGAAACAACTCAATAAGCCCCTTTAAGGAGTTTCCAAAAATGTTCAAATTTTACCGAATCAGTGTAACTTCAGGTACTGATCTTCGTCTGATTGATAATTTACTGGCACAATAAAGAAAACTTTACTATAAAACCAACTTGTTTGTGAGCAAAACCGACGTTGAAGAAATATTTTATAGTCTATATCACTTGAATTCTTACAAATACAAATATAAGCTCCATATAAACTTTCCAATAACATGTTAATTTTACGTTTTCTCAGCCTTAGAGCAAGGTTCCTAATGTTGTTAATACATTGAAGGCGTAAAAACATGAAAGCAGGCTACATGAATCCCTTTTCAAATCGTTTGAGATTGCTGTTTTAAATCTGGGGTCTACCTATGCTAAAGTGCATTCCACTCTTACCGAGAATTCATTTTACCTGTGTCATCATCAGTTATGCAAACTGTTGTACTTTCTTGTCCAGTAGCGATTGTTACATGGTCCGTTAGTGGACCGGTAACACTTGACATGCTCAGGCAGAACGACTCCAGATCTTCTACCAAGTTGTCATCATCCACAGTCACTGTAGCTGTTAGCTTATCTGTTGGGTCTTGTGGTAAACGCAACATTCCTGGACTGGCAGTGTAATCAACGATGGTACTGGTTTCATCAAAGGCAGTCTTAGCATCGTAGGAAATGTCTGTTACAAGGACGCAATTGATCTAAAAATTTTCAGTTGTACTCATACATGCTAAAGATTCTAAGATGTAAAGCTTTAATTAAAAGATGACGTATTGCTAAAATTGTATAGACTCGTCCTGTTCATAAAGTTTGTATTATAGTAATGTATATAGGATTAGAATATAAACTTATAGTGGCGGAACAGTTTGAAGTCAAATACCTTCTTATGAAATCTTGATGAAAAGAATATAATGCTATGGAACTTAGATTACCAACGTAAACTTCTCTCTCTACGTTTAATTAATTTCTATTTTCTAACTATTATATGTTTATTTTTCGCACTCTTGTTCAGAAAATAACTTGGAAAAATAACATGGAAACTTGTTTGTAACACCTACGGCTTTTGCTGTTCATCTCCAAAGAATTTGTACAACTCTTGAAATTCAATAAAATCCCTGAGGAATTTCAAAACATCTCTGCGACCCTTGTTGAATTTTAGTTATTCTGTAAAACTCGAAAATTTCAAAGACATGTTATATACAAACAAAAATTCTGTCTGGATGAGACAAGTCTTTCTAGAGATTGCTTTAAGGTGAGCACCCGTTAAGGCAGCATTGAGGTCATGTGGGATTTATTCAACAAGAAGAGATATTGCAATAATATGAAAGCAAATTCTTAATATTTCAGGTAGAAATCGTAAGGCATGAAAAGGGGTTCTATAAATATACCAGGAAGTAGACACTAACAACAGCACCCCTCGACTTTTAGGGACCTGTAAATTCGTTATGTATTATTTTCGTTCATTTCTCCTGAACAGTACTTAGCGTAGAAAACATGTAGAAGACATTTTGGGAGAGGGCCAGGGGAGTTTAATAAGTGTTAACAGATTTCTCCTCTGCAACTAAAACCACAGTCAGTCATATATACAAGTTAATTTGAGGCTTTTAAATCTGCGTGCAAACAGGAATATTACAACCAATGAGATTCTAAGACTGCTATGGCAAAGCTTCGACGTGATTGTACATCTAGTTTTTGATGTTGCAATTATAATCTACACGCACACGTGTGAGTTGCATCTACCCTACACAAGCCCGCATAATAACTTCAATAACCTAACTAAACCAATTAAAAAAGAAGAGTTTATGAAGAAAACTTACACTCCTCCTTTCACAATGCTCGATGAATATTATTTTTTTTAATATGTAGGTTAAACCTACATTTCGTATCTAACAAATTTCCATTGCACGCTACTCGTCAAATGATGATGGCACGCTCGTTAGCTGATGTTGTAATGGTCCCATTTTGGAATTGGAATCAAAGAGGGACTTTTGACAGTAAGATCTGGGGCCAACAGAGAATCATCAATTCGTATCAGAGCAGCTTTAATCAGGAAAACTTCTGACCGCCTTAGACCTTCGGATTTGGGTCATATAGGGAGATTAAGGCCTTTAAATAGGTTGCTTCTTAGTGGAAAATATAGTTTCTTACAGGTGTGGGTACACTGATTGTACGAATTCCTCGAAATCTTTTATCAATTGCCATCATATTTATTAAGGTTCTACATTTTGAACAAAACATGGAAGCAATTCATGGAGTTGAGTAACTCATTTTCTGTGTCTCTTTTATGATACTTATAGTACACTCCTACAACAAGCAAGATTGCGAATGTTATTTAACCTGATTTATGACACTGACAGTCTAGCAAGAGCAAGTTTGCATAGTCAACTCGCTTTTCTATAGTCAAATTTAGATTAATTGAGCTCTGAATTGACATACGAAGCATGGCGTCATTACAAAACTATGGAGATGTTTTGAAGGTCAGGTACCTATTCACGATATTTAGTATTAATCAAATCGGGGAGATGCTATGTTAGAGTAGCTTCTCCTTAAGCAGACTCATGATTTTGGAGGAATCCGCTTCACACCTTCATGAAAAGTTTGACCGTTTGCATTTGTTGTCCTTTGACCCCAACCTTTAGCAACCTATGATAGTGCGCGCATCATCAACTATTGATAGTTTTGAAAATGCTGACAAACAGATAACGACTAAGGCTTGGTCAGTTACTGACCAACATACTTTGAACGAGCTTAAACTTTAGGATGAGTTTAAAGGGTAGGTTTTGCAAACTTTTCACCAAATTTACCTTTGTCCACCGTACTAACTGTTTTGCCCTATACACGACCTATCTTTTTGTTCAATTACTTTTTTTTTCATGCAACTTAGCAGATATTGGCTGAAAAGTTGCTTGACGGTTGAGTGATATTTGATCTTTGATACCTTATAATATCAATTGACATGTAAAATCTTTTACGGTCAAGAACCTACCGAGTATTCTCGAACTTAATCAAATTTGTTTTATGAGGCGTTCATCCAACACTTTTGCTCAGCATCCTTGCATAATCATGTACACAAAGTACACACGAAATGGGGAACCCATTGTTACCTTTATTGTATTTGCCTTGTTGAATGAAAAAATAGAAAACATTGTCTAATGTTAAAATGGCAAACACAAGGAAAATTCTTCACTTTCCTCATTGAATACTTGAAATCCGTTGTCGAAGTTTTTCGTCTGACTGCAGAGAACAAGCTTACTCAAACCAATAAAACGGTGTACCCCACTATTCACTGAACAAGAAATAGCCCTTCCATCAAATGGCAATTTTTCTATGTCCAAAAAAAAATTTAAAACCAACCTTACTTACCTTGAAATACAATAGTAAATTTCGACTACATTAAATGTTGACTCACCTACAGAAAGGCCAGTCGAATCTTCAATCGTATGAGACAAACACAGTATTACTTCTGCGGATTGCTCGTTTTCCAACAATGTAATTTTACTCGTACTGACTGACAATGTAGCTGTTTGTGAAAAAGATATCAAGACAAACTAAACTTTTGTGTCTCAACTACAGTGACACAGAACAGTTCCAAATGGACAGTGAATTTAAACGACCATAACCCCACTTCTGCTACTTCTATTACTTGAATTATTTCCCACACTCCCACCTTTATAATTGCCATTTACTTATATCCTACACCTTCGAATTGTAGCCATAATGATAACATGCAAAATTGTATCACTTCTTGACCAGTGAAACTTGTGGTATGGCATTCTTTATCTACGGTTAACTATTCATAATTTTCAGTTTAATATATCACTTGCTCCAACTGTACGTCAGTGATCAGCGACTGACTACTACTTCTATGCACTGGTTACGGCTCTGTGTCACAACTGCACTATCATTTTAAATCAGATAATTGCTTGAAAAATCGTCAGTGCCCATAAACACTATGCATATAACGTCACAGAACAGAGGTACCCCCTCCAATGGAGGCAAGCGCTTATCACTGCAACTACTACCAACAAATGCAGACAGTTGATTTGTGTACTAGGAGATACGCGTGAATGCCTACTACGCGTGTGACGTCTACGTCTTGCATGCAGTGTGCTTCATTATTTGCTCCAAAATGACGTCGCGTGACGTCATTGCATAAGGTTTATTTGCACTGGTTGTGTTACCTATATCATCCTCTTTGATAGTAACAGTAGATGTCCTGTCAGAAGGGTGAAGGAAGATTGCATCGGATCGAACATAACCTGATGGGTGATTAACCGCAGTCAAGGACAAGGAGAAGCTTTCGTCTCCCTCTACAAGTGAATCATCACTCAGAGTTATCGAGTAAGTAAACGTGGTAGTCAGGGTCGGGATATCTCCATCTGTATCCGTAGTGGAATAATCCAATCCTGGTTCCGTTGTTATGTCTCCGTAAACAAGACCTGACGGATGTATGAAGGAGAAAATCAGTTACTGTTGTCATGAGACTCTTAGCGTTAATTCATTAGTTATCTTTGCACAGGTACCTCATGTATTACCTGAGAAGCCAGTCAATTCAATGTTATTATCATAAGGCGTGTCTCACTATACCACAACAGAATTAATTCAAAATATTTCGCACGATCTTGACATTGTCCCCTTGTACCGTGGAAACTGATGTTACAAATCTTTTTGTTTTGTTAGATAAGTTATACTTCACCAATTTGCGATCATACGCTACAAGATTTTGCACAAAGTCTACTAAAAACGCTTTCTGATGCAAAAAATTCTTAATAAAAAGTGAGCCCATAGGACTAGATTTATGGGCGTCAACAAGTGGGGAACAGGGGATATGCCCTCACTTTTGAAATTCGGGGCTGTGGAAATCATATCGTTTGTCCCCCAAGGTTATGTTTCCCCACTTTTGAGAACCTGTTGACGACTCTAGGCTATATTCGTTGTGATGAAGTCAAAGACCTAAATTCTGAACATATGTCTCACATTTTACTGTATCAACTATGTAGCTTTTCAATCTGTTCAAAATGTCATTCTCCGGTAACACATTATCAATAAACGCTAGTGCGGAAAAGTATAGTTCTGAAAGGGTACTTCACTTATTTAAGTAAAAGTAATGATGTGTATGGTATTGTCATAAAGTTTCGCATCAACACAAGTGCTGTATATCCTCAGTAGTAACATTGCTCATTCCATCGAAATAACATTTATCTCAAAAAGAAAGACTTGTTTTTCGATTTCTATTGTTACACAATAGCACGATGAGCTCACCAAATGAAAACCCCGGATCTTGAAGCTGCTTGTCCAGTATAAGAGAAATCACGGTATTCGGGTAATTTTCAGTTAAACATTCGTTGGCCGCGCTGACGCTTAACGTTGCTGTAGGAAACAAAATTACTCACGATTTCATCAGATAGCTCAACGTTTTGATTTGTTGGAATGGAAATTATTTCAAAGGAAACATTACGTGAATGTGATCAGTAAATTAGTAGAAATATATCCTTGAACTAAAAATATCCTTACTCTTTTGAAAACCTTGACTAAAAAGTTAGAAAGTTAGTAAGAGAAAGAAATCTACAGTTCGAAATGTCTTTTTCCTAAAATGTTAATGAGTATTGCACGAATAACTATGACATGCTCAAACAAAATTTGTAATGCGAAGTCTCTGTAGTTGCTACCTGCTCATTTTGGATCAAATTTTTGTGTTCTCCTTGTTTTCGTTATTGCTATTCCGTTGAAAAGACATCACATTTCCCACTCTCTTGTCATGGCTGTATACTACAAGCTCAAAAGTCCTCCTGTTAAAATCCTTCGTTACAACAATAATCGCCTTTCGGCAACTACGGTGTTTTTATCTCATCCCCACATATGTAGTATGTGGGGGATGAGATTGTGCTTCGTTTACCATCGAAAAGTGCACACGTTTACCTCTGCCAGTCGCCATAGCAACCGTAACCATGGAAATGCATGGTAGGAATATTTGGGGCTTTATAACCGCTACTCAAGGGTGGGGCAAAATGGAGTGGTGAAGGTCCTGTTTCCTGGTCATGTGACCAAATATGCCTAAAATTTGGGTCAAAGGCTCAGATGGTCAAATGACATTCACAAGGTCAAAAGTGTGTCGCGAACTCCTCCTAAACTAAGAACAAGATTGAGCCCAAACTTGGTGGGCGGGTGCATAGTCCTTGGAACTTGTGCCTGACATACCCTCAGCATGATAGGTCAAAGGTCAACCATTAAAAAAGGTCAAAATAAGCAATTTTCTAAGTCTGGCTATGAAACCTGAATGCAACAATAATTGGCCCTGATTTCTTGACATAGCTTTCGTATTGAAGTGTTCTTGGCACAACTTGACACTTGTTCTTCTGAGGTCAAAGGTCACGATGTCAGAAGGTCAAACGACAATTTTGGGGTCAAAAGTGTGACGCGCACTCACTTAAAACTGAAGGTACTTATGACCCCAAACTTGGTGAGGGGGTGCATAGTCCCTAGAATTGGTGCCTCCAATATCATCAGCAAGATAGGTCAAAGGTCAGAGGTCAAAGGTCACGATAGGTCAAAATAAGCAAATTTTTAAATCTGGCTGTAAAAGCTAAACGAAACATTCAACGATCCTCATTTCTTCACATAACTTTCTGATAGACACCTACTTTACACAACTTTACACTTGACCTTCTGAGGTCAAAGGTCACGAGGTCAGAAGGTTAAACGACAATTTTGGGGTCAAAAGTGTGCCGTGCACTCACTCAAAACTAAAGGTACTACTGACCCCAAACTTGGTGAGGGGGTGCATAGTCCTTGGAATTTGTGCCTCCAGTATCCTCAGCATGATAGGTCAGAGGTCAGAGGTTAAAGGTCAAGATGTTCAAAAGAACTTTTTTCAAATTTGGCTGTAAAAACTGAAAGAAAAGGTAAACGATCCATTACATTGACCACTGTCCTTTCCTGACACTCAAAATTCAGTTTTCACCTGCAGCTTAACAAACCTCACCATAAAAGCCACACAATGACATGCTCAGATGCACACTTATCTAAGCTTGTCTTGCTCAAAACTTGACCGCTCTTAAGTAAAAACCCAGGCCTTGAGTGAACTGCGATCACGCGTGTCAAGCATGACTAGATCTTGGCGCCATAAAAGTATAAAACTATACGCGTGTCCCCACCTTAGTAAAGTCCAAGCGCGTCCCAGTATGAAGCATAACTAAGTACGCGCACGGTGGAACTGGGCCTCGGCCTAACTCTTGCTTAGCCTACGCTAAATTAACTAATAGTAAACGCTAACAGGCTAGGTAGGCCCTAGGCCTAGTAATAGGCATAGTTGAAATACACGCCTGGTTAAGAACTTTGACCAAATTTGTGAGCACTGTGGCTCCACGGAATTTCTGTAACTTTGATGTCTAACAGTCTTACCTTCTCTTGAAGAACTGTCTAAACTGCTATAGCCTTGTTCTTCTCTTGCATGGCAACAACGACGCGTGCATATAATCCCCTTGCATTCAATAATTGACGCGGTTTAATATATTTCTTCATGGGCCGGCGGCCAAGTTCAATTCACACTCGCACACACAATGCACGCACGCAAGTACTGTAGGTACGATGTGAGAGCACTGCGCTGTTTTAGTACATAGTGGATACATTCATGACTTGTAAGCAGCCCCAAGTTCCAAACAAATGACGTCACAAATAGACCGTGAACCATGCAGGCTACCTTTGATCTTGCCGCCCGGCAGACGTGTGTTGCTCCTGCACCCACACTGACTGTACTTCAGGGGCCGAGACACTTTTTTCAATTTCGGGTGCTATTTTCAAAAAGCTAGCCCCCAATTCCATTTCGAGTGTTAAGGCCGGTTCATACTTCCAAATTTCTCGCGCGATAAAGCGATCAATAACCATATATGGTCAAAATATCTTTGCCGCCAGTTCGATTCACGGTCATCGCTTGAAGTTGAACATAGTTCAACTTTTCTCGCAAGCTCTCGAGATATCGCAAAGGAAACGGCTTCTGATTGGCTGCTTTGTAGGTGAACGACCTTTTGAAACGAGCTCACCATCCTACTCGACAACAATGGCGGACCTTTTCACATACCGGCTCATTACATGTATTCGGGTTCCGTGCGAATATCGGCGGCCTGATTGTGACAGTGAGAGTTGTCGGAATGGAGGGAAACAGTTATTGCTTCCAATGAATTAAGACATAAAGGTTAGTAAGGCAGTATTTTCTTGTATTCCCTAAAATTATCACGGTAATCAATAGTGTACTTTGTCGTAGAGCCGATCAAACCGCATACACATATGTACTGTACTTGGCCTTTGCATAGGCAGGTATTGGGAGACTGTGCATTGCATGGCAGTACTGCGAAAGTTGAGCTATGCGAAAAAACTGAAGTATGAATCAATTTTACATCGGCATATCGAGACCCAGCTAACATCCTTAAACGCAGCTTTATAGCGCTGTAATGAAGTATGAACCGGCCTTTACTTTTGGATTTTCGGGTGCTATTTCCTATTCATTGATAAATGGCCCTAAATGCATTACTAAAGACAGCAATGGGTCTTCTATTACCTATGCACGCACTACTACTTCCCTTCAAGGGAACGGCCAGCCTGACATAGCAAAAAAGACGAGTGTGTTGGGACGTGGTTAGCTATATCCATCATGGGCCATTCATACACAATGTACGCGAGTAAGTGTGAAAGCGTACACCCCCCCCCCCCGTACGTACGTAGTGCAATAGTGTCATACACACCTGATATTGGCTTGTAAGCAACCAAGTTAACTAACATCACAGCAGTTCCGGGTTCCAAGCAAATGACGTCACAAACACACTGATATGAACCAGGGGTCAAATAGCAAGTTCCTTCCCACTACCATGCATGAGTGAGCTGGGAAGGGGCACTAACAGACTAACTCATGGACGTAGAAGCTGTACTCGATCCATTGAGGTGGGGGATTGTGGACTGTCTCGGAATGTCGTCCTGGGAGAAGAACCCAAAGGTATGGGGTCCCATCTCCTTTAGAAAGTATTTTATATGCACTTGGTACAATATTTGGGCAAGTTTTAAGCAATAAGACTGCAATTTTTTGACATTTTTACAGAGCGTTTTTGTCCTGGAAATGAGGGGGAAGGAGCCCACCACATTTTGACGGGGGTAGGCTTTAGTCAATCAACCCCCACCCATTCGCCTCTTATGCCTCTCACTAATTGCATCTTTATAAGTTTATCATAGATTCTACCACCTCTAGCCATCTGTTATTGAGAATCCTACATTCTGATTGGTTTAACACTGACCTGCTTTTCCACAACATACGGTCAGTAAACCTATATACTGATAAAAATGAAGTTTTCACACATTTTCGGTGGAAGAAGAGGAATTAACCACATTTGTCGGATTTTTATTGTCTCATAGACCATCTGGACTCCCCCCCCCCCCAAAAAAACGGACTCGGTTTCGCCTCGTCCGCCAAATGCGATTTATTTCTTAAACAGTATGCACTGTCAGTAACATCGGGAATTTCCAGTCTGTGCTTTTCATACTTTCTTTCAGAGCACATTAGTTTTGATAGGGTCAATACAAGAGGCTACTGAAAATTGGAAGGGACATTGATCGCTACGTTGTCACCACCAACAATTACTCGGAAAGGGGTGTATGGATATTAAGCACTCAAAACATCTATTAATCACATTGTTGTAACGAGTCATGACTCGAGTCATTGGAAAATGACTCGAGTTACATTGAAAGTAGTACATGATTCGACTCTTCTGCAAAACTGAGTGACTCTTACAACACTGATAAATCAGAGAGAAGAGCGGAGTGATGCCAGAGGGCAATCCACTGATCTAAATGTAGGACTGACATTAGTCTTACACATGTCTTACACAGAGAGGTTCTTCACGTGACGTCATTGCGTTTCAGTCTGGCATACTGGTCGTCACTGAACATGCGCAGAAGGTGTGTTATCGATACGCACGCACGGTACGGCCTAAGTTACAATCGTTGTACAATGGACGTCTGGCCGTCAAATAGAGGGATTTCAGTCATGTTACTTAAACCAACTAGACGCAATTTTGATGGGCAAGATCGCGCGTCTGAGTTGTATCTATGATTATGCCGTGCACTGAAGGGCAAAACACACACCCAGTAAGCGTACTTACAGCGAACGCGCACGGCATAACCATAGATACAACTGTGACACAATGGACGCGCGCCCGTCAAAACCAAAGAGACGCGCGATCCTGCCCTTTAAAACAAAAAAAGACGAGCGATCTTGCCCTTCAAAATTGTGTCTAGTTGGTTAAAGTCACGTGACTGAAATCCCTCTATATATCGCGCGTCTCTATGGTTTTTGAAGGGCACGATCGCGTGTCTCTGTAGGTTTTGAAGGGCACGCGTCCATTGTGTCACATAAGTATCTATAGTTTTGCTGTGCGTGTGTGCTGTAAATACGCTTACTGCGTGTAAATACCACACTGCAATCAGAACCGGAAGCTGGCGGGTACCGTAAAGATGCCGGAATGAACAAACATCCCCAGCTCAAGATTAGCCTTCTCTTTTTCCAGTTTCCCCTTAATGTTCAAAGTAACGTCAGTCATAGAACTGAGAACATGAAGTAATTATCCTCGTAGAATTTTTCCTAGGCTATGTCGATCCCACCAACCCATTACAATAAAATTACAGAGTGCTAAACCAGACTCGGAAGAAGCAAAATGATGTATTGGGATGAGATCAGCAACTCCTTGATTGCCCTCTTGTTCTTTTCTTTCATTGATTCATTCTAATTTTTGGGGTCTGCAAAATATAACCTAACATTAGGTATCCTCCATTAACACCATTGTATATATTGTTTACATGTAAACGCACAATGCCACCAAGTTTGCCCTCAGCCTTTCAACATATGCGCATAAAGTAAGGTGAAGGAAAAGCATCGTTCAAAAGAAGGAAACACTATCCTGTCATAAACCCAAACCAAAAGCATTGCACTTGTTGGAAATTTGTATCGCCTAAAGTACTGTTTCAGCCATTTTCTGAAGACTATTTGTAACTAAAATGTCGAACTGACGGTTCCCCTAGATTTCATGTGCCCATGATAGAAGCAAGAAATCGACACATGCAATTTCTAACCCAATCTTTTTTGCCCAGTGCAATAGTTCTTTTAAACTCCTCTAAAGGTATCAAACCATTTTTGGAGAGAAAGTTAGGTTGTGGTATGTCGTTGTTTCATCACTTGTTGAGGTAATCTAGCCAATTTTTCATATTTACTAGTAAAGGATTGTTAATGATAAAACCTCACCACAAAGTTGAATGGAACAATAATCTCTGACTTATATTGACCACGAAAAATTCTCGCAGTCCGATGCATTTTTTTAATCTATAATGTGACAAATTACTTCCAAAAAAGGCAAGCAGAACTTTCAACTGTGACTTTGACTTACAAAATCATGAGTGACGCACGTTATGGTATATACCATAAAGTTAATAGAATGCATTGTTAAATTTATAGAGTTTATCAACATTTTCCCACATAACTGCATATGTAATTATACATGCTTCTGAGTTCCTCACGATATTGATGTCTGGTTAAGTAAAACATCTGGTCTCACGTTTACTTATAACATGTAGGGCAATGCAAGAATGATAGACATGTATAAAAATAGACAACCAGAACTGCATGTCAAGTCAATTATAAAGGGCCCAATACTTTTATAATATGTCAAAGAATTTTCTTACCTCTTCCATTATTCCAAAACTTTACAACAGTCGGTAGCAGGCAACCGACGTATCGTATTTCATATTAGTTAATAACGCGAGACTTCCACCTTTCCGAAGGAAGTCGTGCATGCAAAGTATTCCAGGAGGTCTTTTGCCCAACGTATAAACAGACGAAGGTACGCTAAGCTTTGTTTGTCCTTGTATGACAGACATTGAACTCCAGCTATTCCTGCCCTTTTGTCAAGACTTTATGGGGTCAACTGTCATCCATTACCACTTAACAAACAAAAGATTTGCTCGAATATTTTAAGTAAAGACAGGGACGTAACTCCTATCGCTCTGGGTGTCGAATTCTCCTGGTACTGGGATTAAAAAGGCACCAAGATACTGGATATATGGCATTTAAAACCCAAATTAATCTGCCCTGCTGCATTGCCGCACCATGCACACACCCTTGTTCAAGGGTATCTTAATCCACTGAATATCCTAAACCGAGTTATGCCCTCCCACCGTTATGGAATTGGAGCTGGAAAATAATTTTGACTGTTGGCAAACCATTTACAAATTTCCTTTTGTCTTCACGTGGAGAGTTAATATAAATGGTTAAAATATAGGATTAACACTAGAATACTGGAAACGAACAGTCTTCATAAAATGCATGTTGCGGTTTCTGACTTTTGTACATTTTGCAAGAAAGAACCGGAGACTATCATGCATCTTTTTTGTAAGTGTAAAAAAGTAGTCCCTCTCCATCAATCTTTGCGGGACTTGATTCTTTCAAATTCCTCGAGGGTTATTTTCTTAATGATTTAACCTTATTGTTCGGCTTTACAATGACCAGAGTGAAAGAGCTATAAAAAAACACTTCATCTGGCTGAAATTCTTTATTAATGTAGAAATAAATACAATTTCACAGGTTTAAACTTTTCTTTATCCATGAGAGAAGTAAGATTTTGCATTACTGTTGAATACTATATTGCAAACACACATGCTAAATTGACTGATTTTATTAACGTGTAGGAAAATTTGATCGACCCTTTTCAATTGAGCCATCTTGATACATTATAGAGCGACTGTTTTCCAGAGCCACCTTTTTGCTTTTGAGTAGCTAATTTTTTAGTTTGGGGTAAATTTGGTTTCGTTTGTTTTTTGTTTTGTTTTCTTTCCTTTTCTCGTTTCATTTTGTGTTACTTAATGTTACTTAAAAGTTCCATCTTTAAAAATTAAAACAAAAAGTTATGCCACCGCGTATAGACATTAAACATGACTACCCAATATCGTTAGCAGAAACTTATGCTGACAGGAAGGATATGCCTTGTAGCAATTAAAATGATGGAGCAACTTTGTTACCGTTTTGTTAGACAGGAAAAGAAAGTTTCTAGAAATCGACATAATTAAATTTTCACCGTTTACCTGAATCGTCATCCATAATTGTGACAGTGGTAGTTCGATCTTCTGTGACATCTGTGATAACTACTACGTTCGATCTCATTACACTAGCATCTGCGTTGACGTCTACTAATACGACATCGAAACTCTCATTGTCTTCAACTAATTCATCTTCGGCAGTTGGCAGTACAATGAAAACTTGTGACATAAGTTGTGGTAACGCCATTACCGTTGTAGTGCCTGAATAGTCAGAAGATTTAGTTGTCCTATCCGTGTACGAAACAGCTGATTGGAAAGGGAAAGTGAAAGATGAAAATAAGAATGCCGACAAGAGCAACTGACGTCACATGGTCGTGCGCCTCTTTAATTTTGAAGGGCAAGCGTCATTGTGTCACAGTAGTATCTATAGTTATACCTTTTGCGTGTGCTATAAATTCATTAACTGCACTATTTTGTCCTTCATTGTCGACCAATGCCAATCGCGTGACGTCACTTGAAATCCATCTTTACTACTTAATTAGGCCATGTTTTTTTCAAGGTAGCTACATGAACTATAATATATAAAGAAAATGGCGTGAGAACATTCAAAGGGTGTAATAAATACGTGTTTCGCAGGAAAGGTTTCGACGATAGAAAATAATAAAACGGATATACACTGTGACTTACTTACAGAAACGCCGTCAACACAAAGCTGCCCCCCTTCGATATCAATAATTACTAATTCAGTGTTACCCTCAGTCACCTCACTCTCATTAAGATCCATCAAAATGGTAGCTGTAAAACAAAAGCAGAAAAACCCAAGTTCTCTTCAGGCTTGTTAATTAAGGTAAACATTTTGAATACTTTGTAAAACGGACATTACTTCACTTCTTTACATACAAAAATAATAGAAATGGTATGTTAGCTTTCTATAGAATGTTTTGTATAGGCTATCAGTGAAATCCCTGAATTCCCTGCAATTTCACTAAGAAAAGAGAAATTCTATAGATTTCATAAAGGTTTTCTTTAAATATTTAGCATATTTTATGAGGGTTCTTCAGAGATTTTACAAAGAGTTTTTGGAAACTTTCCAGTTTTTTGTAGAAGTTCGTTAGAATATCTGAAGACTTTTATTTAAATGTTACCAAATCTTTCGAAAATTTGTAGAAATTCTTAGGATTTTGCGGTAGAAATTTATTTACAGGTGTCTCCATTTCGTGATAATTAAAAATCACTTAAATCTCATCGTCTTTTCTCAAAGCTACTCTCAGTTTCTTTTAACAAAATCTGACTGTTAAGAATTGTAACAATGGCTAATGACGTCACATGTCCTTAACGTCAAGCTCCCTTCCTACCTATCTACTGACACTCAGACGCGAGGTTCAAGTTCATGAATTTTGTTTTGTGCACTGTTTAAAATAATTATTCTAATGCGCCTTACAACCAGGAGAGTGACAAAAAAACGAAGTTTAAGGATCAGAGACCATCGAAAGCACAGCTGGAGAGGTAGGTTTTTAATTTACTTTCAAAGTGTTCCAGAGAGCTTGCCAACTTAACTGAAAAGGGCAAATTCATTTGATAACTTAGGGACTTGGACAGCAAAAGCACGCTCACTTAACATGGACCTGTCTCTGGGAACAACCAGATTGAGAGTGGTCTCAGATATTAATCCATATCTGGTTTTCTGGAAGTGGAACATATCGGAGAGGTTAAGTGGTGCCATTTGATGGTGGGTTTAATACACAAGAAGTGCTTAATTCCCAAGAAGCAAAATCTTAAACTGATTTCTGTAAGGCACTGGGAGCCTATGAAACTCCTTCAACAAGCGTAATGATGGAAATAGCCTACCCTTGTTAGTAACTAGTTTGGCAGCGTAATTTTGCACATGCTGTATCTTGTACATCATACATTTTGGAATACCAGTAAGTAAAACATTACAATAAACAATACTTCTATGAACAAGTGCATTCAAAAGAGCAATCGCAGGGTCTTGCTTAGGAATTTAAAGCACTACCTAATGTTATAGAGATGGTAAAAAGCAGTTCTAAACTTATTGTTGACATGATCAGACATAGAAAGACCCTGATCTAGCCAGGCTCCTAAATTCTTCAAAGACGATGAAACTTTGACTGGTGTGTTACTAACATAATATTTTCAAAGTTTAGTTTGGACAACTGTTGGTTTAAACCAAATATAATCACGTCAGTTTTACTGTCATTCCGTATCAGTTCATTGAATGTCATTAGGTTCTTGACATCTTTCAGACACTTTTTAAACAGTAATTTAGGTTTTCCGACAAATTGTCTTAGAATATCTGTACCTTAAAATCTAAAAGTCTGGCTGGTTTATAGTTGCCTTGTCTCAAAGAATATCTACTCCCTGCGTTAGTATGGAACTGAATCGCATTTAGTTATAAATAAAATATGGGAAACATTTGCACTTATTAAATAATCTTCGTTTACTTTTCTTTCAAAGAAAGATTAATAGATCATCTTGAAATTGGCCAATATTTGTAACGTTCTACGTAAAATCACGGCTACTATATATAGTCTGATAGTCAAGGAGTTGTACGACAGTAAGACATAGATCGCATTTTGGAGCAGAGTGCATTGGTTTTCATTTCAAACAAAGAAACAAGAAAAGCCCTTTGAATTATATGACAAAAGCCATGATTTGCACAAGTCACTGTTCCAATAATTATGGTTTCATATTGCACATGTTAGTAAAAAGCGTGACTCTGAAGATGAAAGTCCTACTAGTGAACCTCATGTAAAAATGCTTTACCATTTTGCTTCTAGTTTGTATACTTGTTTGCTCTCTCAAGTGTTTAATAAGGCCTACTGGGGAATTTTCCTCCGAAAGTTATGTAAGTCCTACAAAATAACACTGGCATTGCATTTCAGGTCAGTTTGAATATGAATATCTCGCACTTCTTTCACAAAGTACCTCACCCACACTACCCCGCACATGTAGAAAGGGTGCATTTTTCAACAGCGGAGTTTTATATCTCGTCTGCGATCTTTGAAGTGAAGGGCAGTGCATCCAGTAAAAGGTGCTTAGGTAGAGGGTTCGAACAATGTTTTCAAAAGTTTGAAAAGACTGCCGTTTGAATTTTCGGAAACTCTACTGTAAGTGGTACTCCTTAAAGACAGTAGATCACGCACTGGGGTTAGCAGTCGTTGAAATTTCAAAATCAATGTCTTTGATGTTTTTCCTAGTCAATCTCATGACAATTAAGAATAAATGAATCCCCCATAAATGAATGACCAGTGTACACTAGTTTATAAAATTTCACTCTTTAGAGGTTTTTTCAAGTGTCTGGAATAATAGCGAAGTACAAATTAGAACATCTAAGAGGCTAGTAGATTTATCTTTACTGTCAATATTCAAATATATAAATCACCTGTGTCATCATCTTGGATAGTAGTGACCACTTGACTACAAGTGCCAGTTCCAATTACAACGGCTTCTCCAGGGTTGCGGTTGTAACCGGCCGGTTCAGTGACCGTGTCGAGAAAGACAGAAAATGTTTCAAAGTCTTCAACTCTATTATCATCGACCAAAGACAACGACAGCGATGAAGAAAACATTTGTGGATTGCTGTTTAGTGGTACCAATGCAGTCCCGTCTACGTTTGAATAGCTCTTGGAAGAGCCCCCTTCTAAGTTTACACCTGTAAAAGGATTCCAAATAACCTCAGTTTTTTATATACTTTTTATGTGCAACGCTCTAGGTACTATAAAATGATTTTAAAGTAGGCCTACACTTGCTTTTGCCTATAATCATTTCCAAAATTGTATCTGTCTAAGAACTCTCTTAAAAAGTACGTGTTTGGCTTCCAAAGTTACACAGAACAAATATGGCAGAAACCTGATCAGGGTCTCATACCTATCATTAATCAGAAGTCTGTACAGGCCTTCTTTGTTCAAGATGTGTCTGATTTTATTACATGAAAAGGACATTCGAAAGTGAACGATGTAATGACCGTAGGTTAGGCTTCGACGTTATTGTGTTCTACCAACTCTGGGAAAAAAGTGGCATGAGGTGTCAATTTGTTTCGTCCTTATCCCCATGTTATCCATAGACAATCTGCAGTTGATTATGGTTGCCCCATTATCTGGCGAATTCTGAGCCTAAACTTTTGATTTGGTTCTCTTGAGAAGTCCCTCTTTTATACTGATACTTTAGAAAAAATACTTGTTTTAGCTGTTCACTTTGGCTATGGTATTTAGACTTCTTGTGGAGCTCTGGGCTATTCACGAACTTTGCTGAGCATATATGGATACTAAAGATACTACTGCAGACATTTGGTCCCTTAATTAGGCTAGCTGCTAATTCTATGTTAAAGGTTAAAAAGGTTACTTTTTAGTATGGTAGTAGAGTTAGTTTTGATCCACAATAAATCTAAGTGAATACAGTAGCTGGAGACGGTACCTTTGCATCACTTACGACGTTACATGGGCGCAAGAACTATGTTTTTGTTCTAAATTATCGTAGTGTCAAGCAAACATTATAGTTATCAACTAGTGACGATGGGTCAAGCTACAAAAACTGTCTCTCTATTGTTGTATAGAGTAAAGAGATTCCAAACGGTGCCTTTCAACCAGACAGAACTTAATTCCATTTATTCAAGTAAACATTTAAATTTCCTAGTATATGACTAATAAGCATAATTCTTAGTAGGGGCTTCATAATTTACAAATTCTTTGTAAACTTACTGGTTTACTGCAGAGAATCCTATGCAAGCCTCGTTGCAATATTGCTCAGACGTTTTATTTACTTTGTGATCGGTAAAAAACTAACTAAGAGTGTACAACTTTCTATTCGGATACTACCCTTGGGTTGAAGAATGCGAAACCAAATTCTCTCTCGAAGTCAACTGGAAACTAAAAAACCACTGTAGGAAGCGTACAATGTTAGTAAACGTTAAACGTTGACGATGCCCTAACCCTCTGAGACTTTGATATTACATAAATTTCTCTAGCTGTACCATAACCCGGAATCGGTGTACTTACTAACAGTGAACTGATCCTCAATTTCTAAGTCTGTAGTAAACGTATAATAGTAACTGCTGCCCTCAGTCACAGAGGGCAAATCCTGAAAGCAGATGGTAGCTGTGTGGAGAGATGATGAGATGTTCAAATAAGGGTTGGAAATTTGGCCATGTATACGACTAAATTGGTCTTGATAGAATTAATTTAACTGTGAAAATATTTCGGTAGAGGCAAGAATTTTTCCAATACTCCACACTTGACGAAGGTCATTTGACAAATCTCTGACAAAAGTATAGAATTGACATCATTTTTATTACAGAATGATGTAAGTCTGTTGTAGCAAACAAATGATATATTTGTTTGCTTTAAACTCATTATTCTCCTCTTAGCTCTCATAAGGAATACTGCTTTTATGTGTTGAAATGTTCCATGTGGCATTTAATTCGTAGATAGTCTTACTAATGAGTATGCGATTAAGATAGCATGCAGTCATGTAAAAGTAAGTAAAATCTAAAGATTTTTGGAAAGCCAAAAATGGCCCCGTAGTAGTGATATGTGATGAGATGTTGGCCCATTAAGAATTAGTGTACTTCATGGACAGCACATTGGAAAAGGAGGACACACAAGACCTTACATGAAAAAGTTCACCAATAATGAAGTAAAGGATGCATTGTATCTAGTACACTGCACAAATGAAAGGAAAGTTGCTGCCCTGTAACAATGTCATAGACGTCTCGTTAGAATGTGAACTTGCTCCTAAATCTTATCATTGCTACTGGGCTTACTGTGTGCTCGTTTAGATTGAAGTGTTGTTGTAATTGCAAAAGATCCATGAAGCTTTGACACTTTATGCCAAAGTGGCTGTGAAAGCTTAAATAAGCAGATCAGAGTGAGCGCATTTGTCACAGATAACCAAACCTTTTTTACACAACGTTTATTTGAGACTTTCCTGACTTTTATCTACACACTGTGGCTGCTCTCAAAATAGTCTTTATAACTAATTGGCCCTGTTGATTGTCCTCACGTAGACTTCTGTAAGGTTGTTATGATAGAACCAGAAAACCCAAAGGCTCAGTGATTCCTAGCCAACGCACAGGAATTGAACCCTTTGAGGTTTTTCCATTAAAGTGATCCTTCTTGAGATATAATATTTTGTCAATTTGACCACTGGTGACCTCACATGACCTTTGACTTATACCAAAAACAATGGAGGCTTTGTAAAGAACATGGGTAGTCCACGTGCTGCGTATAAGATCCCGCAAAGTTATATCAGGTTTTCAAAATTTGACCTCTTTTGACCTCAAATAACCTTTTACCGCTACTGCAAACAATTAAATTATTCAATGCAATATGAGGGCATCCACATACCCCCTATGAGATCGGTCGAGCCCTTATGATCTATCGTATTAACGAGGTTTTCACCATACGACCGTAGTGACTCCGAATGATTTTTCACCCCCACTAAGAACAAAAGGAGTTCTTAAATTAGTATGGGGCACCCAAGTATGAGATACCTCAGTTTACGACATTTTTTCGTTTCACCGCCGATGACCTCACGTGACATTTGAACTCTATCGAAAACAGTTTTTTTTTTCTAAACATAACGCATTCACATTCGAAGTTTGAAAAGTATTCATGTTCTCAAAACTGAGATACGGTGTTTTAGAGTTTTCAGCTTTTGACCTCTAGTGCCTCAAATGACCTCTTATCCCCACAAATATAATAGGGTTCTTCCTCTCAAAATCAAACTTTCTATCCCAAGTATGATTAGTAGCAGAAGTCACAACCTAAATAACAAAACACTTTGAATAAGTGTTTGGTTAGGACTCGAACACGGGAGGTCAGAATGGAAATAGAGCACTTCCCACTACACCATCAACATATACGTTGTCAGCAGTTGTAATTACAGTATGGTCACAGCATACTTCACACGAGCCTCTCTCGCAATATTCTTAATTTATATACATAACCAAAAAAGTGTCCATTATTACTATCTTGAGATAAAATGTTTTCAAGCGGTTTAAAAGTTTTTTGTAGTTTCATGTCTGCTTAACTCAGTTCACCTTAGATCTCCACCGAAAACAACACGGTTTTTTCGTATTGTGACAAATCTATAAACCTTGTGTAAAATGTGTGGATCATTCCTTTATTTTAATATCGTGTTCACAAGGTTTTTGGTTTATGGCCTCAGATGATCTCTAACCTTCCCTGAACACAACAGGATTTTCTCTCTCTTAATATAACAAAATCTGGGCTCCAAGGGTGAAAAGAATCCATCATTTGTAACCTGAAATAATGTGTTTACGAGCACTTTCCTCGGTTTCGTAGTTTCGCCTTCCTTGACCCCAGATAACTTTTTCTCTCTGCCAAAATGACATCGTTAAATTACTGAACATTATGTATCCACATTCTAAGTAAGAAAAGTATACGTTTTTTTACCTTGAGATGTCTTGTTTACAAGATTTTAAATTTGTGAGCCCAGTTGACATTTCGACCTTAAAGAGAAAATGCAGTCACCCCAATCAGAGCTAGTATGCTCCGTCACTCTAGTTCATGAATGGACTATTTTAATTATGTGACCATGCTTTGTTAGTGAATTGTAAAATTCAAGGAGATTTACTCCTTGCTTTACCTATTGTTTGTAATAGTTATGTTTAAAACGTCTTCAAAGGTGCTTGTAATGCAATAAGAGGAGATTTGCAAGCATTTGCTGATTTTTCAAAGCAAGTTTTGGGGTGACTGCCTATTGCCTTTAACCAAAAACAATAGGATTCTTCCTCTAAATATGGTACGTCTATATAATAAGTATAAAAAGTATTCATTATTGCAACAGTGAGATGTGTTACAAGCTAAGTGTCACACACACCCTCATATACATACATTCGCCAGTGTGATTGCATAGATTCCTTTTGCCTTTGGCAAAGAATCAAAAAGGCTATAAAATAGCTATGGGCCCGGGATACATTGGGCTTAATACTCCGGTAAGGGTGAAGAGGTCCTAAATTGCATAGACTTTGGCTATAAATAAGGACAAAATTATTCATTTTAGTCTTGCTATAAAGAGTGAGGCTGAAGTTTTCATGTTCTTAAAAGCAATCATAACTGAGTGTTTCTCTTTTTTGTAATAGTTCGGAGACACAAATAAGCCACCTGTGACCATGACGTCCGGAGGGAGGGCAGGGGGCACTTACCCCCTGGAAAATCAAAACAATGAAAAAACTTGAATAATAAATAACATCAACATTTTTATAATATCGCTAGAAAATTTCCAGAACATGAGCTTTCAAAATAGAAAATGATTAGATGCAAGTCACAAGTGCCATTTTTAGCGATCTGAGAGGCATTTCGCCCAAAAGTTTCTTGGCGCTTCGCGCCAAACTATAGTGGCGCTACGCTTAGATAGATTGCCTACAGGTTTTGCCTACATTTAGCAATTAAGCTCTTTTTCTGGGAGTAAAAATTTCCCCTCATTTTTTCAATTAAAAATTTACCCCCCCCCCTCTAAAATTTTTTTCTACGGACGCCCATGCCTGTGACCAACCCGCTACAAAGAAAAAAGGAGCGGAGAAATTTGTTTTCTAGTTCAAAGACCAAGTGTAACTATTACACCATTAAGATTTTTTTACCCGTGTCGTCGTCTACTATGGTAATAATGGATGAGTCTCCTGGAGGCGTCGATATATACACGGCTGTATCCATCCGTATCAAACTTGGCGGAATAATACTGTTAAATGACACAGTCAAAGATTCATCATCTTCCACTATTTTGTTCGAGTGTACAACAAATTCAAATGTCTGTGTCGTTGCTAGGGTGGGAATAGAAACCGATGGATCCCCTTCTGTGTAATCGCTTGGTGTAGATGCAGTGTCTTCAATCCAATCAAGAGCTTAGACCAAAAAGAAAAAGGGTACAAATGGGAGAGAAAAGAACCAAACGTATATTTCGTACTAATTTCTTATTAGCAATGTTGGATGGATTGACATCCTTGTATTAAAATTAGTTAAAAGCAGGGAGCAGCTCCCTGGTTAAAATTGGTAATTGATCCGTCTTAAAATGATCGTGACTCCTAGCGACATTTACATGTTTAGTATACATGGTCACTCTCAAAGCCGAAGCAAAGAGGACCACAATTTCGTTTTCATGATCCTATAGAGGTTCTTTGCTTGACGTCATAATGGGACCGGCGTTACCTGTACAGCTATTTTGGACGTCAAACGGGCAAGAACGTCACTGTGTACACACAGTATTGGTAACAGCATAAAATATTTTGCCCCTTCTTTGCAAAGAGCATTTTCTTTATTAAACTTTGAGGAATCGATTGTACGTTCGTGTACATGTAAGCCAGCGTATGGGTCAAATGTGTTGAGTTTAAATGATGTGTCACGATCACATATAAAAATTACAGTCTCGTGATGTCTTAACTTGCTCACCGGATAGTAAAGGAGCACTACGTAATCTTCTAAAGATTTTTTGGAAACCAACCTTGCCGTACAGTGTATATTTGTTGGATATCGATAATAGAAATTTAGGGTCTGCTATTTTCCTTGACGGTTATGAAACAAACTTTCGTCAACATCAAGGACAATTTCTTTAAAAAGCTTTGCACAATACTTTGTACACAGAGTACATGCTGCGGGTGATAAGTTTGACGTCCACTTTGGCTGACTCTATGGTTATCACATGTATTTATAACGTCAGCGAAGAACCTCTATAGGTGAGATCGACGGAACAACACTACCACTTAATACAACCTGCTTTTTGTTAAAAGCAGTTGGTGACTTTGGTCATTTAACGCTTTGGACCAGAGAGACTGAGAGGTCAGCTTTGCGATATCATGGGAGGACACAAAAATGGATCAGCAGGTCAGGAGCTTTAAGAGTATTAATGAAAAACTTAAAGTATTAGTAAAGGCAACCCTAACACTTCTAATAAGAGAACTTTCGGGACAATTTGAGAAGTGTGGGTTGAGCCTAAGACAGTGACAGGCTCTTAAGGAGTAGTGTTGATAAGCAGCACTATGCTAGATACAGGTAAATAGACAAGGAACATTCAAAGACTATAACGTAAATTGTGTAGCAGGAGAGGCGTTGCATAAAGGTGTCAAACTACAAGCTTTTAAAGTTAAAATTTCAAGTTTACCTAATTTATTTTTCATAAATTGTGACATGTAAAAGTTAAATGAACTGTAAACCATACCCTAGTAGTTTGTAAAATAGGTCATGAAAATACCGCGTCATCACAAAATTCGCAATCTACCTCTGCTAATAATGGAAATGAATTTCAGTTACTTATTAATATAGACACTACAATAAAATCAACAATACAGGGGAATCTCGGTCAGTGATGTCAGAATAAAACTTCTGTGGTTTATGTGTTTCAAAATGTAGACCTAAGTTTCCCATTGAACAAATAATACTTACATACACTGTACCCTGATATGAGTATGGTATTGTCAATAGAATAAGTGACAGTAACAGTGATATCGGTTGAATCTTGTTCCGTAACAGTGATGGATGATGAAACCAGTGATATCGTAGCTGAATTTAGAAAAAAACAAAAGTTCAAAGATCAAAATCTTAACACGAAAAGATGAAATCGCCAATTAACATTATTTGAAGATACTGGGAACATTTACAAAGCTTTCTGAAATCCTATTTTTAGTGCCTTCGGCGTTTTCTCAACTCGTTTTTCGTTGACTTTCTTTTTTCACTTTATCCTTTGTTAGGTGCATTAGGATAATTATTTTAAATAGTAAGCCATATAAATTACTTAACTTGAACTTGAACATCAACATTTTAATAATGTAGAATTTTTAATTAAAGCTTATATTAAGATTCAAAGATTTGCACCACTTTCCTTTTTTAAATGGATGAAAACGTGTTTAGTTGAAATCACACCCTACTTGGTTCTGGGGCCTTAGAAAAAGTGCATTTTTTGCATGTCTACAATAAAAAAGTAAAACTGCGAGTTTCACTTCATGTAATGATGCTTATGAAATTAAAGCCCCTCAAATCTTCAAGGAGAATTTTTAACAATGTTTCTAATTGAAACAGACGACATGCTACAACTAAGAAGACATAAAATTTAGCACCATCGGGGTTCCAATAATTTATCACAGTAATACTAATTTTTTAAACACAAATCACTCAGTACTAATACGAAAAATAGAAATATGATAGCAATCGTATCCTTTTATCAAACCCAGAATTATGCGTTCACAATTTTCTTCACTCAATTTTGAAAATAAAAGTTGGTAAAAGAAAAAGAAGAAAAAAAAACAAACCTTAGTAAGTTTTGAAATTACCTGAGTTATCGTCTGTAACAGTCAACGAGAAAGTGCTAGGTGTGGTAAATCCTGTGCCGTCCGTTCTCGAGTAACCTGTTGGGAACATAAGGCTGGACAAAGAAATATCAGTGGTCTCTGTGTCCTCCACCCAGCTGTCTCCTGACACAGTGACGGTGAAAGATACCTTTGTCGTATCAGCTGGTATATCCACCGTTAATTCTGGACTGTAGTCTATGAATGATCCCGTTGATGCCAAATCACCAGAGTAGTCCAAATCTGTCATTAAGTAACAATATCAAAGCGGTGATTCGTCTTAAAATCATGCGAAACACACAGTCACGTGGAATGGCAATGGCACCCAATTAAGCAACAAAGTGACATCCAAAACTGTTTAAGACAAGCAATCTCTCATTAAATCCCGAGGAGATCATTTATCAATGATAAGCTAGTTAATCGGCCGATGGGGATTTCTTTTATCAGTTGGCTTCAGTTTGATATAAAAATTTTAGCAACTTTATTCAGATGTAGTATTCTTATCACAAGTGGCTTACTCAGAACAATGCTTTGATGAGTAGGTTGACGTCGCCATCAAGTTATGGGCAGGTGTTATTGCAAACCTCAAAACGACTGTTTCATTGAAATAAATCAATACGATTTGCCCCTTCCTAAAGAAAAAAACCTTAGGCAAATTAGCTGCAGAGGCAGAAGTCTAATTTTGAGGCAACACTTCAAAATGGTCCCGGGAGTTTTCTAAACTCAGTGGTGTAGCCACTGGGGGCCTCGGGGACCTAGGCTCCCCAAACTTCCGTCAGACCCCCTAAAAATTTGAAGGTGATGTGTTAAAAGTCTAAATATCACTGACGGATTAGGCCTATCGTTTTAATTTCTATCTTTCTAAATTCTCACGCATTTCAAATTGTCAAACTTCCTGATCTAAACAGGTTAGTAAATATAACAGGTTTCTGTTTCCAACCTTTATCGGGTTTATGCGTCGACGCCAATTTCTCGTCGTCTCGGATAACTATAAAACTTTGCCCCTGCCTTCCTTACATTTAAAACACATCGCAGCTCTTGCAAAACTTTAATCCAGGGACGCACATCAGTGACTGTTACTAATAAGTTTGTGCTCAAACTAGCCCTTCTTAAAAGTCTAAATTTACTAAAATCAAAAGCATTACACTGGTTCGAAACAGTTTTCCTGAGGCTTCTGAAATACTAAAGCCTTGGAGCTTCCGGGGGATTCGCCCCTGGACTTCCAACGGTGTTTGCCCCTGGAGCCCATCCAGTTTGTGCTTCGAGCTTCGCGCTCGCTGTGCACGCTACGCGTACACAGTTTTCCTTCCAAAATATGCTCCCCCCCCTCCCGTTATGAATATCTAGCTACGCCACTGCCCGAAATGAGTAGGTATACGATCATGGTTACATTTTTACATGCAACCTTGCTTGTGAGCTTCCAAAGATGCAATAAATTTCAATGCCCTAACGACTGGCAATGCTATGGCAGTAGCGACAAACCCCCAGTCTTGCTGTAGACGTAGTAAAGGACAGATCCCTTTTGTATGAACTACCTAAACCAGTGTAAATAAGTCTAATGAAATGCAAAAAGAAATACGAGGGAAAGATTTCTATGTGACCTTGACATTGCAAACCTCACTTCAAAGAGTTGTATCTACTTCCAAATAACAACTCTCTTTTACAATTGAGTCGGTCATTTGCTGTAAAAGCAGCACGAGGGAAAAGTAAGGAAATATTTTTTAATCGTTTCTTTAGCTCACAAATTATAAAACCTAACTAGGAAATAATGTAAATACTAGCTTATGGCAGTTACTTAACTTACTTAAGGTAAATGTTCCGTCTTCAAAGGGATTATCTAGACAAATCGTTATAGTGGGTGTCGATGCCTCTCCAACTGTGGTCGAAGAGCTTTCAAAAGATAAGGACACTGCGATCCAATGAAAAACAAACGTTGTTAGTCTTCTCCTTCTGAAAATTCTGAACAAACTGTCAAACCATGGATTTATATTTGTAAGACGAAGTACGTTATTTCTGTTTAACTTCATTTTCAAACCTGCTTTTACACTGACTTTGTTGAAAAAAAAAACCACGTACTATCATGAGTCTTTTTCTTTAATCGTTTGATGGGGATGTAGCATTCATATACTGTCCCACTTGCAAACACCATTGGTGTTAATAGAAACACCCCGGTCAGACCATAAGTCAGTTAGGTGCACAGATTTGCACAAAATTCTTCATATGGGGGTGCAGTCTGATAAATGATAAAGTGTCATAATAATGCCACTGGAATAATAACACTGCTTTAGTCCCGTCTCGCCCCTACTCTCTATTCCATCTAAGCCTCTCATAACAATATTTGTAACACCAACAATTGTTAAGTAATATTGTCAAAACAGGTGTTGAAAAAATTGTAATACACTCTTTTCTGCTACCACTCCATAGCTCCACGATGTCCCTGACATACTGGTTTATTCATTTGTCAAGGTGTTCCTCAGCTACCAAACCTATGGTAATTATTTTCCATACCGATACTGTGTTACCTGCCTGACGGTCCCTTAGTCGGTAACATCCAATTGTACAGCTCCATCGAGGAACATAACTGACAATTGAATAAAATGTGAGGATTACTTCTTATGTACTTAATACGATCTTAAGGGATTTGTTAACATTCTTCTATCTCTTTAGTACCGGAAAGACGTTCAAAATAAATACATAACGTTTATAAGAGAGCTCAATTTAACATGTTTTTAGGATCATACGCTTGTAGGTGTGAGTCAGATGTAGCCGAGACTTAAAATTGCATGAACATGTGTGCAGACAAAGATATTATTTCGCTTCCTTTCTCTCTAAGCACAGTCAACAACGAAAACTTCTATTCTAAACTTTTAAAGACAACGTAGCTTGATAACAAATCAATTTTTTCTCTGATTAATTATCAGTTCCTCAACAAAAATGCATAAGAGTATAATGATAAATGAACTAAGGTGAACGTCTTTTACAATTGTTGATTGCCTCATTACCACTTTCTTCTTAGCTTACCCGAGTCGTCGTCTACAATTACTCCAGTTTTCATATCCTCAGTCGTATCAATCTCGATAATCTCTGTCTTGAACCCAGGTGGCGGGGAAACACCTATCAGAGACACTGTATATGACTCGAGATCCTCAAATTTCAAGTTATCTATTAACCCAATGGTTATCGTTGTATCATCAGAACTCGTAGATAACTCCACGGTTTCCATATCAGAACTGTAATCCCCACCAGCTACTGTTCCCTCGGTAGTTCCTTGTAGAATTGTGATTGCTTGAATATGTAGGATAAGTGGAACACTTTTACACCACCACTATTATCATGAAAAGTCGCTTACTATGGAATATACTTGATCAAAAGAATGATTCATTGTAAAAAGTGTAGTTTTTTCACGAACAGCTAGAATTGTCAGTGAACAGTAATGAATAGGTAAAACAGTCGTGTATATCTAATCGCCCATCTTGTCTAGGAAATAGAGTCTCGGCAAAGTGATTTACTTATTGTAAACCAGAGATTGCCGATCCAACGACTCAATATTTTTCGCCCACAACTTTGTGAATACACTGTTCCAATGAGGCTGTTTGCAACGGAACCTTGATAGTAGTTTGGTGTTTGTGGAAGTGAGGGAGGAATCTGGAAGGCTGTTCTACTGTAAGCCGCAACTCTGATAATATACATTGCAGCAAAAACAAAAAGATTGGACCTATATAACTACGCGATAACGTAACATTGCCTTGTCTATTTTTTTGATACATGTTTTGCAGATTCATGTGGGAACCACTGCATAGAAATCTTGAACGGACGCTAAACCCAGTGCCAGTTAAGTCCTTAATAGTGGCAACACTTAGTTGTGAAAAATTAACCCAAACCTAAAGCTTAACTTTGAAGATAATTGTGCCACTTTTGAAGAATTTGACACATTAAACATCACATCATATATTTTTTAAAAATACAGATGGATCCTTCTTACAAAATTTTCGGGAATTTAAGGCAACTCTTACGTTCGATCTTGTTTCCATATGTGTTTATTTCTGAATTGTCAACCTATACTAACTCCCACTGACATCATTTTATAAACAGGTACCATCTATCTGAGGCAAACTGAGAACACATATAATATGTAAGGTCTCACGAATTCGTTTTAACTTGTCCAAAGATATAATTTCATGTAGAACATTGATTAGCGGTCGGTTGTGCTTCCTGTGATCTGAATCCTAGCTATGCAGATATCCTGAAAAGTAACAGTTGCAGAAGTTGGCAACTTTGTGTGGTATTATGATCTCATTGCGCCATAGGAAGGTTACCATCTTGTGGAAACTTTGCCATTTAGGCCGCGGTCACACTACAACGAATTCGGATCGGACTCCGATCCGATTTTTGTCAGTTTTTATTAAAATCTTCTCCATTTCGGGTCGGAAAGAACCCAAAATTTGCCAACCTGTGTAATTATATGATTTTTATCGCAGGACTACGAAACTTAAATTTATACGAATTATTTCGTGACGTCACATCGACAGACAGCTTTTATGGGACTACGCGTGTCCGATAAAAGCTGTCTGTCGGTGTGACGTCACGAAAAAGATCAGTTAACATTTCATTTTCATGAACCTCTGATGCAAATCATATATTTACATTGGTTGGCAAATTTTGGGCTCTTTCTGACCCAAAATGGAGAAGATTTTAATAAAAACTCACAAAAATCGGATCGGAATCCGATCCGAATTCGTTGTAGTGTGACCGCGGCTTAAAGCTATACACAGCAATGCAAGTTGCCAAGCCATAAAAGTCTAATTTTCTGGGTAATTCCTATAGGGGTCTAACCCTTTATTGACATGGAAACTTCATATTAACAGTGAAAATGTAAGTCAGTTACTACCAAAATACATAATTGCCACAGAAGGGGTCAAAAGTCACTTTGTGCAAGGTCAAATATATATTTTAAGCACCACTTTTTGACATAACACCTTGTTAACGGATAGACCTTTTACTTCATATTCAGCTGGAAACGACCACGAGGTAGGGAAGTGTTTTTCTCAGAAACCCAAACTAATAATGAATGGTAAAACATCAAAAGCTTAATTAAAGTATTCATAAGAGATGTGAGGTCAACAATAAACCTTGGGTAAATTTTTATGTAAACCGCTTCTACAGCTAACCAACCAATCCCAGTATGATACCAACCAATCAAATTTCATCGTTCAGAATATTCTCTAACGTTAGCATGGCATCATAATGTACGCATGATTTCTCGTGACGTCAATAAGACTTTTCCAGCATGGACGATGTATCTAGGTTAAAGAGTATTGTATTTCAGGACATGCTGATACTGAGTATGACTGACGTAAATAAGTTGACATTTCTAATTGTAAAGTTTCAGGAAATTCCAAGCACGTTCTTATAAACGCTACAAATTGGTGTTTATAACTTGAAGCACCTCTGCAAACTTGTGAAGAAAAATCCATACTCTTCACAGTAAATTAATATTTAAAATGTACTAATTGGGTTTTACTTTTCATGTTTAAGTAGAAAGATGGAGACTTAAGACCATGACAATTTTAATTTTTTGTTTTTCTTTAATATTAATGATGACTTTACAGGGAGTTAAACCATGATGTCGAATATACGGCATAAAAGGGCTCGAAAAGGCACTTTAATTGTATCCATTGGGATCATATTTCTGCAAAGTCATCTACATTTGAAGGTATTTAACTACCTTATATTGAGTTGCAAGGGCGTTGAAGTAACGTTATCGCTGGCGTCCATTTTGGATAAATACTAATTAGCATATATAGTAGTGTCCGATATCTGCGTGTTTAAGATGTAACTTCTAATAGAGCTAAGAAAGATAATTACGCCAGTGAACCTTCTGTTTCAATCTGATCTATGTTTACCGAGGTTTTGGTTTACGTCTTCTACACGTTATTACTTAAGATGTAATGCAGTCTGCGTGCAAAGACTACGTCGTGCGTGCAATGTGTCTCATTGTTTTGCCTCCAAAATGGCGTCGCGTGACTTCAATGCATGAAGTCTACTGTCGGTAGTAGTAGTAGAGATAGCGACAATGATGACGACGACCACAACAATGTCTTGTTTTAAAACTCAGTTTCACAAAATTTCAGTTTTCAGTAAATTTAATTCAAGAAAAACACTTACGTAATGTGAGAATATTTAACCACCGCTGTTTTCCTTTTGCTGATTAGGAAATTCAGAATTGGAATACATACTCAAATGTCGCAACTTTTTTGTTTCATACAATCATGTAACACGACATTCCATAACGACTTTGAAACTAAGCTCGTTCTCTGACTACTTACTTGCACTATATCCGCTGTCCTGAAATCCTCCCAATGGAACAGTTGACGAGAGTACTATGGTGAGAGAAGCTCCTGCACCTTCGGTATAGGTCAAGATATCTTTAATACCCACCGTAGCTGTAAGATAAAATGGACAGTATATCCAATAATGTTAGTCATTCATCTCAGGAGGGAAGGGTGGCATGTGGCGCCTTTTCAAATAGGTTGCCTCCCTCTTGCCCCCTGATGGAATGACAAAATAGAATGTGAGGGTGTCTATTTGCGTATTTTGACACTAGTCTTTCCGCGCTCGGTTCGAAATATTGGCTACCTTTTCCCCCACCCCCATGAAAGAGTCTGGCTACGCCACTGTCTATTAAAATTGTAAACTCTTCCCAATATGCCTCTTATCCATTAACGCATTGAAAACTCAGCTTCATAGGCAACGTGGCATATGGTTAAAGACTACTGCACTTCAAGTTCATCTACTATTTATGGTTTTTCAGTTGCAGTTCATGTTTTTATCATTTTTTCAGGTCACGTTGCTTTTTTCAAGTCACGTTGCTTTCTCAAAGTTGTTTCTTCAGAACAACAAGCCTCAAGTGCACGGAAGTTGTAGATAATCAGCACTACCGATATTCGAACTTCTTCTGTAGGTATGAATAGTTTAAAAGATAAGAACTGTAGGCCTTTTGCTTCATATTTCCTTTGTAGTCTGAGCGTGGAGCATTTTGATCCGGGAAAAAGTTATTAAGCTGAATTTTGCACAAGAGTGGCAGAATATACCACAGAACAACATATCCAAAATCCGCAAAAATCCGCTTTGGAGAATTTGTTTTATCCAAGATGGCCGCCAAAATGACCGCCACGTCATATAATTAGCTATATCTCAGCTTCTAAATCAGATCGAACAACGATTTTAGTGTTTTTGTATAGGTTTTTTTTTGGGGGGGGGGGGGGTAAGGAAGTCAATTTTGTATTTTACTAAACTACTGCAGTCTTCATTTACACTCCAATCCAAGATGGCCGCCGAAATGGCCGCCACCACATGTGATTAGCTATATCTCAGCTTCTGAAGAAGATATGACAAAGAAGTTTGTGTCTTTGAATAGTTCTTGGGGGGGGGTGGCACAGAATTTAATTTTGTACTTTTCATATACTCTGGAACCTTCTCTCACACTGAAATCCAAGATAGCTGACAAAATGGCTGCCAAAATGACCGCCAAAACAGATAATTCGCTATGTAACGTTGTTGCGTGTTTGCTATAATAAAATAAATGTTAGCACAACTTCTTGTCGGGAAATCGTCCCCTCCGCCCACAAAAGCCCCTCCCTCTGGTTTGCCATTTTTCCTACCTGGTAATAGACGTAGCCTTTATGAGACTGAGAAGATCTATGATTGTGTATCATTTTTGTCATTTGTGGCTTTCAATAGCTGCACATAGTTGCTAGGCATAATTGTTGCCCCTGTTGATTTGGTAAGTTTTGACTATTTTAAGTAAATTATGTCTAATCATAAAAATAATGTAGGCCTGGTTACTAAATGAAAGTTCATGACGTCTTTGACATCAACATTTTTAACTGCACCTAACATTAGACTTGACCATAGATCTAGGATAGGCCTGGCCTAGGCCAATAGCCTAGCTGCCTAGGCTTGGCCGAGGCTCTATAGGCCCATCTTGTCCAGATAGCCTAGATAGCCAAATTTGATCTCAAATGACACATGGATGACTTTCGAATAACAAGTAAACGTTTGGCCCAAAGATCGAGTACATTTACAACTTTCCATGTGAATCAATTAGTCTTCGGAAATTTGATTTCAAACGTCTTCTAATAACCTTTTAATCACCATTGAAATCTTTGGCACTAAATATTAATAATCATTACACCCGTCAAGCTTAATGAAAATCCAACACTGGTTAAACATCTCGCCTGAGAAGACCCTGTTACTCCTAAAATATAGCCAGAGTCACATAACGGTAATTGCACCTGATAAATTTGAAGGCAGAAATAGTCCACAATAAAAATAAATTTCAAACCAATACTTTTGAGTTCAGATAGCCCCTAATGGCATTCAGGACCTTTCACAACAAATGGCCAGTATATCTACAAATTTTAGTGGCAATCCGACTTACGGTCATACAGTTATTCTATCACTTTTGGTTTTTGACATTTGGCTTCTTAACTTATTTAACATTCATGTTGTTGACTCCAAAAATAGAAGAGCATCCCTTCAAACGCATTACATTCCGAGAAGTAACACTCGTCTTTGGAGAGGAAAAAACGGCTGTCAAAGAGATAATATCTAGGACCAAATAAGGTGAGGTCTTAATAAATACTGGCGGGCGCATGGCTTAGGAATGTCCTCCGTGATCTCCTGTTAATCATCAAATTTTCAGTTTTAAGTTGTTAGTCCCTAGTCGCATTTTTCTAGGCCGTCATGATAACGAACTTGGGTTCCACCTAATTTTGGTCTATTCTCGTTAAAAGGATTAACTTTAACTCTGGGAACATATTCAACAATTTATAAATAACTATAAATAGCTTAAACCATTGAAACAACATTAAATGATCTTCTCCACGAATGATTCGTTCAAGGTACTATCTTCTCAGGAGAAGTTTTACATCAAAGAAACACCCATTTTCGGGATTATTACGTTTTTGAAGACAAATTAAATCATTATTTTTAAATGTACCAGGAACGCCCCATAGTCTGAGCGTTGAAGATAAAATTTGCGTGTGACCCGGGAAAAATGGTAGTAAGCTGAATTTGCACCACAGTGGCAGAATATACCACAGAACAACATATCCAAAATCCGCAAAAATCTGCCTTGGGAAATTTGTTTTATCCAAGATGGCCTCCATGTCAAAACATTAGCTATATCTCAGCTTCTAAATCAGATCCAACAACGATTTTAGTGTTTTTGTATAGGTTTTGTTTTTTGGGGGGGGGTAAGGAAGTCAATTTTGTATTTTACTAAACTACTGCAGTCTTCATTTACACTCCAATCCAAGATGGCCGCCGAAATGGCCACCACCACATGTAATTATAGCTATATCTCAGCTTCTGAAGAAAATATGACAAAGGAGTTTGTGTGTTTGAATAGATTTGGGGGCACAGAATTTAATTTTGTACTTTTCATATACTCTGGAACCTTCTCTCACACTGAAATCCAAGATAGCTGACAAAATGGCTGCCAAAATGGCCACCAAAACAGATGATTCGCTATGTAACGTTGTTGTGTGTGTGTTATAATAAAATAAATGCTGACATTTTCTTGTCCGGAAATCGTCCCCTCCGCCCACAGAAGCCCCTCCCCCAAGTCTGGTTTGCCATTTTTCCTACCTGATAATAGACGTAGCCTATATGAGACTGAGAAGGTCTATGACTGTGTATCATTTTTGTCATTTATGGCTTTCAATAGCTGCACATAGTTGCTAGGCATAATTGTTGCCCCTGTTGATTTGGGAAATTTTAACTATTTTAAGCAAATTATGTGAAACCATAAATAAATAATGTAGGCCTGGTTACTAAATGAAAGTCCATGACGCATTTTTCATCAACATTTTTAACTGCACCCAAGATTGCACCTAACAGCAGGCTAGCACTGTAGAATAGTTTTGCTAACTGGTTAAACCTTCAGCTTTTAGCTTGTATTTGCTGCATTAATTTGAAGAAATAGACTTTTAGGTCTACTATTTGAAATGACAATATCCTCTTTAGGAGGCCGGATAGGATTTTTGTCTGAATCCTATTACTTGGATCCTTGGAGTAGGAATTCAATATTGCACTCTCCCGAGTGATTAATGTCCAATCTTTCATAACATATTAAACTTGTATGTTATACAAGCAAAACATGAAAAACTTAATAAGGCGGTTAATTAACAGATTTAACTAATGTTTCGTGGAACAGGTACGTGTACAAACCTTATTGACCACTTTCTGTTACATACTTTTCAAGTGATGGTCTTTCAAAGTTGGGGTGTCGGTCAACGTTTAGGCAGACTAGTTTGATCATTATCACCTTGTGGCATGTCTTGGACCTAATACATTTTTACGGAAACATGACACATGTCTACAAATGCCTCCCTGTACCGAATTTTGGTCATCAATGACCCTATAATCTGGCATCAAATTATAGAGTGGTAAGTTCGTGAGATATTCACATTCGAGAACCACTTTTATTTATATTTAAAAATAACTTTGGCTATCTAGGAGCTTCGAGTACACGAAAAAAGTCAGGAGCCTTAAATTGCACCGTTTTGTTCACCCTATGGGGTCTCTTGTTATTGTGAGGATGCAATGAACAGACAGTGTTAACGTGGAGTTACTGTCTTTTTAAAGCATAAAAAGTTCAAAATGATCATTTCATTTGCAGGGTATTGATATCATATCCTGACCCAAAACAGTTACATCCTAGCTTACATCAGACTTAAATATATGTGAGAGTGGTTTGAAGTTGCTGCAGGGTGTGCCGAGTGTAATACTAAAGTAGGTAACATTTGAGCAAAATTTTGATACATAATAAATTAAGTTAAATATGGCCAAATGTGGTAACTTTAAGATTCCATAGTTCCCCTCCTAGAAAGAAAACTGTGGAATGTATGGAATTAAAGGGGTATTTAATGCTTTTAAAATGACAAGACTGAATTACGAGCTTGAGGGATGGACAGGGGTGAATAGTAAAAAACAATCCAATTATATTTTTTAAAGGTGGTATGTTCCTATGGAGATAACAGATGAGATTTCCAAAATGCACCATATTTATTGACAACTGTAATCATATAAATAGCAAAATTTTGTCAAATGAATTTAAAAGGAGATATTTACCATTGAAATTGTGAGGAACAGACGCAATTCGTCCCTCACGCCATTGCATTCTGATAATTTTCCAAGGAGAACTTTTCTGATTTTGTTGTATGAGGGACGCACACATCCGTCACACCGCCACTTCGGTACCCGCCCCCCCCCCCTCCCAATAATCACATTAGAAATCAACTGTAGGTTTCTTTCAGAAATCATTTAGTGCATATCCATTTTCCTGTCCTGTCATTTTAATAACATCAAATGCTCCTTGATTTCTTTCTTCCGACATTTTTCTTTCTTGATGGGGAACTATGGTACCTTACCTACAATGTTCGGTCATAATTAAGTTAATTATTAATATTTTAAACTATTGCTTTAATGTTACTATTTTTGATCACCCTCGGCAGAAGTATAAATTGCAGCATCTTCAGATCACTGTAATATATTTAAGTCTGAAGGAACTGTTTTGGGTCAGGCTATGATATCAATTCTCTGCAAATGAAATAATCATTTATTATTTCTAAATGACAATAACTCCACACTGATACTGTATATTCATTTGATTCTTGCAATAACAGGAGACCCCACAGGGTGAAAAAACGGTGCAATTTAAGGCTCCTGACTTTTTTGTTTACTCAAAGCTCCAAGATTGCCAAAGTTATTTTTAAAATAAATTAAATATGAATATCTCACAAAATTACCACTCTATAATTTGATGCCAGATTAGGGTCCTACGGCCAAAATTTGGTATGGGGAGGCATTTATGGACATTTTCATGTTTCCTTAAAATGCGGTACGTCCCAAATATGCCAAGAGGTAATAATGGTAGGACAACACTGCCAAAACGTTGACCGACACCCCAACTTTGAAAGACCATCACTTGGAAAGTATGTAACAGAAAGTGGTCAATAAGATTTGCACACTTCCACGAAAAAGTAATTAAATCTGTTATTTAACCGCCCTATTAAGTTTTACATGTTTTACTTGTATAACATACAATTCTTATATGATATAAAAGATTGGAGATTAATCACTCGGGAGAGTACAATATTGAGTTCCTACTCCAAGGATCCAAATAACAAGATCCACACTAAAATTGCAACCGCCTCCTAAACAGGATATTATCAGTTCAAATAGTAGGCCTAAAAGTTTATTTCTTTAAATAAATGCAGCAAATACAAGCTAAAATCTGAAGGTGTAACCAAAAAGTAAGCCTATTCTACAGTGCTAGCCTGCTGTTAGGTGCAAACTTAGGTGCAGTTAAAAATGCTGATGACAAAGGCGTCATGGACTTTCATTTAGTAACCAGGTCTACATTATTTATTTATGGTTTCACATAATTTGCTTAAAATAGTTAAAATTTCCCAAATCAACAGGGGCAACAATTATGCCTAGCAACTATGTGCAGCTATGGAAAGCCATAAATGACAAAAATGATACACAGTCATAGACCTTCTCAGTCTCATATAGGCTACGTCTATTATCAGGTTGGAAAAATGGCAAACCAGACTCGGGGGAGGGGCTTCTGTGGGAGGAGGGGACGATTTCTGGACAAGAAAATGTCAGCATTTATTTTATTATAACACACACACAACAACGTTACATAGCGAATCATCTGTTTTGGTGGCCATTTTGGCAGCCATTTTGTCAGCTATCTTGGATTTCAGTGTGAGAGAAGGTTCCAGAGTATATGAAAAGTACAAAATTAAATTCTGTGCCCCCAAATCTATTCAAACACACAAACTCCTTTGTCATATTTTCTTCAGAAGCTGAGATATAGCTATAATTACAGGTGGTGGTGGCCATTTCGGCGGCCATCTTGGATTGGAGTGTAAATGAAGACTGCAGTAGTTTTGTAAAATACAAAATTGACTTCCTTACCCCCCCCCCCCCAAAAACAAAACCTATACAAAAACACTAAAATCGTTGTTGGATCTGATTTAGAAGCTGAGATATAGCTAATGTTTTGACATGGAGGCCATCTTGGATAAAACAAATTTCCCAAGGCAGATTTTTGCGGATTTTGGATATGTTGTTCTGTGGTATATTCTGCCACTGTGGTGCAAATTCAGCTTACTACCATTTTTCCCGGGTCACACGCAAATTTTATCTTCAACGCTCAGACTATGGGGCGTTCCTGGTACATTTAAAAATAATGATTTAATTTGTCTTCAAAAACGTAATAATCCCGAAAATGGGTGTTTCTTTGATGTAAAACTTCTCCTGAGAAGATAGTACCTTGAACGACTCACTCGTGGAGAAGATCATTTAATGTTGTTTCAATGGTTTAAGCTATTTATAGTTATTTATAAATTGTTGAATATGTTCCCAGAGTTAAAGTTAATCCTTTTAACGAGAATAGACCAAAATTAGGTGGAACCCAAGTTCGTTATCATGACGGCCTAGAAAAATGCGACTAGGGACTAACAACTTAAAACTGAAAATTTGATGATTAACAGGAGATCACGGAGGACATTCCTAAGCCATGCGCCCGCCAGTATTTATTAAGACCTCACCTTATTTGGTCCTAGATATTATCTCTTTGACAGCCGTTTTTTTCCTCTCCAAAGACGAGTGTTACTTCTCGGAATGTAATGTGTTTGAAGGGATGCTCTTCTATTTTTGGAGTCAACATCATGAATGTTAAATAAGTTAAGAAGCCAAATGTCAAAAACCAAAAGTGATAGAATAACTGTGTGACCGTAAGTCGGATTGCCACCAAAATTTGTAGATATACTGGCCATTTGTTGTGAAAGGTCCTGAATGCCATTAGGGGCTATCTGAAGTCAAAAGTATTGGTTTGAAATTTATTTTTATTGTGGACTATTTCTGCCTTCAAATTTGTCAGGTGCAATTACCGTTATGTGACTCTGGCTATATTTTAAGAGTTATCAGGGTCTTCTCAGGCGAGATGTTTAACCAGTGTTGGATTTTCATTAAACTTGCCGGGTGTAATGAATATTAATATTTAGTGCCAAAGATTTCAATGGTGATTAAAAGGTTATTAGAAGACGTTTGAAATCAAATTTCCGAAGACTAATTGATTCACATGGAAAGTTGTAAATGTGCTCGATCTTTGGGCCAAACGTTTACTTGTTATTCGAAAGTCATCCATGTGTCGTTTGAGATCAAATTTGCAAAACTGTTTGATTACCATAAATCTTAATGTACATAGTTAGCTTCCATCATTAAAACTGTTGTATGTCATTTTGGGTTTCTCCGCAACTAGCCCTGTGTCAGAGACGCTGAGGAATTCAACATCAAAACCTGAAAACTACAGTAGTAGCGATTTAGCAGTTAATCAAGTACTTTTAAGCTAAAGTACTTAGGCAGTTAGGCAGTCTTGTTTCTTGGACGTTTGGTTTCAATGAATTTTGGAAGAACAATTTTCACAGTCTTGATCGAAATCCATGCACTTGGTATACATTAGTCTTGTTCAAGACTCTAGTTCATTTCCGTCCACCATATATCGGCTGTGAAGCGTACGTACCAGTGCGCCCTCTAATCTACTATTGACTCTCCAGACCAGTGATTGAACTCTTCAATCTAGTTCTGAAGAGTTCAAGAGTAGGTTTAGAGAGCGCACTGTTAAGTATGCTTCACAGCTGATATGTGGTGGACGGAAATGAACTAGAGTCTTGAACAAAACAAGGTATACATCTGAAGTACTGCTATGTGAGTGTCCTGTTTATTCAAATTAGAAATTATCCATAGCCCTGATCATTTTTGTGATGCATAGAAACTTTCTCCAACGTCATTCTTGTTGAATTCAAGTATGAATTTGTTAAGTTGGTGAGTCCTTAGTGTCATTGACCCTAACAACCAAAACTGTTGTACAGACCCTGATTAACGTTAGGGGTAGAATTGTGTGGTTTAAATTTCCTTGGTCAATACCGGCGCTTATACCGCTTACATGTTAAAAGAAAAACGTGGCAAAAATTAACCCTAGTTCGAACTCAAAGGAAGTTTTAGGAATAGTAACCGGTAAGGGCTCTAGTGCTGGAAAGTTTTAAAAGGTATGTGGACTGCCCATCGTTATAGAGTGGATATATGAACAAAGGCAATCGCGGTTGGAGAGAACAAATATTTATGTTTATAAATGCACACAGTGTATCAGTGTATGTATGCAGTATGAGTTCATGCAAGCTTCTAATGTGGTGCTAATGGTTTGTGAAAGATCTTTTGGCAACAAATGAAATGCTAGTTTTAGGATAAACCACAGGTCAAGAGCAGTTTGAGAGCAGGACTTGTCGATATCCATTTAAAATGCTGTAACTGATATCAAAAAGTAAAGGAAACATTGCGTTTACAAGACACTAACGTGGCATACAAGAAAAGTAGCGTAGAATTAATTATTAAATCGTACACTTTCACCGATAAACTCAAGTAATATCTCCAAGATGTATAACAAGCGTTACGAATGTTGCATCATTTTGAAAGGCAACAGTTTTTTTTTTTTTTTTTTTGAGGCAACAAATATTTCTTGAGTTCAAAGTTATGGAATTAAATTTTGCAAGGAAATTATTTCTTGAAAATAAAGCTGTACCAAACTGTTTTATGTTGAATTGCCTATCATTCTGTAAATTATGGGTAACAAAGTATGAAAGTTTTCTAAACCAAAAAAGCAATACTTTGCTTTAAGTGATCACAAGTTTCAAAGCATACATCCTTTAACCCTGTTCTTGATTGTAACGTCGACTTGACTAATCCGAGGACAGAACTGTGCAAAAGTGTTAATGGTTGTGGATTCAAAGCTATCTCAAGTTACGTGCACAGTTTGGGAGATTCCACCTTTTGAAAGAATCTACTTTTCCCCCGATTGGAAGAAAAATTGGTTATGGGCGCTGCCATGTTGCCTATTTTACTCAAAATCCCACACGTTCTATGTGTATATACATTGTCAGAGGGTAATGGGTTTGGAACCACTTTGCAAAATTCGTCGATCTAATGTAATGGAATCAAAGATATATTCTATAGGTGTATTGTTATAGCTAACTAAAAGCTACGTCTTCATCGGTGGTCCACCACGCCATTTTTTTTTTTTTTTTGCGAAAAACGAAAGTTCGTGAGTATATCTTCGATGTTGCTTAACGTTGTCCTTGCTATGCTAGCAAACCTATACAATGTCTTGCATACTTTTTGTCCCATTCGGAAGAATTTTGGTTTTTTCCCCGAACGGGGAAATTTCCCGGACTATTGTAGTGAATCTAGAAGGGCATCGGCAGTATCCTAAATGTATGCTTAAGGTTACTTAAGATAAAATGGTTACTTTAAAGACAAGCCAAAATGTTTTTCAAACCTATGAAGAGTGGTCGCATTAGTGCATAGCAGCCCTTGACATATATGTTATCAATGCCACGGTATAATGTTATGTTTTCAATGAAAATAAGTAACTAACCTGTTTCGTCTTCAGAAATGGTTACGATTGACTCATCTAACGTCATATCAATTGACAGTGCATCACTCCTGAAATCCGTTGGTCCATCAACACTTAACAAAGAAATTGTTAAACTTTCACAGTTTTCAACAACTTGATCGTCTGTTATACCCAGTAAGTATTCAAATGTTGATGTACAAGTGGGTATCTCGAAAGATGTGCTGAAAGCAGTGTAATCGCCCGAATCGGTAGTTCCATCTACCAAGGTTATTGCTATCGTTAGCAGAAACACAAACAATTTTGAGTAATAAATTAAAACAATGAGACGGGAAAACAGTATGAGGTTTAAAAAGAGGGTGAATCCTGAAGTTTACCTTGACGATAAATTTAAATTACCCATGACCGATCGCATCGGCGAGGTGTTACTTCACAGTAAATCAGGTATCCCTACTTCTAGATCCAACCCAAAAGTGCTGAAAAACGCCTTTCCTTATTTGCTGTTGAGGATTGCATGCGCCTTAAATAAATAGCATCTTAACCATAGAAAGTGTTCCTTTTCTACACTTCCTCCAAAAAACTGAAAAGAATCATTGAAATAACATTTTAGTTGTTCTACAAATGTTTATAACAAGTTGGTATTTGGCATTTGTATGATTTTTAAAGACCATGTTGATTGACTCTACTTCCACGTGTAAATTTCCCTTGCATCAGTAAAACGACGATAAACTGTGAAAGCTTTCAACAGAAATATTCAAGCCTTCTCTGTTTTGATTTTGTGCATGCCGTATCCTTTATAAGAATAAATTAAAGGGGCTTATTGAGTTGGTTCATGAATTTCATGATTGTTTGTCACACCTGTTGAGTTTATATCACATCTTGGTGGTAAATGGTAAACTAAGCGATTCTGCACATCTAACACACAGCTGAAACAGCAGTGATAGGGCAATTAATGATTAAAATCATTTATTACAAATTTGCGACCAGACACTTTTTACCGTTAAGTATTAATCATATGCAACCTCTTTTCAAAGATAAACAATGAGTGAAGCTTTTCACCAACTTGATTGAAAGGTTGGAAACTCCTCTTTCAAACGGCTGTTCTGATCAAGGCTTCAGTTGTACATGCATGTCGTATACTCAAGAGAGGCAGTCTATCAAGGGTCTGGATGAGCATTGCAAACTGCAACCTTTTAAGCCCATAAAAACTATATTTTTTTACATTTTTAGTAACTATAGGAAGTTTTAAATGACTTAATGAGGTTAATACTAAGCACTGACATGCAAAGCTTTCCTACCTACTTGTCACAAAATACCTGATATGAACTTAATGAGCCCTTTTAAATTTAAAGTTTTCACCAACTTTAATTGAAAGTGGTTTGCTCACACTTTTATCGAAGAAAAAATTTGTTGCAGAATTTGATACTTTTATATTATCTTTGAGAGACTAGCATGATTTACTCATACCCGTGTCCTAACTGAGGAGAGTGAAGCAAAAAAGTCTCTACTCATTCATATCAAGCCAGAGGCCTAAGTTGGGAATGAGTTGGCAATTTTCCACTACTTTTTACACCATGAGTAAACAGTAAAATCTTCAGATTTCAGACATGTAGCTATGTTACATTATCATACAGGTAAATCTGTACAGAAATATAAGAAAGAGAATCACACAGGGTAAATGTTACGTAATATTATGATCCACTACATGAAAAAATCTTTAACGAGTAAACAGGAATGCACGTAAATGTAGCCCCTACATACCGCACAGTTTGACTGAAAATGCTATACTTTGAAAAGTGAAATTATAATGTAGTGTTCAATTTACTTGCAGAATATCCAGAATCTTCCAGCTCCTTCGTGAGAAATAACATCGTTGTTAATGTGAGTCCATCTTCGGTAATTGAATTGGATCCCTCTATAGATAGCATAGCTGTGAATTAACAAATTCAAGGCTTGGCGACATACACATCCTACGACAGCTTGGGTTATTTTATACAGCAGCCTTAAACGGGGAATTTAAACCAATGTAACATTAAAAATTCCTTGTCGGAAAACGATATGATGACAAAACTGTAAAACTAAATGAAATGCAAAAAAGATATTAGCATTTCGGAGGAAAAAAATTAATGCTCAGATTTTGCAATCATACCATCATCGTCGTCTGTAATGATACATGTAATGGTCGCTGTTGTTCCAACGACCATGTCGCCAACTGGACCATCGACTGAGTTTAGCACGTAGACAATTTCCTCGTCATCTTCCACTTTCATGTCCTGGAGGTACGTCAACGAAAACGTCAGCAAAGATGCACCTGTCGGTATATCTGCAGAACCACTTGCAAGATCTCCTAATGGGTCAAAATCCGATCCTTCAGCAGTGGTTTCCCCAGCATCGTTGAAAAAGGCTGTTAAATGTATAAAAGATGATCCGATTGTACATTTTACAGTAAGGAAGTAGAGTGGAGACACAAAGTTGCTTGCGACTCGCTTGGAAAAATTATTGGTCGCTGATTCCAGAATGAAAAACAAAAACATTGTGTAGAATTTAAAAAAAACATTATTGATGCAGCGATGGGGGATAGTTGACTTAAATACTACTTCAATTGAACAAACTGTTTCTCAATCTGCAATTCTTCATCTACAGTAAAAAAATTCTGCCATCTTCTCAGGGTTTAGTAATGATCTTCACCTTTAAAGGGAACATGTATGAAAACATGCAAAAACCGCAAACATGGACATGTATCGCGTTGAATATATTTGAAAAGCATCACGTACAAATAAGAAAAATGTCACCCAGTTTTCGGCTTGAATTTTATGTGAACTGAATATGGAAGCATTAAATATTATCCAGTCCAGTATGTGACAAGGAGTCACTTGGTACCTACACAGAATATGCAAATCTTTAGCCAAAACCTGAAGCAAAAAAGTTATTTACGTTTACTGCAGTAATAACCATATTCAGACCAACAGTCTCTTATGCCAATTGCTATTGATTTTCTTTTTTAGGTTAGGTAATGGATATTCGAAATAAAGATTTTACTAGAAAATCTTTAATTGACTTTTAACAGGTGATTTTTCCCACTTTTTTATATCATTTTTTCTTTGTTCAGGTTCACCCATTTGTGTAGTTCTTAGACATTTTTACATCTTCTTGTTTATCTCACACGTTTTATGTTGTTTACTATTTGTGTTTTGTTATATTCTCTTAGTATTAAATCTATTGTTTTACACTCTACTCTACTCTACTCTACTCCCTCTACACTATGCTCTACTCTTTTTTCTAAACCTAGACATATGTGGTGCAATTAGTTTCAAGATGCATGCATCTTTCATCAGAAACAACCTCATGTACATTGTGCACTTACAGAAAGAATAACCCGTTGTCATCAAGGTTGGTGAGAAAGAGACGATGAGCTCAGCGTTCGTACCTTCATTCTGACTGTCGCAAGACACAAAGTTGACACTGACTGCAATGAGGGAAAACAGTACAAAGCTTAAAGGTTTTCTGCACTCTATAGTGTCACTTGCTTCGCCCTCAAATAAGGTCAAAGGTAGTTGGCGGATTAAAAGTGCAAGGGTAAGCATTAAACTGCAGTCTTAATAGCAAAATCAATAACAGCTGCACAGCATCTTCAATTCATATCAATTTTTCTGATATAGATATTAGACCTAATTGAAAAATGTCAAGTAAAAGTGATCGGACCAACAACATAGCATTTTTCAGTACAAATGATTTTATGATCCAATTGAACTATGGAATAGCAATTAAGGAGATGAGGAAGTTTGGGTCTATTTGTGTAGTTGCTATGACGTATCAGTAGATTTGATAGTTTTTAAAAAGAGGAAGTTCTGTGGTTATTGTGATGTTACAAATTGCATATTTAAGCATTACGTGATTGGCTCGCTTACAAAAATGAATGTTACAAAGATTTATTCAGTTGGAACAAGAGCATGAAAGCCCTGTGAAAGTACTGAATCACCACCCAGATTAGTCGCGTTCGAAGAAACAGTTTTCGCACAAAGCACATGTACGGAAGATGAACCTTGCTTGGTGTCGTTGAATATGTCAGAAGAGGTTCTTTCTGTTAGCCGCCTCTTACATCCCCTCAACACCCACAGGGGACACAGCCTACTTTTAAGAACTGTACCCACATGTTGTGAAATTGAACTCACAATTAAACTATACTGTCCGTCCCAACCCATGTGCGAACGGTGTCGATTCGTGTTGAGACGGTGTCACATTTGAAAGGCCTTAACATGTACTACTTTAGTACACGAGGTAATTATCTATACATTTAGATAACTCGAACATTGGTCAAAACATTGGCAACCTCCAATGATCTTTGACCTCCACCAAATACTGAGGGGTATCTCAGTTTAATGTGTGAGATTCCTCAATATTATAGTCCTGAAGTAACTCCGACGTTTTTTTAATTTGACCTCCGGTAACCTTATATGACCTTGAGCTGCAACAAAATTGCTCTCTTGAAATAATTGCTGGACATCTACATGCTGCGTATGAAATCCTGCACTGTTATCATTCTGGATTTGTCGTATTTCGAGTTTTTCACAATTTTATTTCCGGTGAGCTCAAATGACCTTTATTCTCATGAAAGCAAGTCTTTTTGAATTCAATACTAGCTGTGATTTCCCATTAAGGTTACCCTGAATGACATATCGTATTTACATATCGTTTCACCAATGGTAGCCCTATATGATCCCTGAAATTTACCAAAACTCATAGGCTTCTTGTTCTTAATATAAGGAATCCTCCACCGATACGCTTCTTGAGATATCGTGCTTACCAGAACTTGTAAATTATCGAGCTCAACCCTGATGACCTTAAATGACCTTCGACCTCCACCAAAAACAAAAGGATTTTTTCCGAATATCACAAGGATATATACCAAGTATGTAAAGGATCCATCCTCCTTTCTTGAGATTTCCTGTTTGCAAGATTTTTACTGTTGACCATTGTCAACTTAAAATGATCTCTGTCTTCCAACAAAAGCTGAAGGGTTCCTTTTCTCTATAAGACAATTTTGTACATAAAGTATGAAAGGTACCCAGCACTTCTGTCATGAGATATCTTGTTTACCAACTAAGCGTCACAACATTATACAACACACCCATACACATATACCCATACACACCACAGTGTGATTGCATAAACTCCTTTTCGCAATTAGGAATCAAATCTAGACTTGTCAATAGTTAAAGGTTAAACTACGTTGGCTTCGAAGCTTTTCAGTTATGATATAGAACTACTTACGTGTATCGTCATCGTCAATGGTGACTTTTGACGAGATACTCGTTGCGTGAGTAGTTATTGCGTCAGTATTTACGAAACCTGCCGGTACTGATACCATTCCGAGAGAGACGGTGAAGTCCTCGTCGTCTTCTACGATATTGTCTCCTGTAATAACAATCGGCACCTCTGTGGACATTACAGCACCTGCTGCAAGCGTGACAGTCGTTGAAACAGTGGTGTAATCTGATGAGTCTGCTGTGCCAGTTATGTAACTCAAAACTGCAAAAAACACAAAACTGTAAAATGGGTACAAGTTCATAATACATCTTAGGGGCCAGTTATGCACGAACAGTTTATTTGTAACCCATTTTGAATATATGAAAGAGCGGTACAGTCGTAAGAACCATGCAATTTTTAATCTTTTTTCTTAAGCATAGCAAAGTTATATCCGCTAGTTATCCTGCAGATTAAGGATTTTTCACTTTTAGACACCTCTTCATCAAGTTTGACGAAATCGGTGCAGCCCACTAGCAGCAGTTTTTGACCTAAAAATGTACATTCGACCTTCTGTCATGTGACCTTTTACCTCGTTTGCCATAGTTAACAACATACTATGGTAGAACTTGTCGTCCCTATTATACATTGCAAGTTTCCTGTCAGTGCAATGTATCTTCTTGAAATATAACCAAAAACGATTTAAACCCGATTTGAGCCATTTGAAATTTGACCTATTACCCCTGACCTTTGGCCTCAACTTTTTAAGGACCGGTAGGGGGTACCTTCCCACCAAGTTTGGGGAAAATCAGTTAAGCCGACTAGAAGCAATTTTTGACACAAAAAAATTGTACATTGGACCACCTGTTATGTAACCGTTGACCTCGGTTGCCATGGAACCACTTATTTTGGTAGAATTTTTCATTACTATTATACTATTATACGTTTCATGTTTCATGTCAGTGCAATGTTTTCTCTTACAATTATAGCCAAAAACAATTTTACAATTTCAACTTCGACCTATGACCTCTGACCTATGATCTCTGACCTCTGATCTTTGACCTCCCTTTCCGGGATCTGTATCTCCTACCTTGGGGTACCTTCCTACCAAGTTTAAAGAAAAAGGACCCAGCCGTTGAGTAGTAGTTTTCGAGATAAAAATTGTACATTTGACCTTCTGTCACGTGACTTTTGATCTCGTTTGTCATGAAAACCACGTACTTTGATAGAACTTGACATTCTTGTCCTATGTGTGAAGTTTCATTTCAATGCTATGTTTCATCATTTCATCATACTGTTATAGAAATTCTATGCCTTTTCTTGTGACTCGGTGGTTAAAGTATCAAATTTATTATGCAAACCATTAAAAAGCAGCCATAAATGTTTTTCTGTAATCTTACAAATGTGGTCTTTATATCATAATGTAAGTGCATAAAACATAAGTGAAATATTATCGTGCCTTTCTAACAACTGGGAATTTTACCTCTAAAAATATGAAGAAAAAAGTTTAAAACATGTGTAAAGTGTTCTTAATAACGTAGTAAAATTATAATCCTTATATGATATTTTTGTAGCAATGTCACAGAAACGTTCTCCTTGATTTGCAGCGAATCAACATTAAACGTTTCAAAAGGTTATAAACAATGTTTATAAAGCCTTGTCTAAGCTTTGCTAATACAGGTGTAACATATTTTTGCAAACAAAGCGTCACGCAGATGTCATGATGTACTTGTATAAAAAATAAGTACAACATTATCCCTCTTTTTAAGTCACTCAGATTTTAACAATGTAGAAATTGTATGCATAATACTCCATGAAAGCATGCATAATATTTTATGTTAGTGTTGTCAAATAGGCCAGCTTACATCGTAAACATGTTGTTTAAAGCATCTCAAAATTATTTTGGTGACTTTGTGTTTACGCAATATTGAAGTTTTAAAAATTGTATCAGTCAACTCTAATGAAGCGTTGTCTGGACATTTTTAGATCAATTGTTTAATGCTTTTTTAGCTGTTAAAATATCACACAAGTATATAATAGAAGACCATCAGAAAAACCTCTCTCTCATTGACTCTACAATTATCGTTCTTAGAAAATCCCTTTACGTCCTCTCAACAATAGGACAAACATTATTCCTCATAATGTACAACAACAAGGTGTTTGTTCAGTTGAAACAATTGATACCTCAGTACTACCAGATGAAATCAACTCAAAACTCAATGAGAATCCTTCGCATGCAAGCTAACATCAATTTGGAGACCTCTCACTTCATCCCTGCTAGCTTATATTAAAACACTAGCCAAAAAAAAAAATGTTTCTGTACTGAATTCATCATGAAGAGGGTTTCAAGCTTTTTGTTTCTGGGGTCTATAGTATTAAATAGCACTGTATGTGGAATGTTTGATATTCAAGGGAATGAGACCGGATTTGTAATGTTTCGTTTTAGTACAGAGTCATCCGGCAAAATGTCACTTCCCCATGACAACAATACTTTTGTGTGAAACAAGTGATAGCGCGTATTGCACATGTGTTGCATTTCAGTTATTTCCACTCCAGCGTTATAGCGCGCAATAGTTTTCCATGACTGGTATAAAAGAGACACTTCCCCCCACTGACTGTAAATGGCCACACTTTAAAGGCCTGTCCACACAGGATACGTTGCGTTGCGAATACGTCACGTCACTTTTATCACTGCACGTAAATCAAAGGAGCCGTCCACACAGCATGCGTTGTGTCGCGTCACGATCGATGCGAAAAAAAGTTGACGTATGCCTTCAGAATGAGTCAATTTTTGGTAAAGTCCATGTGCGCTCAGAAACAGACTTGACGTACGTCAGCCATGCGTCACATTTGATTTCTTTCATGTTTTCCTTACACGAAATGTTAGTCTGAGAACATATGGAACACAAAGGAAGGCAAAGCGGCTCTAGTATTGAGAAATCCTGTTGAGGTTTCACTCAAACAGTGTCACCACATTACAAGGACGTACTACATGGCCAAATTTGAATGAAATTGCAGCTAAATATGTGGCCAGAGATTAAAAAGGAGGGAATTTGGGAGGGGTCTGAGAGGTGGGGTGTCCCCCTGGGCAAAAAAAAATGCAATTTAAGGGCATCTGGATGTAAAATGTTGCAATGTTTGAGCTAAAAATTACAATTAAACGCCTGCAAGATGGGACGAAAACTCATTTCTTTGCAAAACAATTCCATATTGGGAATGCATACGCATATGATTCTTTGGGTACCCACCACCCTCAGGATATTATTGACTTCAGTAGTGGAAAAACAGTTGTATTCATTGGTGGGGTGGTGAGGAGGGGTAGTCTGGACACTAGATATGACTGCACAGGAACATTTCGCGGTATATGAGAAGATATAAATACATACTGCATTGTATGTAATACTGATATGTAAATTTCTAGCACTTCCTTCATGAGGGTCATACGTGCCATTATACATACTGTGTATGTACTTGCCATGAAAATCATGTTCATTGTGTTGTTTTCGTTTGTCATTGAGGTTTACTATGGTATAACGTTTCATTCAAATACCAGTCTCATTCGGGGGACTGGGGAGGGGGGAGTTCTCACCACCAGGCATGTGCTGAATATGTACTGTGAACCTTTCTATGACCTACATACACTTTTACTTACACTTTTCGTCAATCAGCATGCATTGAAATTGGAAACTACACACTGCATCTCGAAGTGACGCATCAAAATTGGTGTAGTGTAATGACATCCTGTACAGAAAGTCAGGGGTATTGACGTATACGGAAGTATGCGGAAAAGTGACGTGACGTGACGTAAACGCAGCGCATACGCATCTTATGTGGACAGGCCTTAGGTTATTCGTTTTCACTCCAATGTTGCAGGGGTAACGGAAAGACCCTGACAGGCCGACTTCACGTAATGCCATAATATATCTCATACGATTAATGAAAGTGGTTTAGTATAGTGATATTTAAGTTTCGGGTAATCTAAAGGAGTAATACAAATCTTTTGTAAGTTAGTTAGTTAGATAGATAGGGTTTAACGCCTCAACTTATAACCTCTTGGTTTAATCTAGAGGCGCCCACGGCTTTCTTTCCAGTTGTGGGACACTGGATTGTTTCCCTTACTCAATTGCTTATGCGGAACATCACGCACAAAGGCAGCAGGTTCTATTTTTAAAGTCTTTGGTATGACTCGACCTGGGAATCGAACCCGGGACTCCCGCGTGAGAGGCGGATGATCTACCACTAGACCAAACACGCCGTCGGCGTTATTGCTTACCTTGCGTAAAACCTGCATCTTGAAGGATAGCAGACCATCCCAAAGTAACCGTTGCTGTCGTATCAGTATCACCCTCGGTGTGGCTAAATGACGCTGGAGTAATGCTCACAGTAGCTGCAAGAATAAAGCAATTTACAATTTTGAGAGGAACAACGATTTCATAACGTTTTGTGGACCCTACAATATCTAAGCTGGATCACCGTACAGTGTTCGAGGAAGCAGATTCATTAATTTCTTTGTTTTTTTTTTTTTTCATACATGTGGTACTTTATCAAATTAACAGAAGTTACGTACGGATCAAAACGTGGTATAGAAAATAGTTGTAGAAACGATGAACATTACATTTCCTAGAAGTTTACCAACTCCAGAAAACCTCTTCAAAAATAACTAAGATTTGTTGTAGCAGCCGTATTATGAGTAGAGACATTCTTTAGATTGATGCTTTTATAAAAGAAAGAAAATATACAAGAAGTCATTTTAAAGAAGGGTGTTTTAAACACGTTTTTATTTTCTGTACATGAGAGAGGGACTAAACGAAAGATTTCGGGTGTAATTTTTATTCTATTTTGATGTGTAGTTCTCGAGAAATTAGTACATGATGTTACAATATTTGTAACTTAGGAAACACTTCAAGAAAGCAGTTGTGATGTCACCTTCGCACATGCTGTTCACCAGAAGAAAAGTACACAATAATTTTATTCAACATACAAAACTTTGATATCATAGGTCTATTTTGAATGCCACAAATTTGTTCTGTTTTTTGGGAATGAAATATTTTTCCAAAAGCACAAAATGTCTTCGTATTTTAAGACACTGCATTTTAAAAAGATTTGATCCTATTAACTGATTAGAAAACTTTTCCGTTCTGAGATAGAACAAAGTGCTTGCAACAACATATCCAATAGACCCAAAGGATATATATATATATATATATATATATATATATATATATATATATATATATATATATATATAAGAGTAAAAGGATAAAAAGGAGTCAACTGCAGGTTTAAAAGTTGTAAAATGCATCTCACCACGAAGCTTTCGTCTCTCTATCCAGACTTCTGCAGTGTTACTGTACAAAGCAAGTTAACGCAATTATATATCAGAACGGTATAAGCATAAAAACAGGCCAGAACACGCAAAAATTTAGTAACCAAGCAACACAAAGGCGTAAACCTTAAATCATTATAAAACCTATTGACAAACACCCTAGATGGAATGGGTGAATAAAAGAACAATGCGAAATACCTGTAAAGAGCTCCCAAAGAAGTCCAAGAGAAGTAAACATAAGCCTGCGTAGTGCTTAAAGGTTTTAACTTAGGCTTTTAAGTTGCTTGGCTACTGGATTTTGGCGTGTTCTGACAACCTGTTTCTATGCTTTTACCGTTGTAATATATAATTGCGTAAACTTGCTTTGTACAGTCACGCTGAAGGAGTTTGAATAGATAGATGACAGCTCCGTGGTGAGAATCTGATGAGAATCAAAATGCATCTGATGCATTTTACAACTTTTAACCCTGCGGTTAGCTGTTTTTTTTTATAGTTTTACTCTTTTACATGATTTTTTAAAAGTTGAATCTTTTGAATCCACAAGGATCCTGAAAGTTACACGAGGAATATTGCTGCTACCAGTAACCGTAAGCACTCTTCACAAGGCTGTGTAAGAATGAACCTTTCTATGGAGTCTTCGTTGCTATTGTCCAGTAGGTGAACTCTTATTGTAGTGGGGTAGAAATAGGGTTTGACCCTAAAAACTTCCTAAAAGTGAGTTTTATGCAGTTTGGTTTTAGTTGAGGTGTATAATGTACCCCGGGAAAAAATCCACCAAATTCCACCTATGGAAAGGGCCGAAATTAGGTCAAATTCAAAATGGCGGCTTTTTAAACCCTTTTTTCCTACTTAATGTCAAATAGATGTATGTAATGTGGGTTTTACTGGCAATTTTAGGCGTAAAAATGTTTCTATGACTATCTTGGACTGAATGTTTCAAGTTACCTTGCAAAAACACAAGGATGACGTCACAATGACGTCGATGACAACTTTCCATTGAAGGTTTGAATGCCTTCGAATAATGGTTTTATTATAAACTGCAGAAAAGAGAGGTGTAACTTTTGCACTTTAAAGGGTTTATGTAAAATTGAATGATCCTTGTGAAATTTTTAGTGCTGAAGTTTAGAGTGTTCAGAAGTTAAAGCCCTCAGAAAAGTACCATGTTCTCAGGAAGAAAGGTGCAAGCGCCATTTCGTGGTTTTTTGAAGGCTGATATCTTTTCACAGCAATTAGATCAATGGCTGAAAATTCGTATGTGGTATGACGTATAGCTATATAAAAAGAATTTGATGTCAAAGCGGCATTACTTATCGCATTTTTGAAAACCTGGGCACTTGAAAATGTAATTTTTTTGCTTCTACATGTATTTTTCTTTAAATTTTATGAATTTGCAGGCCCTTTACTAATTGTTATATGGCCCTCATAATTTAACTAACGTTAACATTATTCAAAGTCTATAAGCGAGAGGAAGCATAATCATTCAAAGCCTGTAATTATTAAGTGCAAAGGTCCAAAATAGGTTGCTTAAAAATATGTCGAGATGAAGTCTCATAAGCCTTGAGTCGACAGCAAAGGGACATGGGAAGGGCAAAAACAACTAAAACTGTCCTGAATGTGACCTTCCTAATGAAACCAAGTATTTTAACTATTAAAGTAAAAATTATAGCAGTTTTTCTCGGATTTGACATCCCATTTTGCCGTTCAGGTACCAAACTATTTGTTCAGATCTTAGTATTCCAACTTGAAATGCAATATAACTGATTATTAGTTTCATATTTTTAACTGCTTTAGCCTAAATATTAACTTTTAATCCCTTTAAGTCCACTCGTAGTGTTACTAAATTTTTTAAGACATAACTGTTTCTTAAATCTCATTTTCATGACTATTTGACTGATAATTTTAAGAGTCATTATTTAAACTTTTCTTTCGATTAAAGTGACATTTTCATCAGCAAAATGTTTACTTAAAAATCACAATTATGACTTGTCAAGGCCATGGCCGTACAGGGAGGGGCCGCTGGGGGGGGGGGGCTAATATCAGAAACCTGACTAAATCTGGCAGATATTTTGTCTCAGTCGGGAGGAAATTTGGGCAGTTAAATTAGGTCTGGAGTCGGGCAAAAATCACAACCCTCCCTGAGAAAAACAGTCCCGTACGGCCATGGTCAAGGCACTTTCTACCATTTAAAGCTAAGACGTCGGCTTTACATTTCCAAACGTAACATGTGAGTCAAACTAATGAAATAAAAATGGCGATTAAAAAGTCAAAATTATGTGACTGAAACTTAATATTTCATTTTGAAGTCAACATTATGAGGTCAAAAGTCCTTATAATGGAATAAAAGAGGCAAATACATGTGACCCTAAAAGTCAAAATAATGAAATTAAAGGTCGAGACAATAGGATTTAGGTCAAAACTTTGACTTTTTCAAATCACATTGATAACAGTAAGGGTGAGATTTTAGGTCCCATTCTGTACTCCAAAAGTAAAAGTATGACATTAATAGTCAACTTTATGAGATGTTAGATCAAAATAATGAGAATCAAGGTTGCAAGTTGGAATTGGAAAGTAAAAATTGGAAAATAACTGTTTTGTAAGTCAAAATTATGAACGTTATAGGCAACTTTATGGTATTAGAAGTTAAAAATGTTTTTAAAGGCAATAAAATCCCCAGAAATCCATTTTACGACATTTTGATTTTTTGTTTCCTTCCCATATATCTATGCTACCTATATTGATACCTATGTTGTAGTCCAGTTACATAATAATCACTGAAAACGTTGTAAGGTGCATGATCTTCCCCATGCTTACAGGCCTATATAAACCTACAATAGCAATAGGCGGCTATATTATGAAGGCCCTCTGACATTTGGTCTAAGGCCATGAAACGGATCGGAAATTTAGAAAAACATATTTTAAAGTGAAAAATTACAATTTCAAAGACCCATATATTCACACTTGAGTCAATTATTGCAGCTTTGACTCAAAATTCTGTTAATGTTTTTATCCAGTCTGATTCAGCATGATAATAGTTCCAGTTTGATGGCAAACAAGATAGCTTATACTTAAAGGTGATCAGTCGTCTTGAAATATTCTTTGTGACGTCAGCCTTTTCTTGACATGTTTCTGCAGTCGTCACTGTTCAAGGATACACCGTACAAGCATGGTATAGCTAATCGGTAAGCAAGAAGAGACGGCTTGTAGCTGTATACCTACTAGCTATACCGATGTCATCATAGCTACTTGTACGGTGTATCCTTGAACAGTGACGACTGCAGAAACATGTCAAGAAAAGGCTGACGTCACAAAGAATATTTCAAGACGACTGATCACCTTTAAAATCCTATTTGTTAGTTATCTCATGGTTAAAAATCCAAAATTGCCAAACTACAGAGCATCCATCATATTCTGAAACTAGACATCTATATGTGTCATTTTCAGTAACACGTTTGCACTAGCTGATACCCTACTTCACGTTTTTGATTTAGCCTTAGCAAGTTTCACCCTACCAAATGAGCCATCGTTTGGTCACTTGCTTGCAGTGCCCCAACAAGGACTGGGGAGGGGTATGCTACTTACTTGCCCCGTCCGTTCCTGCACAAAGTTTACATGAGCAATGTGCCAAAATACTTCCCCCATTTCTGCTTGCTGACTACGTGCATTAAGTGTACAACCCCATTAAATATGTTAATGACTATCCCCGACTAAAAGCAGCTTTACTCGGGTGTCACGTGACCGGATTACCTTAGGTGTCTGTCTACAATAAGCTGTAACGGGACGTACACATAATGTGCCCTGTCCCTTTCCCACACTTTTGAAATCCTGGCAGCGGCGCTGTTAGTTGTGGCATACCACTTAAATGTGACTGTACTAAGTTCTTCCTCAAATGTTGCTTTTCTTGTGTTTAAAAACGAACTTGAACAAATAAGTCGTAAGCAAAACCCAGTACTTTTTAGGTCCAGTTACCAAAACCAATCCCTATCATGCATTACCCGCTAAAAGTTATATCCTACTTACCTTGCCACCTAAATGCCAAAACATAAGAAGACCAAGTTTACTTCACGCATTTTCTGTAGGGAAGGCAATGGGCCACAGGTCAACTGTACTACTGCTTTTAAATTCAAATGTAACAAAATTTTATCAATCGAACATGAGTGGAGCAAATTTCCTGTGATCATCAAAATGTGCAACTTATATAGATCTGCATATTAATATGTCCACCATGAATCAGCAATTTTGCAAATGATTCATTGTAATCAATTTTCTTGAACAGATTTTGATAGACTTTTGATATTTTTGATATAATTGGAAAGGCTTCAACGAATAAACCCTTAAGGATATAGAGTTTGCCAAGGTTTCATCAGCAGTGACACTAATTTATTCAGGACTCAAGAAGTTTATTTGACTGTCAATGTGTTGCTCTCATGTCCAGCGCTGCCAAAACTGAATGAAATCCTTGCTACATAAATTGGGAGGATGGGGGCTGGGTGGGTACATTTTGTCTCAAATCCACCCAACTAGGTGCAAGGCTACCTCAGTAACGTACAGTGTCAAAGGAGGAAAGAGCGTATCTACCACTGTAGCAATTGCAAATATAGAGTAGGCGTTGAGATGGAACACTCAATATTTTACTACTCTAAGAAAAATACCGTACAAATTCACCATCTTAATTCAGGGCCGCTCGGGAGGGGGGCTGAAGCCCCAAATAATTTTCAGTTTCAAGATGCTTTCTATGAAAACGTCCAAAATAGTATCCTACCCATAGAAAATGTCAAAACTCAGGAGTGAATGGTCCAGCCACCAATCTTAGAAAGCTCTAGATGGCAGGTACTGCAATTGCAGAGCTTAGCTATTAAATGTGACTGCATTGTTTAGGTTTTCCACTGATAATTTGATTATAAATGGATGCGACCAAACCGGTGAGCAGCTTTACCCAGTGTCTTTTAATATACAATGTTCGATGCAGTGTATTCTACTTTCGATTATAGAAATGATTTAAGTATCGTATATGTAGGTTAAAGAGTATCTTTTAATAAAGTTTTACTGCTTTGCTTTTTAATTGCACATGTGATAGCCTATGGTAAGAGCCTAGGGTAACTTCTACGGGGATAGGCTCATAACTTATACACCACAAACAGCGATGCTACAACTTGAACTAACTAAAGACTTATTTCAATAGAAAAGCACAGCTTCATGACAATAAATTGGGAGCATCCGAATATCCAACAATTACCAACCCTAAATCAGGCTACTAAGCAGTCACTGTCGTGTTGGATTAAACATTACATGAGAAGTAGTTCTGATTGTAACGTTCTTGAAAACAGACACGGACAAACAAGGGGTGGTGACAGATGGGAGCAAGGGTCATGGCCCTATCGGGGAAGACTGACTTCGAGGAACTTTCCCAATTTCTTCAGGGAGCCGTTACTGTATAGGTACGATAAAATATGTAATCCCCGAAGACGTCCAGCCCCCCCCCCCCCATACGATTTACTTGAATTTCCTCTCATGTACAGCAGATTCTACCACAAACCCACCCCAACCCCCAATTTTTCAGATTTTCTTTCCTAAAACAGCAAACTTTCAAATTCTTTCAAAAGAAACCAAATATTTTCGGCTCGCTTCGAGAGCCAAAAATTTTGCTTTCAATTTCCTCCCGGCAACCCATCGCCCTTTTCAAGCCTTCGGGCCGCCCCCTCCCGCCAGAGAGTTGTTGGGCAAATCCTAGGGCCATGCACCCCTGAAAAAACCTTGTTGAAGGACCAAACCACAATTTGCTTCTCTCTCTAGTGCGCTCTGCAACTTGCTAGTTTACTACATTATAAAAATGCTACCCCTGGAAACCTAAATGCAAGAAACCAAGAAGACTTTTTTATCTTGCATGTATTCTGTAGAAGGCAAAGAACAGTCGTTTTGGATGGTTTTGTGACTCAAGTGTAAGATCATAGATGAATTATGAAAGCTTCAGGTCTATAGTGGTACTGTTGGTCAATTTAATAGTAATACCATCATGCTTAACAAAATTTGAGTACAGCAAAACTTCCTGTAATCAGCAAAAGTGTTATTTTAGATGCATTTACCGTAACGTTACAATGACGCAAAAACGGCAATTTTGAAAATGACCCATTTAAATAAAGGTCTCGTAAACCGATTTTGGTGGATTTTTGATATGTTGTTACCCACATCCATATCTACCAAAAACCACTGAGATCTCACATTTAGGAATTTTTGGGGGGTTATGGTATATTTTGTCACAAATCTACCCGACTACTGTGTCTGCAAGCGGAGATAATCTTCTCATGGCTAAAATGAAGAGCTTTTCCTTAATGCACAGAAAACATTAATTGCAGAAAGTTTGGCCGGTGGTCATACTGATAAAATAGACCACTTTATGGCGTAGGCTGATTTTGACCGCTGAAGGTTCGAAATATGCTTCGGTAACTCGGCTTTCTTTTTCATATTTGTCATGGCGGAATGATTTAAGGTGGTTGTTGTACCTTACTTTGAACGCACCCCCAGTCATGCCAACGTATGTCATGATGTTGCCCGAACCACACACGTTGAACAACACAACGAACAACAACGTAGACTCTCTGTAGAAAGGTTCATTCATATACAGCCATCTGAAGTGTACGTTTGCACGAAATCATTGTTAGTGGCTTGAAATCCAATATTATTGTTATTTTAAATTTTTCTATACAGTCAAAAAGATTCAGCACTTTTTACATCGAAATTACACCTCATCTATAATATTTTATGACAGATAGATAAACAGACAGACAGACAGACAGACAGACAGACAGACAGACAGACAGACAGACAGACAGACAGACAGACAGACAGACAGACAGACAGACAGACAGACAGACAGACAGACAGACAGACAGAAAATTTAATCGGAGAAATCTTACCTGTATCTCTGTCTTCTATTGTCACAGTTGTCGTTTGGTCCGATGCGATACTCGTTAAAAACAAATCCTCGCTACCGGAACCAGTTCTACCTACGCTGTCTATCACAACGCAGAACGACTCATCGTCCTCGACCATAGTATCACTCGACAGAAGTACCATGCTTGCGAAAAACATCGTTCCCGCTGGTACATTCACCGTCGTGGTAGAGGTGTCATAGTCGTCATAACTGGTGGTGCCTTTGTTACTATACGTAAGACCTGTGAGGGGAATGTACATCCAATAGGCCTACATTTTTTTGCTACGGTAGAGCACGATTTTTTAATTATTCACAATCGCAGCGACGTCGTACACATGCTCGTGGCCAATCGTGGTCCACCGTAGCACACCCGTAGTGACTCGTGCCGCCACCGTGGAGCAACACCATTTTTTGGAATATTCAAAAAAATCTTGCTCTACCGTAGCTATGGAAAAAAATCGCGGTCCACCGCAGCAGAACCGTATGACAGTCGTAACGTCGTCGTGACGTTGTCGTGGTGTGTCTCGACGGCTTCTTATTCATTCGTACTCATTCGTAAGGGCCAGAATACCTAAGGCAAACCAAAACTTCACTACGGTGATGATACCATGCCACTACGATGGTGCTGCGGTCTAGCACGACTTGAACAAGAAGTTGCCAAGAGGCCATCTTGACAATGACGTAACTCTACCGTCATAATACGTAATTACTGCCGCACTGCATCTTGACGGCGTCTTGATATCGTCTTGTTGAAATTCGATTGACCTTGAGTTTTTGAGTACGGTACATCAAGATTTTTCCACTCTAAAAAATTGTGCTCCACGGCAGCAAAAATCCATCATCTTTTTTGTTGTATTGCATTTTGTGTTTTCATTTACTGAATGTTTAAGATGATCAAAAATGGGTGAAGAAACCTCAGTGTTTTATATCTTTTGTTTGGCTGACGTTTATGTTATCTGTAAAGTCAGACAGTAGATGTACATATCGTTAATGATGTTTGTACTGCATGCATGGTCAGACATACTGTAATAACCAAGGTCTGGCTACACAGTTCCCCTAGTACAAGATATGCAGACGCGACGGAAGAGACAAGTTTACCTAGATAAGCGTATGCAGTTTGCGTAAAGAGGGTCTGCAACGAGCACCTAGCACCGTAAACACTTTAGTACTGCACAAATGGTGTACACGAGCTACACGATAAGAACCAACAAGATCGATTGTATATGCAGGGAGTTGTTATTTGGAAGGAGATACATAACTTGGAAGCGAGGTTTTACACCGCCAAGGTCACAAAGTAATCTGTCTCTTGTATCCTTCTTAGCATTTCCATAAGGCTTACACGGATTAGGTAGTTCATACAATAGACATTATTTGTCGTCTGCTACATCTACTCTAAGACTGGGGGTGTTTCACTACTGCCACAGCATTACCAGTCGCTAGGAAATTAAAAAATATTGCATGTTTGGACTACGCTCTTTGACGAGGACGAGAGTATACCAGTGAGGTTTTATGTGTAAATGTCAACATGATTCTATTCCTGGTATTTCCGAAAACTTCGGGAAACTTTCGAGATTGTTGTGACAAAAATTAGACTTCTCCCTCTGCAGCTCATTTGCATGAGGTACGTTCTATAGGAAGGGGCATACCTCATTGGCTTATTTCAATTAAACAGTCGTTTCTAGTTTGGAAGCACCTGCCCCTAAATTGGTGGCGGTGACTAAACATTGTTCTGAGAAGGTCAATATTATTGTGACAGGATTACTAGACGTGAATGATGTTGCTAGCGTATTGATATCAAACTGAAGCCAATGAATAAAAGAAAGAATCCCCTTTAGCCGAATGCATAGTTTATCATTGATAATCTTCTCAGGATGAAGTGGGTCTTAGAGTATCAGCATAAAATAAAACTTTCCGTTGTATCTCCTTCCAAATAACAACTCCCTCGTATATGGACGTTGGCAAAATGAGCAATTCAGTCGTTTTGCATTCATGCTAGTCATAAGAAAACTTCTGAACAAAATATTGCACAACCCAAATTTTCCCAAGTACTTCCTCAAGCTTGCTTTGTTTTGCTTCATTCGACTATTCCAAAGGTGTGCAAAGCTTCATTCTAATAAATCTTCTGCTGTAAATGACAGCGAGTGGCGGTGGTTTTCGTAGCTAACAGGTCCATTTTGCAGTCCTATTCTATTCCTACTTTATATCAAGGTCACACCCACACAGATACGGATTATTATTGCCTTGTCACGCACCACAGCAAAAGTATTTCCGCATAAAGCGGTATTTGACAAATAAAACTGTCATAATAAACTAGTATTTATTAAAGTTTTTAAAGAACTGGAATAAATTCAAGCACCTAGTGCTCGTAATTTACATGCACCGTTTTAGACATATATGAAGATAAGTGTGAAAACAAAAAATCATCGTTGTTACATATTCGAGATCGGATTTTATCAACTATAAACTTTTGGCATAACATACCAACTGACCATATCCATCACAGTGCTCCCTCCGACTGGGAATCCCGTTACCAATACAGTGTACATTTCATTCACTCTTTGTTCTTTAACATAACGTAGGGTTGGTTGTCAAGACAGTAGTGACGTCAATGCATAAGGTCACTCTATTAATTAAGGAATACCATCTTACCTATGGTGAAATCGGTTTCTGTAAGTGCACAGTCTAGTTGAAAGAAGACTGAGATGCTATCATCTTCATCACCAGTTTGTTGCGACCGAAGCATGCCAACTGTTGCTGGTGGACCTTTGTAAAGGTAACGAAAACGGTAAAGAAACGTAGTAAATCTCTCAAAACATTAACACTAATAAATTGAATATTTTAAACGCGGTTAGAGTATATACTCATCTTTCCTGGTTAAAGTTGTCACTTGATATCACATAACATTTGAGTTCTGTAAGTACATAAAAATTAAAACACATCAAGTGAAAACAAAAGGATGTTTCACTGTGTTTGTGTACCTTTCCTACAAAATATTTACTTCCTCTATTAAAAAGGATGTGAACGACCGCAACAAAACTGAGTTTGATCAACGTTTTTTGATGCAAAGAATGATACTGGTGAAAACTGGATGAAATTCCCCCACAATGGGTTACGGTATGTGAACCCTCTCCACTACCCCACATTTATAAATCATGTCACATAGTTTTCAAGCCCACAGAGAGCGAGCTTTGTATCGCAAATCACTGTAAATAGCCTATGGACACAAACCTGATGAATATTTGCTTGAAGGTTATCAGGACAACGGTAATGGTACAGGGGAATGATTGTCTGAAAATCAGATTCAGCAGTTAGATTCCAAACCATCGGTTCCCATTGGCACTTCTAAAATCAATCGGCTATTACCCTGCTTTACTATCAGCTTTCAAAACAAGGGAAATATTTGCAATTGCAGCAAAACAGAAGTAAGCGCAGGTTACTTAATCTAAACCCTCCTAAATTTCGCACTCACCAAAAACAAAAATAAAACACAATAACTGTTTTGTTAAGACTAGTTTCTTTTTCTAGTGGACCAAAAAAGTTTAAGGTACTGAAATTAAAGCAGTTCGTTAGCTAATTAGGAACAGTTTAGAAAATTGTGTAAAAATATGGAAAAAAGTTATAAAATGAACACTATCGGCCCTGTAAATGGTTGAACTTAAATCTTAGGCAAGGGGCTCTTAAGTATTTTCGGCCGCGGCAGCAATTTCTCGAGCTCTAGCTTTATCGCTGTTATAGGAGCCTTCAGGGGCAAGTACAGGGTTTGGAGAAAAGGGCTCATTCTTGAGGGCAAGGCTCACACAAGGGCTTCGAAAGTGACTGCACAACAGGCGGTTGAGAGTTTGGAATTCTTAATTTGGGTGGCGGTTGCTTAGAAGGGCGCCGTAGGGGATGAAAGTCTACCTCAGCTCCACCAAGTCTGGAGCTGAGGTTGGGGCATTGTAACCGCGCTGGATAGCAGGGAAGGGTTCAGTTGTTTAGAGCATCATCAACGGTTTGCTGGAGGTCGTTGGCTCGAGTCCTACCCGAAGCTGTTTTCCATTCATATAATAATATCCTCTTTCAGTATAAGGCAAGTGCCGGTATTAGAGGTAAAGTGGCCTAAGGTAATTTATATATATATATATATATATATATATATATATATATATATATATATATATATATATATATATATATATATATAGATATATATATATATATATATATATATATATATATATATATATATATATATATATATATTTATAAAGTACTCAGGGATGTTGTTCAAATCAGGGAGCTGGAAGACAAATTAAGTTCTAGACTGAATTGGGTAGACTGATTGCCTTGAGTAGGCTGACTGATCGTGGTTTCTAACCTACAGTCTCCTTAAATTCGGTCGTTAGTCGTCCGTCCAACGGGATGGTGGCCGAGGCTCCTCTCAAAAAACTTGAGAGTTAAACGCGTATGGAACAGGTAGGTACAGTTCTGTCGCTATTTTCCTCTTACAAAAATGCAACTGCATCTTGAACAGAATATTTTTCTTTGCCCTATGAGTGCTTTCACACTCTAAATTCATTTTTCCTGAAATGGAAACCTAAATTTCCTGAAATCGGTCTCGCCATTTCCTGAAATTTTCAATAACGCTTCTTTTATGATGCTTTCTTGGCTGATCGATGATTTCACACTGTCACGCCATATGTCTAACCCTACCCCCAACAACTGCATTTTTGTATACGATACAAATTAATTTAATACGAAATTGAAGAAAAGAGGAGAATATTCTCCAGAATGTTAAGATAAGGGATTTTTTGCTTCATATTTCTAGATTTCCCGAAATTTCCCGAAATTATCCTTCTTCCGGAAAATTTCCCGAAGAGCACCCACATTTCCCGATTTTCGGGTAATTTGGGGGAAGAGTGGAAACACTGTGCCCTATACCTCTGCACGTTCCAAGGGCATTGCTTGCGGCGGTGGTATAGCCTCCTCTCAATTTAACACATAAATGGAAACGTGTGCACATGAGAACACGGATCTTGATGTTCTGAACTTAAAGTCTTAGAGGAGCTGAGTAGCCACCAAAGTAGAATAAATTCTCGGACCCGTCGACTTCGTTACGTCACATCCGGTTATGCTGCTTGGTTTATCGACTCGATCCGATCCGATACCGATACTTATCAAAGCCATGCATGCAGTGTGTCTGGTGTAACAGTACACTTGTTACTGTCGTTAACAGTAGGCTACTAACATTAGCCTAACTTAGGCTAGCATTAGGGCCTAGGTCTACCACGAAAAACAAACTCATTGATCGAAAAAAAAAAAATATCAGTACCTGCAAAATCCACAATGTTGTTCATGAACCTCCTGTAGATGATGTGCGAAATAGGCGTGTGCCTTGCCACTAGTAACGCTAATAAACTACATAGGTAAGCTTAGTACGAGGTAATTTGTGTGTACTACATGCCTAGGTAGATGCATCGATCAGAACCGATACAAGTGGAAACGATTCAAAATTGCCGGTGCCAGAAGAAAAAGTAACGAACTAGAAATTCAAAAAACAAATTGTAAAATATCCTGCAAGTGTAAAATCAAATACGGTAACCCAAGAAATAGTATAGGAACGTTATTGCAAAATTACTTTGCAAGATTATTTAAAATGAGAATATAAAACGCATTAGGATTAATATTTTTAAAATTAGCCCCGCACAGAGGGTAATCATTTCGTTAAGTATGATATATTTATTTTGGAAGTACGCCACTACTCATCTCCTTTAAAGTACTGGTACTGCATAAATTAACGGCAAACAACAGCACATGCAAACTAAGACTATTATCTCTTTTAATGCAAATAAGCAAGGTACCGGTAGAGCACAACAAAACAAGATCTTTACATTTGAATCTCGAGCCCACAGTGTTGCATCACCGCAATTACATAACAGCTAGAGCTGGAACACGAGACTACCGAAACAATACGGGGTAACAACTTATGTTAAACAATGTTAAGGCTGGGGAAAGATATTTACCTATTCTTCTAGGCTGACAGTCAGTGACAAGCAAGAACCAGCGACGTCATGCCTTGTGTCTGGCATTTCACTCTCTTAACATATGGTGGTCCTTTAGTTGCCCGTATCCCTTCCTTCTACCTTGCACATTGTTTATTTGAACAAGAAACCAATGTCTGAGCTCAAGTATCTTCCTCTAATATCATCTTCAGTGGCTTCAAGTCTGATGTGTATAGACATGTCTAATTGTCATTGGCTGGGATATGTTCTCAATGTTGGGGGGATATGACACCATTTTGAAATAATTCACTGTGTGCAAAACCAAAGTCAATGGGCGATTTCTCAAATACTGGTGGGACATGTCCCCATGTCCTCCCCCTTCCGGGATAGCCACTCATGCTAGTTGTTAGGAGTCACTGACATTAGATGATTAGTGTACATGATTTCAACAGTAGAGCTAAAGATACTGCAGTCTCACATTTTAATGAAAAAGAGAAGCAGGTTTTCTTTGGTTTTAATATGTGTATTTTTTAGATATGATTCATAGTTTCTTATTGCAGGGATATCTAGCCTCTCTGCAGGTAATGTAGAAGAAGATGACATATCGTTTTCACCAATGTAGTGTATAAATCGTACCGAATTCAGGTCATAGTATAACCTATAGCCCGATAGGCAGATAGGTGACCACTAATTTCAGCAAATTTGAAGAAATTCGTGTGTGCATGTGTATCTGTGAGTGTCTGTCTTTCAGTGAGTGGTTGCATACGACGTCAACTCCTCTGGAACCGTTAGTTTAAACGCAGGAGCGTAGCAAGATCCTCTGGGGCCCATGGACAAGGAGCAGCGAGGGGCCCCCAAACTAATGGTATCTCAATACTAATTGCAAAAGCCCTTTCCGGCCATCCACGCACATATTTACAAATTAACAAATACACAACGTATGGTACTATATGAGATACTTTTTCCTGTTGTCTATTGACGCTGTTATAACTCGATACAATAAAGTCATATAAAATGTGTGTTAAAACTTAAAGTAAACCCTGCATAATATGATAATGCATCATAACCCGGTCCAAAACCCCCAAGTTTTTTGTTGATCTTGGTTGGGGGCCTGGACCCTTGGGGCCCCTGGACATTGTCCACCCAGTCCACCTGCCTGTTTAAACGTAGTGGTCAGATGCATGGCCTTATATCTGTAAACGTTTCCATGCGAGCTTAATGCCTTATTAATCAAATAGCATAGATCGAGAGTCCAAAAATCTTGTAATTGATCTTGTTTGTATGTGAAGTCACTCCAGACAAAGTTCTATCAGGGTGATAAGCAGATTTCTAACAGAAGACCTGGGTATTACGGGCCTTGGTGTTGAACGCCGAGGCAAAAGGCAAATGTGAACAAAAACAGACTTTGTTTGCTAAAAGATTGTCGTTAACTTCAAAAATCGTAAGTTCGCTTTGTCAGTGTCAAACAGTTCATACATGACTGATGACGTTATGAGTCTAAGGTCAGATATCAAATTCAACAAGAAATAGAGCTCGTGCATGAATGATGACGTCATGAGTCTACGCTCAGATATCAAATTCAACAAGACATAAAGCATGTTTTATAGCCCAGCAACTTCTTTCATTGTGGGAATAGTATAATGAGAAACACACACCATGATTAATCTATTTTACATCTGTTAGAGTTCCATGGTCACATCGCTTAAACTGGTTCACTAGTCTCATTCAAAACTGGCCTTTTCTGTAAAATCGATTCTAGTAATTGCTCATTATTTGACCACCCACATGTTGCATGAAACCATACTGAAAGAATAGGGCATTAAATTTGAAATCTGTGACACCATTGCATGCCCCCTATTATTGTTGTCATCACCCAAGTTTCTCAAGCTCCAGGCGATTTAAAAATGTCATGATTTAAAAATGGACACTAATAATTATGAACCTATAGAGAGGGGGGGGGGTTGACAACTGGGTGCAGCTTTTATACTTTGCCACAAATCGATACTCCATCAGAAGGTTTAAGCAATGGCAGACTGAAAACTTGTTTTGAAGAGCTTAAAAGGTATAATAGTGATTGTAGTAGGTCATCAAGCTGTTACATGATATCTTAAGAGTAAGATAAGACACAATTACCAGGGCAGTGAAAACGCTATGAAAACGGTCAAGGGTATATTTCGACTTCTCCTTAAAAACGTATACAAAAATATTAGGACCTTTGTAGTAACTCCCTTATACTAATTGCAACCAATTTGGGTATATTATCCTGCTTTACTTAATACCATTTTGCTACGTTCGGTCTACATTTTATTTTGCAAGGCCGCGGGCTGCATCTGCAAGTCGTGTTGTGTTGTTCGTCAACAAAAAAATTAACATTTCTTCCTTGCAACTCGGGGTTTGCTTTCTGGATATATATATATATATATATATATATATATATATATATATATATATATATATATATGTGTGTGTGTGTGTGTGCGTATGTATGTATTAGTAATTTCCCTGCCAGCATGTTACATTGATATTTTTTGTCTGTTCAGAGGAAAACAAGCACGGATCAAACCTGTTTTTAACTTCTTCTTGTAGGCTTTTAGCCATTGACACTGACTGTGAACAACAGTATTCTTCAAAATTTTCCGACCAAGTTTACACACTATGCAGGAACGAAGTTTTCAAGCAAACAACAGGCTACGGTATGCTGGATCTACCAATGCTTCGAGCCTTTGCGCATGAGCAGCAGTATCAAAAACGTTCGAAAGTATTTGTGTGACAAATGCGCGTGTTGAAGGTACGGGGAGATTCAAAGGATTTTGTTAGGTTGGAAACTGGGACGTTAAACCTCATCTTATCCAACCTAACCGATGCCAGAGGTAGCCTACGTAGCGGCGTTTGACTGTGGAACTATTTGGTAACCGATTCAAAGTCATGTAAAGACATAATCTTTAGTAAGTATGAAACTGTGTAACGGTTTATCACCCTTCGAGATGAATTCTTTCTCATTGCCTAAAAAGAGCTCTTTATCTTTACTGGGACACCGTTAAGTGGGTGACATAGGGAAAAAAAGAAAAAAGAAACGTTAAAGGAAATAGTCAAAGTGACTGCGTGGCAGATGAAGCATGCAGTATGGTCAAAGTAATCGTAAGTGGACCCGTACTGATCGCACTGAAAAAAATTATACACCGACCCACATAAGAAGCGACAAGCCAAGACACAAAATCTGGAATTTTAAAAATCCATTCCATTCCAATTTTGAGTCCAGCAATAAACGGACTTCAGTCCAGAACTGAGTCCGAGTCAGAAATCGGGCTTTTCAGCCCTGTTTTTGACCTCACCTGCGGGCTGCCATTTAGGAGTTGAGTTCCAAGTTTTGAGCAGTGGCATATAGCCAGCCTTTTCTAAGTAAGTGGACCGGGGATTCAATATTCAGCGAAAGGGACATGCAAACATCAACAGCTGGGTGCACTTATAGGGCTTCATCGAAAGCGTGGAAAAGAAGTCAAAAAAAGCTTTAAATTGCTAAACAATGTGGTAATTAAAAAGGAGTATTTGTGTTCAAAAGGCATTAAATGCGCACCAAAGGAACCACAAATATTGCAAATTGATTTTGGTCTTGCGTAATCTCAAGATAGATCAATGTGATGATGCAAATTAAGGGTTGTGGGTAGGGGAGATAGGATTTGTTAGGGGTTTTAAAACACTGTAGAACAATATTTAATTCAACTCACGCTGTCCAATTGTCGTAATTATTCCAAAGTGTACAACACGTTCTCGCTGGTAATGGTTTGCTTCCTTTATCGAAATCCAAGAGTTATTCATGATATTAAACTACCAGTAGATGAAAAGACATTGTTCCTATATCAGCCCAGTTAAAAGTTCTACTTGTCCCCTGCTCTCACAACCCCAGTTCACTCCCTCACCCCGAATTGACGCCAATGCAGTAGGCCAAGGTGCAATTTCAGCAGGCAAGTAAACACAACTTTCCCCCAATGAACTGTCGGAAGTAGAAAAGACATGAGACGAACGGCTGGTCAATTAGGATAGTCTTAATGGGCCAGAGATCCTGAGATTAAAAACAAGTAGGAGAGTAACGATACCTGATGAGATTATCCAAAATTATGGCATATACGTAAGAGGTCGGAAGTGCCAAAGAAGTTCGTCATTTGGACTTCCCATTTGAGAACTTTGTAGGCAATCAAATTTTCTTTTGTGGATAGATCACGATTTAAGGATTTCCATGGTTCCTGTCCAGGTCTATATGACGACCTTGAGGAGCAAAATTACCACTGACAGACTGAAAACTCTGGAATATTTTAAATGAGGTGGTTGTGATTTGAGTCTTTTAGGTATCATCAAACTTTCAAACTGACATTAGGTGAGAGCTAAAAAGGCAAAATATGTTTGAACATGCACAGAATTAGACTATCAGATAAAATCTGGAACGAAAGTATATTAGACAAGGGCGAGGATCTATTTCCAAAGGTGGGGGGGGGGGCTTTTCACCATTGGCGAATGGCCGTCCTGGAGGAGGGGTCTTAGGGGATGGGTGTCTCCTCCCCTTTAAAAAAAAAAGAAATTAGAAGCTGTTTTTTATGCCAAATGGTGCCATATTTGGGCATAACTGAATTTCAACAGTGTTAGTTTTCATCATTTTTTAAAAAGTGGAGGGACTTATTGGAGATGTCCCCTTCCAAAAAGGTGAGGGGCCCGTCCACGCCCATGGTATTGGATGGGGAGGAGTAAAGGTCAGAGCGGTCCCACATACCTGCACAAAACGTTTTGGAAGAGTATCACATAACATCTTCAGAATTTAACAGAAACGGACAGGCACATAGGCGGCTCGACACAGGGGTGGTACAAGAACGCAATTGCCCCTTTCCCCTAAAAAGTGCAAGACATAGTCACAACCCATCAAAATGAACATATTATGAAAGATTATAATGTTATGAAAAAGGTATTTCTAAATCTGAAAGACAAAACTGCTTCTATCTCACAAATGTGCATTGTTTACTGGGCCACTCGCCCACTAGTCACAACAATAAATATCGTAGGAGACGTGTTGAATTTAAGTTACTTTGTCTCCTCCCTCCCCTTCCTCCACGAAAGACTAATATCCGACATCGAAACTTGCTTCTAAAATGTATTTTAGAGAACATTTTTGCTAAATTTTAGCCCCACTTACAGGATAATGGGATAAATCGTCATAAATAAAAGTTAACATTTAGGTATTAAATAGTGTCTGTGCTTTCAAGTTACTTTTAATACCAAATTTTTCTGCTGATGTCAATTTTAATTAGTAAGTTACCAGTTGAAAAAATGGAAAGCATTCACCATTGACTCAGTGAGGCATGCAAGCACCAGACCGAACAAACTGAACAAAGTATTATTCAACCCTGTCCTTGATATGAATAAGCTTTTAGAATTTCATTATTTTCCATCTCTTACTCAACCAAAGAGTACCAGTGTAAGGCACTGGAATGATAACAATGCACTCGAGGTGGCGCAGGTAGTATCATTATAGGTTAAGGCTCGCTGACAATGAGACGTACTTTAATTCGTCAAACTGCGATCGTAAAGAAACTTTATGGCTGTGATAGTAACAAAGGCCTCTACCTGAATGGCACTAGGCTGCCGTCCAACCTAATTAAACTCCATTCTTCGTCCGTCAGTAAAACTGGTTTCTTTTTTACTTGCTTACGAAAACTAGACCTAAGCGATAGAGGATTACTGTTTGGATTCTGACACACCCAGACCTCAACACAATACTCTAATTAGGTACCTTTGGCAGTAATTTTAAGTTCCTGTGATGGGTAGGGGCCAGGCAGGGGATTACGGAAAAAAGGGAGTAAAACGTGACCCGTGAATAGGCTTGAACCTTGGCAGTGAATGTGGCCTGTCCAAAAAAAAAAATAGCTTAATCCCGGTGACAAGCAAGTCTAAATACAAAACAGCAGAACCCCACGTAAAGCTGCCCGCACAGACTAACAAACGAAATTCACCTACAGAGTCTTGCGACGGATCATAAATGTCTAGAGTTAAAAGCGCAAAATAACAAGGGCTTCTATCCCGCCGATACACCATAATCATTACAAAGCTGTGTCAACGATAGGACCCTTTTTACCAAAGCCAGGCCTTGCATGTAACCCCTCCCCTTAGTACCCTCCCACAGGATGGCATTTATTCATAGGTGAAAAAGGAAGGGTTCGCCAGGGTGTCACGCATACTTGGTACTAGTTTGCTTAGAAAGTGTTATGAATTGACCCCTAGAGATTTCACCCAAGCTACGGTCCTGGTCTGACAGCAAGGAAGCCTCTAACCGTGTTTCTATACTTTAGTTGTGTGTTCGTGTGCATTCCATTTTTAAATTGGTTGATTCTGTTTCATTTTACAGAGCTATGGAAGGAGGAAGTGCATACAAAACGTGACAAACTTATTGTTAAGTAATGCCACACTAATTATATTTGGTTTACAAGTATTGAAAAATGACGTACAGAGATCTTTACCTCAGCAAATCCATCAACGGGCGATTGTACAATCACGTCACTCAGCAATTAGATTTTCGGGATATAACTTTGCTACGAAAGCTAGTTTGTCTTTACAAATACATGCTCTTTGCAATGCGCAATGCACCACTGCATAAGTAGCCTATCTGCCACCGTGTACAAAATATGATTGTGAAAGACGTAGTACACCAAACAATTAATTCCTAATCTTGGTTAGATACTTAACAAGGAATATGCCGTACAGCCTGCTACGTATGCAGCCTAGCACCACTTCAGAAAAGGAAGAAGTCAGGTAGTAGGCCCATAACCAGACTTGGAGAGCGGGGGAGGGTGAACCAGGCTCAGGGGGTGCTAAGTTTTGGCTATTTGGAGAAGCATAATTTTTCATAGAATACCTCAGCAAGTCAGTGGACATACAAACAGCTAGGAAATAGACTTAGAGAGCTATTATTGACATTATCTGAGTTTCGGGGAGTTATTCAGTAGTTCAAGTTCTATAATTTCTGAGAGCGTACATACCATGAGCTTAATTTTCACATACCGACTTTAAATTTGAAAGTATGCTATAGTACAGGAGCCTGGCTATGCCCTCATGGGGGGGGGGCAAACCATGGAGCAGGAGATCCTTGCCTGTATATGCCCCCTTGGTTACGGGTCTATCAGGTAGTGACTTTAAAATACATAATTTAAAATAAATTCCAGGAAGGATTATTTACCTCTTTTCCAGCTTTGCTACGTGTCTTCTTGTCGAAGTTTCGAGCGTTAAATCAATGGGCTCTGTATGGCCGGGGCCTCGTTTGAAAATCAAGGCTCTAGCCATGAAGCCAAGGTGGTTTAGCCTTTGTTCAAATATTTGATGAAACACTCCCAGTTCACCTCCTGAACAGATACCTACTTTTGAAACAGCACTAAGTCTCCTTTGATGCACCCTCACCAGAGATCACGAGTAGTAGATATTTACAGGTAATTATAACCCATACATCGCATGTGATGGAAAGAGCATTCAACTTGAATACAAGTACTCAACCAAATGATTCCTCTTGTCTCCATCGGCCTCTCCCCCCCCCTCCCCCTCTTATACACATTTAATTCACCTTTTTTTTGTTCATATTCACAGTTCAGTGTACCACATGCAGGAGCCTAAAATGTAGTTATACCAAAGATAACAAAATCAGTTCTACTGAGAGGGCATACATCCTGTAGAACTGATCGGCTGGTAATTAGGCTATTTCATCCTTATGGGCCAGTAACAACCCGGTACTTTATTCACAACCGATGACTGTAAAAGTACAAATAAAGCAAGAACCACTTTGTATCGGTCGAACCGTAAGAAATTCGCTGAAATATTCCACAAAGTGGTTCTATTGATAGAATTTCAAACATGCATTCATACAGCACGATAAATTATAAGGTATTACCTTAACTGCTCATGGTAGCTCATGGTAACTACAGAGTTTGAATAGGGGATTCTAGAAGATAATTCACGGAGAGCCTGGGTCACGCGTTCACTTTTCATTGTTCTGGATTGTGTGAGTTACGTAGTAATCAGTACCAAGTAACTTGTACTACCAATGAATGATACCAGTTCAACTCTTGAGACTACTGCTCTCATTGTATGCCATACTCGGAGAATCCAGTGAATGAAGCCTTCTTGCTGTGATCTCCTCTCATCTCATACCTTCATTCCCACCAAACCAACTGCCAGGTTTCCGTCATTGTTGAAATATAGGTACTAGTTCAACACAGCCTTGGATCACACAGTAACAAGATGTCCACCGTTACAATAACAACTGTTTACAAAACCCCACCCTAAACAAACAGTGTTTTAATAAAATGTTATGCAGCGAATTTGCTACTGCCAAACTGGGAGAGGGAGAGGGGACACGTTGGTGCATGAATGCATGTTTTTACGCTAGTCAGTCCATCTTAGTCTATGATTTGGAGTGACTGGGTACATGTTGTCAAACACACCATCACTTTATGAAGCAACTGGTATCTACATTACAAAGTGAGTGGGGCAAAACCCTATGAGATTCCAGGGGAAAGTTTCCAACTTCAAATTCAAGGATCCCGGCAATTCGAAGGGAATCGAACCTTTTCTGTGCGAAGTTAATGCGATGGGAAATACGCCATTTCCCATTGACGTCCCGAGGGAAATAAAAATTCCCCAAGGGAAGCTTTAAGTCCCTATGGAGTTTTCTACTGTCTCTTGGGGAATTGTTAACCTTCAGTTATTAAAAGTTCAATGGAAACTACTCGTGAAATGCGGTTTTGACATCCTCATACAGATTTTTTCTGCATTATCTGAGAAGAAAGTAAAAGTGAGCTTGTATGCCGTGCTTATGTTTTGTTGCAGTTCTGATAAGTAGCCTATTCGACACTGCCACTCGGGGGGGGGGGAGAAGGTGGGACAAGGGGATCATGGTCCGCAACAGGGTGTTTAATGTACCCCTCTGGCTATCCCTGATTCTGATTGGATCAATCCTCCTATTAAAATCTTCGTAGCCGATTACCACTAAAAGTGACAAGGTCAAACCTCAATGCTGCTTTCGGAACCATTCAATTTGCCAGAACTGAATGTCGACAGGCAGAGTTGAGTTTGAGATTCAGTAATCCTACCGTCTGACTCTTAAGTTCGCCGGTACTCTCAAAGTTTAATGGAGTGACGGGTGCAACATTCACAGTTAACTGTCTTCTAGTATGCTATTTATCCGTTAGGTCGCGAGTAACTAGCCACTGCCAAAGATTTAATATTCCACGGGTAGACTGAACTACAATTTCGAAATTCTAAGAAAATTCTAGGCTCAGGTATTACTCACTCCAGCCCGAAGGTTATACTAATTGCTTTGGACTTGTTTCTGCTAAGAAGTTTTATTCTGTATTGCAAGTCTTTTACCTTATATTGTGCCCTTTTAAGCGATTTTATGTGGAATAAACAAGCTCAAGGTAGTTCTACTTGTCGGAGTGACTTTTCTGGTGTTTTGTCGTTGCTCCACGACCTGGCGGATTAAAATACGACATCTCAGGCCAAGACATCCACCCTGCTGGCCTAAACGCTACCATCCTCAAACCAAAACCCCCATATTCTTTACAATATCTTTAAAAATTTTCAATATTTTGTTACATTCTTCATATCCTATTTTTTGGCTGTGGGTAAGGAAAGGTGCTTTCTAAGAAAAGGGGAAGACACCCGGCCCCACTCTTTTTGAGATTTTTGTCTATGTGTGGTGGCTTGGATGCAAAAAGGTGCTACCTTTGGTAAAGCCTCTACTCTTTAAGGAATTTTTCTTGTTCTAAGGTTTCCCAGATCTAAAATGGTGTTATCTTTAGAAAAGCTTTGAAATGATTACATGATATGAATTTGACTTATTAACTGAATTTTTCGGCTGTCGCATGGCACATCTAAAAGGCTGGTAGCCAGTGCGAGCTGCTTCGTCTTAGTACGCCACCTAGTGAGTCACCATCTGTGAGCGCGTAGCCGTAGCGTAGACCTTCCAAGAAAATGTTGGGTGAAAATGCCTCTCAGATAGGGGGAAATGACAAATTTTAGACCTTGTAAGTTGCATCTAAACATATTTTCCGATTCCATGCTCTAAAAAACAAATTTTACTTTGATTTAAATTGAAAGTTATTTTACAAGCTAATTTATCTCACCAGGGTAGCTTACAATTAAAGGAAATAATAGGCTATCTAATTTTTAGCCTGCTTATATGCAGGTGTATTCAAGCTTTGTATCTTGAAAGAGGGAAGAGGAAGAGTTCCTTCGTCAGGTAGAGAAACCCCTATAAGAACGTGTTCATGGTGGGGGTCCGGGGACCTCTCGGAGTTCCCGTGGAAAATTTGGGGATAAAAGGAACTATAATTATATCCGATTTCCCAGGTTATTTATTCAGTAGCTTTGTTGACAATTTTCTGTTTTTCTAGTGTCCTTCGTATATCCTTAATACCTGTTTTAAGTAATACTTTTACTCTGTTCCGTTGTTCGTATGAGAAATAAATTTGAATTGAATTGAACTTGGGCCTTGAATCATAATTAGGACAGTGAAATTTTGAGCATTTTAGTCATTTTTTTTCTCAAGTAGACCAATTTTCATTTACGGTTTGGAAATCTCAGGGGGCTGTCGCTCCTTGCCTTTCCCCTCCCCGGAGGCTACGACCATGGTGTGTGTACTCATGTAAGTCAAAAGAGACAAAACCCACGAGCTGTTCGGGGATGTTGCGCTGTTTCTCAAACTACATTTTGGGTGGCCATTGTTTAATGGATTCATTACCATTTTGTGCAAGTTTAAAAATATTGAAAAGCACGACACGACGTAACTTCGGTGAACGTGTAACACGTTGTTGTCCCTCCCCCGAGATAATTTCAAGCGATGTGTTTAAAAGAAAAAACCGGGAAGAGTTTTCTTTGACAGACAAAACATACAAATTTAGACATACAAACTTTGATAAATATGACCAGCTTGGCAATTAATCAATTTGGTCAGTTGGCAGATGAGATCTTAATTGAAAACAATAACAAAAACGATGTCGCCCTTGTCTAATTTGTCAAAACATAGCTTAACCGCATGCATGCAGTATCAACATATACCTTACCATATGTACAATGTACATTGTACATGCTGCTGCACGCTTCACTAGGCTTCAGTACAGTAACTGCATAAAAACCTTATTTTGGTTGCCCCTCTTGAGAAAAGTCTTGCCCCCCTAACAAAGAAATTCTGACTACGCTACTGTTGTAGAGACCAAACCTGAAGGGTTCAACTACTGCAAAGGCATACTTACTGTGTGGGAAGGAAATCTTTGGACGTTTTAACACTATTTATACGCTGTAATCCAATGACTACTGTTTACAGTGGGCGACTGTCATTTGAAAGATGCAAGACAGTAAAAGAGTCACCCACGCCCAAACTTACGACATTACAATTCCATAAATACTCGTTTTGAGGGACGACGGGGAGATATCTAACCACCCTTACGGAGAAACATAAATTGGTAAAGTTGTAATATATCAATTTCTTTGTCACTTAACCCCATACAGCTTGTTACTATGGGGCATGGTCTTCTTTTCACTTGTTTTGTGACCCACCGGGGAGGGGGGCTCAGTTTTGCTACGGAGTGTTTTCTTAGTTAATATTACAGACGAAATTAAGCCATCCCGCGTGCAGAAAGTGCACATAAATGAGACAAACGAAAAAAAAACTGGTCATTTTTAGGCTTATAAAATAGCCTACTTGCAATGAACTTCCATCTGATCTCCAAACGAAAATTAGAACTCACCAAGCTTTTCACACAGTCATCGAATCTTCACAAACTTCTAACAAAAATCTACTCGACCAGTTTACAAAAGAATGGGACAGAAGGAAGTAGGTATAACCAAAGGGGGATAGGACTAACAAGCACTGATTTAAAATATTTATTCTTTTCAAGTTTGTTAAATACTAACGCAAAATGACCATGAACCGAAAATATGTTTGAATAACTTTGTGTGGGCAATAAAGGTTCAAATCACAGTCACCGCCGTGCGGTGGTTACTTAAGTTTGAAATTGCGGTATGAAGCCTCTTGATGCCGTCCTTGTAACTTGATTGTAGTTTGGGGCCAGGGTAGTCCATGGTATAATTTTGCTGATACTTTTGTAAACGAAATGGTAAGAAATTTTTCACCACAAATCATTAACCATGGTAAAATTACATGTTTGTCAGGCCCGACTTATTTTCAGTTTTCTAGCAGAGTATTTATGTTACCATAGCCATTTTTTGAATTGACGATCTTAATAAAGGCAGAGAAGAGTGAATAAATCTTGGCATTCATAAATTTTGTTTCCCTCCATACTCACATCTGCATGGAAAAATAAGTGTGTGACATTAAACATTGTATATAGGCATCCAATGTAGTTGTTATAAAATGGGTGTGATATGATCACTAAGAAATCTGAATCAACTGAAGGCGTTTAATGAAAAATTTGTCAACATTAATAAGGGGATTATTTGCATAATCTAACATAAATATCAAAAAAGCCTGAATCAGTATTCTAGTACCACTCACCTAGAAAATGACTAATTTGAGCACTGAATAGAAGATAATACAACGCACTTTGACATTAAGACATTTTGATTTTGTACTTCGTCTAGTCTGTTATAAATGGGGACCGCCCGGTTGAACACGCCTTGATTCCAGCCAGGTATTATTAAAAACCAACAATATTCTCAACTCATTATATCCGATCTCAAATAAACAAATAAACATAATTGACTCTGGTAAGATAAAAATTTTCTCCTGACTATCAATATTTCCCTCAAAGGGGAAATTTTCATTGGGTAAGAAAAAGTGGCTTAAATAATTCCATATATCATCTTGCCACCATTCTTCTAGCTTTGGAACAGTGTCGCCACCAATGCTTCTAAGCATAATTAATAGTAAAATTGAAGCTCTGTTTTTGTACTTACATTGTGAATGCGTGGTCGTTACTACTGCAAAGAGAAGCGATAAAGTAATGTAGATCTTCATTCTGCGATCTGTTAACAAAATAAAAAAGTTAGAAGAGTAATAACTCATGGAAAAGTAGCTATAACATGATTAAGGTTTATTTGTTTCTTCTTTCCATATTCTTCGAACTGAAGATAAGAAAACTAATCCCTGTGGTGTAGTTATGCGACGACGTGCAGGTATAACATAAAGAGAATTCTTATTGCCGTTTGGCATGCATAATAAGTAATATAAATGAGCCGCTCCATGCGCCAGTTTTACTTATGCTTTTGTTTTGCAATTCTACATGCAACGTGATTTTAATTTAGGGGAAAAGTTCTAATGTTGTTTAAGGACTTCACAAAGTAAGGCTTGCCATCCAAGGATGGTGTTTATTGTTTACCTTACCATAATCTGCAGAAGTTAATAATTTCATACAACTATTGCTTTAAAAAAAGTATGCAAAATATAGTTGAAACGAGACGTATTCTAAACGATTCGTTAAACTTTTGACGAACATCATAATTTTGTTGATTAAACTAAAGATCAGGTTATCTTATAGAGAGAATTGTAAACTTGGGGTATCCCTATAGCTCTTAAATACATGTCATACCACGTAGTGTTATACAAATTTTACTTATGCCGTGCCAGTTAACTAATTTATAGAGTTACTAAGTCTGTTTATTCAAAATAAAATTAATAATAAGGAGGAGGGCATTACTTTTAGGTATGTTACTTCTGAGGCAAACGATAGTTAGCGTTTTGTTTACGTCGAACACCGGATTAACCCCCAAAGAGCACTGCTATCCTTTGAGGGGCCATGTGACCTTAATCTTATTGCAAAGGTCCTTCGGACTCCTTCCCAACTTGTGATTTGTTCTTAAGGATAAGACTGCCAAAATATTTTTAATCAGAAAGCCTAAAGGCATAGTGATTCCTTGCTGAGAGGAAATAATTTGTTGAACTGACTCGATTCATCTCTTAAATATACACTTCTTGACTTACTCATTTCTACGATGTTTTCACATCTTGATCTCTGCTGACCTCGTATGACCTTTGAACCCTACCAAAAAGTGAATAACAATATATGTAAAAACATGTAACTCGGAGGAAATTATACCAGGGACTGTCTGCGTGAGAAACAGAGCTCTAATCCACTACGTTATCAAAGAACTCGTTCAGCATACAGTATTTTTAATCATACTTATAGCCAAAAAATCCTTTTCACGTCTTCGTAAGAAGTCAATTCAAATAAGAATCATTACTGTAATAGTTCTGCTTGCGACAAAAATAAATGTTTTTCTCTATAATTTTATCTTTGGAATGGTACAAAATTCAGCCTTTACTTTTCGTTTGTGACCAAACGCCTGACACAATTTTGAGGTCTATTTAATTTACGAGGTTTTCTTAGTTTTACCTCTGATGACCTCAGATGGCCTTCGACCTCCAACAAACCCAAAGGTTCTATTTCTCTCAAGGTAACGCATCTATATACCATATATGAAAAGGATCCATCATCCCTGTCTTGAAATATCGTGTTTTTTCAAGGTTTACGGTTTTTGACTTCTGTTGACCTCAATTAAATGACATTTGACCTCTTCTGAAAACAATAGGGTTTTTCCTTTGAATGTTAAAGGTATATACCGAGTATAAAGATTATCCATCATTGCTATCTTGAGATATCGTGTTTACAAGCAGTTTTTACGAATTTCGTATATTCATCTCCGGTGACCTTTATCAAAATCAATACAGTTTATCTTTTGACTATAATTCAACGACATGCCAAGTATGAAAAACATCCATGCTTCCTACCTAGATATATCGTGTTTACAAGGTTTTCAATTTTGACCTCTGGTGCCCTCACATGACCTTTGACCTTCACCAAACAATGAAGATCTTCCTCTTAATATAATGATTCTAATTACCAAGCATAAAAGTTATCCATCATTACTACCTTGAGATGTCTTGTTTACAAGCTAACCGTCACAAATACGCATAAATATAGTGACATACCCGTTTACGGCCCAATCGGGGAAGCTGGGGTATTTTAGGGGAAAGTGGTGATATTTTTTTCTTAGGGACGCATGGCTTAATTGAATGCAGTATTGGATTCTTACACTAAGACTGTCCAAGCTTAGTATTGTAACAGTTGGAATTATGCCGCCTTCTATGTTGGACCTCCTGCCAACTAACAGTGGATACACTTAAAGTGTGACGTTGACATGGGATGGAGGACTGTCCTCATTCTACAAGTTACTTGCCATTTTCATGAGTGTAACGGTACCACTACGTACTTATCGGGGATATATTTCATTCTCTCGGTCTGGAGATAAATAAAAAGATGGTCTGCATACTACTTGACAGCCATCTGAGGATACTCAAGCGAGTTCTCAGGTGTTACCTTTTTTTCACCCCTTCAAGCATCATTTGTTACTCTTTAAAGAAATTTTGTTGTCGGAGTGGGGGAGGGGGTGAAATAAGCCTGAAAGTGAAAATCACTAAGTCGGGGGTTTCAGTTAAAGGAAAGAAGTTGAAGAGGAGATCAGGTACGTAGCTAGCTTTGGTCGGGGGCTGAAGAGCAGAGGTGGCTTTCCCCTCAAACCAATCGAGAACCTTAGCGTTCTCAAAGTGTTGATATTATAATTATATCACTCACACTAAGGCATTTTGGGTCATTCAGATGAAGTGGAAAAAGGCCCAACCTTTTTCCAGTCTTCATCAAGAAATTGGTCAGTTCAGCCACTGATGTGTCTTAGTATTCATTTATTTGACAAGCTAAACGTCCACCTATCCTTACCCATTGCATGAACAGTTTTTAAATCAAACTTGTGTCAGCTAGTGATTCAGTACTTTTATCGTCAGGAATCCTTCCTAATTCAACTGTAGTGAAAAGGTTACACTCTTTCCCTCGTCTTCACCAGCAATTACTTAGTTCCTCTTTTTTTAAACCAAATGTTTCGTCACGATCCAAGCGCACCCTTCGCTGACGATTCTGACGCTAGGACAGCTTATGTGAAATTCTTGTTCCTTTGCCCAATACAACGGCAACCTTTATTCATTCTCCCAACACAACTTCCCTCCTCATCAAATTGTTTGGCACCTGGGCATATTTTTTATATTACAAATAAGTTGTGACTTGTGTGGTGTACTTAATGCATATCAAATGTGACTTACATGTTGTCAAAACCTACAATTTGGAAATTACGTCAGAAATTTCTTTCTCCAACACTCGAGGGTGGAGGTTGAACCCCAAAATGAATAAAACGGAAGACCCCTGAGCCTACTCCCCTAGGAGCAGAGATGGCGCCAGCGGGGGGCAGGGGCCATGGTCCCCGTTGGGGAAGACTGCCTCCCGTCTGGGAAGGCTGCCACCGTCGGGGAAACTTTCCAGTTTCGTCGATGAGCCTTAATTTTACAATATAATATGTAATCCCAACTACCTTCAGTCGCCCCGATGATCTGGAAGATAAAGCTCTATAAAGACCCCAGATTTTCTATTTTTCCATAAAACAAACCAAATTTCTTAAATTTTCTTCCAAAAAAATCCAAATTTTTCAAAATTTCTTCAATAAAACTCCCAAGTTATTGTTAGAAAAGGCGTTTGCGTTCCGAAAATTTAGCGTTCCACTTTCTTTTGGCAACTCATCGCCTTTGTTCCTGTCTGAATTCTTCACCCCTCGGAAGGTTAAATCCTGGCACCAGTCCTGCCTAGGAGAGAGGTACTTTCGGCACCGTCTGATTATTTCCTACCTTCCACTACTTCATTTATACGAGTGGTTCCCTTAAAGTCGTTTTTGCCTTTCCCCTTTTTCTGGGGCAAGTAAGGCTACTGGATGACAGGGAAGACGAAAACTATATACATAAATTACTCCATCCTAAGGCTGACTACTCAGGCTGAGGGTTCTGAAATCCACGATACGTGCAGTTACCTATAATGGATCGACTTCATATTCAAACTGTGACTACCCTATTTACACGACTGCTTAGGCTTTCCTACTATAGTTGGTACCCTGTGGATTCTTATTTGGGTATGGATGCACCTAGGGCCGTCCTGGGAAAATTGGGACAGAGCAAGGGTCTCCCCTTTGGGAATCTCCCGGTTGCGTAAGATTCTTTGGATGTAAAATGAGGCTATTTTTGTCCCTACTTTGAGCTGACCATTTGCTGAAAAAGTTTCAGTAATTAGTGAATGTTTATTACTTTGGAGCTAGTTCTAAGGGGAATAGAAGGGCGTTACCCCTCCACTTTCGGAAACGTGTTAAATGTATAAGGAAGCTTACAAAAGAAATGGTACAATCTCTAGCGAAGATTGGAAGTGATTATGTTTGAAATATCAATAACTAAGAGGCTTTCTTCTTTTCCCTCTTTGGATAAGTTTTCAAGAAAGGGCATCGTCTTAGGCGAGAAGTGACAACTGCTCCCTTTGAGAAATTTGTTTGTGTGTATGTTTGTGTTTTTCTCTCTTCTAAGAATTCCAAATTTTTACCCGATCGGAGGGCAGTAAAAATTTCCCACGAAGGGCTGCCCCTTAGCGTCACCCGTAAACTTTTTCTAACGACCAGGTCTTAGAAAATTTGTGCATTCTTCAGCACAACCTAAATACTAATAAGCTTTGCACGCTTAGGTTTTACTGCTTGCTCCTCTTTCACAGATTGCTTTCCTATGGAGTTAGGGGACGTCTTCCCTTACCCACTGGCTAGTGATAACACAGGTAAATCTCCCTGCACACTTCCCCATGCCTGAATTTTTCTTCATGCTTCGCGCTCCGTTTTAAAAGACGTTTGCTTCTTGCAGTGATTCAGTAAACTTCTTTTGTGAATCGGTAATTTCTTACAAAATGGGCCAAATAAAAACTCTAGTCATATTTACTGTATCTAGTTGGCTTTGACCGAGAAAAAATATCCAAAGGACAGTGAGACTCCACCCTTAAACCCCTCTTCCGTATCTATCGAGGATTCTCGAATCAATTTCCCTCTCACTTCCGAAGTCAGTTTGCTAATTTTCAGTCTACTTTCAAGAAGAATATTTACCCTGTGAAAACAGTACGCCAAACAGCCATGGAATGAAATTGTTTTTGTTTGCAGAACAAACAACCATGTATTTTTTTGAACTCCGCAAAGATGAAAACCATTGTACAGAAGAAAGCTAGTCCAATTTCCACAACCCTACTGACATCATATAACAGCGACTGAAAATTGAAGGCAGCCCATAACAGCAATGGATGGATCACCAAGTGGTGCTAAAGAAACCCTCACGTTGTCAACAATGACATATTATAATGTACTTATAGGCTTAAATCTATTGGAATCCTTCCCGTTTGTCCCGTTTATTGTGGAAAAATTTCTAATTTCTTAATCTTTATTTTTGAAAATACAATAAGTCTTTGTTTACATTCTCATGACCATTCTAAGGTAACAAACTAGTAAAAGAGAGTATAGTTACAAAGTTCATAAAGGTGCTTACCACTGTAGGTACAATAGGCTAGAACTGTACATCGTATGTAACAACAAAATCGATCACTGCATCAACTTTCTTCTTGATTAGTGAAAGTAAAAGATAAACCAAATGTAATCGTATCTGCGATTGGATTTCTTACTTATATTGTAGTTCCAGCAGTTTTCATGGTTCACACATGAAAGTGGAGGCAAACAAATATCTTTCATGCTTCTTGGCATCCAACTGGTAAAAAATAACATTCTACTCAAAGTTAAAAGTGTTTACACTGTATGGCACACAGTGAGGATAAACAACAGTTCTTTTAATTGGCATTGTTCTTGTAGTCAATAGACTTTATTTACATTTTAAAGTTCCTTATATTCACAAACCTCTTATTGGTCCACTGTCCATTTTCTGTTACAAAAACATTCTGTTTTCTGCTCATATCACTTAACATCTACCATTTTCAGCTGTGGATATGCTTACCAATATTGGTAGATTTACTTTGGGAAGCGTAACATTCTATTTTGTTGCTAACATTGAGATCTTCACTGCTCTGTTAGTCTGAGTGTATGCTAGTTGTGAACATCAACCTGCACACTGGGGACACACAAACACATCTGTCATGCGCCTTGGCATCCTACTGAGAAAAACTAGCATTATATTCACTCACAAAATGTGTCTTCAGTCTTTGACACCCAGGTGGGGTTAGGAAACAGTGCCACCCAATGGCCCAGTGACTGCGGTCAATAAAGATTTTATACAAACACGTGTGATATTTATAACCTGTAAATAGCTGTCCATCTAAAGTCACAATACAAAAACTTCATTTTTTGCACTCCTCTTCATCACCAAACATACAGTGACACTTTCAAATGTCTGTAGAAAATAACAGGGAAGCGTCCAACTATTTTAATGTCCCGTTTAAAAATATTACAACCAATTCAGTTGCTTACAGTGAGATCACTACTGCGATGATAGTCTGAGTGTCTGTTACTTGCAAACATCAAGCTGCACACTCGGGACACACACAAAAATCTGGTTTTCGTTTTGGGCGCCAACTTGGGATATGTAACATCATATCCACTTTTAGAAAGTGTTTATACATTCTGACATCCAACTGGGGATAGGTAAAAGTGCCCCAAATTTGTAATGAGGTTAGGGTCTATAGCGATAAATATGTTACATTACTGACATCAATAAACCTCTTGAGTGAACCGGTAGCTGCCCACCTATTGTAACGCAACCCACGTCATCACCAAACATACTTTACTTCCAAATGTCAGCAAACAGTGACAGTGGATCTCCCTACTATATGTAGCGTCCTGTTTAAAAATACTACAACCATATTAACTGCTAACATTGATATCATTACTGCTTTGTGTAGGCCTGAGTGCATGGTACTAATAAACATCAAGCGGCACACTGGGAACACACATACACATTATGCACCTTTTGTATCCAACTGGGGATTAGTAACATTATATACAATGTTAAAAGTGTGCACACCTTCTGACACCCAAATGGGGACAGGTAACAGTTCCCAATATTAGTGATGGACTTGTCGTCACGGAAGTTTACACATGTACTAATTCCTGATATTCATTAACCTCTGGTATGAACCACTAGCTGCCCATCTACAATCGCAAAACACACAACCTGTTTTTTTTTTGAACCCACTTGGTCACCAAACATACCCTTCCACCCTAAAAGGCCAGCAGAGATTGGTAGGTAAGCTTCTTCTATTGGCAACATCTCCTTCAAGAACATCATAACCCAATCGTTTGCTAACAATGACATCATCACTGTCGTGTTAGTCTGAGTGCATATTACTCTAGTTAATTGCGATATCAAGCTGCACACTGGGGACACATCCACAGATCTACCATGCTTTCTGGGATCCATCTGGGGATACACCCTATCGACAGTAAAAAGTGTGTGCAACCTCTAACACCTAAGAGGGGATATCAAACACTACACTGGCAATGGGCTGGTGGTCAATAGTTTTTATATGTGACATTCATAACCTCTGAATGGACCACTAGCTGTCCATTTACAGTCACAACATAAAAATAGTGTTTTATGTGCCCCACTTCAGCAAGTACCAGCACACGGTTGCAGGTATAAGCTTCCTACTATTAGAAATATCGAGATTAAAATCCCAGCCATATCAGCTGCTAGCATTGAAACGCAACTACCTGTTGCCTGAATGAATGTTCCTAGAGAACATCAAACTGCACATTGGGGAAACATAAATGCCTCCTGGCATCCCACTGGGGATAAGTAGCAATACACCCTTTGCCAAAAAGTGGGTACAACCACCGACACCCAAGTGGGGATATGTAACAGTGTCCCACATTGATAATGCAATTATAGTTAAAACATTCATGCAAAATATCCTGATATTTATGCACTTTTCAGCTAACCACAAGCTGCCCATTTACAATCACTCCATAAAAACAGTCTGTAATTTTGCTCACAAACCCACCTTCATCAGCCAATGGGACTTGAAATTTTCAGGAACTTTAAGCAGCAACGATTTAATGCCAGATGATATTCTAATTGATGATAAATGGAGTCCAACATTATAGAGCAACCTGAATCAGTACACGAAACCTCTCCCTTTCTAGCTTTCGACAATATGCTGTTACGTACAAAGACTAAATACCATTTTTCGATGTTCTATTCTTGGGGCATTTCTTCTTCTTCAATCATTGCATTAGTGGCTTCCTTTTCTTGAAAATTTTAAGAGTAATGTTGTTACCCAGATTGTGCATACGTGTAGCTTCTGCCTGTTTGTCTTATGTCAATGGTACCTACTCTCGTTGGTTTGACTTTAAGGTGATTGCTACTTTGAACTATGCCAGTATTTTGCCGATGGCTGACTTCTTGGTCTGGTGGGATTCTGGTGCTTTTTAATGCACAAGTAAATGTTTAAATCCTGTAAAATCAAAACGAAGTATAAAAAGACATGAAACTTGGAGGAGTAACATGAAGAAATCCTGGCCTTTAGGAAAATTTGGCTTAGATGACTAGTAATTACAAATACTTACACTGTCATACACAAAAGCAAATTTGAAGGTGAAATTGTAAAAATGGGTTTCCTTTCGTTAACCCCACGAGATTGATAAAATACCAGTTGTAAAATTATCTTTCCTAGAATTTTGATCACTTGCAGTTTGTAACATGTTAAACTTTAAATGACATATATTAGTATATTTTATCATGCAGTCAAATGGAACCCATAGTTTCTAACATTCAGACATTGAACTAAGCAATGAAAGGATAGTGGGGGCAAAGAATAAAAGTATCGTATGCAATGTAGATAGTGGGGTAAATGTATTTTTGTATTTTTGGGGCTTCATATAAACATATATTTCTGTAGAATTTTTGTTAGTTTCTATTTTTTATTACATTATTTTAATAGTATGAACAAAAAAATGCAGGGGATTAGAAGCCAAGGCAACAAATTGCAAAGTGCTTAGTGAAACTGCAGCCCTAGAGGAGCCCCCAAAACTAATTACAGCAAGTTGGAATACACAAAATGCATTTTAACATGTGTCTCTCCTGAACATGTTGTATCAAATCATTTTTAGCGGATGTCCAAACTTTGCTTCCATGAAAACTCTTGTTTTACAACGAAGTAGACATACCTTTTTCAAACTACAATTTGATAACACCGTCATGAACAACTTATATGTGTGGGAACAACAGGATCAATTAAGCGGAATTTGCTTAAAGTAATTACAAGACTAGCAAGCTATTTCAACACATCTGACATTAGGTGTTCAAAAGTTCCCAATGGAAAAATTACTGTTCACCCAAACACCTTCAGGTTGATTTCATATCCACTTCTTAATGCTTAGTCAGTGAAAGGTCTCCGTTTCTTCTGTTTCTTCTGACTCTTCAACAGATTCGTATCCCTCTGTCTCCTCAGTTTTTATTGGACCAAACAAAATATACAAATTTTTAACTTACAAGCACAGTACCTCTGGCAGTGGGTTAAAGTCATTTCCAGTGTGATCACTCTAACTCGACTTTGCCTAGCAAATTTTCTCGGTACTTGACAATTCAATTATTTACAGAAGTCTATCATATACTATAAAAGTAACCTTCATGTTAATTTAATTCCGATTTGTCCAAACTTCGGACTTGAAGTACTGTAGTTGCCGAGAATCCCTAGCATTGATATCCCATTCTAGTGCAAGAAAGTAGTTTGAGGCCCTAAATAGTTAGGTTAGGAATACAGTAATATTCAGGCGGATCCTAATATTATGTTCAAGAACGTTTACAAAAACGTTTCATTCATCTTCCTTTATTGCCACATGTTCTACATGATAGCACTCTTTCCACTGACTCCCACATCATTTCTGAAATTAATATATAATATTGACTGACCTGTAACAAGAAGGCAATCCAGAGATCTTCAAATCTCATTTCCCCTATCCTATCCAAATAATGATCGCAAATTCCTTCTAGTCCAAAATGTAAACATTGACATGATTTGACCTATGGTTATAGTAGGATAAGCCAAGCAGTTACATATTAGCAAAGTAAAACACATTTCAACTTGGCAAGATGAAAATAGCTAACGATCTGATTGACCTCTGGCATAATAAAATTCAGTCATAAGTTTTCACTCTCAGGTACCAGCTACTAATCACGTTTGTAAGCAGACTCATGGTTTGAGAGGACTTTGGAACAGACTTTTGTTTAAGTGTTGGCAAATATGTGCTATAGTTTACTAAACCTTTGATCTACACAGTCAAAATACGACAAGTGAAATTTCAGAATTTTTCTCATTACTTTCTATGTACTGTATGCTTATGTTTCATTACTTTGCAGTCCACGGAAACAACAAAAATAGCCTACACTGACCCCTACATGACATTTGACCTTGTTGTATTCAGGAACGTAAGTTTCAAAAAAACGAAGAAATTTTGAGGACAAACTGGGCACACTAAAAGCAGTGCACTCTTTGTGTTCAAGGAGGAATGTCATCGTATAATACATCAGGGGTCATTAAGGGCCAAGCCCCAGACGCTCCTGGCATTATCTCAAACTAAAAGTTGCAAAATTTAAATTGAACTTTACTTTAAAATTTTCAGCTGAAATAGCAAAATAAACACAAGCAAATAACCCTCACCTCATCTTAACAAAACTACAGTATGTAAGCTACAGCCATTCCTTCGAGCAGTATTGACCAGTGGCCAAAAAGCCCCAAATTTAACAATCATAATGTCTAAGTTCCAACCTATCTAACAGTGCATGAATGTTTGAGAAAACATACATTAAGAAAAGTCGTCTACAGATAGGTAAGGAAAGACACACAGACAGTCAAACAAAGGCAGGCAGAGAGTCAGACAACCAGCCAGCCAGCCAACGACAAACACAGACAGACCGTCAAACAGAGAGATACAGACAGTGAGTGAGGAGAGGTATTTTACAGGTGGCACAAGTTCGGCATTAAATGAATATGAATAAACCATATGGGTGCCCTCTGCCCTTTTGGGGCTACTGCCTGAAGAAATGCACAGGAGAAACTTGTTGTCATTAACGTTTTATTGCTCTGCTATGTTGGCTTGGTCGTTTGAGCTTGGCTTCATCATTTTCTCTCTTCATATGAATAAACCACATGAGGGCCATGGGCCCTTAAGGGCTGCTGTCTGGAATAATGTATAGCAGAAAGTTGCTCTAAGTGGCAATTTTGTCAATCCCAAATAGTAGGTGTTCGATCAAAAAAAAGAAGAAAAGTACTTGTCTCTTCATATAAATTTTACCATTTTGTGTGGGCCCCCTTTAGGGCTGCTGTGTAGGGCTCTGCACAGAAATCGTTGCTGTGATTGGTGTCTCAGTATTCCACCGTGCATTTTAATCATTCTGAGTATGTTTCATCCTTGTCTTCCTTCATGTGAACTTTACCATTTTTAGTCCTCTATTTTTAGGCCAGTAGTACAAGATAGGCCCCTGCTGCACCACCGATTCTCCACTTTTAGACACATCCTAAGATCATCAGATCATCAAACCTTTTGTCTCTTTTCGTGTCATTAAGTTGACCACCCTGACAATCTACATCCTACTTACCATCTTTTGTCCTTGAAATTGGATAATCTGAAACCACCAGAGTCTTGTCTTTCTGTCCATCTACAGTTTCCCACTGTATCACAGTAAAAACTGTCCCTTCCAAACGGCTTCCGTATTTATCAACCCCACTTCCTACAATAAACAATTTGAATAAAAATACAGATATTTTATTAAGAACCTAGGCCCAGTTAAGAAAGAAAACCATGAATTAAACACGTAGCTACATTACCGTAGGAATGTCTGACTCACGGGTACCCCTTATAGGTACTGCATAAATGTTTCTACTTTTCTTAGTTCTCCATGTGATTGGATCCCTCTTATTCTTCAAACCCACCTTGATCAACGTGTAATACTTTTCATTACTTTCCGCACATGTAGCTGTTACTTTGTATACTTTTATTAAGTCAATCCTTAACGTATGTGTGTTCTCATTTACACAGATTAAAAATCTGGACAGTGAAATTTAATCAGGAACAATACGTATGATTTGAAAAAGTCCTCCATGACAAGGTAATTAAATTTTAACCCATGATTGTTGTAAAAGGCTACTAGGGACCAATTTTTACATTTGTTGTAGGTAAAAGGGAGTTCAGGTAAGGTTACAATGTTGATGGTGTGTAGCTACAAAGGAACCCTCCTAGGAATAAAAAAATTATCATAAATTCCTTGCCCTCTTAGCACTACCTTCTGACGTTGATGATGTACAGGTAGCTGTAAGGGGTATTCTGTTTGGACTAAGAGATATTTTTTTAAGATATTCATAACCCTAGCCTTTGCAAGGCTTTTCTGTTTGGAACAATGATAAATTACTGTATATGTAGGTATTGGGATGAATTGTTCTTGAAAAGTTAAGCTTAAATGACAGTGGTTTGGTGCAGGCAACTCTTTTTATAAACTTGCATTGTACAGTTCTACTTATTGTGAAAGGTCTTGCATGACCTTGGCAAAAGTTTAGGGTTGATTAAACTGAGTTTTTATGCTTTAGTCATGCTTGCACTATGAAAACTGAATTCCTGAAACAAACAAACAAACTGTATAGTGATTTACTTTATCTTCAAAGGAATGCGGTACGCATGGGCGGAAAACAAGGGGGGAGACAGGGGGACATGTTTCCTCAATATTTTTAGGGGGGACATATTATCAAATGTCCACCTGATATTTAGAGGTATACAGAAAAAATAGATGTTGTAACACACATTTTCGATGTGATAATTGTAATTTTAGCCTATTCATGGCAGCTGGGGAGAAATTCAGATCAGAAATATGTGATCTGTGTCCTCTAAAATGCACGAAATGGCTTGGCTCCCAGGGGTTTTGCCCCTGGACTCAACACGGGACCTATGGTGGTCCCCCTGTACCAGTGGCGTGTTTGGGGGGCCTTTGTGCCATGGCCCTTACTGATGCCAAATGTTTTAGTTCCTAAAAATACGTAAATTATTTTAACACAATTTTACTTCAAACGGTATCATATGTGACATCAGATTGCATGTTAGGACACCTAATTTTTCAAAAATTTTCAAAGGGGAGGGGGACATCCCATTTGGCCATGGTTCCCCATCACTGATGCCGAATTTTTAGTTTAAGTTCTTAATATTACGGAAAGTTTTTAACATATATTTTAGTTCAAAAGGCAGCATATGTGGCACCAGATTGCATGTAAGGACATCTGATTTTTCAAAAGTTTTCAAAGGGAAGGGGAACATCTTATTGGGTCATGGTCTTACGGATGCCTATTTTTTTTAGTTCCTAAACATACTTAAAATTTTTAACACAAATTTAGTTTTGAAAGGTGGCATATGTGGCACCATGTAAGGACTCCTTATTTTTCAAAATTTTTCACAGTGGAGGGGGACACGCACATAATTTGGCCATGGTCCCCCATCACTGATGCTGATTTTTTTGTTTTAGTTACTAAAATACGTAAAGTTTTTAACACAAATTTTAATTCAAAAGGTAGCATATATGGCACCAGATTGCATGTAATGACACCTAATTTTTCAAAAATTTTCAAAGGGGAGGGGGACACTCCTCCCCTTAGACCCCTCCCCTCAGAACGGCGATCACACAACATACTGCTTGGCCCCCGTGAGATAAATCCTGGCTATGTCACCGCCCTGCACCCCTGGCCGGTGGCCCAAAGTGTTCACCCAAGTAAGTGTTCTCCAATAATTTTAACAGATCGCCGAACCTGGTGGTACGGTATATCCATAAAGTTGCACACTGCATCTCTGTACGGTTATGATGCTAACTGCACACAAGGGTTGCCCAAATATTCGTGTCTCTGATACTCTTTCAGTCATGACCAAGAAAACCAGTATCAGATTAAAACCAGGACAAGTGGATGAGACAAAGGCAAGCAAGTGGCAGATCAAAGTGAATGTTTAACCAATAATGTACTTTGCGTCAAAGTTTTTCAGATAATAACAATTTTTTTTAAAAAAAATTTAATCGGATTTAGGGAACTGATGGGCATATGTAGCTTTATCTACGTTACCTTTTATGTTTACAAAAAAAGCATTCCCAAAGTTTCCTCCAAGTACAAAAAATTCCTGGCAATAAGCATGAAATATTCTGGATCGTTTCTACCATGATTATGAGTCTTACGGCTTGTATGAGATCACTATGCTGTTTATGACTTCATTTGACTTCCCCTAGCCCTATCTAGATTTAATTTTTCTTTATTATCTGTAAGTAGCTATTCCTTTTGTACTAAGCCATTAAATTTTGCCAAGGTTCTTAATTCTTGTATTTTTATTCATAGTGAGATTTTTCTGTGAAGAATATCTTATGAAACCTTTGTAATTTACCAGTTTTTGTTTAGGATTCGGTTTCTTGTCTAGAGCATAATGTTTAGCTCAAAGGATTCTGAGATATCGTGTCCTACTGAAAACACTCGAAATCTAGAGGAGGATCGCAGGCTTTCAAGTGACTCCAACTTATCCCACTCCCTCTCACTTTTACATTTATTCTTGGAATTTCTTTTATTTCCTTATTTAGCTACCATTCAGTAGAGAATTTGCAGAATTGCATAATCACTATTCCTAAATACAGACCTACCAAGTCATAAATTTTCCTTGAGTACCAAGACATTTCGAATCTCTAATACGTAATGAATATTGAAAAAATTTAGTGAGACGAATAGTTGAAAGGGCCTCTATTAAGTGTCAGTGACAGATACTAAAGATACAGCTCTATAATGTTCTGATGCTTAAGGGTTATCATTTTAGGCTGAGGATTCAAAGGCCATACTTGGAAGTTGGATCTAGGAAAAAGGAAAGGTTAGGGTGGGGCTGTACTCAGGTCACTCTCTTCTTTTAAATCTGTGCCCTTCATGGGTACCGTACTGCATAAATGTTTCTACATTCCTTATAGACCTAAAGGAATTTACATTCACCAATTATGAATGTGCAAACTGAGGGTGACCTTAACCTTAACCCTAACCCACCTGAACCTTAATCCACCTTTATCTTTCATATTTCTAGCTCCAAGTACTGAATGACCTTTCAATCCCCAGCCTCAAAGTCAACCTTTAAGCATCAGAACATTGTTGTAGTTGTATCTTAACTAGCAATCACTGATTCTAAATAAAGCGCCCTCTCCGCTATCGTTTCAATACTGTAGACATACAGATCGGCAGAAATAGGGATCAAGTGATATGGCTTCAATTAGTAATAGGATACATCGTAAATGAAGTACAGTACTCCAGAGAGTGCGCATGAACCAATTTCATATTTGGTAATCATTGAAACAGTTTCAGCAACGATTTTTTTTTTCAATTTTTATTTACTTTTATCTATTTGTGCATAAATGATAATGACTAATGGTGCACGCTTGTAAAATCATAAGATGTTGTCCCAAAATATGAGCCTAAAATTAACACCATTCAATTATTTTATTACTTGTACTGTTAAACATACTAGGCTACATGAGTGGGTCTACAGCCTTGGTGTTTAAATTTAAAGGTAAACATTATCTAGTCAGCTGAATTTCACATAAGTCATGTGTAAAATAGGATCAGCACTTTGTGATACTTTTAAAACATAACTTTAGTATAACTTTCCATATCATACTTTTTCCTCCATAACTACAATACTTGGGACATGGAAGTGTAATCATTACACTGTCCCTTTATTTTTACAATATATGAAAAAATGTAGAGTCTATTCTTGTTTCATGTTTATTTGAAAAGCAGTCTACTCTTTCCGGTGGTCTAATTTATATCGTAGCACTTTCTGTGTCACGCTTTCAATGACCTTCTACACAAATTTTGCTGGAACGTAAGTTTGATCACATTCTGGAAATGAGCTTATGGACATACTATAAGGAATAGTAATTTACAGGGATGTACTTGATGCTAGACAGCTAGATTATTCTAGTAGAAATTGGTAAGTGTACACTGCATTTATAGTGCAGTAGCCTGTGTTTGAAGAATACTGGACTTACCTTATCTACACCATGTAAATTAAGTGTCATTACAGTATATGCCCATACCAGCATACACCGGCCTAACTTTACAACACACTCACATCGATAGTGGCAATTTACCTTCAATTTTTCCCATGTATCCCCTTTTTACACCATTTTGAAGCAAACCCTTAACTTTATCCCCTTAAGTTAGGATACTGAATAAGACTGGAAGTCTGCTTCTGTTTCTTATTTGCAAGATAATTCAGGGAAAGTAATGATACGTTTGAAGATAAATTTCTATTCAGTAGTAGCAATATATAACGGTTATCATAGAACATATCACTAAAGGTTATATAGGTTAGGCCATTCACTATCATTAACGTTAGGCCTAGCGTTACTTAAGTGTACAGTATCTTCCTTTATGCTAAAAAGTGGTCTTGCATAACTGAATCTTTTTTACTGAATAGATATTTCTCAAAGTACCATTTTCACTATAGAATGCCATTAAAAAATTATACTTACTCTTTCTGGTTCTGAGGTAATCGGGGATACATATCAAGTTGTCCTCTCTCGTGCTCCTGGGAAAGACGAATCTTCTGGCTGACGCGACTGCTAATATCCCGCCGTCAAATTTTTCTGCCATTTAGAGCACAAACGCGATTGACGGTCGAAAGGTACATTAACGTGTGTTAAGTGTGATACTTACACAGTTAACACAGGTTAATATACCTTTCGATCGTCAATGGCGGATAGTGCTTCAAATGGTCTAAAAGTTTGACGGTGGGCTCTAAGCAGGCCCAAATGGCCTTTCCAGGTGGATTTAGAAACGGGTATATCCCTCAGTTTCGGCATTACCCCAGTTTACGGGTATGTTTTCCTGTGTGTACCCCCGAAATACGCCCTTTACAAAGCCACACACACGCAAACAGACAATCGACGGCGTGATTGCATATATTCCTTATGCCTTCTGGAGAAAGCAAAAACGTAGTAGTATTAGACAGTCGATGAAACACTTAAAAATCCTAAAAAAATACATGGTGTTTATGGCACCGTCGTTTTTACCAGTCGATCTTTGCCAATATGAAATAACATCATGAAAATGTATTGTTTAACAGTTCGTTTAGGTAAACTATTTTGCAGTAATATACTGTTATCTGAAATAAGAAAACAATTTCAGGTTTTCTTGTGACTTGTTGAGCCATTGATTTTCTTCTGTTTATATTTACTGCTTTTATTGTAAAACCTATGGCTGCTGTTTGCTTCTTAAGGTGTTATGCCTTGAAATAGTGGGATGATTGGGCTACTACTTAAAGCATTCTGTACGACGTCGGAATCATTCCGAGCAGGCAATTCTGTGCATGATTACAATCACACCTTGGAAATTTTGTGATTGAATCAATAACAATCTTGTGGGCAATGTAATCATCGCTTACAAAATAGCGTAAGTACCAGAAAGACTATCAATTGACATTTTCAAGCGACGTTAATACCAAACTTAGTTAATCAATTCCTGTTCAAACTAGCAAATTTCACTTTGTTATGAAGCAACAATCGTTTTAGTTTTAGTCGTTTTACTTTTCAATGCGTAATACAGCTGTTAATTTGCAGACAATATTTTCAGCCTAGTGGTTTTATAGTTCTGTTCAATAAGGTTCACTCAAGTGAATAAGCACTTTTAGTGCTAATTTGACATTAAACCTTTGTAGTGCTCTCATAGTAGTAAATGTTTTAGAACAATAAAACATTTACTAAATGTTTCTAAAACATTTACAATAGTAAATGTTTTAGAACAAAAGTAGTATCGTTTTAGAACAATAAAACCTAGTGGTTTTATTGCACTGTTCAATAAGGTTTACTCAAGTGAATAAGCACTTTTGGTGCTAATTTGACGTAAAGTTGGTAGTGCTTTCAAAGTAGCACCTCACAGGCTATTTTATGTGTAATTACTAAAACTAGTTTTTTATAATAAGCGGTAATTGAAAAAAAATTCAAAAGGTTGTAAATTTGAAGAAAAATCTGTAAAAATACTAAAGGTTACTAGGAATGTATGTTTTAGAGATGGAATTATTTTTAAGAAAAAAAAAAACTGGACCAGCCGTATAGAAAATTTCTTTTTCAAGTTGAAATGTTAAATATTGGTTTCATAAAGGCACAACTATGAAAAGCAGACAAAAAACCTACTTTGAAAATGTAAATTTACAGGTACCTTCAATAGGACAGACTTTGTATACAGTAATGATTGAGTATGTAGTTCTTCTGTTCGGAGGTTTGATAAACCTTTAATTAGAAAAGATTGTACTCATGAGATAGTGGTCCGATAGCGAGAGTCAGGTTCTTTATTTACAGGTTAGAGTTTGAGAAGGTCGATTGAAGACAACATTTTTTGTAAATTCGTCCAAGGGCTTTTGAGCTTTTTGGTCGTAGGTAGTGTCTACCTTACCAATTGCATAATCCATTATGTCCTCATCCTTAGGAAAAGTATCATGGTAATGTTCCATGAAGTATTATTGACACTCTATTGAAAAAAGGATTTAAACCATTGCAAGATTTAATGATATTGGGCAAATTCAGTTTGCTGCAACGGAATGAAAGACATATTATTCATCTCGGAGTCCAAATCAGGCACGTCGGAAGGTATTTGAAAGTGGTACGATATTTTTCGGGGTATTTTTCGGTGTTAGAAGGGGCAGAGCCCCTCGTGGGGGTTCAAGGGAGCGAAGCCCCCTTGAAGCGTTTGGATTTTGAAAAATGAAATTGCGTATTTCCATGGGAAGTTAATACAAGTGGAATATTGATTTCAAGTGGGGATCCTTCCTTTGTCACTACATAAATGTGTCGTCTTGGGGAGGGTCTAAGGGGAGGGAGCGTTCCCCTCTCCTTTGAGAATTTTTTATTAATTTAAGGTTGCTTAGGTACAAAACGGTGCTATCTTTGGGATTTTTTTGGAGCTGATCGGACATGGCTGGAAAATGTCCATAATTTAGTGAATTCTTATTTTTCCGACTGGCTGGATGTTTTTACTAACTGCAGTGGCGGCGTGCAAATTGCACCTTTTTTATGCACCCTGCGTTTTTGTATACAGCAGTAGGGATCCTTCCTTTGTCACGATATAAAGGTATCATCCTGAAATAGGGGTCTAAGGGGAGGGGGCGTTCCCCTCACCTTTGAGAAATTTTTGTTAATTTAAGGTTGCTTAGATGCAAAACTGTGCTATCTTTGGGATATTTTTGGAGCTGATCGTAGTATAGCAAAGGTGTGAAGGACTAGAAAGGCCGTTTTCAGAATGCTTTTTAGTCGTAAGTGTATTAACAATCACCACTGCCCTCCCACCACTGCCTTACCCCTTTTCTTCTCCCTCCCTCTCTCTCTCTCTTAGCTGAAAAGTGGTACGGTAAATACCGTACTTACCGTAGCGGTTCCGACGGGCCTGGTCCAAATGATATAAAAGGACCAAGTGTTAAAAATGTCCCGGCAAGGGGTGATAGCCCAGTTTTCAACCTTTGAGGATCTTATGGGCTTCAGCAGACACCAATAAATATTCATACAGCCCTGTGGTAGTATAAGATGATATGGAGTTAGTTTTGGTATCGACAGTCTTGTCTCCCTAAGATATATTGTGTTAGTATGACTTCTGCAGTATAAACTCTAAACGTGCCTCTACATTTGTTTGCATATAAACAGTTACTTCCACAAAAATAACACTGGTAAAGTACTTTTAAAGTGTGCTTTTTTTTTACACGTACTAGGTGTGTACCCGTGGTTTTACTCACCTCTCACATGTGCTCAAACGTTCCAACCGGTACTCAAACATTTCAAAACCAAGTTTGCATAATCGTAGTCAATACTTCGAAGTTGTATTAGTGCTCCTGCTCAAGGCCTAGACATTTTACCTCGAAATTGATACTGACACTAGAGACGGGAAGATGTCACCTTCACATGGAAAAATATTTTATTAGAATGGTGACATCGGTTGTCACAAGTGAGAACTCGTACTTTACTGTAACGTATCTGTATCAACTGATATGTTTTCATACCAATTTTGTGCCGGCAGATCTCAGCTTGCAAATATTGTAGTGCTTGTTCGAAGAGCTGCCTCAGTTTAGGGTGTCGGTCGATGTGTGCTAAGTCCTTACAAACTTCTGTAAAGCGGCAAAATTGATGCGAAATATTCCCACGAATTTCTTTGAATCAATTACCGTTTTTGTAAAAACAGGAGAGCATTGTTTTAATTTTGATATCAAGTTTTCCACTAAAATAAAAATTTCATCGCGTTCTGAAAACTAATTGCAGCATCTCCATATAAACAACTACATAATATTCCTGTGGTGCTACATGCCAAACTTGTGGTATTGTCAACCCAGTATTCAACCAGAAGTTAGGTGTAGTGGTTTTCTGGTTTGTGAAGAGAACAGAAAAGTCAATAAATTCATACAGAGTAGAATTTTATTACTCTATTTATGTTCGATTAAATTGGTGGAAATTTGGTACGCTGATCGGCTTTATTTGGATGCCTATCTCAAAGTATGGAAAATGATGTGAAGTTTTTATTACAAAGTTTCAGTCTTGAGGGATGTAGTAAAGTTGTTGAAATACTCTATAACCCTAGAGATGACATTTTCTTTTCTACCCGAGCAACATAAATAGGCAATAGTTTCCTTACCTCAAATCTTAGGTTCAATAATTTAGCTCATGGTGTTAGGATCCATGCAGTACGTCCACTAAATAATTAACAAAGTGAACGGCAACTGACAGCAGCTACTTTGGCTGAGCATCCAAAACCCGTTATAAGTAATGGAGTGATGGACTATATGTCAAGTAATTTTGTTTTATGCGATTCGTTGTTTATGTAAAAAGATCTCTGCTTACCGCCCAGCACAAGTTTTCCGTGGTAAGTCATGCGTGAAGTGTTGACGTGCTGGGAATATTCTGTCTTTTGATCTTAGGGTAGATTACACAATCTTTAGATAAAGTTTTATTTTTGTAAATCTTCATATTAGCGGTAGACATAAGTAGCAGTAATCATCATATCAGAGAAAGTTACATGTATTGAAGAAGTTTTCCTTCTAGCGTTGACAATCCAGGGACAATTAGGGACATTCCCGTTTTTAATATTATTTGGGTCGGTCGATTGCAAATAAAGTATATGATTTCCCACTGCAGTAAGCAGACCAGTATATTATAAATGCATGCAAGGTACATGGACCCAGAGGCGCCGACAGAGAGTGGAGATTGGGAGTATTACAGACGATTATGTCATATTACCATCCCAAGTAATCCCTGAAATCCGGCGTAAACTGTCCATATAGATCTTGTGCATTGACGTCACGCGATTTTATTTTAGAGGATTAACAATGAAACACACTGCACGCACGAAGTAGACTTCGCACGTGCCCTTAGTAGGCTAATGCCCGTATCCGACCGGTACACAAATCAGCCGTCTGCATTTGTTGGTGTAAGTTGCAATCATACGCGCTTACCTCCACCGGGGCGCACTCTTTTTTTCTGAGACGTCATATGCATAGCCTTAGGTCGCGAAAAGGGCGCGAAAAGACACCTCATCCTAGCCCTTCAGAAATCTATAGCTTAAACGATTAAGGGGATCATTTTAATATTTTTTGGTCGAAAATCGGTAATGCCGGCAGCAATTCATGAACCTTTATGACTTCAGAGGACTTAGTTTCGAGTACATAGTGGGAGAAACACAGACGAATGAAATTAAAAAGGTCTATCAACTCAGTTACCTTTTTTACTGTTACTTTAATCCACCGAAGTTGATTTTATAGTTTATCAAAAGATTGCAAATGAACTTCGTCGTTGCAGTAGTTTGTTGTACAACACAGCCAATCAAGTGAAGATAAGGCAAAAAGTTTGACATTCCCCAGATTTCACTACCACAGGACTTTAAGAATTTCGGTTCATTTTGTAACCTTTACAGTGTCGTAGCCAGACTTTTTATAACGAATGGGTAGACTCCACAATTTTATTAGGTCGTTTCAAATACAGAATCATGTATTTGTTAACTCTAGAGTCTAGAACATCCTAGTGGGGGTCGCTACTAAGACAAGAGATATTTATGGGTGCTTGCGTTTCCCCAGGATTCTCCTTCCACCACCCTGACCTTCGCCACAGCCAGCTCGATGACATTTGTGTGTATACTTACCCCTAAATCAAGAATGGATCAGTTTGAGAAATGGGAGGGACTTAAAAACAATTCATCTTCCTTCGGGTTTTCACAAATCACAGATCTGTGAGAATTTCGTTCATTTCCACGAAGAACCCTAATAGACCATATGTATATGACGTCACAGCACAGAAAGTGTTCCCTCGTTTGGAGGCAATCGTGTATCATTGCACGTTACACCAACAAATGCAGACAGCTGATTCATCAGCCAATCGGATACTCGCGTTAGTCTACTACACGCGCATGTAAGTCTACTGCGTTTATGCCATGTGCTTCATTGTTTTGCCCCAAAAGTGATGTAGCGTGACGTCAATACATAAGGTTTATTGTGGCTTGTACAATCGAAATAATCTTAAAGTACAACACATCGCCAAGAATCGATCAGTTCAGCATAGCAAGTAAGCTTAGCAGAAGGTTTAGTGATTCCTTGCCTCTAAAGTTATTTTAAGTAGGCCTACTTTTACTTTACGGGGCCTGCACTAGGGTACTTTAGACCTGGAAGGGGGTTTCATTAAGATTTGCGTTAAGTTCTTTCGTAATTCGTAAGTCACAATATTGCTCGCTCCGTAAGAACTTTCTAAAGTGTTATTCACGAAAAGAACTTACGCACTTCGTAAAGATACGCAGCATAACTTGTGTGTGCGGTTGCATCTGCTTTGTCACATTTTAAGCAAATCACTTTGACTCTTGTTGTCAAAACGTCGCGCAAGGTTTTGTGGTTAATGGTGCGTTTCTACGGCATGCACAACAATTTGGTACAGCGTGCCTCTGTATGAGTTTCTGTCGCTTTTTGATTACTTGCCAAAGGCAACATTGACTCACGCGGGCGAGTGTATTCATGTGAGTATGTGTGTGTATGCATGCGTGTATATCTGAGTGTTTTTTAAGCTTAGATTGTAAACACGATATCTCAAGATAGCAATTATAAATACTTGCCACACTTTGTATATGGATTTATCATAATAGGAGAAAAGTCTCTATTGTTTTTGGTGGAGGTCAGAGGGCATGTGAGGTCACCAGAGGAAACCGAAAACCTTGTATAGAAGATGTCTCAAGTAAGGAAGCATGCATACTCTTCACATTTGAGATGTGGATGCGTGGCCAGAAAATGAATCGTATTGTTTTGTAGAGGTCAAAGCTATGTGAGAGGGCCTAAAGGGGAAGTACGAAAAGCTTGAAAGTTGCTTGTAAACACGGTATCTCACTATAAAAATGATGGACACTTTTCATACTTGGCATATAAATTCGCCATATTAGGAAAAGAACCCTGTTACTTCTGGTGAGGGTCGGAGTTCATTTGAGGTCACCAGAGGTCAAAACCGACAACCTTGTAAATTCAGTATCTCAAGATAGGATTGATGGGCACTTTTCATACTTGGTATATAAATTCATCATATTGAAAACACCCTGCACTTTTTGGTGGAGGTCAAAGTTCATAAGAAACCAAAAACCTTATGAACACGCTATTTCAAGACAGGAATGATAGCTACTATCATGCTTGATATGTAGATTTTTCGTACTAAGAGAGCGTACCCTATGGATTTTGGTGGAGAACAAAGTTCATCTGAGGTCACCAGAGGTGAAACTACGAAAATCTTGTTAACTTAATTGATAGTGTGCCATACCTACGGAAGCTTAAAAGTGCCATCAAGATCACATCATCTTTTCCTATATAAGCTGACAATTTTCAGAGAAATGTCCATAATACAAGATAATATCTATAGAAAAAAACACGATGAACTGCCCGCTTTGAAAGATCTGGTGATTTCAACCTTTTTCTTGGAAATGAAAAATAATGACTCAATAAATGTCGTGATTCCAACAATTTTCTGCAAAATGTTGACTTACTGACTGCTGTGCAATTGAACAATTCACCGATAAGTGATTAAACAATGTTGCATCAGATGTTGTGATTTCAACATTTTTTTGCGAAGTGTTCAATTGTTAAGTTATTTTGAACTAAACAATTCAACAATGTTTAGCAAAATAATTAAATGATGACTTCTCAGGAGTTGTAACCCCAACAAATTTCTGCATAGTGTTGAATTGCTTGCTTTTCTCCAAATGTGCAATGCAACACTTTTTTACCAAGAAAGCATGAAAGCTTGGTGACTCCTTGCCTAATTTTTACGATGTTTTCACAATATGACCTCTGCTGACTTCACTGGACCTTTGAAACCCACCAAAAACTGAATGATGAAAAATGGAAAAAGAAAGTGTCTAAGGAGAGACTCGAATCCTGCCATATGTGTGAGAAACTGAGCACTATTCCACTACGCCATCAGAAAACTTACGTATGATATTTATAGTCATGCTATAGTTACGGCATCCTTGAAACGTGTCCATAATACGGTAATTTAAATTAGATTTATTACTGTAATAGTTTCGCTTGTAAAAACGTAAATGTTGTTTTCTAAATTTATTTTCATCTTTGGAATGGTACAGAAATTCAGTCCTAACATTTGGTTGATCACGAAACGCCGGATACAATTTGGAGGTGCCATCCACTGCCTATATTTAGTTTTCGACGTTTTCGTACTTTCACCTCTGGTGACCTCAGATGCCCTTCGGCCTTCAACGAACCCATAGGGGTCTCTCTCTGCTAGAGTTACAAATCTATATACCAAGTATGAAAAGTAACTATGCAATATCGTGTTTTTTCAAGGTTTTCAGTTCTTAAGTTCTGATGACCTCAAATGACTTCTGACCGTCACTGAAAATAATAGGTTTTTTCCCTCTCAATATGATAAAGTTATTTAACAAGTATGCCAAGTATGAAAAGTGTCCATTTATGCCATCTTGAGATAACGTGTTTACAAAATGTTTTTAAAAATTTCATATTTTTACCCCCGTGATCTCAGAAAACATTTGCCCTGTACCACATCCAATAGGGCTCATTTTCAGACTATAACTAATACACATGCTAAGTATGAAAAGCATGGTGCTTCATACCTAGAAATATCTATTTTGCAATGTTTTCGACTTATGACCTCTGAAGACCTGATATGACCTTTAACCTCTAATAAAAATAGGGTTCTTTCTCTCAATATGATAATTTTATATTCAAAAGCATCAATACTCTCTTGAGATATTTTGTTTACAAGCCAAGCATCTTCAACACACAATAGGGCCTACACACGAGCACCCATATATAACTCGCTAGCGCGATTGCGTAATTCCCTTCGCCTCCGGCAAGGAATCAGAAAATGATGAAATGACAACTAATCAGATGTCCAAATGTTAGAAATTTACTGAAAAGCAAACTTACAAATTGCTGACGTCTTTTTAGGTGACAAATTCAACAATTTCATGAAAAATTAAGACTTAACTGTTTCCATGTTCTCGTAATTCCAATGATATTATCCCCCAAGCGTGTAATGTGATTTTTTTCGGCAAAAATATTAAAATGACTTCTTATCAGATTGCGTGATTTGAACAATCTTTTGCGAAGTGATTAACTCATAACTTAGCAAATGTTGTCATTTCGTTAATTATCTACGGTCGTTCTTAGGAAACATCGCGTACTTTCTCTTCCAACAAGAGATATTAGAAGAACCAAGGAATTTGTTAAATTTCCATGTTGTAAGTTTCGGATTATACGAGAACAAGACCATATTATTAATTGTCGTCATAGTATTTTTATGATTTGCTGAGCAGGCACTTGCGCCAGTGTTACATCGACTTGGTAAGGGGAGGGAGACTAATCTGTGACCAAAACAAGTTTCTTCCTCTCAATATCAAAACTTTATATCTCAAGTACGATAAGTAACAAAAGACAAGAACTAAATAACAAAAAACTGAAAAAATAAGTGCTTGAATGGGGCTGTGAGAATGGGAAAGCAAGCACTTTTCACTCTACCATCAACAGACACTTTAATTATTTTTAATTATAATACGGTCACAGCCTCCTTCACACAAGTTAATCATTAGGTAATTTAAATTGGAATATTTATGAATTATCAATTCATCACAGTTATGCTTTTGAAAAGATAAATGCTATTCTCTATAATTTTGTCCTTAAAATGACACAAACATTGATCCCTCCTATTTCGTTGGCCACGAAAACTACACAATTTGGAGGCACAGCCATTGGCCCTCATTTCGAGATATCCTATTTATGAACAGCTTATGAAATTTTGTAATTTCATGTTTGGTGACTTCAGATGACTTGGACCTTTACCAGAACTAAAGGAATTTCCCTCCTTAATATGACAATTCTATATTTCAAGTCAGAAAAGTAGTCATTATTCCTATCCTGAAATATCATGTTTGCTTCATGCCAAGATGATCCCACAGAACTGACAGTCGTAAGAGGTGACAATGAATTGGGAAAGTCTGGCAACGAATTAGGAGATATGCCCTTCACGGCCACTTTATTTATGGAATTCTCAAGGTTGACTGGTACTGGGTATATTATGACACAGGGGTTTCTTCAAAAGAACACCTTTGTCAATAATATTATTGAAAACATCAGATTGTATGGAAAATTTACACCTTCCTCGATCTACATTTTGTCAAATTCAAGCCCCCAGAACGTTATAAATAATAAAAAAAAAGGTAAGCAATAAATCACAATATCTTAACACCTGTTCGACAGCTATTAAACTCTGCTGTCAAGAGAGTTGGCACCACAGAATTCTGTGGTTGCACACGACTTGGTAAATAAAATGGAATATTGAAAAACGATCTAAGAAGTCAATAAAACTCAAGTGAGGGAGTAGGTGCAGCTAGAGAACACTTCCTTTATGAGCTCTGCTTTATGACTAGATAGATTTTAAGCTGACGGGTATTTTATTGGTTTGTACGACTGTATCTTCTGTGGCATCAACTTCTCATGTTTTTCTGTTTTTGACATCATATGACCTCCTACATCCATCAAAGGTAATATCTGCTTTTTTTCTTTCATTTTAAAAAATCTGTATACCTAGTATGAAACGTACCCGTCATTGGTATCTTGAGGTAACGTGTTTTCAAGTGGTTTATGAAGGTACCGTAGTTTCACCCCTGGTGACCTAAGATGATCTGTGGTGTTCGTCAAAAGCAATTCGTTTTTTTTTTTCGTAATGAGGTTTATCTATAAACCAAGAATTACAAATGTCCACCATTTCCTATCTGCAAATATCGTGTTCATACGTTTTCGAATTTTGACCTAAGTAGACCCCAAGGGACATTTGACCTTCCCTAAAACAGTAGGGTTATTCCTCTCTACATGATAAAATCTATAAGCCAAGTGTGAAAAGTATTGATCATGTCTAATTTGAGGTAGCGTGTTTACAAGCAATATTGTCGATATTCAAAGTTTCACGTCCGGTGACTTAGATAACCTTTGCCCTCTACCAAAATAATAGGGTTCATTTACTTACCTTTACGTTTCACCACTGTTAGTATGGAAAGTATCCGTACTTTCGTACTGCCGTACTTTCTTCTTTGAAATATCGTGTTTACAACGTTTGAGTGTTTTACCTCACGTGACCTCAATGACCTTTGAACTCCAGTAAAAACAATGTCATTGCTTCTTTCAACATAAGGATTTTTCTTTCAGTTTGATAAATCTGTATCAGAAGTGTGAAAAGTATCCACCATTGCTCTCTTGACATAAAGTGTTTGCAAGCTAAGCATACATACATACATACATACATACATACATACATACATACATACATACATACACATACATACATACATACATACAAACACACATACACACATACACACACACCCACACACACATACATACATACATACATACTCACCCTCGCTTCCTTAGCGGTACGCGGGAAATGTACCGGTAAGGAATTCGAGGGATTTCCCCATTAGCCTGGCTGACCTCCAACTAACCCAGCAGACGTACGTGTCTGGAAGGCGGGCTGCTTGCCAAGGCAGGCACGTGCAGCCGCGCGAGACTTCTCATTGCAGCGACGGAATTTTCGGGCAGCTACGCCAGTTTCGAGCTCCGCGTGAGCTAGGAAAGACGTGCGAGAGCGGAGCTCTCGCCGGCTGTACCGTGTCCTGTTAAGGACGTGTTGCTGAGTGCACCCATACATACATACATACTTTTCGAAGCAGGCAATCCATCTTTTTCTGTTTATTGCGGAGATATTATCTTTTGATATGAACATATTCCTGAAAAATGTTTACTTGTATGGAATGACATTTATGATCTTGATGACACTTTTAAGGTTCCGTACACAGTTAAATAGGGTTCGTTTACTCAAGGTGGGATATCCATAAGTTGAAGCTTCATCAATGTGATCCTCCTTGAGATATCATGTTTGTTAGCAGTTTACAAGGTTTTCAGCACTTGATCTGAAATGTCCTCAGATAACCAGTGGCCCTCACCAAAAGCAAAAGGGTTCATCTTCTCAGAGACTGTAACGCATCCACATACCATCAATAAAAAGTATCTATGGCTGATATCTTGAGATATCACATTTGTACAGAGTTTTACTTCTGGTGACCCCTGGTGACCAGGGGCGCACTACCGGGCCGTAGGAGGTGTTCCCCCCCCCCCCCGAAATTTCTTGTCTTTCGGAAACAATGGCAGTTCGTCGGGAAAAAAATCGTCACTTTCTTTTTTCAGTTAACTTTCTTCGTCAGAAAACAATATGTTTGGGGCTACAAAAATGTCGAGGAATTTTATGACCACAACATTGTACTTAAAGTGAGTTAGTGTCTGGTGGAAATATTGCTTTAGATATATTTTTCCAAAGACCTAACACCTCCCTGATTTAACTGTATGAGGAAACTACTCTGTTTGTTGGGACATCATTTTACAGACTGTTGTTGGGAAAGTAATCACAAATTAAGGATTTTGTGTCCGTAAGTGATCTCTACCAAAATCTTCAGGAAGCCATTGTCTCCTGAAGAAATCCACTTTGTCGAGAAAAATAGATGTACTGTATTGCACAATTGTATGCCATGAAATAAATGCCATGTCCTTTACTGTGAAGTAAAAGCTTCTTGGAATGTGATGCAGCTCAACCTGACTGTTCATCGGGAATGAGTTGCTGCAGGTATTCTTGGTCACCCGCGTTGGGTCGCAGTCGGATTTTAGGTTAACCACGCAACACACTGCCGATGTACATATACGTTATCTGCTCTTCATCAATCACATAAAGGGACGAGTGTATTGACTTTCTGCAACCGTGGTCCGATTTCGCAAACGCTTCTTTATTGACCAATTAATGAAAAAAATGGGTAGCAGCTGAAATAAATGATAGCTGCACAGTGCCAGGACTTTATTCAACTGCGACCCCCCCCCCCCGACTCCAATATAAATGTTAAACAGTTTGATCTTCCGATGTGGTCAGGACGAAGACTGCTGGATCGCAATCGGCACCGATAGTCGGGTCGAAAACGAAATGTGGTTCACACACTTAACCGACCCCAGCAACCCATCTAATACCCGACTGGTTCTCACTGGATGGACGCTATCGCGCCGGTGAAGTAAATAAGGCTAGCAGAGGCTTCCACAACGTTGTAGTCTCAAACTCTCTCTTTTCATGAATGTATTGTTCGAAAGAAAATGCTAGAGTTTCTTGTTAACTAAGTTGATACTTGAATGTTTACCTAGGGAGCTGTTAGGAAGGAGACACAACAACCAAATCTGTCAGACAATAAGTACTTGAAAATGATTTATTCCCATATCAAACTTTGGCTAAGAGATGGGTTCTCTTCCTCCCTTGTTAGGTCTGTCGTAGGGATTAGTTCTTTTTTGCTTGATTTGGGGTTGACGTCTCAGTTTCCCGTGGGTTTTCCCCATGGTGCAGTCAAAACGCGGAAGGACGATTTAGGGTTCTTGGCACCCTCTACTGTAAGGGGATACCGCGGTGCTATTAGTTTTTTTGCCAGACGGTTATTGCAGGCAATAATGGTACATATGTAAATAGGAGGTAAGGAGGCGCGAAATAGACTGACAGGTCTTTTTGTTTCCATTGCTTATCCCTCTTGAATTTCCCTTACTAAAGATTTTCTGCCCCTTTTACACCCAGATAATCCTGAAAAAATTGCCTTCGTTAAAACAAGCTTTGATTTGAGTTTTGTTACCGACGGGGGACAAGCGATATTCAAGTTTTGCAACTAAAAGTTTAAATGGTGTACTTCCTTTGTGTCACTACGAATTTGATGCGTCGTCTGCTTTAAGTTTTGCTCAAGCCTAAATAATTTTACCCAGTTTTGGCAAATTCCATCATCACTTAGAAACAAACTCGAAATGTAAGTTGCATGGAAGGTTTCAATAATTTTAACAGACATGACAGTTATTGCAACCAACAACGACAAAAGTGTAAAACGTCATATGTTTGTGTAACGAGTGGCAACGAAAAGTTAACTGTTTAATGTGAGGCGTAGATCTATTCATTGTAATGACAACAACCCTTACTCAAAATCCATATCTGGCTTTATATCTGGAAATATCTGGTTGATTAAAGACTTTATATGGCCATATAAAGCCATATATAACTTGATTAAAACACAACCCAGATATGCATATAAAGTTTGATATGGCCATATAAAGCCAGATATAACTTGATATAATCGTGATCCTGATATGTATATAAAGTTTGATATGGCCATATATAGCCAGATATAACTTGATAAAATGGTGATCCAGATATGTGTATAAAGTTTGATATGGCCATATAAAGCCAGATATAACTTGATATAACCGTGATCCAGATATGTATATAAAGTTTGATATGGCCATATAAAGCCAGATATACCTTGATAAAATGGTGATCCAGATATGTATATAAAGTTTGATATGGCCATATAAAGCCAGATATAACTTGATAAAATGGTGATCCAGATATGTGTATAAAGTTTGATATGGCCATATAAAGCCAGATATAACGTGATTAAAACAACCCAGATATGCATATTAAGTTTGATATGGCCATATAAAGCCAGATATAACTTGATATAACCGTGATCAAGATATGTATATAAAGTTTGATATGGCCATATAAAGCCAGATATAACTTGATAAAATGGTGATCCAGATATGTATATAAAGTTTGATATGGCCATATAAAGCCAGATATAACTTGCTATAATCGTGATCCAGATACGTATATAAAGTTTGATATGGCCATATCAAGCCAGATGTAACTTGATACAATGCAATTCCAGATATACAAATAAAGTTTTATATGGCCATATCAAGCCAGATATAACTTGATATGCTAGATATGCAAATGAGCATTTTGTTAGTTTGTTTTCTTATTTATTTGATTTGATTCTTGGATTATGCTTGTTACAAACTAAGACATGTTTTGGATACAGCATCACCTTCCCAGACATTGCAGTTATTTAGTGGCTACACTTCTGTTAATACCGCAGTGTACTAAGTGAACTTAGGCAAATAATTTGCATATTTGGGCGGAGCTTGTATCTAAACCTACATTTTTCATGATTTAGGAAGTTGAAAGTAAAATATGCACCACGCAATAAACAAAATTTAGAGTCAAATACGTAATTAAGTTTAAAATAAGAAGCCCATATCACTGTGATTACATAAAATAGGAAATTTCAAGGCATTTTTCTGTTCACTGTTATGAAATAAGTTGAATTTATGTTCTTAAGTCAATTCAACCTAATACTTACATTAAATTCTTATTCATGGAGCACTTAAACATTGTTTTCTGGTGTTCAAAGTCTCAATGAGTAGTGTGGACTATAAGTCCTATGATTCATAACTAGAGCAGATCTGTGCCATATAAAGGCTTGATCCAGATAGAACTTTATCTGGCCATATATGGTTTAGATCTGGTTCTGGTTAAGATCGGTGTTATATCTGCCTAACTTTTTATCCGATCAGATATAAATTCCATATCTGGTGCAGATATGGGCCAGATATAAATTTCCATATATGGGCCAGATATGGGCCATATAAAGAGTGAGCCATATAAAGTTTTATATGGGTCATATATGGCACAGATATGGGCCAGATATAAATCTCTTTATATGTGGCATATATGGATTTTCCATACATGGGCCAGAAATGGAGTAGCCATATATGGGGCATATCTGGGCCATATAAAAGTGAAACTTTACCTGGGCCATATATGGCCATATATGGCCTTTATATTATATCAAGTTATATCTGCCCAATTCTTGTACAAGCCAGATATGAATTCCATATCTGGCCCAGATATGGGCCAGATATGAAAACCCATATCTGGGCCATATATGGATTTTGAGTAAGGGAATAGGTCACTAAATCCTAGTTGACCCGCTAATTGTGATAGAAACTTTGAGAAGAAAAGCAAGATTGCCATCACAAACGAACATTGCTCAAGGGGACGATGGAACGTCGTGTCTCCTTCCTAAAAGATCCCTGGTTTACCAAACATTTTAAAGAGTATTCTGTACCGAGAAGATACAGAAGATGGAACGTACAATTACAGAGGAACTGGGCCTACACTGGGAAATAGAAAACATGACCACGCATGACAAACCCATGATGAAGAGGTCTGAGGGTCGAGAGGTTGGTCAGTTAAGTTTTTGTCCTTTGGGAACGTAGCTCCTTTGGGGAGCAGAAATTTTTCGGGAGTAATGTTTGCTTTCGCCCCTTAGCTCTTCGCCAGAGAGTCGAGGGGACTTTGAAAAAGTAGAAATAGAAAAACGGGCTGTGACTGCATTTATTCCTACTTTACACGACAGACCGTGTGAGAGAAGTCATAGAGATATTCAGCTCAACCAACAGTTCCTCTTGAAAGGAATATTCGCCAACGAATTCAGAGACAGAATCTAGAACGTTGGGCCTGCTACCGCCGCTTCTTAACATTACCATAACAACCGAGAGTGATGACAAGCCTAACGTGAGTGTTATGTGCCAGCCAAGGCTAACTTAGGGATAAGTAGACATAGAATCAATTGTAATCACATGCCTAGATTTAAATTTGTAGGTTTTGTAAGATATAAGAAAAGTGGGTAAGGTAATATAATAAGCTTTTTTAACGTTATATCTCATTCTTCTGCATTTTTTGTCGCTGTTGCTGCTTGTGTTCCATACCGAGCCGTAACAATACTTCGTAATGGGCTTGCCCTAGCCCGACGGAGCACGCCTATTTCTATGGTCCTGTGACGTCATATACATACGGTCCACATATGCCTTTATTCACAATAATATATACGGGCATAGTAAAATTATAGTAAAATGGATGCCAAAAGACAGAACGTCCACTTCAAACAGCTCTTGTTGGTCTTGGGGCAAACTGAATTTGGTGTCCATTATAGGGGAAAACTCCTTTTGGGAATCTCATATTAGCTCCCTACATATAATGAAAAGGGAGATGAGATATTTTACTTCACCTAACAGCTGAAATGCGAAGCTGTGTGTGAGTGTATGAGTGTGTGTCTGCGTGTCTGCATGCTCCAAACTTAGTGGGTAGGTTCCTGACCATGGAAACTTGTCGATGAAGAATTGTTGTCGACATGGGTCGATAATCAAGGGGTCAAATCCAAATAAGCTAAATTGGTTTATACCTTGTTTGCAATTAGCCTTTCAGCATGTTAGGAAAGGTCATACAACCACACGATATGTAGATGTGATGAAATATATATCTAAACAGTAGTTCATTTTAGTTGCTTAAGTTCGGGACTGAATTTTAAAAAGTGATGCTTTGTCATTATTCGGTAACCAGTATGTTAGGAAGTTTCATATTTTGTTTAAGTTATTCCATTTATCACGGTTGTCGGGTCTTTAGAATAAGTACCATCCAGTAGCATTGTTACCTTTCAAGAGGTTTTGCTTAATAATAGCAAATAGTATGAAAGCTTCATGTTAAATCTCGTGTCCCTTTTGGGGATAAGGACTTTTTGCAAGGTATTTTTCTATTAAGCCAGTCTACAAAGGGAACATGCATGGCAGGCTATAATGTATGATAGTTGAGTAGAAATCGCTTTAATTCATAATGTCCTTTTAGGGTATGAAGCTCCTTGGCGGAACAGAACCGCTACTGTTCATTTTGTAATAAAAGCAACACACCTACACATACTTAAATTTTGAATAAATCTGGATACTGGACCATCTCAGATTCTGTCCCTTACGGCAGTGGGCCATTTTGAAAAATGGTCATTTCAGGACAAACTTTTTAGTACATCAACACTTAAATGTACTTATGCCAACCAAAGGAACTGATCACACTCATGATATCTTGTACAATGATTTTGTAACAATAAAATCAATGTCTTAAGCAATCAACGTGAGGTATCACACCGTTTTACCCTTAGTTATACTACTTTATTAATCGTCTTTTTATATCAAGTTACAGCAGAAAAGTCATCACATTAGGTATGAATAATACACCTTAAAAACAGACTAAATAGAACTTAATATTATCAGACAGTGCTTATAGGCCCTTTGCGTTCATGTTAAGAACGTACACAGATAATCTGCCGATTAATCATTATTGATCAACAAATCCGCTGTTGTCAGTGTAACCAGGGCCTTAGAATTTTCCCAAGATCTTGAAAGTTTGTACCTACCCCGGAATATGCTGGTGAACGTGGAAATTTTTCCATTAGATTCAAACGCATTAACTAAAGATTAATGTTATTCTTACATTGTTTAGTTTACATACAAAAAATAAGGTAAAGAAAAGGCTACTATTAAAGGATAGATTTTTATTTTGTTCTTTGTAAATAGACTATGTTCCATACTTGCAGTTTCAAAGGTTTACGTTGGGATGTCTCGATATTTTTGGATGCATGATCTTGGGTCATTAAATAACAAGATGTCACCACTGAACGTAATACATACCATCTGCAGAACTTTGATCTACAGTAGCCAATAACCCTGTTACACAAGGTAACCGGTCACTAGTGGAGATTTGTGTGCAAAAGTGGAGGGAAGAAAAGCATTTGGTGCAAAATTTTCCTCTTGCAACAGAAACTCATTGGGAGCATCTCCAAAAAGTCAGTGGTGTACTCCTCCCCTCATTTCCACTCATGGTCACAATCATGATATCGATGTTGAAATTTTAATCTTCTAGGGTAAATGTAATGCAAATCAACTTTGTTGATAAGCCCCTCCACATTCTGACATGCCTTCCTTTTATTTGGTATTTTGCATGCACTATTTTTATGCAACTTCCTTCCCTTAAGTTGCAGTCACAGTTCATAGCAACTCCAGAGACAGGATTTTCCATGGAATGGGGGCAGAGCTATTTCACATGAGGTTATGTTTTGTTTACGCGACCATGTTGTGGCAAAAGAGTGAAGATGCTTGCGTTCATGGTAGGCTGTGCCTACACCAAGAGTATCACGGACTGTTACTGATTGATCACTTTGTACATGCATGTACTTCTACGCCTAGCACGTTTCCTTATTAACATGACTCCTTTTTTGCGCTGTCATTAGAAATGTGACGTAAGTGATATAAGTATTAAGTTTGATCGTCATTTGCAGAGCCGTATATTTTAAGACGGCTCTGATCATCTGCAGGTACGTGTGTTACTAAAACTGACATTTTAGGCATCACAGAGAATGATGTCATAACAGGATAGCCCCATAGCCTTTACAGGAAAAGTATAGGGGCGCGATAAGTGCAAAAAATCTTTGCTTTTTCTGGAGTGGCAAATGCCCTTTTTCTGCGTATACAGAAGAGGAGGAAACATGGCGTTCTTAATGAAAAGGTTAGTTGGGAGGTGGGCTAGGGTATTTGCAAAAGAGGGCCATTATGACACTCCGTAAACGGAGCATAACCATCAGTAAATGCAAAACAATACTAGAAAATTCTAAGACCCGTAGCCAGATAAGGCTCTGAAAGACTGGCAAGATAGCTTGGTGGTGAAAAGATTTTCTGGAGACGAGGTGCGAGCTGTACTAAAATGCATGAAGGCAATGGTAATTTTTGATCTTCTGGGGGCGAGAATTTTCCAGGGACTTCGTCCCCTGGACCCCCCCCCCTTTTAGCAACGGGCTTGAAAAGTTTTTACCAAAGTGATTCCAGATTGCCAAAATTTGGATTGCACTCCCCAGACCTTCACTCCCCAGACCTTGTCAGCTGCATACATACATTTTTTTTTTGAGATCTCATGTTTTTATTTAGAGCAACATATCGTTACAAGGAGAAATTAGTGAGAGGCAGGAAAAACCAGAGGATTAGAGGATAAATAAGCATATTTTAGAAATGCTTTTTTCATTGTAATCGTAGTAACCTTGACCATCTGCTCACAACGGGTGGGTGCGAGGTGCTCCTTTAAGTGTTGCTTTTGAAAAGTTATAGTGAAAAAATATACTCTACTTCAATTATTACACATCATGCTACAAATGTTATCAAACTCATAGTGTTAGATGGTAATATGACGATCCCCTCTTGATGTATACTCTTTGGAAGTTTAGAATATACCACTAGTTTTCGAAAACGCGTCTCCCAGGAATTATCACTGTATACCCTTATATTGAAGTAATTTAAGGTATTCATGCATCGACTAATACACACAGTGGAATGGCACAGATGGCAGAAGAAGCAAAATGGTCACCAATGTTAAAATGGCAATATATTATAATAAAAGGGAAAATAGTCCTTTAAAATACTTTTGCCACAATTATAACCTAAAATTTGTCCATATTCTGTAATGAATATTCAAGACGTATTTTCTGGACTATTTTTACCGGATTTTGGTCAACTAAGATGGCTGAAATAACAAAATGACCACCCATTAAATAACAATATTTTATAAAAAATAATGAGTAAAATATTCATGAAAAATATAGTGAAGACAGTTGCTCTAATTATCTGTCCATTTTTATGCCAAATAATCAACTTTTTTTTCAAAAATTTTTTATTGGAATTATGATCAACTCAGGTGGCGGAAAAAGCAAAATAGCTGTCAATGTAATAATTTAAACTTAATTACAATACCCTAAAGAAAAATAATCATTAAAATTATTTTCACACAGTTAATTAAATCCTTTCTTATTTGATATATTCAAAACGTATTTTTCTGAGTAAAATTTGGACAGATGTTAGGTTTAACTGTGTCAAAAGTATTTTTAATGATATTTTCCTTATTATATTAACATATTGGTTAAGCTGAGTTTAAAAAGAAATATTTTGAAAAATAAGCTTTGATTATTTTTCATAAAATATGGCCAGGTGGTAACCGAAACTGGCTCAAAAGTATTTTGTTGATTACTTGTGTTATAATATTGATATATTATAAGTATTATATTGGCGGCCATTTTGCTGTTTCCGTCATTTGAATTAAATGAACATTCGACGAACTTTCAAGTAAGCATTCACTGCTCTCTTTCAAAGGAATTTTTCACACCCAGTAGGCGGTATAGATCTTCATCGCTTTTTCTCGTGTTTTTTTGTAAAATTGACTAAAATTTCAAACCTACAGAGTGAGAACAACTTAGGTCCATCAAAACGACATGTCTTTACTGTCAGAGATATTTTACGCTCACTTCAGAGTTAAGCAACCATAATACTAATAGCAAAATAGAACTCCCACCAGCATTTTTACTAGCGTCAAAAAACTCTTTCATTGCATAAACAAAATTCAAAATTGTATTTTATATTAGCATTAACAACTCTTCATTCTTTTGATTCGTTCTATAGAATTCTACAGAAACAACAAATTATTCAAGGCGTACTTACTGGTTTCCATGAAAAGCTCCAATACGATTCTAAATATATTTCTACAAACAATATGCATATGCTTCAATAGAACGTTTGGTATTCTGTGCGGTCCATGGATTTTAATGTATAGTCCCACAAAACTCTTTCAATATTCCAATATCGGCTTAAGCAAACCCATCGAAGGAAAGCGCACTTGCGAAGCTTATTTTGGACCAAGCAATGTATTTTGACCTTAATCTCTAAGTGCCTTTTTTGTTACTGCCACTATATTCAGTAAAGCCTCAGTAAAACCTCAATAAAATAGAAATCTACCCTAGCCACAAATAAAAGACTCACTACAACCATCCACTAACTTTCTGTAAAAACCTTTCCAAGTATAGGGAAAGGAATACTCCTTCAAAGTAGTGTTGGAACGATCATCGGTGTTCACCATCGGTATAGGCCGATATTCCCAATTTTCATCTTCTATCGGTATCGGCAAAATTTGCCTTAAATGCCGATATTACCTAACCGACATTTATCTTACCAATATGTCATAAAAACGGTACATTGAGTATTTTTAAATGCAAGATCCAATATTTTACCTCATCAAGATAAAAGAACACTTCATCGTGTTGCCCCGTAGCCTATGGTTAGTTGCAGAATGCTTATTTCCCCAAATATCGGTATCGGATCGGTATCGGCCGATGTTGAGAACTGAAATATCGGTATTGGTAATAGCGGCTACTTTTATTATCAGTAAAACACTACTTCAAATATGGCATCTTTTGATGCAAGATTTTTCCAGCAGCACTCCTTACCTATTCATCGTTCCCTCTTACCCCCTTGTTATCCATATTTCTTTCTCTCTTATGATGAGCAAGGTTTATTCTAATAATTGTGAAGAGTTTTACGTGTACCCAGTGCCATCTCAAGGCAAATTTAAGATTCATGGTATCTACGCCATATTTAAACTCATGGATCCCACAAGGGCATTTCTACTGAACCCGATCAGTATCCTTTAGGTCGGACTTTGGACAAAAGAGGTTCACAATGCCCCCTGTCTGTCGGTTACACCTAACAACGCTCAAAAGTACATAAACCCCTTGTTTATTCCTTGCCGAAGGTGAAAAATGTATGCAAACAGGTTGGCGTGTTAATGTGTGTGTGAATGGGTGTGTATGTATGTCAGTAAGTAGGCAGGCAGGCAGGCAGGTAGGTAGGTATGTGAATAGGAAGGTAGGTATGTGAAGCTTAGATTGTAAACATGATATCTCAAGATTATGCATACTAGTCGTGATATGTTTATAAAATTATAATATAAGACGAAGAAAGCTATTGTTTTAAGTAAAGGTTAGAGGTTAGTCAGGGTTACTGGAATTAAAAACCGAAAACACTATATCGCAATGTAGAGAGCAGGAATAGTTTTCAAACTTATAATGTGGATACGTTATGGTCATTAAACGGAGATAAAAGTAAAACTAATAAAATCTTGTAAATTGACCAAGATGGGAATGATGAAAAAACTCAAGATGGGAATAATAGATACTTTTAATCCTTAAGGTATTGATTTGTCGTATTAAGAGGAAGAGACCAATTACTTTTTGTGTAGGTCAGAGGTCATTTAAGGTCACGAAAAGGTCAAATATTAAATTCTTGTAAACAAGATATGTCATGAATGGATTGATCGACACTTTCAGACTTAATATATAAGTTTTCCATGTTATCATGTGGAACCGTACGGTATTGTTTTTGGTGGAGGTCAAATTCCATTTGAGGTAACTAGAGATGAAACTACGAAAAATTTGTTACTCGCTTGAAAACACGTTATCTCAAGCAACCAGTTGTGGATACTTTCATACTGGGTATATATATTCCTCATATTGCGAGAAAGGTTCCTCTTCTTAAGGAGGTCAGAAGTCTTTTGAAGTTACCAGTGGTCAAAACTTGCAAACACAATTTCAAGATAGCAATGATGGTTAATTGAATACTTTTCTTACTTGGTTTACAGATGTGTCATATGAATAGAAAGAACCTTATTGGTGTTGGTGGATATCCAAGGTATCTGTGGTCACTAGACGTAAAACTACGAAAACCTTGTAAACTGGTCGTAAACACAATATCTCAAGATATAGTGTACATCTCAAGATATAATATATATATATATGTATATATATATATATATAATAACACTTCCTAGGCTTTGTTAATTACACTTAAACTTTCTGCATTTGCGAACTTATATAAATTTGTGTTATGGGTACTTCTTTCACCAACATAAAAAGGACATACTGAAGCAAAAACAGTGAGTTTTTCTGGGTGTGCAGCTCCTCAGGTTATACCTTTAATTAATGAAGTCTACGAGTCTGCATAAGCCATTAGAGAGCTTATTCCTCCTCCGAGCCCGTTGAGGTCTAGGGATATGACAGGGTCCAGACGCAAATCTACCGAAGTTACGTGAGAAAATACCAAACGTGAACACTTGCATGAAGATTCCAGCTGATATCCCCATAACTCTAAGAGCGCACAATGCAAACATTTTACAAAGATCGTAACATTGGAAGCTTATGTGAGGTTGAACAAAACCATTGCAATGTTCTAAGTGAGTATCATTTTTAAGGTGTTCAAAGAGAATATTGACAAATTGAGCAATTTTTCGGCAAATATTTGCATCGTGGTTACAGCTTCGTCGATTCCTACCTGTATCTTCTATCTTTAATTCATCAAAGTTTCCAACATCTGTCTTCGTTGCACAGAAGTATTGATGTAAGGTACAAATGATACATTACACAAGTTTGCCTTGAATGCATGGCAGCCCTAAAACTTAAGATGCTTTCCACACTTTGTTAAGGTCATTCAAAACATATCAGTTTATCTCCATACATTACAGAAACCTGCATTTTTTCGAGCTATCTCTAAGCATTGGTTCTTGCTATGATTGGTTGCACACTGCCCACCGGCGCTATTTTAAAACCAATGACTACATTAAAGTGCCCATGTCACATGATCGTATATTTTATATTGGATATTTCCCCTGCATTTACAAAGTGACAAAATTGCTCTCGCCATCCTTTTAAACCTTCTTTGCCGATGCTTAGGCTGACGATACTTTGTCAGAATCGAAGACGTGCACAAAGGACTTAAGAAAAGACAAAGAAATTACAAAATTTTCTTTTGCAATCCTTAAATTTGTATTTACACCTTCACCTACAGTAAAGACAAATATATCTAAAAAAAAAAAACAACCTCCCCATACCAAGATTTCAATATTGATGTTATGTTGTGCAAAAGAAGACTTGTCAAACTAGCAAACGACCTAATCGAAGATGTCAATCTTAGTTTGCTTGATAACTAGATGCTTAGAGTATTTTTAGTTTCACAGATGAGCTTAGTAACGTTTACTTATTTCTCAAAAATGTTGCAAGAAAGTTTCCCTGGTATGAAACTTGCTTCATAATGTTCACTTGGCCAAATTGTCAAATAATGGTTTTAAACAAAACATGGGATAAGTACACTATTTACTTGGCTTTAAAATCTAACTTATCGAAGTCCTTTGGAATGTTCCATAGCTTAATGACACTCTGTCTTTTCAGCTGGTGTATTTAGCTTAAAGGAAAGAAACACCCTTTAATATTGTCACTAAACTTTCCTTGAGACAGCACACGGATGTCAGTCATTGATGTATATGATCCAGGGGCACAAACTCTGATGAAAAGCGTGCCTGTATTTCACTTATTAAAATGCTGCTTGAAGCCAGTGAACCACATTATTCACTGTCACCTGCATACGTGTGTTATTGTAATGAAAAAAAAGCATTTCAGCTACATTGTAATCCGTACTCTTTTATTCAAAACAGAACCACAAAAGCAAGGATGGTGTTCAGACTCGTCACAGAATACAAAAAAATGTCCTGTTTATTAGAAAATGACTCTAGCAACTTATACTGTTACTTTCTACGTTGACAATGGCATTTGCTTAGTTTAACTCACCTTCTTTTGCTCAAAGACCTGGCAGACTTTGGAAGTAACACTTTTTAAGATGTTATTCGTATGAAGACGTTGTTTGAAAATCAGTAAGCATAACAATGCTTTTACACTCACTGTGGCTCGATCACTTTTGATTTCTTTTATGAACCTGGCAGATTTTGGAAGACAATGACCAAATATTAAAACTAATTTTAACTAGTTAAAAGTTGATGGTATTGAATGTAAAGTATTACTCAATGAGTGTGTGTTGTTTTTCTAAAAAATAGTGACTATTGTCACACCATGTTGCTCAACTAAACGTTTATGGAACCGTCAGTTTCATACGGTACAGTAAATGGAGATGAGACGCTATGATCATCCTTGTCTTCAAAGTCATCTTGGTTCGTGTGCTCCTGTTAAAGTAAAACAGTTAGATCCATAGTAAAGTCTTGACATACTTATGAATATAGGCTATTTTTAAAAGTCTAGAGTAACAAGCTATTAATCCAAGATTTATTGAAAAAGTGCCCGAGTGGCAAATATATGACAGAATATACCAAAACACTGTTAAAGGAGCTGAGTAGTGGCGTACTTCCAAAATAAATACATCATACCAAACGAGATGATTACCCTCTTTGTTAGGCTAATTTTAAAAATATTAATCCTAATGCGTTTTATATTCTCATTTAAAATAATCTTGCAAAGTGATTTTGCAATAACGTTACTATACTATTTCTTGGGTTATTTTTTTTTTACACTTGCAAGATATTTTACAATTTGTTTTTTGAATTTCTAGTTCGTTACTTTTTCTTCTAGCACCGGCAATTTCGAATCGTTTCCACTTGTATTGGTTCTGATCGATGCATCTACCCAGGCATGTATTACACAACAAATTTGGCGGGTCCGAGAATTTATTCTACTTTGACGGCTACTTAGCTCCTTTAATCATGATAAACAATGCAGGGAACATTTTCTGAAGTAGTTCTAGCCCCTGAATTCACCCACGTTTACAGTCTGTCAAAGAATGTGCAGATTTCTTTGAGAATGTTTGCCTCCTCGTTGACCTACAAATAGCCTTTGCATCAGTCCGATCAATTAGTGTCTTTAAAAAACCACAAAGCAATATTTCAGGCTACTGTTTGAGGTACGGGAACATGTACAGTTCGATGGGTGGTGATGTCGTTTTGGAGGTGAGCCTAGATAACTGTTTGCCCAGCTTTCCTACATAAATATTACAAGGTTAAGCAAACAATAGAACATATGAGAACTGTCTTGAAAGCCATTCCTTCCACGTAACATAACTGTAGATTTCTAATACTTGATAAAGTATGTGTTTAAGAGAACTTAGAAAGTTATGGTCAATATCTGAGAGATTTTTATTTTAAGTGTACTTTTCGTACTTACATTTTCGATCCGTTGTCATTACATATAAAGGTAGCCCATCAATCTGTTTATAGACTTTAATGGTCTACATAAGAATACATTTAAAAAAAAAGCAATCTTACCGCAGAAGTAGAACCTCCCATCCTCATAAAGCTTTGTTGTAGCCGTTGTAATCGAATTTCATCATGGTCCACTTCCTCGGATTTATGCGAAGTACGAAGATGCCTCCCTCCAGCCCCTGGGTTTCGGATAATGTTTGGTACTTGTGTTAATAGTGGGCGTTTCTTTGTCATTTGAAATTCGGTGTGGCCTCCCGAGACAATCTTACCAGTCCTCTGTGACTTAAGTAGAAGCAAGCAAATTCCGACAACAACCAAGAAAAAGACCAGAGAAGCAAAGGCCAGTCCAATCAACAAACCGACTTTTAAGTTTGTCGTGTCATCTTTCAAAACAGACGTATCAGATGTATCTGCAACCGTAAAATATGATTTTCCAAGTTGTATATAAAATTTCCAGCTTCATTCATGTAAAAACTCTTCTATTTTGCTATTATGGTGCATGTTGTGGTCAATAAATAGCTATGAAGAGTTTCAAATCAAGTATTATGGCCCTAATTGTATTATTGAATATCTACTCAATGAGATACTCGTTGGTCGAGAGAGATAACCATGATTGGGCCACTCGGGCAACGTTTACAAATTTTGTGTCTTGCAAAATATAAGTCAAATTGTGAGGCACAGGCAAAGAATGGAATAACTTAATCTAATTATTATCTGTTTTTTCATTGTACCGACCTTTTTTCTTCCCTTCGTTTATCTCACAGTAAGGCCCAGTGTAATTTCCACGACACCTGATAATTAGAAAATATGTGGAGAATGTTTACACAAGTATAGTAAGAGCGATAAAGCAGTCAGAAACAAGACAAAAAATACAATTATTAATACAAATTTGATCCTGCGAACGAAACGACAGTTTAATAAATCCAACCTGCATAAGGCTGTCACGTTTTTATAATTTACAAACTCTCTAAAACAAAGAAAAAATGCATGTACCTGCAAACAGTCTGGTAAAGTATCGTATCCAAAGCACATGTACCACCATTTTTACACAATGAAACAGAACAGGTTATATCATCCATCACTATCAGAAAAATTAAAGAAACATAGATTTATATGCAACTACAATTTTAAACGTTTTTAGCCTCACTTACTTGCTTTTAATCTTTAGTTAGCCATACCGTAGATTTTGTTAACAATGATGAAATATCAACGAATACTTGTTTTACATGGATTCAAACGGCTAGGGAGTGAAAAGAGGATTTGAAAGCACATAACGATAGAAAAAGTCAAATTCATATTGGATCGTTTATTTCTTGCAAACTGAAAGATTAATCTGTGTAAGTGGCATGCAAACAATTTTCTTAGATTTTTTATATTACCTTATTAAAGTCTGCTGTTAAATGATAAACTCTGAATTTCATGCTTTCAGTACATTCACACACCTTTAACGTCAAGACTTGATTCCTGAACACTAATTGAATCTTCGTTTTCTTTTTCCCAAAGAAGAGTGTTGGTGTCACTATATTGTGATGAAGTGACTAAAATTGTCCTTACATCGTCAGCTGTAAAAGATTCCTTTGTCGGTACAACCGCGAGGCTAATGGCAACATTTAGATCAGAGCCATCAGGAGAAAAGCCCAACCCGAGGCATCGTGTCATGTTTACTTCAGGATGACTCAAAACGGCATCTTCCAACTGGAAGAGAGTTACAATTAAATTAATGAAGGTGTTACATTAGCCGCAATGTGCAATGGAATCCTCTTTTAAATAATCAATGACTTACTGCAAAAAAGAAAACAGAGGGTAGGCATACCTATAACAAAAGACATAAAGGTGCGACTAAATTTACTAAAAACATTCTTTGAAATATGTGTAACTGCCAAATACTTAGTCTGGTAGCATTTACAATAAACAAAGCAGAATCAGAGTGAAAGACTCCTAGTGTTAGACATGTGTATTAAAGCACTCACTTGAGATTTCTGCGATAGATGGAGTTCTGACTTCCCGATCTTCTTGAGTCGAATTAGTTTTTATCAAGGTTATCCAGATATGAAACCTACCGCCTGAGGGCACGTTATCATACCAATCTGTCCTCACCTCTCAGTGCATTCCTCCCAAGTATTACGTAATAGTGTTATTCTTGGAGTAACACACTCTGGACTGTGTGTAGTTTACGTGTATGATATATATTATGCACTGACTTTCGGCACTCTACTTTTATATATGTCGTGCGTACAATTCTAAATTTTTCAATAGACGGTTGTTATCACAGTATGTAACCAAGAAAAATGTAAGCAATATCAGAGAAAAGTATCTACTTGAATGACAATAGAAGCAATGTCTGAGAGGCAAAGATCAAATTTCCTTAAAAAGGATGAGAGGTCAGGTTTGCAGAAACAGGCAAAGTTTGACAATCATCTTGTTTTAAGAATTTTCTTTCATGGGTTTCCTTCCAGTTCACTTATCTCATCAAAAAGTAACAATTTAAAATTTATCAAAAAACGCACAGAAAGAATTTGCAAAAGTGAAAATGTCCACCTGGTAAAGGAAACGTAAGTCCAACATTTTTTTCTTTGCAGACGTGGCATACAGGCTGTAGGCGAACAACTAACAAACTAAAAAAGTAAACTTTGAAGACAAGAGATCTGCAAAATGCTTCCACTCAATGTCTTAACTAGTGTTTCCATGGAAAGGAGTCTTGCAACTTCGATAAATGCCTCAGTTTAAAAATTAATTTTGAGAGTTAGAACGCCATCAAACGCAATCAAAATCAAGCTAGCGGTTTTTAATAGTTTGTAGGCTATAATTTATACATGGTCTGGTAATGCGAGTATATGCTAGATATCACCAAAATCTCTTTTAAGGGATGCAAATTTTGGATTTTGGTTGTGAGTTTGATGTACTTACACCTTCATTAGTTTGAAATAGAATCGCAACCAATATTCGGGATTAAAACGCAGGTTTTGACGTGCATTTGAGAAAGGTATTAGCAATAATTGCACATATGTTAGAGACATGTATATGCATTACTGCCTCCTGTGTAGGCGTACCGGCACCACAGACTACAACTCTGCAGGTCCAGGAACAAAGTGATGCTACAAAATCACCTTGGAGGCTAGTAGTTCAAATCCAAGGGAAACGTATGTGTCCCAGGGGGCTCTGTGGTGACTAAGGAATATATAGAATTCAGAAAAGCAATTGATGGGGACTAAGTATGGTTTGAATGATGAAAGCAGTAAAAAGAAGTCAGAACGTCATCTGGCAATTCTCTTAGTGGAGTAACCTCGTAACTGATAAGACTTAAAGACAGGCAAATTAGCACGATTATACGAACTCTTGCAACCACCAAAATTCAATGCTACTTGGATAAATCCCCTTTGGACTTCACATTTTAATTGTGTTGGGACTTAAGTAAAATACCATTGTCATCACTTCCAAACATTATGCTCAAGTATCGATCGTATCGGTTACTCATAAGATCTCAAAATATATAAAAAAATATGAATATTTTGCTTAAGGAACTACAGTAAGTCGATCCCTAGGTTCCTCAGCCAGTCTTGGCTCAAAGAGTATTCTTTTCAAACCCTTACTGAGCGCAAGAAAATTAAAGCCTTTCTTTGCTGTTGAATAACAAGACAGTGATCTCCAAATTGGCAAATGACACTACACACAACAAATTTGCAAAGAAAATACTCACAAAACTGCAGAGTAATCCTGACGTTTTCTGGAATTTTTGACTCTGTTTATTGAAGAGATCTTCAGACCACAAAGAAAATGCTTCACCACCATTCACAGCAACAACTACTATGCCGACACGGAAGACTAGCTCTGTGTAAACCAAAAATAACACGTGACATGAATGTCACAGATTCGTTTGAATGGCTTACAAAGGTTGTGTATACGTAATCTGTTGGTGGATTCAGAATATTTCAAGAATAAGGGAAAGGTAGTGATTATCACATTTACCTTTAACACATCTGCCACTTTCTATTTCGACATACCCTGTCACACATTCACAGTGGTAGAAGTTGTCAGGAGAGATTGTACTTGGTACATCATCAACACACTGAGAGTATTTAATCGCTTTGCAAACGTCGGGTATTTCAAGGCACTCGTTTTTGTCTGTTAAAAATGGAAAGAGTTCATAAAATCTTCCGAAAGCTGTTTTAACTCTTGAATGAAAGTTGCTTAACTTAAATGCTTACTGAACTTGTAGCCTGACAAAGTATTTTCGTAAACTGCAAAGTTTGAGATATCATTTTGTGATCTTAGATGTTTAATGTTCTTAAGATAAGGTACATTATGGCATCACGAAGAATTTGACATCGATTTTGACATGTAGTTTACACTGAAACGATTGATCGATAATGCACAACAACCCGTTCCTTGGATGTGCAGTTGCAACTTACAGGGAGCTTAAGAAATTTCTTTGGAAGCTATCCATCTCAAATAATTGCTTATCTTCCCTTCAGTGTGTTGTAATGTCATACTTATGAACTTTAGGGTATTCATTTAGTGGAGAAGACTAATAGGAAAGGTAAGGGTTGTTGGTAAGACCAATTCCAACACACCTCAGGTTTGCGATACAAATCCTATTTTAACTAGTGTAGTTTAAGTAATACCTGCAACTTTTTCTAGTAGCCTGTTGCTCAATACTGTTACAATGTGCCCCTTACAATGTATTATTCTAAATACATACTTTCACATGGTAACGACATGGTGGTTCTAGCAAACCCTGGAGAACATGCGCAGAAGCTCTCTCCAGACTCATCCACAAAACAAAGGTCTTCCGGGAACTGACATTTGCTCCTTTCTATTGGATCACAGAGATCTGCAAAGCAAAAATAAATCCCTTAGCTTATACGAGTTGAATATAATGACCATTTAAAATTAAACTAAGGGAACGTTGAAAATTTTTTGTAATAGGCAGATATGCAACTGAAGGAGCACAATCACTTTTGTCAAGTTTACATTAGAAGAAAATACCAGGACTTGTTGTCTCCGTAGCAACATGAGTAGAGCAGTAACCGTAGCAGTATTATTTATCGTACTAGAGATGAGTATCATTGTGGAAGTGATGGTGGAAGAGATAGTTACATTAGTGAAATTAGTTATAGTGATAGCAATAGCAGTGATGTTGTAGTGTTGTGTAACCTAGTATAGTGTCTTAATAATGTTGTTGGAAATGGTTTGTGACAGTAGTAAAGACGTTGACAGTTTTGTGAAAGTGACAGCGTTAGTGAGAGTGGTGGCGACGATAGTGGTAGTAGCAGAGATAGGGATATTGTTATCGATAGTTAATTTTCTAGTAACACTTACTCATTGGAATGCAGTTGCCACTGGAGCTCTTGACATGTCCGTCAATACAGGAGCAAGTGAAGTTGCCCATTGTGTTTTCACAAACTGTGGCTTCAGATATCAGGCAATTGTGTTGACCAGTCGCACATTCATTTATATCTTCAGAAAAACAAATTTTAAGCAATAAAATCTTTGTACTGGTGCTCCATATATCTTCATTTGATTTTAGTTTTAAGTGACACTCTTCAGTTTTCTCAGTATATGGTATTGTTTAGTGGAGATCAGCACGAAGTCTTTTCAACCTTACAAATATATATGCTTATTCATATGTTTGGTTGACAGTACAAATTTATTATTTCAGTCGTAATGATTCAATTTATACCTATCCAATTTTTTTTTTACATTAAAAAACGACTAGAACGTTTCTCTTCTTTAGCAGAATATGCCCTTTAAGGCTCATTCACAAAATAACATTCACATGCATATATTTAACAGCAGATGTCTTAACAGTATGATCCAATTTAAAGTCAAAATTATTCAGAAATATATATTGGATTTCTCAGCAGTTTTCGAGTTTAGGGGAAGCCTTCAAGCTTTATTCGATAATTTACTGTGACCACATTTAGTACTGGTTGCTAAAAAAGTTTAACTATAGGGATCTTACAGGGCAACAAATCTCACCAATCAGACAGCGAAACATCTCTGTATTAAGTTTACTTCCAGTCCCACCTACAAGTAACCCCCTTTCTAAAAACAGAATCTAATGCACCTCTCAAAGAAGGGTACAGTAGCTTGTTTGAGTCTAAATTGGTCAAAAGTATATCCATTTACTACTGTGTGTAAGCTGTCTAATTTTTGAATAGCTGGGTTTATCTGCAAAAGTCATATTGATCAATCAGAGTGATGCTATTCTTTGAATTCAATGAAAGTGTACTACACTTTACAGAGATACAGGTATATTCCTAAATATGTTTGTGGAGATGCATCAGCCCCTCAAAGTGGCCCTCAAAAGGTACTCGAAATATACACTATTGGAAAAAACCATTAACAAAGTATTTACCTCTTTAGGTGTCAATCCTCGGACCCATGTCATACAAAGAAAAATTTCATGTTTACAAATAAAAAAAAATACAACAACTAATGTACTCTTAAATAGGCATTCTAATCCAAATTATTTACAATCACGTTTTATATACCACCTACAGTATTGGTAGAGCTTAAACAGCAAAACTGTTGTTCATTTAACAGCAAAATTTTGCATGAACTACAAAATTGAAACAGCTTGGATTGTTTAGGACTCACCTTCACAATACCCCTCACCAATCATTTGATATCCGACATGGCAGATGCATTCGTAGCTACCGTCCAGATTTATGCAATCTTGGTATTCTGTGCAAGGCCTTTCAAGGCATTCGTTTTTATCTAGAAACAAAGGTAAAAAAGTGCAAATAAGAAATTCAATAATTGTATGTTACATGCATGACATGTCGCAACTTGCAATATCTCTATGCCAAAAGCAACGATGGCAATTTCTGTTGGTGGCATTTTGTTTGGTTTTCTCTTTAACAGGACCAAAAAGGAGTAGGGTGTCACATGGCTGTACTATTAACAACACCTTTATTTTGAAACTATTAATTATCGATCAAAGTTTACAAGTTGTGTACAATGACCTTACGACGAGAAAGGAAGTACAGTATGAAGGTGCGTTCACACCAAAACGGCGCCATTGTCGCCTCGGGAAACGCGGCAGAGGGTTCAAACAGCAGCGGGATACGGGACGGTTCCCGCTGCGGGCCGGGCTTTTGATAGTCACTTGTAATATAGCCGATGCCGAAGATGATGTGGGGCATATGTTGGCTCCTTTGGTACATGACAAATATTTAAAAAGGGGAATGCAGACTACGTTATGGTAAATGAAATTCACAAATCAACAACTGTTCAGTGAAGTAGGAAAGGAAAGAGAGACGACATGGATATTATTTGAAATTAAAGGTGAGATAACTCATTTTCGTAGTTCGTCGGGTAACGTACTCTCCGACAGTTCTAAGATAATTGTAACTGTGTACGCCTTTCTTATCATTGGACAGCGTAGTTTCAATTGTTATGTCAAATTTAAATGCAATAACCCAATTTCATACGTCCGAAAAGCTCCACCATTATAAGAATCCAAAGGAGGCATTTGAAAAAAAATAGCATTTTCTTTCGTATGAAGGGTGGGGTTGTTTGTTGCATAGGCCTATTTAACTATCCAATGCCATTTTAACATACCGAAATACTTCATTTTTCTAATGTTCGCAACTTTGTGAATACCCTAGAGCTTCTTCTAGCTTCTACCCCTGGTCCCTCTCGACCCGTACCCATCAACGTCATTTAATTACGGGTCGCAGTACCTAAACTTTTGGGTGTGACCCATTTCTTCTTGAACCTGCATCCTTTCATAACATATCCTGGATGCATGATTAGAATGATTACTTACGACTCTTCAGCAAAGGTACTTATTACAAAATTAATTCCGAAGGTCTTAGTGATGGAACTGTATTTGCATTTTTTTTTTTTTTGATGTTACGGAAAGTCTTTGAAGATACATCAATATGTGATTTGGCAAAATTATCACCCCAAAAGTTATCGTAATGAAAATGATGTGATTTTTTTGCTCTTAAATAAGCCTGCAAAAAGCACATACTAATCATATCGTGCAGAGGTAGTACTTACAGTAGCCTTATAAAGTTAAACTTAACAAATAAAGATTTGCTTTGCTATTTCTCTTTATATACATGCCTAGAAACCATAATTCCTAATTAGAACTTAGTTTGTCATAAAAATTCTGATTTTTTTCTCAGTTTCGACTTTCAAACATTCAACTGTCCAACATCCTTCTCAGACATCATGCTCTGCAGTCTGCTGTCTGTCAAGAACCCTATTTTATGTCGAGCTGCCAATTCATGGCCTTACGAGACTGTTCTTCTCAGGGAGGACGGTGAATTTTGCCTGACCCCAGACCTAATTTAACTGTCCAATTTTCCACCCGACTGAGACGAAATATCTGCCCGATTTAGTCAGGTTCTGACATTTGGGGGCCGCCCCCAGCACCCCGGCCCGAACGGCCATGGCTACCATTGTCCTCCAAACAAAAATTGCACGGTTCCCGCTTTGGAATCAGTCAGAGATCGATCGATACGGGAGCCGCCCCGTTTCCGGCAAAACGCTTTTCACAACTCGATTTCAGTGTAAACGTTTCCGTAGAAATGCGTACAAAACGTTTTCCATTGCGGCTCCCGCCCTGCAAAAGGCAGTAGATTTCGATTATGGTGTGAACGCACCTTAACATCACCCCGTCCACTGGAAGCAAACTGAACCACTTTGGAGAACGAACATGAACAAAAAAAATATTGCAAATATTGCAAATTTTCTGATCTCTCGCTTTTTGACATTTTTCAAACTTCTTCGGGAGGTCTCCGCCATGACCCTTAAAAGAGATAATATGTTTGCATACTTTAATGGCTACAGTGATGAATCGTGCTCATTGTTGTATTCAGGTGAGTAATTGAATTCATGTAATAAGCTTGTTTCTTTTCTCAACAAAGTCATGTCATGAGATAATATGAAGAATATAAACAAGCCAATGGCACAGAGGAGAGTGTCTTTTGCTGCGCCCAAAACAAACCTGCAATCAGTTTCAGAATAATGGCCCTTATATCACCTTGAGAAATTTAACCCAGCAATTTCCGATCAAGAAAAATCCTCGGGAAACGGGGACCTCTGGAAAGTACCCATCAATCATTTTTTAAGTACTGATGCCAACAATTGCCTACCTCTACATTCTTCATAATCCTCTCCTTGCATCTCATATCCAAAAGCGCAGGTACAGTTTGCAACACCATTTGATGAAGAGCATACCATGTTTTCTCCTGAACAAGGATTGCTAACCGCACAAGGATCCTCACCATCAAATTTTCTGACTCCAATTTCTTGATCTGATAGTGAAATGATATTATGAAATATGAATAACAAAACAATATGAACCAATTGAAAAATGTTGTTTCAATTTTGTAAAAACTGTATTCCTGGACAACCTGCACAACTTCAAAATCGGAGTGATCCTTCGCAAAGTTGACATGAACAAATTATCAGTTACGTTTTATAATTACGAAGACCCCACATACACTTACTTATAAACTCTTAAATTGCATCATCATTAAGGAAGGAGGAGTAACAGTAATTGCAAAGAACTTTTAACGAACATTCATATTCAAGCGGCTAATTGCAAGACTTATAACAGGCTATAATTGTTAGGTTATCGCAAGGTAATGCGAGAGTAAATGTAACACCAAATATAAGCTAGGTGGATTTTAATATCTGAAGTATGCCAAAAGGTTATCCCGATTACGATCAAAGATATCCTACTGCTCAGAACACGCCTAACCTGTGCATCTGAAAGACACTTTAGTGGAGATCAACTAAATATTTATTACATGGGCTCAAGGGCAATGTTTTCACAGAGCAGAGCTGTACACAGCAGGTGGGCACTAAGGGACACGTGCCACTATCTCTTATTTTACACCGGCGAAATGTAGCAAATAACGTAGAGCTAAATATGTAAAATAACACTTTGTGTTTTGTTCAGGAGTTCCTCTCAAAAAGACAAGTTATTTTAGCCTGTAGGCTTACAACTGGTATTTCTACGTCTGATAAGATGGGTTTGCTGATATTTGATTGGCCGACGCATTATGACCACAAAAAAGACTTCATTTCGGCACGCCTATCCCACACTATTTGTTTAAGTCATAACGGCTCTGCGACACTGCAAACTGACAAATAAAATTTACACGCAGTGCACCTCTCAGAAAAGTTAATTAAAATAAGAATTCCAGAACTTTTAAATAAAATTCTACACTTTATTCTGTGTAATTGCTTGAAAAAATTTTTACGTTATTCATGTGTAATTTTACATTATTGCACAACATATGTGTAATGTTTACAGTCAGTTTGTGTACAATCTGACTTAAAAGCTTTTAAGTCTTAATTTATTCAAAGTTTGAAACGTATTTCTGTGAGTGTACGTGAATTTATAAACTAACATCAGCATACCTGCATGCATGATATTCGTTCAACGGACGTAATATTTGCCGATATTTATAAGGCACACGAATCAAATAGAAAGACTTAAATTCTAACTTCAGGCTCGGTAGTATTCGTGTGAGGGTAAACATATACACGTTTTTACGTAATATTTGGCCAAGGGTCAAAGGCATAATATTTGGCTGGGGATTTTGAATACAAGACGGCTTTTGGTCTAATTGCTAGTTACAAAACAAGGCTATTTTCCTCCTCGCTTCGTGCCCTCTTCCTCTTCCCCATTTTTTCACCGAATTACTGTAATTCATGAGAACCGATTAGTTTGTGACCCAATGCCTATTATCCCAAAGAAGGAGACGGGCCGTGTAAAGGACAGAGGCCTTTCTGACGGGATGTGATTTCAAGTTTCGTCGGTAAGCCTCAGTAGCTACGATATAACCCCGACGTGTCATAAGTCGTACGGACGGTTTGGCTCTGAAGGAGCTAGGACAGACTCACCAATACAAACGCATTTTTGGCGCGCTTGTTGTGCCGTATTTTTTTCAATCCTTTCCATACTTGTGCTCTAGAAAGCCCAAATTGTAGACCCTCGCAAAACCTTTGCACAATGTAGTGCTCCCTATAGTCCTGATAATGTTTTGTTTTCTGTACTTATGGTTAATAATAGCCCCAAGTGGTTTAATACTATATACTGTTCATAACTTTCAAGGTTTCTTGTCAAGGTTGGTGATTCCATCCTCAATCACACAGGCTACCCAAAGGTGTCCTCTCTTATTTGTCGATGGATAGCATAGAGTAAAAGTCTCAAAACGCTATTTCCAGTAAAGACTGAAGAATATAATTTATGTTTTCCTTACTATAGCGAGCCGTCCGGACATGTTCATTTATTTGGACCCTCAATGAGGAAAAATGTATCCCTGAAATATATTGGCGAATTTAACAAAACACTAAATTACACTAAACTTGCCACAGTTTGTATATTATTTCAAAATGTGCTACAAAAGCCACACTCTGTGCCTTCCATGACGGCATACAGTGGCGTAGCTAGAGGGGGCAGGGGAGGCGGTCGCCCCCCCCCACAAGGCCTCTGTCGGAAATTTCTAGTCTCTGTCGGAAATAAATAAAAACAAGTCATTTGAAACACTAACAACACTTCTTATGCATTTAAGCAGAATAACACACCGATATGTCAACGTGAAAATCAAAAGTCGGTCTCAAAACTGCCCGAAAAAAAAAACAAAAGAAAAAAAAAAAAAAAGGTCCCCAGAATTTCGAACAGCCATCAAGATAATAATCTGTCGGAATTTTTTTGCTTTTGCCCCCCCCCCCCACAAAAATGTCTAGCTACGCCACTGACGGCATACAAAAATAAGGTCTTGGCTGAGCAAATGTGTACGTGGTGACCACATTCGTGGCTAGTATAGCACATCCCCCGCGGGAAGCTTGACCCCAGTTAGGAAATGCCTGGCTGCACCACCTGTTTCAGACTCCACCCTGTCGGCGCCCCTAGCCCTTAGCACCCACAGGTGGGAACGTGTCTTTACAAAGTGTGCCCCATTTTTGGAAGCCCTAGATCCGCGACTGCACAGCACCAAAATCAGCACCCACTGAAATCAAATGCGTAGTTTTTTAAACAAATTATGCATAGGAGAGTGTCGTTGTGCATATATTTACAGATGTTCACACAAGACTAATGTACCAGTTATAGTGGGGCAACCAATGCCTACGGAAAGGGACCTCCGAGGATTTGCCCTACCTTCTGTAGATCTCATTATACCCCTTTTTGGTGTGTAGGGTGTGAATATTGGACTAATTTTAGTCCCCTTCCAAACGCATTTGTTGCCCAAATCCGAGCAACTCACTAATGATACGGAAGAGTAGGCCAATGGAAGAAGAGTACGGTGACATTTCTCAGATACATATTGGCACAGGGAATCAAGTATTACCAAGACTTACCATTTTTAATCGTAATATGTGAAACGCCTGTGATTCAATTAGTGATAATCATTCTTTCTATTCTGAAACTTACCTGTCTGAGTTGATGCTTCTTCTGTGGTACCCTCATCAGTGGTACCCTCAGCAGTGCCCCTAGCAGTGGTACCCTCAGCAGTGCCCCTAGCAGTGGTACCCTCAGCATTGGTATTGTCAGCAGTGGTAACATCAGGACTGCCATCAGTGGTACCCCCAAGGCCGGTAGTCCCAATGTTGCCAGTAGTTACGTCAGCACCCGGTGTCGTTTCAATTCCCTTAGTAGTCATTACTGGTTCTGTCCATGAGAAATAAAGTAAACAGCATATTATAAAGACATTGTTACTGACGTTTACCACAAGCAGAACTTTACTTCAATCATGAAACTATTCAATTCATTTTACAACTTCATTATACCGCAGGCCCTATAATGTCAAAGTAGTCAGAACCGTATTGTGTATTTTCTTTCCTGATTTTTATTTTGCCCTAGAAGTTATTCCGTAACTTAAAATTCCTTAAGAACATTTAAACCTTTAAACATATTGAATAGGTCAAAATAAACTACACATTCCCCACTTCCAGCTTATTCCAGAGGAAACTTTGTTAATTTTACAAAGTTATTAGTTTTATACCAAACTAGTATAATGACAGACTTTAAAGGCACTGGGAGAAACAACGCGAAAAAGCAGGTAAAATAGTTTTCTAATTAAGTTATCTAGGATAGTGAATTGTTTGAGAAATGTGTCCAAATAAATGCCTTAATAGTCACCTGTTCGTAATGATCAGGGCTGTACAGAAAAATCATATTTAAGTACCTTTGGATTTATGCAGGCTTGTAAGCCTAGGGTCCTGGCTGTTTTCAAAAAAACGTGACGGACCTCAAAAGAGTGTGTAGACATGAAAGTCACCTTGTAAATCACAAAGACACAAGAAGTGAAAGTAGGTATTTCTCTGGAAGCAAAACAGTTTTAATCATTGGAAGGATATTTCAAAGCCTGGAAGAGCATACCCAATGGCACAGCCAAAACAGGTCACATGTGCTACAGCTATGTCAACTTCTGTTACAAAGAGTATGTATAACATCATCGTATCCAGAACGGTATCGGTCTTTTTTAAAGGAACCCGTACATAGCATTTTATATTAATGGTTTTGATTCTGGGCTCAACAAAGATCAAGGGCAAACAGTAAAAATGTATTACCTGGGTCATCACTTTTAATTGTAACTGTTTGTGATCCCTGAAAAACAACAGTGTTTATGTCCATACAACCACCAGGAAACTGTACATCAATGACGTTTACTATTACATATTCATCAACTTCAAAGTCCCCGTCATCTTCTATTGACAGTCCACAAAATGAGAGGGAAGTAGTAGACGTTGCAAATTCAAATAAGTTGTTAATTGTTGTGTAATCATCTGGTTCAACGGCTGTTCCACCCGTGTACGAAACGACTGAGGAAAGAAACATAAAACAGTTTCATACGGTTTGGAACCCCATAGTTGCAATATATAGCCACTGTTTATGAAATTTCACTTAATTGAAAAATGACGGTGGTAATGGATCTTCTCAAAGCAATGGTTAGAACAGGCAAAGGAAATCAATTTTAGCCACTTTTTAATTACAGCGATATCACTTATCCGAAGTAGCATTTGTGAAAAACACCTTAGGCCTATGCAGTTATTTACGTTGAATTCTCTGTTAATGATGAGACATTAAAAGCGCGGATTTCAAAATCTTTATGTAATGCCCTATAATTAATTTCTACTTTAACAGTGACAAAGATACTCTGGTTTGAAGCATAATATCTTTAATCACGACAATTGACATGCAGTTTTATGCCTAGCTGAAAGGCAGAAAAAAATACGTCACTAAGCATAAACATTAAAAACATATAATTATTTATGAGCGGAATTGTTTTGTTATTATTTTTCCGATACAAAAATAACTATACAGGCATTGCTACCTCCTATGTGTATACCTTAGTAAATTGTATTCGATCATCACTAAACGTATTTATTATCTATTTTAGTGTCCTTGATACCTGGGTGCAGCCAGACAAGTTACTGAAAGGGGAGGAATATCTTCCAGGGGGTGACATATTTTCTTCGGGAATGAGATATGCTGAAATGCATGAAGGCAATAGATTTTTCAGAAGAAATTTTTTTTCTAGGGGGAGCTGCCCCCACCGTTACCCCCACCTTTGATACGGGCTTATATGAAAATGTATCATATTACGTTGTATTTGACTTACTCAATTTAAAATCAATATGAAAAATGCCGTGATGACTCATATATACTCACGAAAACTAACTCCTGGATCTTCAATTTCATTATCACATGTAACCTCAGGACAGTAGGTGCCTATGTCTTCATCTATACAAATTTCCGATGTCACGAAGGAGCAAGTGGCTGTCAGTAATTCAGGTAAAATGGAACTTTTTAATACATATATTTAAGCTACTCATGTATATATATATATATATATATATATATATACTTGGCATGTGGATGCCGTATAGTCAGAAGATAAACGCTTTGGTTTGGGTAGAGGTGAAAGGTTATCTGAGGTCACCGGAGGTGAAAGTATGAAAATCTTAAATTTGTTAGCGCGATATCCCAAGATAGCAATGATGGACAATTTTCATACTTGGTATAAAAATTAATCATACGGAGAGAAAGAACCCTATTGTTTTCGGGGAGGTCTGACGTCATTTAGTGTAACCAGAGGTCAAAAACGGAAAACCTTGAAAAAACACTATATTTCAAGACAGGGATGATGGATACTTTTCATACTTTTTTTTTTTTTTTGTACCCATCTTTATTGTTCAGCTGTAACACGGAGAAATTCAACCTATTTACATTCATATACATATATACATGCATACCATTCACAAATGCTAAGGCTTCTACACAGCATAAAGTTTACAGTCTAATCAAAGAGGTCTCTATTATAAGCAAAACAATTAACAATGTGATCAAACTTACTACGTCGAGACTTGCTTACATCAGTTTTAGAACAAATATACCTTTCAACCTTAAGCAGGAATTTCAGTTTATGAAAGAAAGCAATATAATTAGGAATTGTATTGTTTAATTTGCAGCTATAAATGTAATATTTACAATGTAAAATAAAATAATTCATTGGATGGTTCAGTAGAAGTTGGTAGCCGAAAAAGAAATCGTCTTTTGTGAGTAGAAACTGTTGCCCGAAAAGAAGTTGTTCAGTATCCAAAAGGAATGTAGAGGTGAAGGGACAATTCCAAAAGAGGTGATCTAGTGTCTCCGACTCAGACTTACAAAAAGTACATAATGGATCTTCCCTTTTATACATTAAACTTAAGAGGTAATTTGTTCCCAAAATACGGTGAAGAAAACGAAACTGAAAATAAATAACTTTACTGTCAGAGAATGTATGAAAAGGAATTTTGAAGATAACATCCCATTTATCTGTAAGATTGAAACGTAAATTCCACTTCTCAATGGCGATTGGAGGATGGGTAATTTTGTTGATTAGATTAGCATAAACCAACTGTGAAATGTTACTTCTAGAAAAAATCTTAAGAGGGCTGTCGTAATCATTACAAATTTGTATAATAGTTGCTTTCCAGCTGCCTGGGATAGCAGCTAAAATACCATAAAATTGAGTAAAGGGGAAACGAGTCACACCATACGTGTTGCAAAAGGAGGTAAATGAATGTTGTGAACCATCATTTGTAAAAAGGTCTCGCACGAAGTTCACCCCTGCATGGTGTAACTTTTTGTCATACAAAATAGCACCATTTATTTCAATAAAGGCATTATTCTATAAAACCTGGGCACCAAAATTTTCTTTCGGCTCTTTAAAATTATAACTTGCCCAAGCAGTACAAATATTATGAACGAACTCATTCGAAATAGAACATATGTTATTAGCACGGAAGTTACAATTAAACAGAAAGCTACCCCCATATTTTTCCAGATGTAGATCAAAAAAGGCTTTCCATAACCCCCGATTTGTTTTATCACAATACCTTTTGATCCATGTAATTTTCAAAGCCGAAATGAAAGTACGAATATGTGTGATTTTAAGCCCTCCACGGTTGATTGGGTTATACATAGTTTTACGTTTAATCTTGTCAGGGTTCCCGCCCCAAATAAAATCAAAGATACAGCTTTCTACTTCATGGATAAATTTAGCAGGGGGATCCGGAAGCACTTGAAACAGGAAAACTAACTGGGACAGGGCAAAGGACTTTACAATAACATTCTTTCCAATGGGGGTAAGGTCTCGATTAGACCAGATTCGTAGTTGATTTTTAAGTCTGGAAAGCTTTTGAAGAAAGTTGAGTCTGAATAGATCATTTCCGTTGTGTGTGAAAAAGATTCCCAGGTACTTAATTGGGCCAAAACTTAGTGAGAAATTAAAGTCCAAGAGGTGAACAGGTTGACTCTTAATCTAAGGACCCAACGGGAAGAGATGGGATTTAGTATAATTGATGTGAAGACCGGATGCATTTTTAAAATCCTCAAGTATAGTAATCATTTCATTAAAGGTGCCTGCGCTTCCATCGAGAATAAAAGTGGTATCATCGTCATAGCTTAATACTTTACAATCATTACCATGAATACGAATACCCTTAAACAGATCATTACTTATAACTGCTTTAGCTAAAAGCTCAGCACAAAGTAAGAATAAGTATGGGCTAAGCGGACAACCCTGCCTTACGCCTCTTCGAACGGAAAAGAAACCAGTAGAATACCCGTTGTTGCAAACACATGCTGAGCTATTTTTGTAAAAAGTAGAAACCCACCTTTTCAGATCATTACCAAAATTAAAAAAATCAAGAGTCATATTTATAAAGTTCCAGTCTACACTATCAAAGGCCTTTTCAAAATCTACAAAGAAAAGGAACCCGGGTATGTTTTCAACGGAAGAGTAATCAATCAGATCTAATACGAATCTTATATTTTCCCCAATAAAACGGTTACTAAGGAAACCAGACTGATGGGGACCAATTATAGTATTAATTATTTACTTTTCATACTTAGTATATAGATGTGTTACTTGAAGACAGAAGGAAATCTATGGGCTCGTTGGAGGACGAAGGTAATGTGGGAACATCAGAGGTGAAACTGTAAAAGCCTTGTAAACTAAATAGACGGTGGGCGGTACCCCCAAACTGTGGCAGCGTTCCGTGACCAACGAAAATTTAGGGCTGAATTTTTCTGCCATTTCAAAGATAAAGTTATAGAGAACAACATTTATTTTTCACAAGCATAACTTTTAGAGTAATAATTCAAATTTCAATTTCCTAATTATGGACACGTGTAAAGGATGCTGTGACTGTAGCATGATTACAGATACCATATGGCTAAGCAGTTCTTCAATGACCTTGTGGTTTCTCACACAGACGACCCGGGTTCGAATCCCTTCCAAGACACGCTCATTTTTTATTATTCATTTTTTATCAATTTTTGGTGGGTTTCAAAGGTCATGTGAAGTCAGCATAGGTTTAATTGTGAAAACATCGTAAAAAGGGATATAATCAAGAAGTATAAATTTAAGGGATGAATCTCAGTATAACAAAGCGCCCCTTTAGGCAAGGAATCACTAAGCCTTTTGGCTTTCTGACTCTTTTGTTGTCTCCTAACAAATCACCGAGAGAACAACTAACAACTATGCGATCTTTATTTCTCCAAGCATAAGCAAACGATGGTGTATCAGAGCTTATCCGTGCACTGTTTTACAACGTTAAAATGTAAAATAATAAAAGCAACCAGTTAATAAATGTTCCGGTAGCTACAAATAGAGCATATCTGGTGAGATAGACCTCATGAACATGACGTCACACAACGGAAAGGACGACCTCCAACGGAGGCAAGTGCATACCATTAAAACGTACCCCTATCAAAAGCAGACAGCTGATTCGTGTATCGGTCGGATACACGCGTAGTCTTCTATGGGCGCGTGCGAAGTCTGCGTCGTGCGTGCAGGGTGTTTCACTTTTTTGCCGCCAAAATGACGTCCCGTGACGTTAATGCATAAGGTCTCTAACAATCTTGATTACTGTCCAATCTTAATTACCAGTTGACAGAAACACTTACTTAAAATGGAACACAGTTGTTCACTACACGCACACTTTTCCACACTAACATTCAAGTTGTTCAGGACAAGCTGCTCTTGACCTAGTTTTAATTGTACTATAAGGAATGTTCGGCATCAGTGTACGCCATAATTCCATAATTCGGGGAGGTTATAGAAATGACATCTATTGTTAAAACTATTGAATTATCACACCAGTGAAAATGACTTACTGCAAAGAGACCATTGAAAACCTAGAAAGTTTAATTTATTTTTTGAAGCGTTTATGTCGTGGGACCGTGAAAACACAACAAAACTCTATAACATCAAGGCAAAGAGCAAAGGAACCTATGGATACACTTAATGCAACTGAGATTACGTCCATGTGGTGTAAATTTGGTTTTCTTCTTGTCTACTTCATTTGTGTTTTGGATTCGTTGTTTCATGCCCCTTATTCTCTCTTATGTATATTTTACAATAATTGATACCTAAAAGCAATATAACTGGTATTTTTGTTACCCCACTCAGTAGCGTCACAAGGTTTGTTTTCAGGGGGTGAAGTGACTCGACGTGCGCCCCAGAGCCCGGGGCCAGGACTGCTTGGTCTGCTCGATCATCTACTGTGGGAACTCAGCAAACTCTAATTTAAGGCCCAGCTGGCGGTGTAATTCTTGCAACAAAAGAATATGACCGTATCATGACGCTTAATTTAATTTAACTTTAATTTAACTGCTCTTGTCGTCACGAATTAAGAATTCGCCGGAAGCGGAGGGGCGCGAAAAGTACACAAACTTTCATTTTCCTTTTTCTCCTCTTTTTCTATTTTTTCTTATTTTTTATTTTCCTATCTTTTTCTCCATTTTTCTTTTTTCGTCTGCCTTCATTTGCGCCCCCGGGCCCGTGTAGGGAGGGGGCGGCCCCTATCCATTTGTTATGCCTCTGAGCCCACTATGTCATGATATGCTGTAAACAGTTCTTGCAAAAACTTTATCTTACAGAAAATATGTCTGTAAATATACAGTACCAACATTTGATCAAATATCAGTGTGCTTTGTTATTTGCTAACAGAAATATAGGTAGGGTTTGCTGTTTCTATTCCTTCAAGAATGGTTTCTCTTGACTCCTTGGAATTTTAGAGAGCGAAATGGCTAAACTAAGATATCTGCAAACTTTCCGAACACAACGTTTTTAAATACATGCTTACTTCAGAGATTGGGGTTTTTATTGCAACCTTTCTCACAAGATTTAGGTAGATCTATGTGGCAGATACTTCAAATGTATAGTCTGTAGCTGAGAAATATTGCATTTAAATCATTTCCCTCTTCTTGTTTTGTATTGTGTTATACTTTGGTTAAGGTAGGGAGTGGATTTTCGTTAAATATGACGCCCTTTGTTACAACCGATAATGTAGTAATTGACCAATAATGTATCACCAGCTGATAATGTAATGAAAATTGACCGTTAGGTAATAACGTTTTAACCGATAAATTAATGTAACACGTCAAAACCAATAATGCAGTAAAAAAAATTAACCGATAATGTTTTACCATTTGACGGATAATGTAGAAATTTCTTGTTAACCGATAATGTATCATCACATTAACGAATAATGTAGTAATGTTGCAGTATTTGGTTGGTTGGTTGGTTGGTTAGATCATTTTAAGAACACATCAGTACGCACGTGCTATACATGGGCGTAGGAGCGCAAGTTGATGTGGGGAGGGGGGCTGTAACGACTTGCCCTAAAAATATAACCAAAAATTTCCGCGCGACGCGTGTTCAACATGCCTTTCCGTAACATCACTTTTTTGATTGAAAGAGGAATATTTTCAGGTATTTTTTTGGTTGATTTAGAAGAGTATTTTGTTAAAAACCTTTACATCATTGTAAGGAACAAAGATGGGGAATTTGAATGAACATTTTGTTTTTGTAAACTAATCTCATTATGTATTCAAACATGCAAATTAGATGATGCATACGGTTTTTTCTTTCCATAGAATACCCATACAGACCACTATTTTGTATTTTATGGTGCAGGAGATTATTTGGCCTAGTTTTTTCTTTTATTTGATACCAAATTTGAGGAAATTGGATCAACAATGAGGACGATATGCCCATTTTACTCTTTGTTTACTTTTGTTATACAGCCCACACTGAACTACGCACACTGTCCCATACTGACCTATATACACAGGACACACAATGACGCGTGTGACTGTGGATCTATAAATAGCACTACGTGGGCTTTGTAAGGTAACTCCTAGTGGGCAATTTGATGAATGAAAAAGTCTAAGGAGTGTTGCGGCTTATAATTTTTTATATTGGAAGGGGATTTTTGGGGTTAAAAATGTATGGTTTTGACCAGAATTGACGCATTTTTGAAAACTGCATTTGTTTACATCTTTGAACCTCTCTAACTCACCCTACCCTTGACATTTATTCATATCTCTTGGTATTTTTTCATAAGGAATCTTATGGCGGACGTTTTGGCGTTTAAATAAAAATGATCGGACTTTCCGTTGTTGAGTTATAATTTTCCACTTGGGTTGGGGGTTTGGGGACTGAAATGTAGATTTTTGACCGAAAATGACTCATTTTTGAAAATTATATTTGAAATATCTCTAAATTCCCTACCCCTGACATCTAATCATCTCTCATGGTGTTTGTTTACGTTCCAAGGTATTTAAAAAAAGTGAGTAGGTTGAACTTTTGCTAAGTGCCTAAACTAATTATGACGTCATTTTTAGCAATTTTTGGCATTTTGGGGGCATTTTTTGAATGTAAACAACTATTTTTCGATATTTTGTCAAAAAATCTTCATATACAACCCCCCTCGAAAAAATAGTGGCAATCGATAGATCTATTTGCTGGCTTCATTTTGGTGGTTAAATAAAGGCTGGTGGGTGTTATTGACAAAGTTATGATGTTTTAAAATGCTACCTCGATTTGCGTGACACAGTCACGCAATTTACGCAAAAGGGGAGTGTACATATCATATGGACATGCATCGGTTATCACACCGCATGACAATTACATACAATCATTTGTTGTGTTACTACTCTACCATTTTAGTTATAATTTTGGGCGAAGGGGCTACAATAATAACGATAATGATCAGTGGCGGATCCAAGATTTCAAGGAGGGTGATTTCCTAGGGGCGGAATTCTTTTGCAGTTGTCAGAGTTTAAAAAGAGGGGTTACAATGTGAGGGATGCCCTCTTCTCTTCAGATTTTTCTATAATTAAAGTTGCTCAGACGTATTAAAAAGCATAGTGTCACCTTCATTGGCGCTGAGAGTAAAAATTCTAGCAAAAAATTAGTCCTAAAAGGGCAAAATTGAAACCTGCGAGGGTTTTAAATTGCATCGAAACAGTTGGTGAACCTGTGCAAACCTGAAATGGGTGGACAGTAGAAAGCCAGTGGTCAGGTGGTGATGTAGAACTGTGGGTAACTTGGCATAATCTTAGCGGAGGGGAGCGCCACAGTACCTTGTTGCGAAGCGAAAATGTTTGGCGAAAAGGTAGTCCTAGAGAGGCAAATTGACACCTCTGATTGCTTTAATTTGCATTTCGTTTTCAAATTTTTATATATATTTAAAGAAGGGGGGTGGTAGAAAGTCTATGAGACGCACAATTGAAGGTAATACGGCACTGTCAAACAAAGTGCCACCATCGGTTGGCGCGGAGAGGAGATATTTCGCAAACAGGTAGTCCCAGAGCGGAAAACTAAACAACACTGAATCATTAATGTCTTCTATGTATTCTTAATGTTTGCAAATCTGAATACGGCAGGTAGGGCAAAACCTATATTAATGCATAACAAAAGGTAAAACGGTATCATCTAAGCCAGTAATTTTGAAAAAAAAAACATATTTAATAGGAACAAACGTAGAAAAGTAAGATGTTGAATTATATGTAATTTAAAGTCACTACTTGACTCCTAAGTTTACTCTCCTGAAGGGGGGCTAGGTTGCTTAGGTGACAAGCTGTGTAGTACATATATTGTTCAGTCATATCTACCAAAGACTTATTTCGTGTGCCTTGTTGTTGACTATTATGTTACGTAGACGGCGACATGTATTTTATGTAGTGGTGCGGAGTGGTGCGGAGTGGTTGTATTAATTTTGTAGTGACAAAGCTTGAAGAACTTACATTCTGGAAATTTAATTGCGACGTGAGGTGACTGTATAATTGTAAAACTTATCGTACTGAACGTTTGTTGATTGGTTACTGAAATTAAAATTTCTGCAATTTATATTTTATATTTCGGAACTAGCAATGTGTTTGCGACATTTTATATGAACCCGCTCGTTCCATAGCCCTGTAAGATTAAATTTATGATTCAATCAAAGCTTTTATCGACTTTTGGGAATGTGGCCCTCGAACTCAGCAGACCCATTTCTCTATAGGACTGCGTTTGAGAATAACTGATCAAGTGCTTCCTCACATACTGGCCACTAACGAAGGATAAGTGCACTGTTTTGACTCCATCCTTTTAAGTGTGCGGTTTTCGTCGGCAACCTACTTAGTTTCAAATGCCAGATGTTCCTCCTATACCTCAAATCGACGCATGGTTCACATCAAAATGACCATAGCCTACTGGGGACTCATGCATGCTAGAAGCAAAATTGTAGACGGAAGACTCACGTGGGGGGGGGGAGGTGCAGGGGGCCATGACCCCTTTTGACGGGGAACTCCATTTTCGTCTGAGAGCCTTTGCAGGTACGATAAACTATGTAATCCCCTAACGACGACCAGTCACAGTAACAAATGCCTTGATTTTGCCTTGAGTGGGGCACATTGCCCAATAAAAGCCTGCATTTTTCATATTTTCTTTAAAAGTAATTCCGAAATTTTTGACACGCTTTTCCCACCAAAATCTCGCTTTTTGCCATCCTTTCGGCAACCACGGCCGCACCGTTGGGGAGCTTGGTTGCCACTTGGGGCCACCCCTGGTTGATGAGGCAAGCTGGAGGTAAGAAGAGCAATTTTCTGCAATCTAAAGCGCTTGGAAAGCAAAATTTTCTGACCTCAGCCACAATCATGATGGGGCTTCCAGACCTCTTAGGCATGGACTTAGCTCTTTTCAATTATTGTCCTATCTCTAAGCCCGACATCCTCCACTGCGGCCCTCGAACCCTTTCCAGCCTCTCCATTTGGCCCCACATTCAAAAAGTTTTAGCACGGTAACATTGGTTGGCGTGGAGCAAAGTTTTTTAACAAAGCGTTAGTCCCAGAAAGGTGAAATTACCAATTGCAATTCCCCTGGCAGGGGGTGGTTAATTCCTGATACCAACCCCTTCCCTATGATATAAGACAGTATAGTTGTTTCGGTGGTCAAGTGGGCGTGTGGGTCATTTCTTCTGAACTTCTCTTAAACGAGGCCAGTGATTTACTGTACCTCTACCAGGCGCGTAGCGACGTGGGGCCTGGGCCGCCAGATCTTCGCCAGGCCCCCAGAAATTGTGCAGGTCCTAATAAAATTTGTACGAATTGAGGACAGCGTTCAGTGCCGTGACCCCCATTTGATACCTTGGCCCCTCTAAAAATTTCTTCTCAGCTACACCCCTGAGTCCTCTACCGAGAAGCGAATCGTTTATAAACGTATGCGCAAACGGGCAGCATGGTTGTTTCTGTACTCGCCAATAGGCCTACAGCAACCCCTGTAGGTTGGGGTGACATAGTATGCACGCGGCACTCCCCGTCTGTAGCATTATGAGGCTAAAGAGGGGTGCTTGCACAGTTTTACATCTTGAAGAAACTGTATAACACGTCCTTAAAATGATCTTACCATCTCTAACCAAATACTGCAACATTACTACATTATCTGTTAATGTGATGATACATTGTCGGTTAACAAGAAATTTCTACATTATCGGTCCCAAATGGTAAAGCATTATCGGTTAATTACTACATTATCGGTATGGAGGTGATACATTATCTGTTAAAAAGTTACTACATTAACGGTTAAATTGTAACTACATTATCGGTCAGTAATACATTAACGGTTAAATTTTTACTATGTTATCCGTTAATGATACATTATCAGACAATTACTACACCATCAGTTGTAGCACCCTTCTTACATTATTCCCATCTACCAATACATTCCGCCTGAGACCGTCCAGTAGAAATTACTGTAAGGTTCACAATTGTATGGGATATAAAGTAACTTGACCTCAGTTTTATAACGTGGAAACTACAAACTTGATAAGAATTTAAAGATGGTCGAAGTAACTTCAGATTGAAAATCCCAGTTGTCAAGCAGTTTCTCGATAAAGTTTTTTCATGAGAAGAAAAGGAACGTTAGACACATCAATCCACCAGTATCATAAGCCGATAAACAAATGGTCAAAGACACCACACGCTGTGTCTGATATCAATGGCAAAGTTCTAATTACCTGTATCATCGTCTAATATTGACACAGTGGATGTGAAAGGTAAAGCAAAGGCAGAGTCAGTGCGGATGAAAGAGGACGGTTGGGAAATGTTGTTAAGTTCCAAACAAAAACTGGAGCAATCCTCTACAATTTCGTCATTTATAATTGGTACGGTGAACGAGAACGATGTTGTTGCTACTGGAATAGCTACGGCCGTAGGCGAGGCCATAAAGTCATTTCCTTCCGTTGCCGACTTGGCGAGATATGTTATGTCTGAGAAGAAATTGACATGTTACGACTCAGTTATGAAGTAAAAAGCAAATGCTATACAGAGCTGCAAACATTTGAACAAATTTCACTGAGGGTCTAGACTTTAAGTAGTTGACGCAAAGTTGTAGGAGAGCTAGCTATTGAAGCTGCGTCGGCTTTCATGTCGATAGTCTTCTCTCCTCATTTTGCCCACCTTTGCGTTCACATTCAAGTGTCAATCAAACTACAATCTTCCTGCCCAAAAGTAAGTCTAAAAACGATTAGTGATATGTATTTTGAGACAAGTAGTGGTTGTACTATATGCACCGGTGTCGACAAAAGGGTCTTGAAGCATGCGTACATATGTTACAATGATTTACAAATCCATTCTGTCTCCTTCAAATATTTTCCAGTATCCAAAGTGCCTTCCACAAGTCAATTTTGTTTTCTTTGTTTTCTTTTTTGGATGAAATTAGATATAAAACGTTGCACTAAAAGTTTTCTTACCTAACGAAAAGCCAGCTGCCTCTACCTCTGCGAAGCAAAGTACTTCAATATCAGCAGTCGCAGCCACACCTTCCATCGCAGTAGTTACACCAGTATTTAAAAAGCAGACCACTATCATGCAAGTTAAGAAAAGTGTTATCAAAATCTTGTTGCTTAGAGTAGACACACACCTGATGGTAATTAGTGTATTTTCACTTGTTCTATAACCACCAGGCTGTAGTCGAGTCTCCACCTTCCGAGTCCGAGTCCAAGTCCTCACCTGCCCAGTCCGAGTCCGTGACCGAGGCACTGGCAGACGAGTCCGAGACCGAGTCCGAGTCACAAGCTTCGAGTCCAAGTCTGAGACCGAGTCCTCCGATGAAAAAGTGTACACAAAGAAACAAGAAACAGGAAAAAACCATGAGTTTTAAAAATAATTCTCGGGAGGATCCCCACCCTCCGGATTCTCGCCTTCGGCACTCGCAGTTAAACGCCTCGCTGGACACACCTTACAAAGGTGCAGGCTCGATTAAGAAAGGCTTCTCTGGCATCTCTTACTGTGGAAGCCCATGGTCATGTCTCTCTTGGAGTTAACCATAATATTTCATTCATTTTAAAAAAAATTATACACCATCACCCTCAACCGTTCATCGTCCTTACAAATTTACTAACTTATTTTTCACAAGTATTGAAAAACTTGAGGGGTTCTTTGTACCAGACCATGAAAAAATGAAACAAAAAAGAGAGAATAGCCTGGCTGGGGAAAGTAGGAGAGTCTTTAGTGATATGGATAATACTGGACCACAAAAAAAAAACTAAAAGAAGAACAGTACACTGTTATTAAATGCGGTTTACATCGGCGTGCTTAGCGAGCACCAGTTTTAAATATTAGTTCGTGAGTACTTCCTGTAGAACATCTTGCATGTTCCATATTCCTAAAAATTCTGCAATCGTCATAATAACCACCCACACGCCAAAACCACTTCAAAATGAACTGTAATTCTTATTGAGGCTACTTTTAAAAATGAAAAAATGTGATTCCTCTGATCTGTTTATAGTGCACATCCCATTAGTTGTTTTAAGATAGCCAAATGCTTCATTATAATGATTTTTATTCTTCAATACCTAAGGGCTTCCGGGGGCGTTACCCCTGGACCACCACCAGGATGTCGTCCCACCAGGGTCCGAGGGCGAGATCCTGGACCCTATGCCTTCAAAGGAGCTCTTCGCCCTCCCGCGGCGCCTTCGGCCCCTTATGGTACTCCGCTCGGGTTTGTCCCCCACTTTGCACACCAAATCCCGTCCCTGTGTGTTATGATAAAGGCTCTGGGTCTGCATGGTAGTTCGCGATTGTCCTTCTCTTATTGTTCATGTGGTGTTACTGTATGTATGCCAACATGGGGCTGCTTTTGTTTCCTTTCTTAATTTGTATTGGCGGAAAGGTAGGAATTGAAGAATAGGTCTGTTGGGAAAGGCGGTGTCGGTGGGAAATCTGTGACTGGAGGTAGGGTGGTTGTCTAACCGAACGATCTTTTAATATTTTCTACTAAAAATTGTTTCAATCTGTCAAAATTTTCTTGCATTCATTGCTCTTCTTATTAAATTTGAATCGACACCTTTTTGTAAATGTTCCGGACCCAACGGCCCTGCACCTGCACCTTTAGTACTCTTTGCGTGAGAGCGTCTTCATTTGAAATGTGCCTCATTTCTGCAACCGTTTCGCGCTCCTAAGGGTGACTGAAATCGAACGCTTTTGAAGAGGGATCAGTTGGGATAAAATTTGCCAATAAAACAATTGCTCCCACAACCCGACAAACACATCAGTTTTGGAAGCAAAAAGGGTGAGCAAGAAGTGAGGTGTCTGGCCACATCTTGGTTAAATTGACCTGTATTGACTACCACAGTTGGAATTCTCTGGCTTCAAACCCACCTTGAATTTCACCTCCTACATATCATCACTAATCCCTCTGCTACATCCCTGTGTGCAAACCGTACCACAATCCAATAATCCCCCACCCATTCAACCACCCACCCACCCAACTACCCACAAACCCACTCATATGCTCAATCAGGCCGCAGTCAAAGCGACAGACCATATAGTTTGACGTGTGTAATCCAGTAGTGGTGAGGGGAGCTGGCAGGCCAGTTGAAATAAACTTATACGACATCTTAGGAGACCGTACGCCCTTCGACAGAAACATAAACAGGCCAAACATTTTTTTCTTTCCTCTTATTTGCCTTCTTCTTATTTGAACTGTGCATTTCTCAATAATGATATTTCAGAATAAAGAATACGTACGGTATCGATGTACAGCTTGTGCAGTCTGGTAACTTGCCACTCACGACAATCTAGGCTCAGATAAAGTCACGCCAAACCACCTTCTGCAGTCATACACTTTTCAAAAAAAAATATGCGCCACTGAATCTGACATTATTTCATCCTCTCTGTCAGGCCTGGATTAGGGCTAATGGTCAAATTGCTATACTTGTGATCATCTATTGAATGTGCATTCAATATCATTTACAGATAGATAAATGTTCACGTTTATGCCCACTATTTTGTGAATACCCTCAGAGCTTCCTGGGCTACGCCCTTTTTATTCCATTCGGTGCTGCTCTGAACCAGGGACCTTTCGACGGACCCCTAGACACCGCACATTCAGGTGAAACGCTAACCATTTCAAAATGAGGCCTCAAGGCAAAATCAAGGAGACGCGTCTGTCTGTGGCCCATGAGATCTTCCCGATTAAATATGTGGGCCACCAGTGAAAATAATTAAGGACCCCCATGTAAACCAGTAGTAAATATTGTATCGGGGTATTTCCTGACCTTTTCAAAGCCTTTGACACGATTGATCATAACATTTTACTATGTAAGCTCACACATTACGGAATAAGCGGTCCTGCTCATCCTTGGTTTTCGAGTTACTCGTCAAATAAGCAGCAGTTAACAATTGTCAAAGAGACATGGTCAGGTAAACTTACTGTAAAATACGGTGTTCCCCCAAGGCTCCATCTTAGGACCTTTGCTTTTCATTTTGTATGTGAATGATATTTGTAAAATATCGGGAAAATGTTCCTTGGTTCTTTTTGCTGACGACACGAACATATCTTTCACTGAAGGCAATATAAATGGTTTGAAAAGAACAGTGTGTAATGAGCTGCAAAAGTTTTATGATTGGTTTGCTTCAAACATATTCTCTATGAATGTGGAAAAGACGCACTATATTTTGTTTAATTATAGTAGGCCTACTGTTAATACCGATATGAATGTTGTTATGAATGGTATTCCTCTGGAGAGGGTTAATATTACTATATTTTTGGGTGTACATATTGGTGCTAATCTCTCCTGGGGGGATCGTGCTGGCCATATTTTAAACCAAATTTCCAAAGGTATCGGAATTTTATCAAGATTAAAGCACATACTACCCCCAAAAATTATGAGATCTATCTTAGCCTTGTATTGCCCCATCTTTCTTAAAGCTCATCGATTTGGTCTGGTACAACTAAGACAAATCTAAGTAAATTGTATATCCTTCAAAAAGGAGCCGTCAGGAACATCACCTGTGCGTTACCACGCAGTAACACCAATGAAATGTTTTCTTCTTTAAATTTACTTAATTTAGAGGATCTCATATCCTTAAATGTAGCTACCTTCACCTATCGTTGTCTAAATAATCTTCTTCCTGGCTCGTTTTCTTCTTTTTATAATTCTTACTTCACGACACACGCGACGCAGACAAACTTCGAAATACATTGTATCGTAAATCTCGCAGTCAGCTCGGTATTAGGTATAGATCTATTTCTCTGTGGAATTCATTACCAAATGGTCTTCATGCGAAACAATCTGTTGCTACTTTCAGAAAATGCCTTCAGAATTACTACATTCGTCAGTATCGAAGTTGTAGTTCTTTTGTTTAATGTACGTTTACTGTTGTCAGTATAACCGAAGGGTGTAATTTATTATCATTCATACGGGTGGGTTAGGGAAGGGATGAAGTAAATGGGAATGGTATTATAAGGTACTGAATGTTTTGGTTTTTCTAAATAAGCTTTTTCTTTTACGGGAGTGATCTTCTTTGTTAAGCCCACAAGGGTTTGAAGTTCACTTCCATCCACATATTTTTTTGATACTTCCGTCTGTATATTTTTTGATAACGTGGAAAAACAAATAAATGAATGAATGAATGTGCGTTTTCGTCGTAGGACTTTTTATAATATCATTTACGCTATACAGCGCATAATGCAAAGACGTAAATACCGTGTGTTGTACAGAAATTGCAAAGGACAAGGTAAAGCTATGTGATGACGGATTAATTGCATAAAAGTGGTTCCCAACTTCTGCCGGTCTCGAGCCCGGTCTCGGGGAAATTTAGAGCCGAGTCACGAAACCGGACTGTACGAGTCCGAGTCCGAGTCACGAGTCTGAGTCCTTAAAATCGTGACTCGAGACCGGTCTTGTGTCCGAGACCGGTCTCGAGTACTACAGCACTAATAACCACTATCACAAGAGTATGAATATGTAGAACTTCTGCATCTCATATATATCCACTTTGTATTTGTCTGGTGGTGTGGTAGGCATAGGTGACTGTTATCAGCTTTCCTTTAAATGAAAATGTATCGATACATAAAGCAATAAGGGTAAGTAAGAAAAACTTTTTTTCTCAAAAGAAGTTAGTTTGTATACTCACATGTACATCACTTAAGGAATATAACATAAAATATGCCACATAAATATGTATATAGAAATAATATGGAAAACTCTAAAAAAAAGTCATATTCGACGAAGTGAGATGTAACTAGAAAACACCATTGCACGTAGGATAGGGGGTTACGGTGCCTGTTAGTTTCGAAACTCAGAGGTCTAGGCATGGCAATGCCTCTCTTTATTTGATAAATATGAAGCAGATCTGAAACAAAAACGTCAAGGACAAGGTAAGAACTAGAATTTCAGTGATGTTTTCTAACTCTTTAGTATGGTTAGAACGTTGAAAAATAGCTTCGATTATGTACAATACATAGAAATAAAAGTAGGGGAGAATGACGTCTGCCGATCTGGACTGAAGCCATTGATTTGGCTAGGCTGTACGGCAACAGAGCACCGGTGCGTAATACAAATATCACGTCATTGCTTTTGCCACAAGTATTGGCAAAGAAACAACAAGTTTTCAAGTTACGAGTATAAAACAAAATACTTAAGGTACCATGACTTATACCTGTTGTGAAAATAACTCCTAATCTTTCGAAAAACGGATAAAATAAGCTATAACTTCTGCAGCAGAATGCACTCTGTACGTACGGAGACACCCCAATCAACCGGTCTTTTGCCGTACAACGAAAGCGCCCTCACAATTTTCGTGGCTTCACCGGTTAAACATGCACGGATGCATTGTGTCAGCGTTCTCCCTTACTTTTATTTCTATGGTACACTATTAAACATACGTGTATCGTCATCCTTTATCGTAACTGTACTTGTAGAGGTTACTATTTCAATGGCATCATTTCTGCAAAAACTCAACGGCTCATTTGCATCTGCGAACTCAATATAGAAGCTTTTGTCATCTTCAACAATCATATCGTCCACGACATCAAGATCAATCTTTAACGTTGTAGTTGATGACGGGTACGTCGTCATAGTGACGGTGCTTGTGTAGTCATTACCGTAGACAGCAGTGTCAGGTGAGTATGCTAATGCTGCAGTACATTGTTAGAGGAAGTAAAAATATTTATTCTTGATTTGCTCAAAGTAATACCGGCATTAGTGTCTTCTCCACTGACATATGGTCGTTTACACACCCTTAAAAGAAAGTTTAGGAATTTTCCTCTATCCTTTTTGTAATTTCCAATTTGTAAATATATTCAAATGCTACCCACATGTGTCATCTTTCAAAGGTTTTGCAAAAATATGTTCAGATTTCAAACTTATATACAAACTGGTTTCAACAACAGTGTTAAATTGTTAAACACATTCTTCAGGTTGCAGAAAAGTTTCTTTCAGTTCCTTTTGATTGTGACGGAGTTCATTACATCACAAAAACAGAACTTTTTCTGAACTTACACATTTCGAAGCCATCGTCTTCAAACATTTTATCACAGAGTATGCATATTGACACGTCGGTATCTTCTGCAACACAATCACTGACAAGGGATAATGTACACGTTGCTGTTACATGAAGAAAAATGACTTTGTTAAAGGTTTTTGAGAAAATATATACCTATCTGTCTATCAACCAACAAGTTGTCTTGAACTCTTGCAGTTTGAACTAGTACGTTAAAAAGGACAGTGAAGAAAAGTTTGTTACTTCTTTACAAGAACTTAAGTGTTTGAAGAAATTAAGGGAGGCTTGATGGGACTGACATTTCTGCCACTGAGATGCGTAAGTCCCTTTTCATACTGTCATTCCAGATGCCATTCTAAACTGCCAGAATATTAGGTAGAGTTTATGAAGAATGAGACTGTTAGTTAATGTAAAATGCGTTTCACTTTTCAACTGGTAAGAATCATCTTTGTGAAATGTTTTCATTCACATGCATTTAATTGTACCACGTTAACATCTAGAACATCACCTTTACAAATATTATGGGTGAGTGTAAAAGATTCCTGTTACATGTACGTTCATCAAAGGTACCACAGAACGAAAGTGTGTTGTGATTCCATCTTAAGAAAATACGAAGTGGTTATGACATCATTTTAAACAAAACAAACATTCAAATTTGTGATGGAATTCAAGTTACCTGTATCATCATCTAATATTGACACCGTGGATGTGGAAGATATAGCAACGGCAGAGTTAGCGCGGATGAAAGAAGACGGTTGGGAAACGTCGTTAAGTTCCAGACAAAAACTGGAGCAATCCTCTACAATTTCGTCATTTATAATTGGTACGGTGAACGAGAACGATGTTGTTGCTACTGGAATAGCCACGGCGGTAGGCGAGGCCATAAAGTCATTTCCTTCTGTTGCCGACTTGGCGAGATAATTTATATCTGCAAAGAAATTGACATGTTATAACTTTGCTGGGACAGATGCAATATGCTACAAATTTCTAATTTGATAACTCTTACAGAACTTTTGAAGGTGCAGTTGTATTTTCTACTCATGTGGTCTAAGCTTCTATTAAATTCAGTTGGGGGAAAGCTAAATTTCTTACCTTTTATGTATGACGTGACTTATTTCACAATGGCTACCTTCAATATTTCTTACTACCTATAATGACACTTACATACCGTTGCGTAGTCGATGTCCTCTGTTTGGTGCCAAAATGAAGCAACTTCGGGAATCCTTTTTTTGCGATGCGTTCCATCAAGTTACAAACTGAACGACAATTATTAGTGTAATATCTGTCAACCCTTATTACAAAAACATGCAATAGTCTTTCATTCCATAGAAAGATCTTTCAAAATGCATACAAAGTTTTAGCGATTACGAAACTTTTTTGGTCTCCTACCTAGAAAAAAGGTAAGCAAAGGGGCAATTACCATACAGTTAGGTCTTATTTGTTGTGCCCCTACTTTTAAAGCAAGCACACCGGTTGTGTAAGTTTTTTTCTCACCTAACGAAAAGCCAGCTGCCTCCACGTCGAGGTTGCATGATACTCCAACATCTGCCGTCACACCCACACCTTCCGTTACAGTTGTTACGCCAGTACTTAAAGAGCAGGACACTATCAAGGTTTAGAAAAATGTCAAGGTTTTTTCGTTGAGTGTGAACATACACTTGATTGCAAATTGTGTAAGTGATGTGCAAAGCAAGCATTACCACATAGAACTGGAAGATGTAAAACCTTTGCATTTTACTCCAATAAGAATAGAACGCCCTCCACAGTTTAGTGATATGACCAATCAAATGATATGTCAAAATATGAAGGATAATAGCGAAGGAACCTGGCAACATTATCATCAAATGTAAAAACAATTCGTAAAATAAACAGGAAACCAAGGAAATGTCTAGTTTTAGGTTGGAAGTGACGTACCTTACCAGGTAGTAAGCTGGAAGATAATTACCAGATCCCATCAGTATCGGGCATGGCGGTAAAATGTCAGTTGCAAAGTCACAAAAAATCGACTTGTTGTGGATAAGTAGTGTAAGGGTATCAGTTATGAATATATCAAAATTTAAACTGGTTGTTACTACAGGTTCTCTAATTGAACATTGCTGTAAAGAGAGTATTTATATAGGAGAGAGGTGTAGTAGAAGACATACTCTCTAGGTAGGAGAGGGCGATTGTCAATCAAATGCTAATGTTTGATTAGGCAGTTTGAGATCCTTAGAGAGATGTGCAAGTTAACTAAAACACCAAGCCGGGGCAGGAGGTTTGGGTTTAGATGAAAGCAAAACCACCCTGGCTTCAAAGAAGACGGCTGACGTAACGTCATCTATGAAGAGTTCTGTGTAATTCTCTTTAAAGGTTTACCTTGAAAGACATATGGAGCGGTTATCGCAGATTGGGAGGTGGTGTAAACTTTTCCATAGATAAATCCCTTCATACAGCTTTTGAGATGATTGGAATAACATATGGGGTAGATATTGGAAGTTTGGCAAGGTTTGACAAAAGTGCTTGTGTCAAGCCAGCCTGATTTAGCTAAACAATTGCCTTGAGTATATGAATGTCCAAATAAGATATTTCGGACAGTGATGAGTCAACTGTAAATTTAAGGGTATGGTGGTGTGTATCGAAGTGCTTTAAAACAGTGTAGTTCGGAGATGGAACTTTCAAAAAGACTAAAATGTCATCTCTGTAATTGAGCCAAGTTATAATAGAGTTACACGTTTTTCAAGGCTGTAGGAGATAATGTCGACAACTTCTTGGGATGATTCTGAACCCATTGCAACTCACATAGTTTGAAGATAGAATTCACCGATAGAGGTTAAAACATTCACTATTGGTAATAAACGCAAGGAATTGTTCATTGAAGGCACGGATGGTATTTGCTGTGGAAATAGGTTCGGGAACGCGTTTAAAATGGTAGTGGTACAAGTCGAGATTGTTTCATCTTGTCGAATGTTAGTGTGTTCTTACCCACCGAATCTAAGGTAACCAAAGCATCAAATCGGGCAGACAGAGTTTTTCTAGAATTTAATAACGTGAATTCTGCCCTTCACATATGCTGGTTGATTTTCAGCCAACAAAAGGAGTGAAAACCAAGAAACTCTGAAAAGTTGTTGAGTCCGTCCACCGTAGTTAGAGATGATTGGTCTCCCCGTGGAATTTGGGCCCTCTAGTGGTTTATTTTCACATTTTGGTACTAGGTAAATATCTTAGTTCAAACCATATGGTTACTCGGATATAGATTATTTAAAATAACCTCTGAAATCATTTTACTGCAGAAGAGGTTGAGAAGTAGGGATTTATTCATAGCCGTTGTCCCCTGAGTAATGTCATCGTGAACAAGCTTGTCATGATGGTAAGATAACTGGCCCATTGCCTTGTAATGATAATCGTGCTAGAAAAAAGCGATGACTCTGCCTTTATCAAATTTCTTAATGACAATCAAGTAGTCATTTCGCATCGAGCTTAAGTCCCCTCATTTCTTGTTCCGAAGTCTTGTTTCGGTGATGTATCTCTATTTTTGCCAAAGTCGCTTTCGTGTGCAGAATGTAGTCCTATATATCATAACATGGTTTAGGGCATGCTAGCCAGGTAAATTTCAGATGAAATTCAGTTTATGTCAAATTTAAGCATGGGCCAGCGAATTTAAGCGGGGCAGGTGCCTAGGGGCCCCCACAAAATTACATTATTTTATTTTTTGGGTAGAGTATTCCAGATTGAATCCTGAGGTAGCCACCGTACGAAACAGAGGAATGCAAGTGTCGATTACCTTATTTTTGGCTGTCTCGCATAATTATAGGGCTATACTAAAGATCGATTCAGTCTGACCGTAAACTGATCATCTGTGCTTTTTTTTTTCGTTTTGTAGGCTCACATGTACGTAAGAATGAAGCCTATTGAGTTCATTTCGAGTGAGGGAGGGTGAAACTGACCGCTACTTTTGCCCTCCTTCAGTAACTTGTGCCACTGAAGTATTGTGGAGAATTTATAGTCGAAGGGGGGCACCACATTAGTTTGTGCCTACGGCCGCCACAAAGGTAAATACGTCCCTGGTTGATGGATTCGATTCTTTATCATGCAAGTAGTTAATTTGAAATGTGCAATTGAGCTACTTCATAGTTTGAAATAGAGAATTACGTTTGGGTTTTGGGGGCGCGAAGATGAAACCAAGAACGTTTTGATACATCTGACCTGACCTTCGACAAACTTCGGGAAGAGTGTTAAAGCCTTCGTCTCCCAGTCTCAGGCTGAAACTCCTCAATAGCTGCAAATGCTGACTGATATCGCGATTTCCTTTTCACACCGATAATTTGACAGGTTTGTAGTACTCGAGCACGTACTCGTACCCTTACTCGAGTACATCTTTTTACTCGTACTCGAGTACATTTTTCTTTACTCGTACTCTAACGCATGACTTAGTAATCGGACTGGGACTCACGGAATTTGAAAATTAAGTACTCGTACTCGTAGTCAGGCCTTTGTACTCGTACTCATTCTCGTACTCACGCCCTTGTACTCGTACTCGTACTCAGGATGTTTTACTCGTATTCGTACTTTGAGAATTGTACTCATGAGTACAGATATTTCAGTCCATGATCTTAATATATGTATTCTTTATTGATCCTTTTCTAACTTAAATGTAACTTGTAATTATTTGAAGCTTTCTGTGCTGATCAACGCAGACTATCTCAACACATTAAAAAAATAAGTTGTGCTGTTTAAAGGAGCGGTAACAAAGGATTAAAAGGAATTTTTTGACAATCTGAGGAAATTACTTTAATATTAATTGCTTAGGGGGAATAAGTAATCTTAAGAATATCATCTTCTTATGGACATAAGTACTTTGGCCCCTACTGAAAAAAATCTTTCTTTAGTTTATAGTAGAGAACTACAGTGCTTGAAATTAACTTTGATCAGTAAGTTAGTCAGAGTCTACCTCGTAAAACTTACTGACTCAGCTAACATTACTTTTAGTTGCCTGCAAATGTGCACTTTCAATAACAAAGTTCTGAGACTGACTGTGGAGAGCATGCATTAGATCTTAGAAGCTGAACCTTCATAGGCTAGATTCAATCTTAATTAGTCTCTTTTTATTGGTAAATGCAAGCCTCCGCCCCTCCACTAAATTTTAAACACGCTTTGCGGCAGACTGCAGTTTACCAAAAAAAAATTGTTTTTCTCGGAGCAGTTACTTTAAGATGAAATACTTTTACAGAGGGTATCCCTTTAGAACCAAATGCCATTGAAACGACAGTTGGATTTTTCTTTACTTCCCAAGTATACCATGATGCCTTCCAAGTGACATCGCAAGCTTCTACTTCTGCATGTTGTGATCTCTGCAGTAGAAAATGGCCTTTGTTGCAAGTTGGTCATTCGGCTTCATACACCCCAGGTTAATATTCCTGCTTGGGGTCGGACAAAGTTAAGATGGCAAAGCGTTTTTATAGCATTAGAAATGATCATATTTATACCACGGGTATTTTTCATTCACCTCTGGAATCAGTCGCCAGCATATCATTTTTTACAAAATGTAATATTGACAGTGGTATATAGAAATCAAATGAAGCATTTATTTGTAATAGGTTGTCAAACAGACAAACAGTTAATGTTCAACGTTTGAGGGGTCAAGAAGCCACTTGGTTCATCAAGGACAATATAGCACAGTGATAAACACCGGCGAGATTCGCCTTCTTTTTCGATCAGTGCTCAAGATTAGCGAGGCAAGCGTGTACTGATGGCTCCAGTCTTGCTCCTGAGACAACCATTTAACGTCCCCATCTGATGGACGTGAGTATATCCCCAGCCTTTAGCCACTTTCCAAAGGCTGGGAGGGTGGGGGTGTATCATGTTTATCAGATGATGAGAGAGGCTGCAATACCTTTCGATACGACTGAATGGATAGCTGATCTACCAGATGCCACTGCAGCATGTGATAGAAAGCTGGAAAACTTGAGTCTCTGATCGTAAGGTTAAACGGAATATGGAACCGTCAGAGTAAGCAATTACAAACCTGGAGGAGTTGGCACTGTAATGGAGTGGCCTGATGAAAAGACAAACTGAGAAACGTCTACGATTCATACTGTTCAAGTCAAACCGTCTCACAAAGGATAGAGAACCCTGGCATTAATCATTCTGTCTTAGTCACTGTGTTTCCCTAACCTACACTCTGTGCTTACCAACAGGCTTAAAACTGAGTGTATCATCATAAAACTGTTTCTATTCTGGAAACTTCTCATTATATCCCAAAGAAGTTTATTTATTATTAATTGATATCTTTGCATCGATCGTTCATTAATAACGCACAGAATGTTTGTGACTATAACATAATACATTAGCCGTTCCCGTCACTAATAAGACCATGTATTTATCTTACAGGGTGAAGGCCATACTCGTTATATCTTAAAACAGTAAAAAAATCACTTCCATCCTAAAGCCAGTCAAACACCTAGCTTCCTCTGTATTTTACAAACTCATCTTATGTTTGATGATAACCTTGAGAAGAATAAACAATAGCAGTTTTCTTTCAATTTTAGACGTATCATTTGATTGGTCACGTTAGTGAGTTTTAGAAAATCTGTCATTCCTATTGAATTTACCATCATGCAATGTGGAGACGTGCAATCTTTGAGTTTGAAGTATGCTACATTTATTTATATCTCTGATTGTATTGTGAAAACATGTAAATTTTCCTTCGCTTTCTTTTAATTAGGTGTAAACCTAAAGAGACATAGACTAATTAAGAAACAGAACCATTATTTCTAAAAGAGAAAGGAAATTCCAATAATCGCATGTACATCATGTATCGGCGTAACAAAACAAAAAATACAAATACGTATATGTACAATAATTCGGTAAAGGGTTAAAATTGTCAAACTACATATGAGAGATGTCATACGAAAGCATAATGGTACATGGGATGAAGGAATTGCATTGCCTGTAAGCTTTGGAACTAAAGAGATCCATGGCATAAAATTCTTGTGTCCGTAAGGATTGTCCATACCAAGCTCTGTGTGGCTTCCTTTTTGTTCTTTCTAAGTCACTTTAATGTCTTTGTTACGGTTTTATATGTATGTTTTCATGTATCAAATACTGCAAAAAAAAAAATTGAATAGATGTAAGCAAAACCTGAATGTCAAAGTTCACCAATATATCTCTTTACTTGATAAACATGAATCAGGTCAGAAACAAACAAATCTTAGACAATACAAGGACTAAATTTTTGCAATATTTTTCAAAATTTTTCTTTTCTATTAGAACTTAGAAGCAGAAACGTTGATTTTGTACAATGTAAAACATACATGTATCGTCATCCTTTATCGTAACTGTACTTGTAGAGGTTACTATTTCAATGGCATCATTTCTGCAGAAACTCAACGGCTCGTTGGCACCAGCGAACTCAATATAGAAACTTTGATCATCTTCAACAATCATATCGTCCACGACATCAAGATCGATCTTTAACGTTGTAGTTGCTGACGGATATGTCGCCATTGTTACGGTGCTTGTGTAGTCATTACCGTAGACAGCAGTGTCTGGTGAGTATGCTAATGCTGCAGTACATATTTGGAAGAGTAATGAAATATTCAGAAGATGATTTGTTCAGAAATAAACAGTCGATGAGTTTCTTCTTGTCTGAAATTAGGTTTTCACTCACAATGAAATCATTTTTGAAGTTCTGCATATTTTTCCCTACTCTAGTTCTGAATACATTTAAATGTTACACACATTGGTCATCGTCCTGATGTTCTGTGTTAATAGGTTTAGAGTTCAAACACGTATAAATGTGGGATCACAAGGAGTGCAAAATTGGTTTCTTTGAGTGCAGGTATCTTACAATTCCTTCTTTTTGTTTGTGATTTGGTTTATTTCACAACAATGACAAAGAATAATATTTGTGAACTTACACACTTCAAAGCCATTTTCTTCAAACATTTTGTCACAGAGGATGCATATTGACACTTCTGCGTCTTCCGTAACACAGTCACTAACAAGGGATAACGTGCAGGTTGCTGTAACACGAAGATAGATACGCTTTGTTGAAGGCCATTGAGGGAATAAAACAAGTATCACCCTAATACCCTTTTAAAGAGTGTCATAAAATTTTGGTAGCTTTGTATTTTTATTCTTTTCAAGCGTCGGTAAAAGAATATTCATTACTTTCATTATAGTTACTTAAAGGATACCATTTTTAAGTTACAGAATTCTCAAAGTTTGTTAAGGAGACGAATGAGGTTGAAGGTTGATATGAAAATCCTTCACACCTTCTGGGTTATAAAAAAAGCCTTTTTTATATGTTTTCACTTTCTTTATTCCAGCTAATGGCTCGAAAAACATCACCCTTATCATTGTTATTGTGGTCTGGGAAACGATTTTGAAAATGTGTATGGTTTTAAAAGACACCAAATACTGCAAAATATGATTCCATTCTATCTTCAGAAAGCAGTAAGTGGTTATATGTTATGTTTTTTTTTTAGAAAAGGAGGAACATTTATATCTCTAATCGAATTCAAGTTACCTGTATCATCATCTAATATTGACACCGTGGAAGTAGAGGATATAGCAACGGCAGAGTTAGCGCGGATGAAAGAAGACGGTTGGGAAACGTCGATAAGTTCCAGACAAAAACTGGCACAATCCTCTACAATTTCGTCATTTATAATTGGCACAGTGAACGAGAACGATGTTGTTGCTACTGGAATAGCTACCGCGGTAGGCGAGGCCGTATAGTCATTTCCTTCTGTTGCCGACTTGGCGAGATAAGTTATATCTGTGAGAAAATTGACATGTTACCACACTGAAGTTGTCAACTAAAAAGCAAAACGCCACAAATTTTTATGTGATACCTTTATTGATTAAAAAGCCTTTAAAAATTAAACGGTTACAGAGGCTGCTACACTTAAATTAAGCCACGCAATGTGGTGAGGGTGAAAATGTATGGGTCTTCCTCAGGTAGTTATCTTTCATTGTCACTTGGCCTAAACGTCTTCTGAAATTGGTTACAGGAAAGTTATATTGCCTAACTTTCTTTGTTTTTACAAATATGAACACCTTCGGTATCCCTTAATAATTGCAATGGCCCCCATATACAGTTGACTTGCCGAGGTAATTGTTTGGCGCTAAAATTAGGTGAGCTCGGGCAAACTGGTTCCAACTGGTTAACTAGTAGATATTGTTTTGCTTTCAGTTCATCAAAATACAAACTTTAAGACAACAGTACGTAATACATGTCACACCTTATTCAGGACGAAATGCACTTTGATCCTACAGAGAGATCCTCAAACATGCATGCAAATTTAAACAAATAAATATTAAATGTGGTCTCCTTTACAAAAAGTTCGTTATCCAATACTTTTTTGCCATTCGGTTGGGTCATGTTTTGTGTATTCCTGCCTTTTAAACTAACTGACAAGTGACGTAAGTGTCTTTCTCACCTAACAAAAAGCCAGTTGCCTCCACCTCGTAGTTGCACATTACTTCAACGTCGGCCGTCACAAAGATACTTTCCGTTACAGTTGTTACACCAGTAATTAAAGAGCAGGACACTATCGAAGTTTTAGAGAAAAAGTTGTCAATGTTTATTTGTTCAGTTCGAACATGCAAGTGATAATAAAGTGTTACCAATGCATGTGATTGTCGTAAAAATGTAATTCACATAGTTAAAAGTAAACTGTATATTTGAAACACTATTTATATTGCTTCAACATTCGTCATAAACGAATCGACCGATTGTCTTCAAAATTAATGAAAAAGGACCACAGGTAGAAAGTTGTCTATCAGACCAGGGAAACAAAGGTCAATGGTCACTGGTAAAAGGTCAAATTTTGTTAATGTGATTTTTCTCAATATAACGAAGGGAGAGTTTTTACTTTTCTGGCATGGAAACTTCACAGATAAAAGGAACATTAAGTGCTATCAAAAAGTGGATGTTACAACAAGTGATCTACGGTCAAATGAAGCCCTTTACCTTGTGTGTAGATTCTACTAAACAGCCAAGCAACTTTTTCAACCTGCAATTGCTTCAGTCATACTCAGAAGTGCGCAAACAGAAGTGACAGTAGGGGCTATACATGGCACTCAAAAGCCTGTAAGTAGAGCATGTAGACTCGGTGACGCGTGCTACCAAGCACTCAGAAGCGGGTAGACAGAGAATCACGCGCAGAAAGATAAGTTAAAAAGAGTGATAAGTGGCACCAAATGCCAAAATGGGCATTGCACACTCAGGCGCATACAGATCCTGTTGGTTCTTGTCACCTTACAACTCGTTGACAGTGCAGAAGCAGTAACGCATTATACGTGTCACTTAAATGCAAGTTGTTAACAACGCAGACGCAAAAAAAAAGTTCAGAAAATGTCTTTGCAACACTGCAGGATACGTTAATCTACACGCAGGAGGTTATTAGCAGCCTGAGTGCCTGCTGGCGATGAGATATGCAGGGCTGTAACTCGATTCCGGACTCGAGTCCGTCTTTCGTTGGACTAGGAATTGGCTCGGAATGGGAGGGACAGGAATCGGAATTGGCCAGGAATAGGCTGCAGCTAGACTCGTACTCGGAGCCGATTCCAGCCGAGTCCACAAAATTTAAAGTTACGTATATATGTTACCTTGGGCCACAGTGTTATTAATGAACAGTTCAACACATCAATGTTCAGGGTGATCCAGGGTAAGGAATTCACTCCTAAACTAGCCCGTTTTAATTGAATATACAAAAATAGTACCAAAGGCATTTTACGAGCTTCTACATTGTCACATAGCTGGGGAACCTGGAATTGGATTTTGCTTGGTATTGGCGGATACTGAACTCAGAATTGACCCGGAATGGTGGCCACTGGAATCGGAATTGGCCAGGAATTGGGTTTGGTGGACTAAAATACAGCCCTGGAGATATGGATTCCCTCATGTTTATTTACTCGTATTGTAAAAACGTCATAAACAATCCTTTAATAAAAACCAACAGAACCATAAAGTCAAAAGGATTGGGGATTCCTTCTGTCTGAAAATATTTTAGCACTTTCACATTCAAGAGTATAAAATTGGCTAAGTTTGATCATAAATACTTTTCAAGAAAAATCCTGCTAGCTACCATTTACAGCTGGTTAAAACTTGAAACTTCTTCCAAAAAGATTTACAGCTCTGAATTGACACAAGACTTAAAAGGGGCTATTAGATGGCCTTACAATAGTGAGAGCAACAACTGCTTGAATGGTTTTCACAAGATACTATCAAGACTTGTATTGAAAGGCTTTTCCAAGACTCAGCTATTTAACTGATCCGAACAAGGGTGTTTCAGGCCAGGAGTGCAACCAAATTAATCAGTTGTGTTACTGATTTTGTTGGCATACCCTAAAAGGTGGAAGGGACACTAACTATAAGATCCATGGAGGTTACACTTCATGAGATATTGTCTTAACGAAGTTTTCCCTGTCTGATCTCTGAAAACTCCAAATGATCTTTAACCTTCACCAAAAACAATAAGGTTTCTTTTCTCAAAAGGGGTCATTTCTAAGTAATAATTCTGCCATAGTTACACTTCTTGAGATATCATATTTGTAAGCAATTTACAATGTTTTCACCACTTTGTCTCCAATAGCATCAGATTACCTTTGAACTCTACCAAAAAATAGGGTTCATCTTTACCCATGAAAAATATCTATGGCTTCTATCTCTAGATATCACATACACGATGTTTTCAGTTTATTACCTCTAGTGACCTTGTATGACCTCTGACCTCCACTAAAGACCATACTGTTCTTTTTTTTTTAGAATGAACGAGATATGTACTAAGTGTGAAAAGTATCCATCATTCCTACCTAGAGATAATGCGTTTAAAAGCTATATCTAAGCTTTTTGTAGTTTCACCTCTGACCTGAGGTAACCTTTGACATCTACCAAAACCAAAAGGTCCTATTAACTGACCATAACGCTTCTACATACCAAGTATGGAAAGCATCCATGTTTCCTACATTAGGATATAGCGTGGATATTGTATTCCGTGTTTTTTACCTATGATTTTAGGTGACGATTTATCTCCACCAAAAATAGGGTGCTATTTAACAATATGGTTAATACATACGTGACAAATGGAAAGGTTTGACCTTTCTTACCTTAAACTAAAGTGTATACAAGTTTTTGGTTTTTGACCTGTGACCTTTACTAAAAAAATAGCTCTTTCTCTTAATATGTCAATTCGTATACCGAGTATGAGAAGTGTTCATCATTCCTACTTTGAGATATCATGTTTTCAAGCAATTTTCCAAGTTACTCGTAGTTTCACCTCTGGTGACCTCAACTAACTTTTGACCTCTGCCACAATCAATTATTTTCTTCCTTAATGCATCCACACGTCATAGTGTGAAAATAACCCATGCTTCCAACCTTGAGATATCGTGTTTACAAGGTTTCTGGTTTTGACCGCTAATAACCTTATCTGTCCTCTGGACTCACCAAAAACGATGGCGGTCTTTTTTCTTGGTAATGATAAATTTATACACCAAGTATAAAAAGTATGCATCAAAAGGGGACTTAAGTTACGCACTCGATGTACAGCAGTTAAGGGCATAACCAGATATACGATAAATAAATGTACTGAATTTAATATCTATGTTATTTGGTAAAAAGTAAAAAAATATCATACCCAACAAATTGAGATGTCATTACAGTTAGGATAAAGAAATTGAGGTGCTATAGCGTTGAGAATAAAGAGTCCAGCTCAACAATATCTATGTTCACTTTGTAAACAGGAAGCAGATCCAGTAAACGAAAACGTCAAGGACAATTAAAAAACTAGACTCTAGAAGATGTTTACCAACTTTTCCGTCTTTTTTTCCTTGGAACTTATAAAAAGGAACGTTGATTTTGAACAATTTAAACATACGTGTATCGTCATCCTTTATCGTAACTGTACTTGTAGAGGTTACTATTTCAATGGCATCATTTCTGAAGAAACCAGTCGGCTCATTTCCACCAGCGAACTCAATATAGAAACTCTGGTCATCTTCAACAATCATATCGTCCACGACATCAAGATCGATCTTTAAGGTTGTAGTTGCAGACGGATATGTCGCCATGGTGACGGTGCTTGTGTAGTCATTACCGTAGACAGCAGTGTCTGGTGAGTATGCTAATGCTGCAGTAAATATTTGAAGGAGAAATGAAATATTCACTTACTGATTCATTCTGAGAAATAATGGCAAAAAGTCATTTCATCTCTGACTTTAGGTCATTTAAACAGCGTTAAAAGAGTAAATAAGAATTAAATAATTCGATACTTTTTCTACATACACTTTACCGCCTCTTTTTGTTTATATTAAAACGTTGCACTCATATGTTGCCTTTCCTCAAGTTATGTGATAACACGTTAAGAGTTAAAACGTTTTCACAAAGTCAGGACGCAAAAAAATTTAAATACCTAAAGACATTTTTGGAGTGCAGGGAAATCAAATTTTCTACATTTTGTCTGCGACGTGGTTCACTCTACAACAAAACAAAACTGTTTGAGTACTTACACACTTCGTAGCCATCATCTTCAAACATTTTATCACAGAGAATGCATATTGACACGTCTGTATTTTCTGTAACACAGTCACTTACAAGAGATAACGTGCACGTTGCTGTAGGGTGAAGAGACAGACAACTTACTTTGTAAAATGTCAACGATGTGAAGAGATACCTTGTCACCTTAAAATACCTGAAGTGTGTAACAAGATTTGGACATTGTCTTTTTTCTTTGTAGGTTTATAAATCCGATGTAAAAAGGAACGCTGGTAATTTTCGTAATCACTTACATAATTCATGTTAACACCAGACAACTCAAAGTCATGAAGTAAACGAGATGCGAAATGAGTCTGTCCCACAGTGACATATTAGTGTCCATCACTTTCTGCCGCTCGAGACATCATTCTCACCTTTCAAACTCATATAAAGAGTAATACCTTTTGCTCATTCTATTTACTACGCCCCAGATGAATACCATTTCTACCTCAAAATCATATAGATAGTTCTCACGTGACGTCATAGGAGCTTTTCACGTCTATTATTTCAGTCATGTCTGAGGGCAACCCCGGCAAGTGTCTACAGGCTTGCCCTCAGACATGTCGGTTGCTAACCCCAAGCTATTACGTCACTAAGAACTATCTATTGTTTAACTAATGTTCTGAGCGAAGAAGTGAAACATTTGTTGTAAGGTAATGCTATCACTTCCCCAATCTCCCCATTGAAATTCCGAGCCTTAAAACCTTAAATTTTTGAAGCCCCATGAAATGTTAGAGTCGTCTTGTACCCCCATAAAATCCTTGCTGCAAGCCTTTACTTGATAGGTCCTTTTCTTGTCAAACAGTACCTAAATTTCATTTCTGATAACGATGCCAAAGATTTCAGCATTTTTTAAATGTATGGTAACCCCCGGACGACCAAAGCGACCTTGCACCTTACCCACTTAGCTTTTGATCTTTTCCCAGCAACTATACTTACTCCCCGTTCATACCGTTCAAAGGCAGCCTGTTTCATAAGGCATGGAAATAGACGTAAAACTCCTATTTGTGAATATGTCCAACTTTGCAATGTAGTTGATGGACAGCTCCAAGTATCCCGTCTGCCTGATGTAATACGGCCACATAACAAAACTTGTTGGTATCTGTAATAAAATAAATTCCGCCCTGTGTATTACCTGTATCGTCATCATTGATGACAACAGTTCCTGTGACGTCGGCAGTTATGACAGCTGATGAACGTTTGAATCCTCCTGGTAGGTTGACGTTGCCAAGTGTAACTGTAAATGACTCCTTGTCTTCAACATCTTGGTTATTTGTGATTGAAAGAGTGGCGCTAAATGTCTCGGTGAGAGAGGGTATGTCGATACTTGACACGCTAACATCATAGTCATTTGCACCCTCTGTTGTGACATCCATAACAGAAAGGTCTACAAATTACAAATAGGTAAAAGATGTGTTAAAAATCCTAACATGCGTTCAAATTTTCATCATGTTTGACTTAAACGGAATAAAATTTAACAACACAACTAGGGATTCCATAACCTGTTCTGTAAAGGTACTGTATGCTTACTGGTTCAAATAGCAGGTACCCGAAGATGACCAATGTAATAAAACTGAACTAACATTAACTGAGTAGTAAAACTAATTATATAAATTTTATGAGTATATCAAGTTAACCTTACAATAAGTACGCTACAGAAGAAAAATCCTAATTCATCATTAGATTATGAAAACTGGCTTATCTACTAATGAGCAAAGTCTTTATTCACATATTACTGAGATGCAAGTTTCGATTAGGGGCTTGGCGAGTAACATTCACGCCCGGCTAGCAGTGGCGTAGCCAGCATTTTTTTAGCAGGGGGCACTGGGGGCACGAACCTTTTTCTAGGGGGCACAATTTTTGAATTCTCTCCCTCTCTATAGGACTTATGTACAGAACTGTGCATTCCAAAGTGCATTTCCACGGGAGGCACCTGGGTGGCACGGCCTTGTCGTGGGGGCACGTGCCCCCTCATGCCCCCCGTAGCTACGCTACCGGCCGGCTAGTAAGAATTCTAAGCAGTATACACGGTACGGATTTTAAGGATACTAGACTTTATACATGGGAAAAGTCGGGAGGGCAATTTTCTTACTTGGCCGCAGCTTTACAACTCCACTAGCTATGATGATCAGTAGAAAACGCCATTCTGAATAAAACCTTGCTCAGGTGCTTTGTTTGATAATTTCAGAGATATAATCATGAGCATATATCTGATACAGAGCCGTTGACCGTAAAAGTCAGTGGTACTTATTTCAGTGTAAAACTAACTTTTGTTTTTTCACAAGAGAAGGCTCTTCAAGTACAACTGGATTCTATCTTACTTACAAACCAAGTAAATTTGAACGATACTTGTGCATGTAAGGTAGTTGAGAAGAGTGAGACTGAAATTCTGCACACAACCTGACTCAGCAGAAATATCGCTTACGAAGGACATTATAGTAGTACGGTACTATTCGCCGGTCACAGATTTCTTCATTTGTATACAATCAAGACAGTCAAGCTTCAATGTCTGGATTTACCCATTCACTTTGACAAGTCTTCATTCTCACACGACGTACCTATTGAAAAACCGCTTTCTTCCAATTGTTTGTCGCACACCACTTCTATTGTTGCGAAACTATCAATTGACTCCGTCACCGTTGGGTTATTGTTGATAGAACATGTAGCTACGAGGGGCAGGAAAAATATTGTGCGAAGTGAACAAAGAAAACTTTTAATGTACTTTAAATGTGCAAACGATTTGTTGCAGTACTGAATGCATGGGATTATTCTGCACTTATATTGCTTCCAATATATGTAGAACTGATATAATTATATATATATGTATAAATATACATTATATAAAATTGTCAAAAGAAAAAAGAAAATGGATACATTCATTCTCAACTGCATAATATGAATCGGTGACATGCAAAATATTTCGGGCTGTCTCTCAGCCCTTCCTCAGTTGTATGTAAGAACTTGTAAAAGGAAGCTTTTATATATATATATATATATATATATATATATAATATATATATATATATATAATATATATATTATATTTATAAACAAAAAATATATATATATATATATATATATATAACGCTAATTCCCACCTTAAGGGAAATTCTTATATCTGCTTGTACTAGGGCGAAAAAGATAATAAAATACATTAGAAATAATTCGCCCTAACGTCTAAACATATAAATTAACGTTATTTCAATGGCCAGCCATCCGTTCGTGTTAACAGCTAGGTGTCCGTAAATTTGACAACTTTGAAGTAATGGCATCTAGTTTGTAAATCTAAGAGGGCGCCCTTGTAAGTTTACGTATTCCTATAGAAAGTGTGTGGAAACGTTAAGGAGAAAACTTATATTTCACCCGAAAAATTTTTTCCCCTTAAGGTCGACTTTTCAACAACAACTTTCCCCCTAAGTGCCGAATTAGAGAAATATATATATATATATTATATATATATATATAACGCTAATTCCCACCTTAAGGGGAAAATTGTTATATCTGCTTGTACATAGGGCGAAAAAAGATAATAAAATACAAAAATAATTAACGTTATTTCAATGGGCAGCCATCCGTTCGTGTTAACAGCTAGGTGTCCGTAAATTTCTAGTTTGTAAAATCTAAGAGGGCGCCCTTGTAAGTTTTACGTATTCCTATAGAAAAAGTGTGTGGAAACGTTAAGGCGAAACTTATATTTTCACCCGAATTTTTTTTTCCCCTTAAGGTCGACTTTTTCACAAACACCCCTAAGGCCGAATTAGAGGAAATATATATATATATATATATATATATATATATATATATATATATATATATATATATATATATATATATATATATATATATATATATACAGAAACTGACGAATAACACGGTACGAGCACTGTTACGAAACTTCATAATGCAGAAAGATTAATAACTAAAACTAGAAGTTTCTGTAGATCTACCCAATTACCCCGAAGACCGCTATTAAAAAGTAGACGTTTCGGATAGATCTGCTATCCTTGGTCAATATATAATGAATAATACAAAAAGTCCTGAACATAAAGGTTTTTTTTTTTTTTTGAATTTTTGGCTTGGGCTAAGTCTTTGTTTGTATCACGGCCTTATTTGGAGCAGCTATGTTTAGGACTTTTTGTATTATTCATTATATAGTGACCAAGGATAGCAGATCTATCCGAAACGTCTACTTTTTAATAGCGGTCTTCAGGGTAATTGGGTAGATCTACAGGAACTTCTAGTTTTATATATATATATATATATATATATATATATATATATATAATATATTATATATAATATATATATATATATATATATAATATATATATATATATATATATATATATATATATATATATATATATATATATATATATATATATATATATATATATATATATAAGGTCGATTACTGCGTAGCACTCGTGAAATGGGTAGGTCGATTAAAGTAATGAAGAGTGCTTAAAGTTTAGGAGAAAATTCCGCAACGTTTCGGGTGTATACCCTTCAAGTTGCCAAACGGGACTTTTTATCCCTTCTTTCCCCAAAGTACCACAGCAAAAAGCTTCTTTTCTGCTTTTCCTGCACAAACTATTGGACAGAAATTTTACTTTAGTTGTAACGAAAAGTTTCTTACTTGAATCATCATCTTTGATAGTTACGGTTACAGAAGAATCAGATGTGATGATACCCGAGCGGATAAAACCAATTGGTTCACTTATATCAGTTACGCCAATTGTGAAACTTTGATCGTCTTCTACAATCATATCGTCTAGTATGCTAACGGCGAAACTGAGGGCGTTGCCTGTTGTTAGGAGACCAACCGAGCTAGTCAAGACTGAGAAGTCATTTCCAACAGTAGCATCCCCATCGATATAAGTGAATGCTGTGAAATTGAAGTCGTAGAGACACTGTTCATCTACCTCTATAATAATATGGGCAATAATAGTTTGATTTATGTTTCATTTGACCTCTTTAAGTTATAGTAGTTCTGTTAAATGAACACATCAAATTGCTAGACTTCTCTTTCTACACTAGTATACTACCTGTAAAAAAATGTGCATGAGAAAATGTTACATAAAACAAGGACTTATGTTATCCGTTAGATTTCCCCAGGCCTAACTTTAGTGCACAGTGATAATATAAAAAATGCAGTATCAATCAGTATCCTAAGTAAATGAATCGTCACGCAACTGAACTTTCGACTGGCTTTCACACTCCATGAATATTAGGCTAAGAATGAGCTGCTAACAGCTATGTTCGTTACCCTGTTTTCATTAAATAGACGCATTGTGTGATGTTTAATGTACAAAAGAAATATCCTGGACATTGTAACGCCACTTTTTGAACATTGCTCGTTTAGTTATATTTTATACATAGTCTTACTACAGGACCGGTAGTGTAGACTCGGGTAAACAACCTATGCTGTTTGTCGGCATATTTGAGTGAATGGGCCAAACAATAGCTATATAGTACTACCAGCAGAGGCTTATGAGGCGTCTTCTGGGGGCGGCAGCCACCCGCAAAGTAAACTGTTGTCGATATCAGAGCAAAAGCCGACTTTTTTCAGCGGGAAAATCTTTTCCTGATTGCTTGCCAGTGAGAAAAAACTTCGAGCATTCATTTTCCGCCTCCCTGAGAAAGTTCTTCCTTTATGTCTATGGCTATCACCAGTGACAGAATTATCCTTGCCATTGCTTCACATGTGTGGAGGCAACAAAACATGTCACGCTAAGTTTTGAGACACAATTTTACATTTTATGTAAGTTTCGAACCTTTCCGAATTAGATAGCTTTCAGATTCAAAAGACGGATGTATTTAGAGTGGCAGATAAATTAATACTGCTGAGCCTTTTCGATACTATTTCTGTATTGTATAGAAGTGCATGCGACAAAGTCCAAACAAAATACGACTGCCACTGGAGCAAGAGACTTTTTGTGCATCATGGTAAAAATTTCCCACGTTCTTTATCTCCGGTTATTATTTATACGTGTGCCTGATATGCATAAAAAATATCTCAAGGATATACTATGCAACCTGAATTATTACCTACCTTAAAAAGAAGCTTTACAGCTAAGATGTGGGGCTAACCGGCAATTCACCAGCAATGCAGTAACTGACATAGTCTAAAGCAGCAAGGAGTAAACTACAGCCTGTTGAAGCAGACAAGTGCGGAGATCGTGGGGACGGGTGGCATATATGGTCCCCAATAATATGGTTGGGTCGACTCCCTTGGTCCCCCAATATTTGTTCAAAGTCACAAATAACTCTTTACATTTGTAAATGTGAGACATAATCCCTTCCAATATTTTGGTTAAGGGGACGGAACATCTTCAGTATTTTGGCAAAAGTAAATTTTTTGATATTTGTGTAAATCAAGAAAAAATGGCCCACCTTAAAGTGTACCAAAAGTCAAAAATTTCAAATATATATATATGTATGTTTCAAAGCTTGAAAAATACATCAAAGTGATCCAACTCTCATCTCCAGAGGACATTCCTGAGCTGAGATATGATATATTGAAACTTATTTACTCCATTAAATATGTTAGATTGCGCAATATATTGCGATGTCATTCTTGTACTACTCAGATTACCGTTTTTGTTTGTCTTTGTTTTTTCAAAGCCACTGCACGTTATGCCAAAATGTGATCACTATCTAAATGTTATAGAGTGACTTCGCTATGTAAACCTTCTCCGTAAAATATAATATGTAAGGGAACAGTAATTCTTTCAAGGTGATACAAACATCTTAATTTCAAAAGGAAACAAAAGCATTTAATGTGGGTTGTACAAGAAGGACATTCCAAATTATTGCGCAATCGACTACTTCAATTTAAGTCAATAAATTTCAACATTTTATATCTCAGCAACGGAGAAAGCTATATGGGAGTTAGATAAATGAAATTCATTTTCCAACCTCCAAAACATATATTCTTGTAATTCTAGACTTTAGGTCCACTTTCTATTGTGAGCTGTCATTTTCCTAGTTTTGCCTATGGTTGTATAGTTCAGGTGAAGCAGTGAGATGAAAGCACATGCAACTGGTTGACGTTATCAAGTTTCACAGAAATGCATTTCAGAGCTCCTTGCATTTGCAACGACTAAGAAGGTTGGGATGGTAGAATGATTTGCCCCATTTAGACAACAGAAGGGTGGGGTTTCGAAAACCAGAATTTTTAGGGCAGCAATGCAGCATGAATATAACATTGCTTTTTAGGCTCAGTTGTCATGGACAAAGATTTTCCGAAGAGCTTTTAGGACATATTTTCCGACTTACAGATTTGATGATAACCAAGTCATTCGTACATACACTTACTATTCACAACTTCATACAACTTCTTGCCATAATTTGGTTGCCGGCCAGCATACGTTTTGCTCATCTCCCAACAGTTGGACAACTGACGTAATGTGTGGTATTATTTATGATTAGAAGACTTACATTGCAACTTGTTTGGGAAGGGTGGAATACTATACTTTTCTACTCTCACTATTCTGTTCCAATTCCGGGGTAATTTGCGCTCATCTGTTAACACTGAAACCTCTGATGATAAGAACATTTGTAGACAAAGAACAAACAACTACTACAGTTACTTCCAAGAGTTTTGAAATTAACTCAATAAGTTCAATTCACCAGGCATGGGGAGATCTACTCCCTGCAATCTGGGAGAATTTTGTACAAAAATGTTTTTGCACGTTACGCGCCAACTGGGGAGCTCCCTAAGATGTTGTCAGAAATAACAATTTTTGCAGGGATAAAAAAATGCTTAAATTTAGTTTAATGTAAATTTATAACTGATGTTGGTTGTTCTATTAGATATTGGTTGACTTACTAGCACTGTACCCCGAGTCTTCTATCAAAATATCACAAGTGAATGTTATACTCAAAGTTGAATCACCCTCTGCAGGACAGTAAGTTGAAGGGCTGAAAGAGCAGGATGCTGCAAAATATAACGGTTAAATTACATTGTTAGATACGTTTGCTCGAACAGAAATGAAAACCATAACGATGGACCTATTTATCTGTGTCAAGCGGCTCCATTAGGTCTGCAAGTATGCCTGTTGGCTAAGGTAGTATGCATTATTTGTACTTTCTACCAATCTGCAGAACAGACATCCATTACGAATTTATATGTAAAAGTCTTAGAGGTAAAGATTGGTCAGGTTAGTCTGATTGCCAACTAGTTCAGGTCCTCTAGTTATAGGGATATACCTAGCAACACTTTCCATAGAATATAGAAGTCTTCAAGACAAGGAAAATTAGCAAATACCAAAATGCTAACCCACTATTAACAATACTTCTACTGGCCCATGAAACCTCTGAACTATTGCGCTCCTATAGAATATCCTTCTTCATAAACCGTTCCGGAGCAATTTAATCATTAACCTGTTTAGGCTGTCAAACAAGTCCAATTTTAGTCTTCAGTTAAATTTTTAAGTTACATCTTCGTATGGAATTATACCGTGAGTTTGATGAAGCTTTTTCGATGAATCGAGTTCAACTCGTTCATATCAATATGAGAATTATCGATCACTTTGAAGATAAACCGTCCGTTAGACGACGAAATTTTCTCTCCTTGATGATGAGAATGCACTGTGTTTCAGGCAACGCTATATTCTCACTGAAGCTATTGATACTCAAAAACGTTTTCGTGGTAGAGTTTAAAGAGAATTGATTTTCCATGAGGGTAACTTGCTGTTTTTGAAATCTCTTTGAAAACTTAGAGACTGCAGAATATACCAATTGTATTGTCTGTACACTTTTCAACAAAGGGGATAGCTTTCAAAAAATACCGCCGCCCCCATATTTTCAAAGATATTACAAAATAGATTATTCTGTATTATTACTTTTGGTCATCAAATTGATCTTTTGAATAGAGTAACATAAGGCAAACAATAACTAAAATGACTTCGAAAATGCTATTTTTGCGCCCCTCGCGTTCAGCATTCTACATTGTTCTTTCATTGTTACATGGTAGCTTGAGCGAATTCTTTCTCAACAGCCATGCAGCTCCTACCACCACCCATTCTTTTCAAGCAAGAATGGTAGCGTATCCATCGCGGAAAGCTCATGACGGTTTTGACTTGGGAGGATAACTCAGAATGTTGGCGTCTGAAAGGGCGAAGCGAACAAAAGAAGAAAAGGAAAAGGGGGCGGGGCATTTTCATGTAATGTGGGTAACTTTCGTTGCAAAAGATGGGCAAAACACTCTAAACTGTTTTTAAAGATTACCTTTAGGCACAATTCGCGAGCAGGTTATAACACCATTGCCAATTCCAGTTAGATAGCTTAAGAATATTTATTGTTTCAATGCAAATCCTATACGAACATCTACCTTCTATACTCATAATCCCTGTTACACCATCATATCCACCTGGCATTGATTCAAATGCACTAAAATAAAGAAAAACGGTTGTCATTTTCTGATGTCGAAGTCTGCTTGATGCGCATTCAGTGTCAGTGTCATATTGAAACGACTCACCCACGGGTAGGGCTCACTGTGTTCCCGCGGTGTCTTCAGCAATTCGAACCCTCCCCTATGATGAAATTCTATAGCCACTGGTCTTACAAGGATAACTATCATACACTTTCGCTGGCTGTTACGTATTCGAAATAAGCCGGTATAGTGTTCACGGGAAACCAAACCGTTTGCCCAATCACAGCTAACGTTATACACAACACAATGTTAGCCCCTTGAATTATCAAATAATTGGTTTACGTCCGACCTAGTTGATAAAATGACTATTTTTGTGGTGTATTTAGTGCGAATCAAACATTCTTTGGAGAGATCAGGTTTTTAATCTTATGCTCAGAATTACAACGATTCCGGGAGCTCTGCTCCGTGGGCCCTTACCAGGGAGTTGCCCCTGGACACCACTAACAGAAAAATATTTGAAATATAACACAGTAAAAAGCCGTTGGCAAAGACGACGCGTACTAAAACTCTATCCCACAATCCTTTGTAATTACTATTTGGAAAGGTTCTATACCGACGTCTTTACGAATCAGGCGCAGATCCAGAAATTTGAGGGGGGGGGGCCAAGATGGAAAATCTCATGTGGACCGAAGGTGCACCACGAGCGCGAAGCGCGAGTTCTTACTACACGTGGGGTCCAGGGCCCACACTAGGGCCCCTGGCGGGGTCCAAGGGGTGGAGCCCCGGTGGGGGTCCACCGTAGATGATTGGGGGAACCGCAGATAACTACTAAACTGTACCTTTCTAGGCAGTGGGATTTGTATACGCTATATACAATAGTGGGAGAGCCTTTTCTTGTTAGTACATGGAGTGCAATCCCAGGAAGGGGTCTACCCTCCCCTTTGAGAAATTTTTGTAAATTTTAGGGGGACTATATAAAAAATGGTGGTATCTTTGGGTCATTCTAAAGTGATTGTGTGTTTAAAACATGTCCACAATTTAGTGAATTCTAACTTTTGTTCGGGTGAGAAAAGGGGAGTAAGAGACGGTTAATATATTGTCTTCTAACCTCCTTAAGTCACAGGAAAAATCATGGGCGTGAATCCATTTCCAAAAGTGAGGGGGGGGGGGACTTTTTCACATTTGTGAATCGCTGTCCTGGTGGAAGAAGCAGTGGTGGTAGCCAGAGTTTGCGTCACGGAGAGGCAAAAGTTTTGTGATCGTCGGCATGGGGAAGGGGTCTAAGGGAAATTTTTCTAGAACTGAATGCCCTCAGTTGCGATTTGGTGCAACAAAAGTGTAGGATTTTTAGGTTAATATTTACTCTAAAAGGTTCGTTCTACTAGGCATAATTGCAGTCTGTTCAATCATTTTTGAAAAAGTGAGGGGGACTTTTGACGATGTCCCACCTTCCAAAAATGTGAGGGGGACCCGTCCCCCCGTTCCCCTATTGATCCACGCCCATGGGAAAACTTTACACGCAATTATACCTGCGTGGAGTCTACAAAAACATTCTTAGACTATAATAAAATTTTTCCTTTACATTTTAAAGGGATATCCAAGGTTGACAGAGAACAGTATAGAGCCTCCCGGGAGTTCTGAATTAGTTACAGTATACAAAAGAGGGACCAACGGGATTCTCACTACCCAACATCCATATGGGAGGAGATATATACCACCTTCTTTTTAGGTATAGCAAGAGGGATGGTGGAGAGGCAAAATTCGTTTCAGAAGAGATTTTCGTCGTTATTGAAAGGCGCGGTAAAATGTTTGGAAAATAAGCAACGGCAATAACGTACTTTCAATCTTTCAAATCATGTGCTAGACTGGATTAGTCAAAGATCCCATAATGATGAGAGCCCTACAAAGAAGGAGATTTACTTTTTAGAAAAATGTTTGCATTGGAATAATTTCTTGCGTCATAGCTTTATCAATGGTATATGAAATCGGGTGTAAACCCTGTCGTATGCGCGCGATAAGCGCCGAAATTTTGAATAAAGTATTAGTCCATGACAAAACCTGCATTCAGAACCTGCATCGGACACCGTCACTTTCCCACCAACCTATGCTATTCAGAAACGAATCTTCTGACTGAGAATTCTTAAAACGCACCTTTGCTCCTTTGTTCCCCCGTGAGTAGTTACCGAAAGCTATTGATAATAAGGACAACTCTGACACAAGGCTTGACTCTAGCGGAGCGAGCGAAAATTTGGAATTTGTCAAGAATTTCCAAAACTTATGATAGTTTGAGAACAGTTTGTGAAAGAAAATGGTTAGAACAAATAAATGAATCATCAAAAATATATCTCACCCTACACCCTCCACAGAAATCTGTAGCTCAAACGACTTTTGGGACCATTTAAAAAAAAAAAAATTCAAGAATCGATGGAAGAGGGGGACACACGTCACCCATTACCCACTGTGCCGACGCCACTGTCTGTAGCTTAAAAGCCTTTTGAGTTCATTTTAAAACTTTTCAGACAGTTTCGAAACCGAATAGGGTATGCACGCCGCTACTTTGCCTGCAACAGCTGGTGCCACTATGCACAATAGCACGTCACCTGACAGCTTGTCTTCTGTATTCATTCTGCAAGAACCGTATGGCGCAAACTTGGCCTCTCAATCCCTCTAGATTACAAAAAATTTCACTCTTTAACACAAAGCTGTTACTAAATTTGAGTGCAGCTAGCCGGGCCCATACTGCATATGTCACGATATTTACTTATTTAGATTTAGATCTTAACTCAAGGACCATTCTCAGATATTCACCTGTTTTCGAACATTGTAGCTCTCCTTTCGTCGCCAACCACTTTGAAAGGTATCTAAAGAGATAATCCAGCTATATTTCTACCCAACCCTTACAGAAATATATACTTTGAATACGTTCTTAGACACTTTTATTCATTTTTTGCTCTTAATTTTTCTTTCTCTTTTTCTGTGTTTTTTCTTTTTCTTCCTTTTTTTCTCCTTTGGTTTTTTTTTTGTGCCGAGGGGGCTCCGGGCCCCCCAGTCCCCCTAGATCCGCGCCTATTACGGATCACTCGCAACAAGAGAAATATTTCTTATGTTGATTGGAAGGTTTTACTGAGGATATTGGTGAAGAGAGAAAAGCTTCGTAATCACAAGTAGATTTTTAATAAACCACAAAATGTTTATTGTTACATTCTCACCAGTGTCGTCATCATTTATTATAGCAGTAGTCGTGATTGACATGGAACCCAATACGACACCCGGGCCTCGACCTGCATCATATCCAACAGGATTTGTCGTTGACACCAGAGAGATCTGGAAGAACTCGTTATCTTCAAGAATAGCGTCGGTAGTTACATCAATAGTAATCGTTGTAGAGAGAGACATAGCATCAATACCGAAAGAAGTTGTTAAAGTGCTGTAGTCGTTATTTTCTTCGGCAGTAAGAGGAGTCAATAAAATACCTGATAGTAAAAAAGGACACAATTGACTTTTGGTAGGCTCAGGGGCGTCACTACCGAGAGGTTTGTGGGTACTAAACACCCATCAGAGATTTTCAAAGTGCAAAAAGTATCTTATGGCCTAACTTGGGATTACAACCCCAAGACTGGGAAACGATGCTTTTGATAAGGGCAAATATGATTTTAATATTACAGCTTGTTGTGTCAGGTGTTCGTCTTCATAAATTCATTTGATGAATGGCACGTTGGAAACTATTCATGAAACCACAATTATTGCTTTACATTGCTTCCTCTAATGGTTTCCATTGTACGTAGTCTTAAACATTGCATTGATTTTGTCCTTTGTATGCAAACGAATTGGTATGCGCGCATCTTACGCCTCGTCTGTGTTGTCATAGATACACAAAGTTACTACATCAACATTTCATTCAGCCGGGTGGGCCTCAACATTTCAAATATGGTCGCAGTTCCTTCAATTAAAATTAATTTGTCATTCAAGGGTTGGTAAGTATCTGCGCGGTAGATTTTGGTGGAATGTTTTTCTTTAAAGGGGTTACTCCTTATAAAAATACCATTTCCTTTTGGAGTTCGTACATCAAACGAATGGCTTGTGGTGATTGCAAGAGTAATATGTTTCCTTCTTGGGTAAGTTCGCATTTTCTAAGCTTTCTCTGTAATGTGTGTCAAGATGCAACACGAAACGGCAATTTCAGTACAGAATTTTTTTGTTTACTATACTTACTGAAAGAATGACCCGAATCCTGGACAGTGCTGAAAAGATCTAAGATTATTTCAATTGTTCCATCGCCTTCGTTTGTTGTGTAGGACAAGGACTGGAACTGTATGGTTGCTAAAGAGAAAATAAACACCACTTATGATATACTCAAGTACAAATAGTATGTATTTACACATCTTTACGTCGTTACATGGAATTCTTATATTTACAAACGTCAAAACACGTCTAAACCTGGAAAACAATTTCCCACCTAAGCGACTGATTAATGTTAATCACAGAAGCAAAATATTCCAATGTCCATACAGCTTGTGTACTATCTGTGGTTTTTAAAACTAGTAAAGTTTCAAGCCTTTTGAATCCCCAGAAGACTGCAAAAGATGTTATTGTCGGCATCTGGTATGGTCAAAGAAATTATTGCAGATGTATCTGCTTCCAATTAATGACTCCACTTTCGAAGGTTGTGAACGGTTTTTGCACTGAATTTCAATTGACTTTACACTCAATTCCTTTAAGGAGATTTGTGACCATCATTCGGTTCAGAATATATGCACCTATATCGGTAAGTTGAATGTTTAGTATACCTTACGTCCATATCTTTCTCCTAGCAAGAACACGTGTCTCATAATCTTAGGTGTACAACATACTGTTCCAATAAAAGGCAAATTTCCTTTCCGCATTAAATACAGACTACGAAAAATAGCAACCAGCATGAAGGTGCGTTCACACCAAAAACGCGCGATTCCCGCCGCGGGAAACGCGGCGTTTCCCGCAAAACAGAGGGTTCACACTGCAGCGGGAAAACGCGACGGTTCCCGCAGCGAGATTTTGATAGTCACTTGTAAAATAGCCTATGCAGAAGATTATGTGGGACATTTCGTGGCTCCTTTTGTACATGCACGGGCCAAAAATATATCAATAATTAAAAAAGAAAATGAAAATTTTGTCTTGGTAAACAAAATTTACAAATCAACAACTGTTTAGTGACATGGGAAGGGAAGGAGATAGATACTATTTGTAATGAAAAATGAGATAACACCTTAAGCAGTCTTTAAAGTGTGCTTCTTTTTCGTCGCGCTTCAGCCTGGCACAATCTTCGACAGTACTAAGATAATTCTTACTGGATACGCCTTTCTTCTCTTTGGACAAAATATTTATGTCAAAGTTTAATGAAATTACCCCAATTTTATACGTCCAAGAAGCTCGATCCTACATCATTAACAATCCAAAGTTGGCATTTGTAAAAAAAAAAGAGGGGGAAATGGTGGTGGTGGTGGGGGTTGTTTGTTGCATAGGCCTGTTTAACTTTCCAAGGTCATTTTAAGATACTGAAATACTTCATTCTAATGCTCGAAATTTGTGAATACCCCATACCTTCTTCAAGCTGCTACCCTTAGCCCCTGTATTTGTCTCTAGATCCTTACCCATCAATGTCATTGAATTACAGCCCATGGGCCGAAACTTTAGGGTGCGACTCATTCCGTCCTGCATAAATGAAAATTATTTGATTTTCCCTCCAAAAAAGCCACCCTGCAAAAACATACAGCAAATCATACAGTATGGGAATAGAGATAATACTTAGCACTAGCCTAACCTAACAAATCAAGATTGACTGATCTGGCTATTTTGGTTATTTCACTTTATATATAATGCCTAAAAGCCATTTACGTTCCTAATTAGAACTAATTTTGTCACAAAAAAATCGGAATTTTCTTTCAGCTTCGACTCTCAAACATTTAACTCTCCAACATCCTTCTCAGGCATCATGCTCTGCTATCTGCACAGTACAATGAAAACTCCAAGCACCTGTGTGCTAAGAACCCTATTGTAAGGCGAGCTACCATTGTTCTCCGAACAAAAATCGCACGATTCCCGCTTTGAATCAGTCTGAGATCGATCGATGCGGGACCCGCCGCGTTTCCCGCTAAACGCTTTTTGAAACGCGATTTTGGTGTAAACGAGTCCATAGAAACACGTACAAAGTGATTTGTTTTGCGGCTCCCGCGCCGCAAAACGCAGATTTCGATTTTGGTGTGAACGCACCTTAAGACTGCTAAGGACAACAGAACAAGCGTGCAATTGTCGTATAGTATACAATTAGAATTCTAGGAAACACAGGAAAAACATGAACAACTGCTGAGCGAGACATATACTTGAAAACTGAAGCCACACAGATTCTGTGTATAAACTTGACTTACGAGTATCGCAATGTCGATTGACAACATTATTACTGTAAAACACATTTATTGCTAAAACATACTACTACGCTTGTGCATATCATTAAACGTTTTAGGATTTATCCTGTATTTTATTTCAGTAATATTATCGACATTCTCTTCATTTTTCTGGTAGTTCGCATCCTAATGTGCCCTTTGAAGTCTCACAGAGGTGTACATGTTGATTGGCCAGCAAATGAAGTCAAATGGGAAACACAGTGGAAGACCGTTAAGGCATGGTGACTCACTTTCTAGTCCGTTAACAATCATGAAGCATTATCATCTGCACCAGTTCGTCAGCCCTGCTTTTGAAGAATTAAATTAATTTGTGACAGCATTCAACAATATCGATTTATTGCATCTCTAGACTTTGCCTTTAGAGATTTAACGAGGGTCCTTGAGACACTTACAATAACTAAACCATATTATCGTCGTCGTCGCCATCATCATTTGCGCAACATGAAAATATTTCATGGGGGCTTTAAATAAGGGATCAGTCAATTTTTTACTCTTGAATTTTCAAATGGGGGCCCTAGGGTGCGAGACTTTTGTGGACGGCCTGTGCCACCCCCTTCTTTTTTGGCACGCCATCGATCATCACTTTACATTGCTCATTCCCAAATAACTCAGATGTTTCATTTTCCAAAAGTTCGAGCAACAAAAGATGGTGGAGACGATAAAAGGTTCCGCAATGATTCTTACCAGTATCTTCATCCATTATTGTCAACGTTTGTGTCACTGATGCGGGCGTTGGATGGATAATTACGGCACCTGCCGTTCGATCAGTAAACGGGTGTTGGACGCTAAGTAATTCCATAATGATCTGTTCGTGATCTTCAACAACACTGTCCTCTTGTATAACAAGCTCAAATGTTGTTGCAGCCGTCGAAGATGTGATCGGCACCGTCTCGATGCTGGCAAAATCGCTCGGATCGGCAGCGTTACCTGAGTAGCCAAGTGCTAATCAAGAGAAAATGGTTAAGTGGCTACATGTTCAGGCAATAAAAAATGTCATGGTCATGAGGATGGCAAAGAGACCGACAGTAGATCTATTGATAAAAGACAGATTATTTTATAGTAGTAGGAATTATTTTACAGTAGTGCAGACTAGTGCTTACAACATCTTAATACTTTCAAGGTGAACTATTGCCCAACTCCTCTGAATAAATCTGCCACGTGAGTGGGTTATTCCCTCTACTTTTGTGACAATTTACTTGAATTCTTACTTGCGGTAAATCCTGCGTCTTCAATTGCGTCCCCAGTAACAACCAGTGTTGCGGTAACTGTTGTTGCATCCTCTGTTACAGATGACTGTACTTGCAAGGCTAGGGTAGCTGAGAATAAGAAATAGACTATTATGCATGGCTGGTATTTGGTAATGCGTTCTATTTTTTATAAATTCTCAGCAAGCCTACGTGTTTATAACGAATACTTCAATCTAAAGTAGCGTCAACATTAATCTGAAAATAAATTGCACAATTTCGACTAGAATTTTTTAAGATGTATAATACTATGGTTCATGGGCGTCCGGAGGGGGAGCAAGGAGGGCACTTGCCCCCCCCCCCCCGAATTTAATCAAAAACTTGAAAAAACGAAGAAAAATTAAAGAAAAAAACGAAGAAAATATAACATCAACATTTTTTAACAGTTCAATCAGTGTAAATTTCTACTCTCAAAACAGGAATTGAATAAAAATATCAACACTCAGGCCCCAGCAGTCCCCCTGAGCATATTTTTGGTAATTTTTAAAGTTTATATGTACGACATTGCTTATGTTTCCCCTTTTTATATGCGGTAAATAGGCCTTGGAAGTGCCATTTCCAGCGATCTGTGAAGCATTTTGGACCAAAATTTTCTTGCGCTCCGGCGCCAACCCATGGTGGCGCGGAGCGCTGAGAGTCTGTCTATGCGCTTCGCCCCCCCCCCCCCCCTTGACAAATTTCTGGCTAGGCCTTTGTCAACACTGTGTGGAAAAGTAGCATCTAAAATCTTTCCTGGGAGTAAAATATTTCCCATGGAAAAAGTTGGGCCCCTAAAACATTTTGCCCTCCTTGAATTTTTTTTTTTCTGCGGACGCCCATGCTATGGTTACACATTAACAAATTAAAAACAGTAAAACTTCTGAAAATTACTGTTGCAAATGCCGAATAATGTCTTAAGAGTTTTGTCAGAGGTTAAACTGAATCATTGAAACTTATCAACGATTAAGTACACGAAAGAGAAATTGTTGGAACTTCTGTACCAGAGTATTCCAGTTAGCAAACACTCCGTCAAAAGGGTGCATAGCTGATTAGCAATTCTCATGAAAGTATAATTGTTCTGCAACGTTATTAATGGATAATAAATCTTTTACATAAGAATTCAGTTTTTAAGAAAATAGGGTAAATAGTTACATATATCATTACAGCACTAAAACAACATGGGGCTTACTTGTCAACTTTTGTTCTTCAGTTTCACATGAAAAGTCTTGAGTTAAGAAATAAGTAACATGATATTAAAAATACATTTTACATACTTTTCAGAAATTCTGGATCGTGTTTACTTAGAAAAATTGTATGTATTGATGTACATAGTAATCTCTCCAAGACTTTATCTTACCTGTGTCATCATCAGTTATGCAAACTGTTGCACTTTCTTGACCCGTAGCGATTGTTACATGGTCCGTCAGTGGACCGGTAACACTTGACATGCTCAAGCAGAACGACTCGAGGTCTTCTACCACGTCGTCATCATTTAAAGCCACTGAAACCGTTAGCTTATCGGTTGGATCTTGCGGTAACTGGAGCATTGTTGGACTTGCAGTGTAATCAACTGGTGGACTGGACTCATCGAAGGCAGTCTTACTAGTATAGGATATGTCTACCAAAATTTTAAAAGAAAAGCTCATTTTAAATAAGGCAGTTCCAACAGTATGCTCTAACGGTGTATTAATGTATGTTAAATTGTCGTGTAGAGCTTTAATATGTGATGCTTTTGTGGGTCGAAGTCTTAATATTTCTTATTTTCCAGCCGATTTCATGCTCATGCAATCAAGTTGAAAGGAATGGACGAAAAAAAACCTTTACTGGGTTTCAAGTCCCCGACGAGGAAGAGTTTCTTCCTATAGAGCCCATGTGTGATATGCTGAATAGACATAAGACGGGCTACCCTGGGTAATCGGGGTTGTCTGAGAGGGCTCGTTTAAGCAGGGTTTTTTTCATGGGGTACATATTGGAATGACGTAGGCTCCTTGGTAAGGGACTAACAGCATCTGGAAGTTCTGTAGTACACTATTAAAATTATTATTAAAAATATTTCCGTAAATTTTCGTATTTATGGCAACATTTTTACCAATAGATTTATGATTTTTTAGCCAGAATATCATCATGATATAACATGATGATGTTTCTTCTTTTTACAGTTTTTATTTGTAAATTATTGTACACGTATCTACAATTCATCGATCAACTTAATTTTCCTGTATTAGGACCTTTATTTTTGTGTTAATTTACAGCCGACTGCTTTTATATCTAACATTTCAATTGAAATTGATATTAATTTGCTTTTGTATCATTTGTTTAGATTGTTACCTTATTTAATGCTACAAATCATTTATATCAGATGTTGGCATTGCAACTTAGAGTGTCTTTACGAGTCCGTTCTCCATCAAAACACTGCGAGGACGCAATTTTGTCATGTTATTTTAAACAATTAATCTTAAGGAACTTTGTTATTGGAAAGTAAGCATTTCTTGTACAATGTAAAAATTCTTTTCGAAATAGATACTACATCTAATACAAACATATCAGTTGTAAAACAGTTTTCAAACAAGGTCAATGATGAGGTTATTAATTCCAGATGAAAAAAAAAACAGAAATACATTATGTGAAGCAACAGCAGCAATCATTTTTAAAGAAGAAATTCTTACAAAAATAAGCTCCTCCCATTTATGTCTAATGTTGCATTTTGTTATTAAGCTGTAAATATACAGAATATTTAGAGTAAATTTGTGAGAAATTTAATTAGCTCCAATTAAGTGCATAAGCACCTGTGGTGATGCTTTGAAATTAGTACTTCATCAGTGATTTGAATTACCACCTCATACTTTGTTTTTCTTTGTCTAAATAGGTGAAAAAACATCAAATCTGTGATTTTTGTAAATTAAAAACAGATGGGGTTTGATTTTGTAATAAATGTAAATTCACATAATTCACGAAAATCTAATACAAAACGGAGAGTTTGCAGAACGATATGTTTTAAAGATTAAAAATAAAACCGTTATTTCGTTGAAAAACAAAATAATGTTTGTTAAACGACAGTTTATTTACTATACGTGATAACAGAGAAAAAAAAATACTGTAAACAAATTCTGTAAATTTATAGACATTTTTAACAGTTCAATAAAATTTGATTCAAAAGAAATAGAAAAAATGGTTTCTCAAATTAAAAAGAAATACATGTTTAGCTACATGTTCTCATTTTAGCAATACAAATTGTCTGTAAAAATACAGCAAACTTCTGCTTAAACGAAAATACAGAAAATTTAAGTTAAGGAAGTCTGTAAACTGATATTTTCAACAGTGTATTTACGAATTCTGGACTTCAGAAGTATTTAAGTGTCCCAAGAGCATCGGTTGCACACTACCAGTTTTAGTAGCACCTGCTATGTCTTCGTAGGAGAAGCTCCAGAGAAATTAGCTTAGCCAACTGACACACGAAGCATTTGCTGAGCTAATTCCTCTCCCGGTGAGAGGTGCATATATGCGCCATGGTAAAAATACGCGACTCAAATGCTCACACGTTGAGGCAAGTGCTATCCAGGTCAAAAGAAATGAAACACGTTAGAAATTTGAGGCAACAACCACAACAGGCAAATGTCTTACATACGCAGACCCTTCCCTTACCCCGAACTTGAAAAAAACTAAGAAAAAGGACACGCGAAGCATTTTGCTTGACTACTTTCTCTCTCAGACCTTTTATAACTAGTGTAACAATTGGCTGTCCCCCCTAAGTCAAGTCAGAATGTGGCAGCTGTAGCTTTTTTGTAATCATTTGAATGTACAAATCCCTTGCACGTGTTTAGCTTTGCGTTACACCAGTTTCAGGACACATCTTTTGTAAACTATTTTATATACAGGGTAGAACAGTTCGAGACTTCGAATAGACAGAAAGGTAACAAACGCATGAACAGTGTCTGTGCCTCTTTTTGTAATCTAGTGTCAACCCATCGCCTAAGGCGTTGTCTTGATTTTTACTGTAAACACGCCGGCACGTTATACTAGGGCTTTTCTTCATGACTGGATTGAAGACCCAAGAAATAACAAATGATACAGTTATAGAGCAATTGTCTTAAAAGACCGCTACGTATTCTGTAAAGAAAGACTCACCTACTGTGAGGCCAGATGAATCTTCAATAGTATTCGACAAACATAGTATTACTTCTGCTGTGGAGTCGCCTTCCAGTACAGTAACTTTACTAGTACTGACTGACAACGTAGCTGTTTAAAAAGTAAACAGAAGGTAAGAAACAGAACAATAAAAGCTAACCATAGTTCACAGGTTGTCGTGCAATCTAACGAACACTACGTAACAAGAAATCGGAATTTGCCCTAATGGACAAAAGTGTGCAAGTCTCCGTAGTGTACCTACCTCTACCACTCCCGATCACCTTTCGTATTGTCCATACAGATCCCTCAGGCTACCTGAAATACGTATTGTTTGGTTTTCGCCCCTGGCTCTTCGCCAGAGAGTCAGGGGACTTTTGGAAAAAAGGCGGAAATACGTTACCAGCATCGACCAAACGGTCATTAAACATTACTCTTTGTTAAAAGCTTTCAGTGCCATGGCTATAGTGACATATTGTACATGCTAATGCCATTCCATCTTCTTCGGTTATTTTCAGTTCGCACAGTTAACGGCGCTTATAGCAGGGAGTTGTTATTCGGAAGGAGGTTTAACGGAAAGTTTAACTTATGCTTATACTCTAAGACTCACCAAATCCTAAGGAGATTATCAGTGATAAGCTACTTATTTGGCTGATGGGGATTTTTTTCTTTTATTTATTGACTTCAAATTGATATTAATATGTTAAAAACATTATTCGGGTCTAGTAATCCTATCACAATTGGCCTACTGAGGGCAATGTCTTTATGGGTAGGTTTACCCCCCACCCACCCACTAATTCAGGGGCAGATTCTACAAAACTCGAAAAGACTGTTTTACTAAAATAAATCAATCCTAAAGAACGAACGTCATGCAAAAGAGCTGCAGAGGCAGAAGTCCAATTTTTGTCACAAAAATTCGGAAAGTATCCGAAAGTCTCCTGAAATGATAACATATAGAATCATGTTCACATTTTTAGATTAGCCCTTATTGGTATTCCCTCATCCGCGTCATGGAGAATCCAAAGATCCAATACTTATTAATTTTCCAACGACTGGCAATGCTATGGCAGTAGCGACAAACCCCCTATCCCCCCCCCCCCCACCCAGTGTTACTGTAGATATAGCAGACGACAAATACCTTCTGTATGAACTTCTTAATCCAGTGTAAGTCTTATAGAAATGCCTAAAAAAGACAATGGACAGATTATTGGGTGATCTTGGCGGTGCAAACCTCACTTCAAATTAAAGCTATGTATCTCCTTCCAAATAACAACACCCTGCTTATAGTTAATGGTATGTACACGTAACCCAACGCTGTCATGCGTTATTTTCAATATAAGTTAATGATTTAGAAGAAATTTGATGTAAAAATTTGTAAAATTTGAAATCGGATTGTTCCAAAACTTCACATCTATCTTTGGGTCGTTAAATTATTGTGTTACCTGTATCATCGTCTTTGATGGTAACAGTAAATGTTCTGTCGGAAGGGTGAAGGAAGATTGCATCAGATCGAGCGTATCCCATTGGGTGGTTAACAGAATTCAAGGACACGGAGAAGCTTTGATCTGCCTCTACGATAGAATCGTCACTCAAAGTTATCGAGTAAGTTAGTATGGCAGCCAACGTCGGAATATCCCCCTGTGTGTCCATACTGGAATAATCCGATGCTGAGAGTGCTGTTAAGTCTGTATATACAAGATCTGACGGACGTATGAAAAAAATAAGTTTATTGACGTCACGAAGGCTACATTACACTTCGCGTTAATCAATAGACTCGTGAAGTCATGTGGCCAACTGGGTTGTACCGATGTCCCTACGAACCTTACTAAACCAGCACAAGTAAGTCTTCAGAATATTTCCACAATTCATTGGCTTTGCCACACTGCAATGCGGAAACCAAATTGGTTTATATTCAGCTTTTACAAGAAAGTATGTTAGCAGACATTGTATATTCTACCTACATAGAATGATTCGCCCCAGGAAACTAAAAACTCATGCCCTATTATAAATGAAAATAGGGGTAAGCTTCAACATATAGAGGTTAGAATTTACTACAACTATTTGAGTTACTTCGAGTGTAAGGTAGCTGCTAAATCAGAAAGGTTTACAGCTAGACACGTATTTTACACTAAAAAACCGAATACGTGCATTCGCTCGAAATCACACTTATCCCCTTTGGTACCATTCTTTATCCATTTTTTAACAGTTAGACGATATCATAGTGAACTCACCAAATGTAAACCCGGAATCTTGAAACTGTTTGTCTAGTAGGAGAGTTACCTCTGTTGTTGGGTCGTTCTCGGTAAAACACTCGCTGGTGGAAGTGACAGATAATGTTGCTGTGGGTAACAAGATTGTGCAAGTTTTTCTGAATTACGCGAACTTTGTGACATGTTTAGGACGTCAATCAGATCAAGCAAAACATTGCGTTCAAAGCATTAATTAATTTTTATGAACTTGAAATGACCTTTTAGTCCGTTGAAAGATGTTTAAAATTATTTGAGTGGTTTTTTTTTCCTAAAATGATGAAAGAACGGAAGGAAGAGGTGAAAGCACCATGACTATTTGGTTTCAAAGTTTTGTTCGTAAAATAATAACTTTACAGTTACTTAAAGGAAGCCTTCATGGGGCAAGTTGGTTATAAATATCCCTTGTTCTTTACTCGAGTACCAGAGTGTCGTCATGTTCTAGTGTTTAATACATTTTATCCTCAATCGTCCATCTTTTCAACCAGGGAATTCTTACTTGATTGTAGCACCTTAAGAAGAGGATCGTTGTCAAAGAAATCCTAAACCACAGAGGTGCTCTAATGAAAAGAGACAGAACCGGAACTAAAATTTGGTGTGATATTTTGAGATCCATTTGATAGGAAGACAAATACCAACGATATGATGCTGATTGGGTTAAAACAGATGTAATAGACGAGATGGGAAATTAGATTTTGATGTACCATGTAGTACCACAGATCAAGTCCAATTACATTTTCACACGGATACGAAGGCTTCGGGCGACTGCTGCTTTTGTCTTCTACAATTTACCGTCATTCTGACCAACCTTTTCGGTCCAAGATAAGAAGACTAACTTCAAAGAGAACTTTTGCGATGAAGAAACTTCTCTTTGACCAGTGACTGATGTCTAGAAAACCATAGTGTTAAACTCGAAAATAAATAGTACTTGATTATACAAAATATCTGTCTTGCACATGCAGTCTCTGTTACGGTACACTTTCCTTCCCAGCATGCATTGTATATCAAAGTTTCCCAACTCGTCTGTTCCTTTATTCGATGTCTATGAATTGATTCCATTCACTTAGAAACATCATTTACATCTAGTACTACTTTATCCAGTTAACCGAACAATAGTGTGGTGTTCCACTTGGAGCCACCAGCACTTCCGAGTGCAGCTGGAAGATTTCTTAGATGAGGAGTGGGAGTGCTCAACCAGTCAACTCTCCGAGGTTTTACATTTTTAAGAGTATTGTTAGACGATTTAAAACATAAAAATGACAAATTGGCTGGTTCTACAGCGCCCCCTTTGTAAGCTCCCAGGATGCAACGGCCCTGGCTATCTGTAGGTTCCACTCGACAAAACCGTTGAATTGAAATTAAAGAATACAAAATTCCCTTTCCTTAACAACCGACCGTATGCAAATGAGTTCATGAGGCCGAGTTTTAATTTAAGTTAACGCAGTTTGGAAGGTTTTTTTTCAGGCTGATAGGATGCGACATAGAGTATGGGTCAAATTTTGACATAAACTCAGACTGTTTGTATCCTCATGCGCGCACGCCATACTCACAGAGTTTCGAAGCTCATCTTTGTCAGATATCCTAAGCTGCTAAATAATGTAAGGGCACAGTTTTGAGGTAATTTCATATTCTTTTTGCTGTCCCTTATTTTGTCGAGTAACTTGATTCAGAACACTTTAGAACATCTTTTGTGACTCAGCGAGCCGTATCCAGTTTTCCCCAAAAAGTAAATCATCTCTGCTTCTCTTTGTTTGGACCTGAAGATACCTTTCCTGTAACACGTTGGTTGCTGGTTGTATGCTGAACTGTACACATGTATTAGCAAAGACTCGGGCATTTTTGATGTCGTTAACCTTGATTATTGAAAGAAATGTAGAGGATTCTAATGGGGATGTTTCTACTTCTACAGTAAGTCTTCAGCCATAGGCGTAGGAATCGGTTGTACCCCCCCCCCCCCGGGTTAAAAATGTGGTGGGCAGAAGTATGCTTCCGTCCCCTTCCCCTTAGTCCAAGGGCGAAAACCCCTTATTTTTTCCTCTGTAAAAATTGTCAAAAATTTTCAGTAAATTTCGTTACAATTTTGTCCAACATGTTGCACCAAATTGCATCTAAGGACCCTCAAATATTCGAAAATTTTCTACAACGAAAAGAACCACTACTCACCTTAGACCCCTCCCCTAGGACAGCGGTCCGAAACAACGTTCAGCCCCCCCCCCCCCCTCCTCATCTCGAACAACTTCCTACGCCTGTGATCTTAGCGATGTTTTGGTGTACAACGTAAGAATTTTCAACACGGTGCGTGCTGAGAACTCAATACTGTTGTGTTGCTGGCCTTAGTACGAGTGTGGTACGGGTGTGGTCCAGGTTGTTATAAATAGGAAAGAACGCTTCCTGAAGATTGGTACCAATGCTGGCCAATGCTCTCCAATTGAAGTAGTCGGACCAGGAACAAGCAGAAGGTACAATATTTTCCGCGTTCGTAGGCTAGGCCTAAGTGTAAGTAACTGTAAGTAACGTACGATTTGTTACGTCGGATTAGACGACTGTCCATAACAATGTGCGTTATATAGATCCACTGTATAGTATGTAGCGTTACTTTAGGATAAGAATGAACTCACAGGGTTAGGCTAGTGACCATGTAGGCCTCTAGTATGCCAGATAAGATAATGTAATGTGATAATATGTTAAGTGTAAAAACAATAATTGTTCATAGCGTTGGTGAGGACAACTCTTAGGTTGAGGCCACTAGGTGGGCCCCTGATCTGTCTCCCGACACTATGTTTATACATCGTTGTATTATGTGTTTATTCCCGTATTTTGTAACTTTTAATGTGTGATATTACAGTGCAGGGAAAGTAGCACTCTGCTTGTTAGATTGAAGCTTGGTTGACTCAAGCTGACAGGGCTGAGCATTTGATCAGGGGCACAGCCTTCCCATGGTGATCCCAGCGGTCAGTGAGAGAACTAGGTTGTTTCGATAGCGCTATACAGTGGAAATGAGCATGTCACGGTTACAAAGATTCTGAATGAGTTCTGATACTGTCATGTAATTAAATTTTAAATGATGACTAGTGTGATCCCCACTGGGTCAGATTAATGTTGGCTTATAATTTTAAGTCCCTTTGTCTGGCTGACACAACGGGGGGTGCATGGCTAATTGTAAGCTGTTTTCAAGATTTTTTTTTTCTCCTTTTCGTAATTGGGTTTGTAATACATTGGAGAATACCTACTGCCGAAGCTTGTCCAATTGTTTTATTTTGAGTACCGTTAGACCTATGGTCTCTGTCGCTCCGGATTAAGTGGCAATGAAAAGATTTAGGACATGACTCACGGTCCCTCCCCACAGAAAAAAACGCGTCGCCCACCTGTGTTACAAAAAATACCATCAACTTAAAGTTTTCAAAACGATTTTAGCTGTCAAATATCTGTTTTCAGGAGACGTGTCATCATACCATGGTTTTTTCAACGAGCAGTTTGTCATGAAATGTGCCTACAAATAAATTGATCGATGCAAGAATTGACCTTTCCTAAGATTAACGGTTTTATATAACTCTGAATTTAGTTTATTATAATGCACCCCATTCGTCCTAAAAAAGAACGCCTTAACAAAGGTTTACCCTTTCTAATGTTTCAGCTGTGACCATTGAGTTATAAAATCAATTTTGTTGCAAAGCAGATACCAAAAATGCGGATTCAACTGTTTTACGTACATTAAAAGACTGAATCCCATTTCACCTTAGCCCCAAGTCCGGACCATTTCGCACTTCGGTCGCCCCAGTCACGGATCAAATTCCAGTTCAGTACTAAAAACAGGTGTCCAGACCACCCTGAAACCTAAATCAATTCCATAACATCAAACCAAAATCGATTTTACGCCGTCTCGGTGATCTCGCGCTAATAGCTGGACGGTCCCAAGCGGTCCCCCAGTAAACAAAAAGAGGAGAAAGACCGAAACAACGAAACACCGACGATTCAATTTGTGTAAATTAAATACCTTATTTTAAGGCACGGATAAGCACCCACGCTATGCCAATTGCCAAGACTATAATGACTAGCATGGAGTTAGTACGGAAAGCCCCTTAATCCTAGTGTCTTTGTGTCGCAGCAAGCTTTGTCATCTTCACATGGATCTTCCAATTATTGTTTGACATTTGTGTGCCCATTTAGTTGGGTTGGTTCCCAGTGATCCGGCATCAGGGTTTCGTCTGCATTGGCTGCTTGACTTGCCCTCAAATCCACACAAGTCTTCGGGTTCTCGATCATTTCCAGAATAACAATCGGGTGATCTGGTCATTAAATATCTGACCCAACGAATATTTTAATCTTGTACCCACGAATCCGGGCCAATCCCCATTCCTTGACCCCGAATCTGACACAGGCAACTTCCGAGTTCTGAACATGAGAAGCTGATCGCACAGAAGACACAGTCGTACAAACCAATAAAATGCCCGTCAGCCTAAAATGTATCTTATCATAATGTATCTTATCATAATGTATCTTATCATAATGTATCTTATCATAATGTATCTTATCATAATGTATCTTATCATAATGTATCTTATCATAATGTATCTTATCATAATGTATCTTATCATAATGTATCTTATCATAATGTATCTGTAGCTCCTAAACGAGGTGTGACCTAGCTGTACATATTGACCTTGCAGATCGTTTTACAGATATTGCATTTTATTTACCAAGTCGTTGTTATCCACGAAAGTCTGTGTTGCCAACTCTCTTGACGTCAGGGAGTAAGTTTAATAGCTCTCGAACAGATGTTAAGTTATTGTGATTTATTGCTTACTTTTTTGCTATCCTTTGTAACGTTCTACGGGCTTGAATTTGACAAAATTTAGATCGAGAAAGGTGTAAATTTTCCATAAAATCTAATTTTGTCAATAATATTATTGACAAAGGTGTACTTTTGAAGATACCCCTGTGTCATAATATACCCAGTACCAGTCAACCTTGGGAAATCCATGAAATAAAGTGGCAGTGAAGGACTTTCCCTATTCATAGACCCTTTTTCAAATAGCAATTGCAAAGGATTGTGGGATAGAGTTTTGGTACACGTTGTTGGCCACAGTAAAATGCCATTGACAAGAACGTCGCGCAGCAAAAGTCTGTCCCACCCTTTGTAATCGCTATTTGGAAAAGGGTCAATTGCCAACTCTCACGACCGTCAGTTCTGTGGAATTATCTTGGCATGAAACATTCTCCTCTATTTGACATTGTACCACATCATACACCAGATTTGTAAAATCTTTTTTCACGTACGCTTATTTAACTAAAGTATTGTTTAGAGAGTCAATGTCATAAACCAGGCCATTCAGTAATTTAGTTGACTGTGTAACCATTTGCGCATAACACTTTGTAGCAGTTACAGCGTGGCTTTTAGCCTGTGGACTCGCTCGGCATCGGTTCCGATTCTGACTCTAGTCACACTTATTCCAATTTCACTACCTCCCACTCCCGGTAAATTCGTGGTCTAGTAAAATGGGGATTACAGTCACCGTCGAATTGAGTCTGAATCCAAATTCAGTTGTTACAGTCCTGGATTTTAGACAGCACAAGTACCGTCTCCGACGACATTACACTGCTAGTGGTATGCATGGGTCGCAAAACAAGCATACCCCAAGGAAGAATTTGTTACCCTTCCATGCGATAATGAACTAAAAAGTGGAGGAATCGACGTTAAGCAATTATAACCTTACCTGTATCGTCATCCATAATTGTGACAGTCGTAGTTTGATCTGCTGTGGTTGTTGTGATGAATACAGCGTCCGATCGCATTGTACTAGCGTCTGTGTTGACGCCTAGTAAGATGACTTCAAAACTTTCATTGTCCTCAACGATTTCATCTTCGTCAGTCGGTATGTTAAGGTTAACCTGTGACACTGCTGTCGGTATCGCTATAACTGTTGTTGTTCCAGTATAGTCTGAAGAAGTCGTTGTTCTATCGAAGTACGAAACCGCTGATGTAGGGAATATACGATAAAATAGTAATATGGTGATACAGATTTTGTCTAATTCTCCATTGATTGCATGAATTTGTAAACACACTCAGCTCACATTAATACATTGTATCTTTGATGACAAAACTAGTATACTAGTTGATAGAAAGTCAACATTTTACTTGCAGAAGCTCTTCTAAGAATAAATATGACACAAACCGTTAATTACACAAACCGCGAACGAGTTCCATAAACACACTAAGAAAAGAGTGGAAATAATATACACATTGTGACTTACTTAATGAGACGCTTTCAATACATAGTTGACCTCCTCCAATATCAACACTTATGGTTTCTATGTCACCTTCAGACAACTGACTGTTAGGAACGCTCATCGCAATGGTAGCTGTAAGATAAGTATCAAAACTCTTCAGACTTGATATTCAGAGTGAATATTTTAATCGATTTGTGAGGATGCTTCTTTCTCGAATTCTTGTAAAATAAAAAGTAGTTAACCGCAATGTCTTTTTACAGTGACTTTAGGTTTTTCATAACAATGCCCACGATTCAATATCGTCTTCTGTAAGCTTCCGCTTCTTAACTTCTTTCAAAAAGCAGAAGAACAGGTAATTAACACTTGTATCTCTTTTCATATAGCTGTGGAATTGTTTTTGGCATAGTAGATGTTTAAGTCATTTCCCTTTGGCTGCTCGAGGCTATAAGCCCGAAGACAGCAATTGCTTACACAATTCACTTAACAATGTGTTAAAGTTAATACATATCAACGTTCTTACATTCGCCAGCACAGAGACTTTAGAGATGAAATTGAGATGACAATTGGATTAATGGACTTTCACGCATTGACGTCGCTGGGCTTCAATTTGGAGGCAAACAATGCAGCACCCTGCACGCGCGAAGTAGATTTCGCATGCGCATGTAGTAGACCTACGCGTGTATTTGACAAATTCACAAATAAGCTGTCTGCATTTGTTGGTGTAAGTTCCCATGGTGCGCGCTTGCCTCCATTAGAGGGCGCATTTTCTGTTGTGAGACAAGGTCAATAAGTTTCAGTTAAGTACCTTTCCATACGCTTTCATTTGAAGTGTAACATTGTGCCTCAGTTAAGAAATAGTGCTAAGCGGAATTTCTTTTCAATGATCCTGCCATTCCACCCGATAACTCTGGATCTCGGACCTGATACATCAAAAATCTGTCGGATCCTCTCCTTGAACCTCTCGATAGGGTAACCGTTTAAGGTATGTTTAGAAAAAAGATTTGTTTTGAATCCCTTTTATGATTCGGACAGTTAATGAAAGTGCATTCAGAAAATTCAATTGAGTGAAAATTGTACTAGGTTTCCCAGTCCCTTTATTCGAAAATATTTGTGATTCAGCTCTGTTTAAATTTAACATGAAAGTAGAGAATCTAAATAAAATATCACATTCTTAAATTTACATTTTTCTTATACTGTCTTTAAAGTTTCTGGTCAACCTTAGTTTATTTTACATTCCGGAGTTTAACATTGACACAGTTTGAGCCCTATATGCTTTCTAAGAAAATACCTGCTAGATCCTTCCTATTTCTAGCAAATTTAAAACCGGAACTAATCCCCAAAAGAACCACAACCCTGAATTGACACAAGACTTAAAGAGGAGCCATCAGAGAGCCTTGCAATTGTGAAAGTAATTACTGGCTAAATGGCTTCGACCAAGTGTAATCAGAACTTGGCTTGAACGGCTCCAACAAAAGCAAGCAAAGTCAGCTATTTTGACTGTGAAGTTGGTTGGAAGGGAGGCCGACTGTAAGATCCATCAAGGTTATCTTTTATAAGATATTGTATTTGTGAGGTTTACATCATTTGATCTGTAGCGATTCCAATGAGCTTTAAACTCCACAAAAAACAATAGAGTTCCTTTTACTCAATATGAAAGCATCCCCATGTTAAGTATGAGCTCCATTAATGTTGCCCATTTTGCGATATCATTTTGTAAGCAGTTAACAAGGTTTCACCATAGATAACCAATGACCGCAGATTAGCTTCGAACTCTACGTCGTACAATAGGGTCCATTTACTAACACAATTGTATCTACATGTCAATCATGAAGACTTTATATGGTTGCTATATTGAGATATTAACTTAACAAAGTTCTCATATTTTTATTTCTAGTGACATCTGACCTCCTCTCAGCATGAAAAACCTACATATCAAGGGGGAAATATATCTATCAATTGCATCTTCAGCTATGGTATTTGCTAGCAATTTCTAAGGTTTTTGTTATCTCACCTTCGCCTTCGGTGACCTCAGATAACCGTTGACCTTTATCAAACACAATACGATTCATCTCCTAATTATAAGGCATCCACATGCTAAGTATAAAATGTTTCCATTCTGCCAACCTTGAAATATCGTGTTTACATATCGTGTTTACAAGGTCTTCGGATTTTACCTCTGTTGACTTCTCATGACCTCTGACCTATACTAGAACAATAGGGTTCTTTCTCTAAATGCCATGAATCCATATACTAAGCATGAAAAGTATCCATCATTTCGTATCTTGAGATCGTGTGTAGCCTACAAGCTAAGCCTCACAAACACACAGGCTCACACACTCATATACCCACTTATACACAAGCATTGGGGGACCATGGCCCACTGCCCCCCCCCCCCCCGTTCCTACGCCACTTTACACGTTCTCGTGACTGCATGGGTTCCGTTTGCCTCCGGAAAGAAATGAAAAAGTAAATGAGGAGTAGGCATCTTTGAGTGTAGAAGAATCCTCGCACGGCGATAAAGATAGCCTAAGGCGATGCAACTTGGGTTGATAATAATATCCATCACACGAAAAGTAAAGTGAGGTTTAAGTAACAGTTTTGGTGGAACGAACACAGCATTCAGGAAGTCATGCTTTGACAATAGCAGTGTTAGAATACACGAGTCGGGAAAATGCTTTCACGCAATGTATCATTGGATGGGTCAAATGTCAAATGAACACTTAACATGATGAAAACGGTTGTCACGTTAGAGCTGACTTTGTGACACCACCTGAAGTACTGAATTACCCAACTAGCTTATTGTGCGATTATTTCCTACAACAGCGGGGCCAATCCCGGGGAGCAAGGGGGCCTTTTCCCCTCAAGTGAAAAAGTGGGAGGCCAAACCCTAATTTGCCCCCCCCCCCCCGAAAAAAATGTGAATAGCAATACTCAATTTTTTCGCCGCTTGGTCACTTTTGACATCCCTTTCATAACAACACATGACAACAATACAATTATATGCTATAACTGACGTAGTATTTGAATGTCTGTTGACCAAGGCCGTATGGAATATCATCTGAAGCTGAAACCCGGCGCAGACGAATCAATTTTCAGTCGAAAACACTTAAGACATGTCTTAGTTATACCTTCACTTTGTTTCCTAATCTAGGCCAGAGCGGTCTATCTCTGCATTTTTGTGCCCCGGTTCGTGAAGCACATCAGTAGTATTAATTAACTTTGTGCCCTAACTAACCCTTTTGACATGTGTAAATGTTCTAAAACCCAGGAGCCTTTACACTAAAAAACTTGAGTTCGAAATAATCTGTCTGCAGCTTCTGAAATACTAAAACCCAGGAGCTTCCGGGAACATCGCCCCCAGGACCCCACCAGGGGCCCTAAGGCGGGTCCCTGACCCCACCCACGAGGGCTTTGCGCTCGCGGTGCACGCTACGCGTGCACAGTTTCAAATCCACGCCTACACCATATTCGTTTTCGCCCCCCTCCCCCACTCTCAAACAGAGATTTGCGCCTCTGTTCTACAACCCAGAGTAGGATGATCACTTGAAAATTTAAAGCATAACATGATCTGTAAGTACGTGTGCCCTGCCATTATGAATTACAATTATAGTTGATGGAAGTAATGCTTCAAACCTTTTGCAAGTAAGACAACGAAAACCCAAATGGGTAACGATTTGCCACTGGGTATCATGTCATTCGGCTATTACCTGTGTCGTCATCATGGATAGTAGTGACCACCTGACTGCAAGTGCCTGTTCCAAATACAACGGCATCCGTCGGGTTACGATTATATACAGCCGGTCCAGCGATAGAGTCGAGAGTAACTGAAAACGTTTCAAAGTCTTCGACAAAAGTGTCCTCTACTAAGGTTAAAGACAGCGATGTAGAAAGCATGCTGTTAAGTGGTACCAGTACAGTCCCGTCCACGTTTGAATAGCTTTTGGCAGAACCTGATACAAAACTTACACCTGTAAAGAGGTCCCAGACAAGCATAAAGTTTGATTTATCTTTCGAAGAAAATGTTCTATATCCAAAACTTGCAATGAAAGGGAATTTTGTATCTTCCATTCATGCGCTTTTTCATATACTTGATTACAGCTTTCATCACCATTTGCTTAGCTGTTACACATTAAATTAACAATAGTGTGGAATAATATTTGTGTTATGGTTAAGTTAAAACTGGAACAAGCTGAAGGAAATCGATAAAAGGAATAACCTAAACGGATGTTACTGAAAAATGCATTGTCAATGGTATTGACAAACAATTTTGTCCAAAATAAATGAAGCTACGTAAACTCGTGGGATACAAGCTTCAAAATTTAAGCATTTGCCTCACTGGAAACGTACCCCCTTAAAACTGACCAATATGCTCTCTTTGACAATGTAGTAAGTGGTGCTAGTTACACACATTGTCCGTCCAAAAAGAGTGCCAGTAGTTGCTAACTGCAAAAACATGGTAAACCTAACATATAGTATCAAAGAATGCAATCACGTCAGCCACATTTGAGTTGCAACAAACAGATCGTTTCATTGGTACCCACTGTGAAATTTGAACATGATCTGTAAATACCGGTAGTTTAAAATCTTGTTTATTTTCTTTTAAAGAGTATACTGTGTTGCTCCTTTTTAATGGACTTTTACCTCTTCTCCATTTTTGAATAAAATGTTAGAAACGTGGAGTAACGGAAATGATGGTAAAGCCTCACTAGCAATTGTTCTTTGAAGGTTTATCCACAGGACATTTCCAAGAAATCCTCTGTGAAGTTTGTGACAGTGCAATAGCTCAGTCTTAGGATACTTGTTTTACAGAAGAATATCAACACTGTTCTTTCCATCTAAGCTGTAATAAAACCACTAGTAAATTCTGAAACTGGACAGTTGCACTTACTAACAGTGAATTGATCCTCTATTTCTAAATCCGTAGAAAACGTATAGTGGTAACTGCCGCCCTCAGTAACAGATGTCAAATCTTCAAAGCAGAGAGTTGCTGTATGAAGAGAAGAGAAGAAGTTCAAATTAGAGTTGCAACTTTGGCCATGCGAACTGTCAAGTTAGTCTTAGGCCAGAATATTTTGAATGAGTTCAGTCTGCATGTAATGTACTTCTGTGAAGCAAACATTTTGTGTAAAGAATACCATATTTACTCATAAAATGCGGCTGGTAAGAGAAAATACTTGGGAAATACAGAACGAGGTATTCTGGAAACTGAAATGACCTTACTAGTGTAATTATAGCAAAGGTATCGGTTTTGTTGGAATCTTTTTGAGAAAAACGATCCACTAGATAGTTTACCAGGTCTAAACGTAACTAACAGCGTAATTTGACATGTGCAGCCGTTCAAACGTGCAATTACAAGTTATTATTTTCAGCAACACGTTGTATGTTATTTTAACTCCTGGATTGCTTAATGGGGACTAACATTGTCCCACATTTATATTATTTTGACAAAGAGATCTACACTTTACCACACATGCATGCTGTCAGTCACAAATCCTTTTTTTTTTTTTTTTTTTTTTTGTTGCTTGTTTTTGCTTGTGTTTTATTTGCTCATTTCTTCCTTCCTTTCTTTTGCCGTTCTTTCTTTCGTTCCTTCCTTCGTTCTTTTTTTTCCTACATTCATTTTTTTCTTCCGTTCTTTCTTTCGTTCGTTTGTTTGACTGCTAGTTTGTTTGATTGTTTGTCAAGCCGGTTTTGGTTTTGGGATCTCATTATTTGAAATCATTGTTGTAAATACATTTTGATACTTTGGGGTCGTTCTTTTACTTCTAGCTGTAATTTGATTTATGTACTTTTATTTAAATGTCAGCATTGGATCAGTCATATTAGGGCATGGAGTTATTCCCTTTCATGTAAGTATCAGTAATCCGAATCAGTCCTACGGGATTGAAACATGAAAATTCAAGAAAACGTTCTAAAGTAAATGTGATTTTCAATATGTCCTTCATTTGCATAACATGTTTGCTTCTCGGACATATTATTAAAATATGACACAGCCAATGCTTTAGTACAATGTCTGTACAATACGTTGCGTTCCTTAAATGTCATTAAAATATTAAGCGCTGGAACATTGCATTATAAAATATTTTGTTATATTGATATCATGTTCTTAATTTTATATCGACATATAGGTAATTATAATCGCGAAAGTACAAAAATTGGAGGTTTTTGAAAGTCACACTTTCTTTCTGTTATTACGTCACTGGGATAACAACCTAATTAGTTCAGTCCTTACGTGCAGTTAAACGCTACCATGGCCGTATACAAATCTCTTCGACAGAGGCAACAAGCTAAGGAGAGCGCCACTATATGTAAGCGTTTTGTATACCAAGAAAAGCGCTACAAATTGCTTTTATATTCCTGCAGTTGCACCTGAACAATCTTTTCATGTTTTAAATAACTAAAGATTTCAAAGATCTATATGATGAAAGTTTGTTTTGAAAATTTTGGGGGGTTACTACCCCTCAACATACATGCAGACATTAACTAAAGTCAAAAAACGATGCACTTTAACAGTAAAAGTATCCGAAATAATCATTTGCAATGATTTTCTCGCAGATGTGCGCATAAAGCCAACGCTTGTTTTCTGATTGATGAACTCTTTCCTTAACTGCAAGTTAAGTTAAAGGGACTGCAAAAGTTACACGTAATCGAAACTTCCAAACAAGCCACGAAAGTCATAGTTTCCTTTTTCTTAAGTATGATTCCTAAAAAATGTCAACTACCTTTGTAGCAATGTTTCGCTCCAATAAGCAAGTTCAACTACCTATGGATTCACCTGTTCTACTGGACACGCAAACTTCGACTGAAATTCAAGTTTTGTTGTTGAAACCACATGCATTTGAATATTTTTACAAAATACGAAACAAAAAAATCAAACATGGCGTTAAAGTGCCAGTATAGGAAATACGAAAGTTTTAACTCTATTTTCATAATTTTCATAAACATGAATGAGAAACATAGTTAAATGGCTGTGTATTCCCTTTAGTAACCTCTCTTTTCATTTAGGGAACACACTGAAGGTTACCAAATATTCATTAAATCTACAAATGTAAAGAACAAGATACACTTGAAGTTGACGTCATCGGTGTTAGTTTCCAGTGAATTTGGCAAATATTGAACTGTAATTTAGCAATGAAGAACACTCTGTTACTAAGAGTAACCAACAGTGTTATGAACATTGAGTAACTACTCACCTTCCCCAATATGCAATAAATTCGACAGAGGGCAAATATCGTTTAATCGCTCTTTAAATTGCCTGCACGTATTATAGATGTGCATTTCCAAAGATTCAATAACAACCCTGCAAAACACAGAATCGTAGTAACTGTTTCAGAGTGGTTGGCTCACTACATTTAATATGCCACTGGAACTTCTTTCATCCCACCACTTTATTATAGCAGCACTTTGGGTTGAACTGCAGTTTTTTAAATATTTTTCCCCAGCTTATCAAAATTTCTTCATATTTGAATCATCGCAGGTCTACCTACCCCATTTAAAAAAGTTTACCACTTAAAACAGGCCCTTATTAGGAAGTTGTTAAGGTCTTCATAAGATTTTCATTTGCGTCGTCTGGCACTTTTACCTGTTTAAGTATTAATCATATACAGCCCCCAAAGACATAAATTTAAAATAAACGAATCTATGAAGATATCTGTGTAACGATGTTTATGCATGCTTGCTACTGGAAATTAACTCACTCATTGCGAAGTTTCAGTATTTAGTGCGTAGTAGTTATGGACAACGAGTGTGCCAAGCCTAGGTGTATGTATATTGAATACGAATACGTGGCATAAGAACTCCATAACGTGTAAGTATCCTAGCCCAGTCCTAGCCTCAAGGTCACAGAGCGAACTTGTAAAACCAAAAGGGCCGTGCACAGCCCCTCGGTCTGAGCCAGCTTGCTTCTATAGTGATAGAACTTTTTTTTTATTGTGGATCGTAAGTTATTGATCGCCAAACTTGTGGCTAATGCAGAGAATACATGGTGTCAAGAATGTTCAAGAATATAAAGATTCTTGTCTTTTCAAGGCTATAGGATTACAGCTCTCTCACGTTTGTTTGACTTATACTGCAGTGGCGGATCCAGGATTTGGCAGAAGGGGGGGGGGGGCCCAGGTCATAGTGGTTTGTATAAAAGTCCCCCCCCCCCCCCCACCCCCCCCCCCCCCCACCCCCCCCCCCCCCCACCCCCCCCCCCCCCCACCCCCCCCCCCCCCCACCCCCCCCCCCCCCCACCCCCCCCCCCCCCCACCCCCCCCCCCCCCCACCCCCCCCCCCCCCCACCCCCCCCCCCCCCCACCCCCCCCCCCCCCCACCCCCCCCCCCCCCCACCCCCCCCCCCCCCCACCCCCCCCCCCCCCCACCCCCCCCCCCCCCACGTGCACGGCGAGCGCGAAGCGGGAGCCCATGACGGGTGGGGTCCAGGGGCCCTCCTTAGGGCCCCTGGTGGAGTCCAGGGGCAAAGCCCCGGTGGAAGCTCCTGGGTTTTAATGTCTCAGAAGTGCCAGGAAGACTGTTTTAAGAGGTTAATTTCAGTGGTAATGTTCTTTGGTAGGCTATTGGTATATTCATACATTTAGGAAATGTTATTTAGAGCACAAAACTCGTTGATAAGCTGCACTGGATTGAAATTGCATAAGAGCAACAATGTCCTGTTAAGCTTAAAAAGCAGGGATCAACGTATATATGGGTCATCCCAGACAACTGGATTTTGAATTCGGAGATCATTACAAGACCTGCAAGTTGGCTTGAGATCAGTGGCGTCGCCAGGTTTTTGTGATTGGGGCACCAAAGATGATGTCGTAATAATACCTCAGTTTCTCCCAAGTCTGCGTAAATTACACCTTTATTTTTCATGCGTTCCTGCATTTGCATGCAGCAGTTTTGATCTTTCGTTTGTCACTACATAAAGGTGTCGTACTTGGGAAGGGTTCTTCCCCTCCCCTTTAAGAATATTTTTTATTAATTTAAGGTCTTTTAGATGCAAAATGGTGCTATCTTTGGGATGTTTTTGGAACTGATCATTTAAGGCCTGAAAATGTCCATAATTTAGTGAATGCTATTTTGGTAAGGTTAAAGAGGAGAATATGTTGTCTATTAAGAGACAGATACATAGTCAACAAATCTCCTGAAGCCCCCTCCCTTCTGTCTATTTTACTGCCCTCTATTCCGGGAAATTTTTTACACAAAAATATGTGCGTGGAGTCCACAGAAACATTCTTGAGTTATTACGAAATATGTCCTTTCCTTCATTGTGCATTATGAAAGGGCATCTATAAGGCTACCAGATACTTGAATAGGATCTCCTGGAAGCTCTGCATTAATCATATTAATTGGGGAGGGGGGCAATGGCATAATGCGTATACTACCTGACATCCAAATGATAATATAGAGTACGACGCCAAACACTTTACAACTATCGTATTTTTACTACTTTTGAACTAAAATCCGGACGAACAGCTGCCAGCAAAGGAAAATGAGAGGGAGGGAAAGTATAGGTGCATGCAGGGAGGTGATATTAGACCGTCCCTGATAGGTGTAGCAAAAGGGATGAAGGACTAATCAGAGCATTACAGAGTGCTGTTTTCGTCATAAGTGTATTAACAATCACCATCTATACGGAAAATGGCTCAGCGCGAACCGGCGAAGCTCTGGTAAAAATTTTGAAAAATGTATAACGGAAGATACGTACTTTCAACCTTCTACATCATTCTATATATTAGACTGAAAGATCCCATATTGATGCGAGGTTCCCACAGATGTTTGGAGATGTATCTTTGTTCTTCAGAAAGTGTTGTGATCAGAACAGTTTCGTGTATTATTACCTTAATAATGGTCATGACATGGAGTGTAATCAGTGACGAATAATATTTCCATTACAAAACCTGCATTTACACTCTACATCGAGACACTTTCAATTGCCCAAAATACCTACATGCCACTGCCATAAGCCAGTCTTTTACCTATTTATTCGTAAACTTTCAACTTTTTGCTGCTGTGCTTCTCCGAAAGGTGCTATCGGAAGATATTGATAATATGAGTGACACTGACCGTAAGGTTGGAAGCGCGCGGAGCGCGCGAAAGTTTTGATAGATTGCCAACGATTTGCTAAAATTCTTATAGGTTGAGAAACATTTGTGATAGAAATTGAAGCGAGATTGAAAAAATTTCTTACGAAAATGAAGAATAAAATAAACTTTCCATCATAAACGTTTCTGTAGACTAAAACATGGGGGGATGATTACATGGGCCACCCCCAGTCAATTGTTGGGGGATATACCCCCATCCCCCCGGGATTTACGCCCATGATATTTGTAGATAAATAACGAATAAATATCTTTTCAAATTTAAGAGAAGACTTATTGGCGTTTACAAATTGTTTTAGTCTAAATTTCAGTTTCCTGCGTTAGCAAATGTTCTTATACGAGATGACAAACGTAACCATTATATAAAACCGATCATCATATTCCTCAGTGAGACTATATTTAGGTTATTAAAGCTGGAATCATGGCAAACCGTGGAACTCAATAAACTGAGCCAAGTTCCAATTCATGAGGAATGTAAAAGGTTGGTTTTAAGCGTAATTGTGCAAGAGTGAAAAACAGTATTAACCTTGGAAAATGTGATAATCTGCTGGTGAAGGTGTTTATATCATCCAAAGTTATTTCAGAATAAAAATGTGGAAATTTCAAGGGAAGAAGAATTAGTAGTAAACCTTACCGACACCTTAAGGACATTATACAGTTCAACCGTGAAGGGAAAACCATATCAAATTAACACAAAGAGTACATTTTGAAAAGAAAGCAAACTCTAGAAAAGTAATATAATGATACCATCATCGTTATCCATAATGTTGCATGTAACCGTTGCTGTTGCCCCAACCATTGTAGCACCTGCACCATCGACTGAAGTTAGAACGATGACGATTTCCTCGTCATCTTCCACTTTCGTGTCGTCGATGTAGGTCATTGAAAACGTCTGCAAAGTTTCACTTGTTGGTATATTTATAGGACTACTTGCAAGATCTCCGTACAGGGTGTAGTCCCCTGATTCAGCAGAAGTCATCCCATTGTCTATGGCAAAAGCTTTAAAAAGTAGAAAAGATCAATGCGAGAATATTTATTTAAAGATGAAGAATATGATACGCCGAAAGTATGTTGTAATTTTGTGTGAAATAGTTTGGAAGTTTCTACATTGCGTTGCGTCAATCCCTCCCTACCCCCTTCTTTAAGAAAATGTTTCAAACTGCAATTGTATGGAAATTTACAAATATTCTGTATGAATTAAACATCATCTCTCTCAACCCACTGCTATTTTAAATGAAAACATGACAACTTCAGCTGTCAAAAAAGATATGTGAATTTATAAAAAAGTACACATGCAAAGTGGCAAAATATGATATATTTTGTATTTCATACTTGCATTCTGTTCAAACCACATATGCCATTTGAAAGAGATATATCAACTTCTCTTAAAAGTTATAATTTGTGGGGAGGGGGGTAAAAGGATTTTTTTACTAAACTGAAGTAGGTCTTTCTATGAACTTTTCAAACTAATTCAACACATGCGAGTTATATCAAAATTCCAGTGAAGCCTAGTGTAAGTAAAGGTAGCCATGAGCAAAAAGTTACTCTCCAGTGGAGAATTGGCGATCGATTTTGCGGAGGCCTGAAAACCAAAGATAAATCCGTAAAACAGGGGTAGCCTTCCAAATCCTATCGTCAAAGGTGGCAGGGAGTTTTTTTTTTTCAATTTTTTAACTTCCATGGTACTGCACGAAGACTAACTGTCATTTCCCTACCATTAACCGTTTTAGAGCACTGATTTTTTTATTTCGTTGCCTTTGGCCTTCCTTTGTCCCATCTCCCATGTCCCCTCATTTAGCTAAACTGTCTCTCGTAGGGGTTTTCTTTTCAGCTTAAAACCTTATCTAATGTAATGCAGCTGTCGTGACTATGGGATGCGGCATCCGTGCTTCTATAGTGTCACCAAGGGGAAGTTTCTACGAGGTCCTCAGTGCAAACTGTTTTAGAACCTACTCAAAAATGTACAGAATCCTACATAATTCGTGTTACACACATGAAAGCAATTGTGCAAATATAATAACGTAGATTCCCTGGTCTCTTCAAACCTGCTCTTCAAACCTATAGAAGAAGCGGACTACGTCGATGATATATTTGAAGTCACTGCAAAGGCTTCACAGACAACATAGGCTGTATATTCCATTCATAAAGTACACTTAAGTATTAAGTGGCGTAAACAGTGGGACAGGGGCGAACTACCTCCTCCCCCTTTTTTGTAAAAAATTCCTCTCTCCCTCTTTCCACCACGCCCACAAATACCACACATGGGTAAAGCAAATATTGTATAAAAATCACATACATGTAGTATGTCAAGGTACATTAAGCATGAAGGAAATATTACGCCCCTCCAAACGTGTCAAAGGATATAGTGTTTGCTGGTATTCAACACTAGACGATTTGATCGTTACTTTGTCATCATAAAAGAGCCTAGTATCTAGTGTGCATCGCCGGCAAGTGTTACCGTTTTCACGGCAACCAAACATACTCAGAAAATTAGAACAATACTTATTCGAACGTAAACGTCTAGGCTTGTGTCAACTTATAAAGTATACAGCTAAGACTTACCCCAGTCCCCAGTCGAACATTTTGTCCCCAACCCAGTAGAAGTTTACAGACAGAACTGGTCGCATTTATAACCTAAGCGTGCACTCTACCGTTTCGGTGCTGAACATAACTTTTCACTACCATGTGGTGTTTATGTGCTGAGATTCGTACTGTTACTGTAGGAGTATCTCTTCGATAACATCATAATATTTGGGTACTTACAGAAAGAGTAACCCGTTGTAGTCAATGCTGGTGAGTAAGAGACGATGAATTCAACCATGTCTGCGCCTTCATTCTGACTACCACATGACACAAAGTTGACAGTAACTATAATGAGAGAAAGACAGTTCTGAGGCTAAGGTTTCATGCAGTCTATACATTCAATAACATAACCAGCTAGTGAGTTCGAAACAGGTCGGCGATACATGAATACTGATGCCAGATTACACAGGCCTACAATATTAGTCGAGCTTTCTAATGAGCGATATTGGTACTTCGGAATTTCAGATTATTTTTATCGATATAGATATGAACCAAAATGACAAACGCCCCACGAATAAGTTAAAATGGTTACTTGACTATGTACACTATTTAATGTCTTATAAATACTTTCTCATTTCTTTCATAAGCTTCAACTGATACAACCTCGTATTTAATACAGTAGCAATAACAAAAATGTGATGAAGATATTGCTAGACCAAAGAAAACCACTGTACTGCACTGCACTGCACTGCACTAAACGTCACTACACTGCACTGCACTACACTACACCATACTATACTACCCATATGGTATAAAATTATAATGCCTATTAAAATTAAACAGGTTCATGCTGTATTGACTGCACTGAAAAGCTGTTACACCCTCACAATTCTATGGTGTAAGTGGAGTATTCCATTTACTAACCCTACACATACTGCCGTTGCCATGCGAGTAACTCTAAAATGCATTTCTGAGGGAGATCATTTGAGTCAGTCATTTGTATATTCGATATTACTGCTTCATCTGAACTATACACCCATATGTTAAGCTAGAAAAGTAACAATTGACAATTTTTAGATAGGCCATTTCGTCATATTTTTAATAGACCTTATGCATAAGATGTCACACAACAGAAAGTGCTCCCTCGTTTGGAGGTTAGCGCCTATCATTTGCAAGTTACACCAACAAATGCAGACAGCTGATTTCCTAAATATGTCCTGTGACGTCTGGGCATAAGGTCTTTACAAACATTTGTAACTTGTCAAACAATGGTGCTTAGTATGACTTTGGAGGCTGTCAGTACTGACATGGAATCACTTACGTGTATCATCATTAACAATGGTGACCTCTGACGAGAAACTCGTTGCATCAATAGTAATTCCGTCGGTGTTTGCGTAACTTGCTGGTGCTGATGCCATTCCTAAGGAGACCGTAAAAATTTCATCGTTCTCGATGATAGTGTCACCTGTAATCGTAATCGGTACTTCTATGGACGTTACAGGGTCTGCTGGTAGTGTAACAGTCGTTGAAACAGGGGTGTAATCCGCTGAAACTGCCGTACCATCCATGTAACTCAAAACTGCAAAACCAAAGAATACAAAACTGGAAACTATCATACTATTATGAAGCTTCTTCATTGCCAATTATGATAAGTAAAGAACAACCCATTTTGTGATCAAAAACTGCTCTTGTGCACTATTTTACTTATGGTAACATTGGTATATTAAGGGTGTAGTCGCTATAGATATTTGAATGTCATCCAAATCCACCGTGTTGTCTAGCCTAATACTGGATTTCTTAAAACATGTACAATTCCAAACCTTTTATGAGTGAAAAATATGGTTCAGTTGGCAAGAGAAACTATACAGTCACAAAGGCTGTTTTTCTAGGCTAGGTCTTTTTATCTAAAACATAAGCTCAAATTTCCCATGTTAACACAAAACATATTTTCTACCAGTTAATTACAACGATTTCCGAGCAATATGGTTGGGTGAAAGGCAGCGAAAACCTTAATTAAAACATAAAGATAGACACACAAACTGGTATTCCTTCGGTCTACAGTGAAACAACTTACAAATGATCGACATATGCTGGACTAAACAGATTTACCATTACGTAACTTCTCAAATTAGTTGACTACCTGTATTATATGTCTGTGCAATGTACTTCCTTTTCTCCCTTGGGTGATAAAATGTAGTCAAGAAAAAACTTGATGTTAGCTTAATTCTGACACTAAGTTGTCAACCACTTGATGCTTCATTTTACCTAACACAGTTGGACAGACACCTTCATGTAAGAAAACACGAACACGACCATTGATTGACAAATGGAAAGTGGGCCCCGTTCCAGTCAGGAACTCCGTCGACATTGTTCCCCAAAATCTTTTCTGGGCTTTCCGGGCTTTTGAGTCGCTCCCCTCCCACCTTCGGCGGGGAGCTTTGCCCCGTCATACCCATTGTAATTTTAGAGTTTCTCTTAGCAAAACCTTTTATAAAATATTCATATAAGGTGATGCCACTGAAAAATGTTTCTTGCTTAAAGCACTACATCACTCTCAGTTTGGGATTGTGAAGTTCTTGCAGTTAGTTTGATTACCTTGTGTGAAACCTGCATCTTGAAAAGGAGCAGACCATTGTAAGGTTACCGTTGCTGTCGTATCAACGTCATCTTCCGTGTGACTTAATGATGGTGGAATGATGCTCACGGTAGCTGAAAACATTAAAAAGCGTGTATTACTGTTACAAAATAGCCGTTTAAGATACGTCGTCGTGTAGATGCTGTAACACTGAATATCTACCATTAGACTGCACTTTAGTAGGAACTCGGAAAGACACTTGTTCACTCTTGTGCAACATTTTAGTCCGTGCCACAAAACATACGCTTTATAGCAGATAAGTAAGTCCTACGTCTCTCTAAAAGCATACAATTTGATGTAACATGCAAACAACTTTTACTTTGACTAGTTTGCCTTACATACACAGGGTACGAAAAGTAATCCAGGTCAGTCCTCAGCTGTTCCTTTGAGAGAAAGGCTCTTAGGAGTAAGAAATGTTTTTCCATGGGGAAGAAATATCCTTTGAATTTTCTTGTAAACTTAAATTGTGTATTAGCAGAAACCGATACAAGTAAGATTGTTCTGGGACTATTTTTTTTATGAGTATAGGCTTATCAAACCCCTGGGGAAATGATAACATTAAAGGAAAATATTGCTTTTGTTGTATAGAAAATTTTCGTATTTTAAAGCAATATTTATACATGCAGAAAGATAGATAATTGAAAGTAAGGTAGCTTAATTTTTAAAAAATAGGGTTCTTACAGAAAGAAATTTAGATATTTGTTGCCCACGAATAATTTGTTGGCCCAAACTTACAAAATTTCAAAAAAGCAACATCCGTCAATATTATAGTGCATAATATTTTGAGGAGATAAAGCTATTGCAAGAGTTCATTGGTGAGACTGAATGGTTTAGTAATGATTATAGCTATTTTCTTTGTATGTCCTTTTGTGCATTTTAAAGGCAATATTTCCTTTTAAAGGTGCTTATTAAATTGATTCATAAACTTCATGGTTTTTTGTCACATATGCTAAGTTTTACTCACATCTTGATGGTCAATGGTCAAACTAAGAGGTTCTGAACATCTAACACGCAACTAAAACGGCCCTGATAGGGTAATTAACGATTAAAATCATTTATTACAAATTCGTGACCAGACACTTTTTGCCATTAGGTAGTAATCAAATGCAACCCCTGTTCAAATACAACCAATGAATAAAGCTGATATCAACTTGATTAACAGGCTCTCAACTCCTCTTACAAACAACTGTTGTGATCAAGGCTTTAGAGGTAGATATATACATGTTGTTTTTTCCAGAGAAGTTGATCAATCAAGGGCTTGGACGAGCATCGCAAACTGCAAGCCCTTAAGCCATATAAAGTACAAATTTTTCACGTTTTCGGTAACTATAGGAAGTGAAATGTCTAACAAAGCTAATTAAAAGCACTGCCAAGCAAAATAATTTCCTTCAAACTGATCACAAAATATTCAATATCAGTTCAATGAGCTCCTTTAAGTATCTTCTATGTAGAGCTATGAACATAAAGGTTTCGGTTCAATGAAGATAAGGATATGACGTGCGCCACCAGTCTCCCCCTTACTTCAACGGTAAAACAATACATCAATAAGGACGCATTGCTTTAGGGTAACATCTTATTTTTACTCTACGATATGAAGAGTGTCATGATGTTATAATAACATGAAAAAGAAAACATGTGGCATCTTTTCAAATAATATGGACCATATTGTCTTCAAAATTCGGCACGTAATGATGTAAATGGTGACCTTTCCCAGAAATTATCTTACCTGTGTCATCATCAGTTATACAAACAGTTGTTGTGTCCTGTCCTGTGTTGATCGTCACATGTTCGGTTAATGGTCCAGTAACACTTTGCATGCTCAAGCAGAACGACTCAAGGTCTTCTACCACGCTGTCATCACTTAAAGCCACTGTGACCGTCAGCTTATCGTCTGGATGTTGTGGTAACTGGAGCATTGTTGGACTTGCAGTGTAATCAATGTTTGCAGTGCTGGTTTGATCGTGAGCAGTCTTAGCATCAAACGAAAGGGCTGTGAAAATAAATACTAGGTGTCAGTTTGAAAGAGAAAAGTTTCAATGGCGTTCTTTTAAAATGTAATAAAGAAAGTTTCGATATATTTACCTGCATATGAAATCATGCTGAGAAGATTAATCTTTTGCCTAATTACTTTAGTACCTTTGAGGTCACTGACGAGGGAATGCATTCCCTTCTTATGGTGTCACGATGAAAAGAACGAATTGCACCAAACACGGTTTTAGCCAAGTTTAAACTGCTTTTCCGTCAAAGCCATTTTGAGACTTTTAAACAGCCAACCGAACTGTGTTTTCAACATGATAAGGTTTCATCGTGAATTTCTATTTTGACAGTCATGGGCGTCCAGAGGGGGGCACTTCCCCCCCCCCCCCCATCAAAAACTTCAAAAGACTTGCAGAAAAAAGACAAACTTTTTTATGATGTCGCGAGAAAAAATTCCAGATCAGGAGCTTTCAAAATAGAAAATTATTAGGTGCGACTCACAAGGCCCGGGAAGTGCCATTTCCAGCGATCTGGGAGGCATTTCGGCCAAAACGTTCTTGGCGCTACGCTTAGATAGTTTGCCTAAAGGTCCCCCCCCCCCCTCCGTCAAATTCCTGGCTACACCTGTAAAAGGCGCCAACATTTAGCAAGCTCTTTTCTGGGAGTAAAATTTCCCCTGATTTGATCAATTAAAAGTTTTAACCCTTCCCTAATTTTTTTCTGCGGACGCCCATGTTGACAGTCCCAAATAATAATTAAGATCCATGGGTACTGATAACGCTAGTTTGGCTCATGTAAACATTGTTATTTAGCATATTTACATTTCATTTCCTTCTTTAGATGACAGACATAGGAACGAGCAATGTTTTCCTGCTTGACATATCGCTCAAAAAAAAAAAGTAGCGTTAAAACCTGTCACTCTTACAAGAACAAGAAGATTGCATACTAAAATACAAATTTTTTATCCCCTGCTGTATTGGAATTCATAACTCGCCAAAACATAAATTACAGTATTGAAATTCTTTAAGTGACTTCTTAAAAAACTTTTACGTACGCTTTGAAGAGTGGTACTTACTTACAGAAAATCCAGCTTGATCTTCAAGCGTATTCGACAAACATAATACTACCTCTGCAGATGAGTCGTCTTCTAACACAGTGATCTTACTAGCACTGACAGACAATGTAGCTGAAAATAAGCAAAACGATCAAGGAAAGCAAACAATCAAAAGCAAATTCAAAGACCGAAAATAGTTGACATAACGGAAATTGTAAGAAGAGAGAAAGGTATAAAAAGAAATGAAGTATAATGTGAATTTGTAAGAAATATATACACACATGGAAATTAGATCATTTTCTAGTAACGATCGATTGTTTGATTTCATTTATGCATACTTCTAACATAGGTAGCATTGTAAATGCCTCGTAATGAGCAATATTTGTGCCCTTTCTTCGATCTAAGTACAATTTTGCAGGTACGCTGATACTGCTTCTAGCTTCGAAGCATCTGGGACAGACTGAATCATCTCTGCAAACGAAGCTTTTCATGTTATGTCAAATAATCTGCAGGGCATTTACTGTGTAAACAATCACGGCTTTACACTGCACAGGGAACACACTTTTCATGCTTTGTCAATAGTTATTCTGCAAATTTTCTAAACTTATAAATCATCATCACCATTATCATCGTCATCGCCATCGTCATCGTCATCGTCATCGTTACCGTCACCGTTACCGTCATCATGATAGTAATTATCTTTGACTCACAATGCACCCCCACCTACAACATTATGTAAAATTTCCTCGCAAGAGGAACAAATTATTATGTAAAATTTCTTGTCAATTATGGAAAGCACGAAAATACATAAAGCATGAGAAACAAAGGAAAGCAACAAATCTCTTATCGAATCGGTCAAACGCAGGCTAATATCCTCAACAAATTAACAAACGCTTTAACGAACGCTTTGAATAAATTGAGTAATGTTTTTACTTTATCTTGGCGATAAACTGAAGATTACTGTATTTTCTTTGAAATTAGTAGTTGTTCTCAAATAAGCAACAATTCTTGCACCACTGATATCCTACCTAAGTTATAAATCGTTGATATACACACTTTATCCTCAGTGGTGCCTTCACAAATTGCAGTTTATCAATTCATAGCTATCAGTCATGATCAACTATAGCTGAATTTTCAGCCAAGCACATTATCACCCTTGTCCCGAAGATAGTAATAATAAACCGTCATTACCAACCCCACCCCAGTCTGCTATAATTAATTGTAGATGCCAGTACTGCTTATCACTTTTTCACTCCTTGTGTATCAGAGAAATTGACAGTTACTTGCATCAGTCGTCAACGACACTTTTAGTACACTTTTATGTATGTAACATAAGGCTACCATGCCTTTTTGTCAGTAAAAGTGCAATTAGAAGAGATTAACTATGTTCCTGATATTAGAAATTAAAATTGAAGTGATTGAAAGAGTTTTGAAAATTTCATCTTTGGGTCGTTTATTGCGTTACCTGTATCATCCTCTTTGATGGTCACAGTAGATGACCTGTCAGAAGGGTGAAGGAAGATTGCATCAGTTCGAACGAAACCTGATGGGTGGTTAACAGCTGTCAGGGACAAAGAGAAGCTTTGGTCCGCTTCTACGATAGAATCATCACTCAAAGTTACCGAGTAAGTAAATGTGGTAGTTAACGTCGCAATATCCCCTTGTGTATTCGAAGTGAAGTAATCTGTTCCTCCTACTGCTGTTAAGTCTCCATAGATAAGATCTGATGGACATATGAAGAAAAATAAGTTTCATTGTCGTCACAAAAGCTGCAAGACACTTCACGTTAGTAAACAGAGTTGTGTGGTTATGTCCGGATCCAGTTTAAACAAAAACCTTATTTCGGAAAGCTAGGAAGGATTCAAGTTAATTTCATACGTTACTACATCAAGACAAGAACTCTTAAAATTATTTCCATGCAACGTTGACATTGCCATACTGCATTGTGGAAACAAAAGTATTGTTATGCACCTTAAGCAAAGAGCACTGCTGTCATGAGACATTTTGCTTTTAATTATATGCCATGATCCGCCACAGGAATCTAAAGTGAACTTATGGCCATAGCTGTTGTTGAAAATGTCCTTCCCAATTCCAGTGACTAGTGGCAAGCTTGAACAGGAAAATTTTCTGTTTCTATTTTACTGTCAATTTCTAGCACATGGCTGGCTTTTCAAAAGGCTTTTCCTGTGTTTGTTATGGCTTCATAAGAAACCAGAAAGCTTAAAGGCTTAGTGTTTCCTTGCCGAAAGGAAATGCTTTGACGCCCTGAGGTTAATCACTCACAGTTATCCTTCTTGAAATATGATGTTTTAGGTTAACATAACGGGTGATCCACCTGCTGCGTATTAGATCACCTCACAATTGTGAACCAGGTTCTCACAATTTGACCTCTTTTGACCTCTTTTGACCTCAAAATGGCCTTTGACTGCCACCAAAAACAATTGAACTCTTAAACACAATATGGGGGCATCCACATGCTTTCTATGACATCCGTCAAGATTGCCTTTTTCGATCTATCGTGTTTAAGACGTTTTCACCATACGACCTCTAGTGACTCCAATTGCACTTTCAACTCCACAAAAAGGGTTTTTGTCATAAGTATACGGTATCCAAGTACAAAATATACCTCAGTTACAAGGTTTTCGAAGTTTCACCGCCAGTGACCTCAGATAACCTATGGACTCTACCGAAAACAACGGGTATTTTTCTCAGCATAATCCAGCCATATTCCAAGTATGAAAAACATTCATGATTCCTACGTTGAGATATGTGCCGTTTAAGATGTTTCACAATTTGAGTACTCATGACCTGAAATGACCTCTGACCTCTACCAAAACAATACATTTGTTTATCTCGTTATAAAAAATCTAAATCCCAAGTATGACAAGTAACAGAAGAAAAAACTGAATAACAAAAACTGAAAAAGTAAGTGCTTGGATGGGATTCTATCCCAGGCCCCGAGAATGAGAAACCAAGCATTTTCCACTACTTCATCAGCATACACGTTGATGGTTTAAATTATTATATGGCAGGGGCGGATTCAAGGGGGGTTTTAGGGGTTTAAACCCCCCCCCCTTTGATTTTCGAGGATTTTTTCATTTTGTATAATATTGTTTATATTCCCCGGTATGTTTTGAAGGTTATTTTCAGTTACAACAATGCAATTAACATGCCATAATAACTTGCTTACAGCGTATTATTGTATTATTCCTTCTAATTTCCCGATTCTCTCTCATTCAAAATCCTTATAGAGTCAGTGAGTCCTACAAGAGGAGGTCCACTTCTATGATTAGCTCACCAAGTTCAGCGTTTACCTAATCTTGGTTCCCATATGCCATGAAATCGCATCCAGTAGTTCCTAACTCTGTTTTAAAAATGGGAACGCTACTCCAGCTTTTCATTGTGCTCCCGCTGAAAAATTCAAATATTGTGTTAGCTGGTAGTGGTTGTCGTTGAATTGGAATCACTTAATATAATCAGAAATCGAGAAGGCCAATTATACTTTGGACATCCGCTGGATTTAAAGACGTTCAGGGAAAAATAGACTTTTCAGTGGGATCATACATCTAAAGAAGTTACCATTGTTCTGGAAGGTATATTATAATCCCAAATTCGCTTATATACTGGGTCCCCTTTCGTTACTGGGGAACAGTGAGAGAGCCTTGGGTACCGTGATTGAGTCAGGACTCGAACCCGGGACCTAGCTCTAGCACGTGAGTGCTACTGTGTCACCACTATTGTTACACAAGATACATTCCTTTTTCATCCAAGAGTACGTTATGACCAAGATCACGTTTAAACATTATTCCATGCAGAACAGTGGGTCATGGGCGTCGATTTGGGAGACGGGGGACATGTCCCCTCCACTTTTTTGAGAGGAGGGGACACTAACATATTTGTCCCCCCCCCCCATCCACTTTTCCTGACCTGAACTTTAAAAAGTGAGGTAACCAAAAAACAACATGTTGGCGAGTAGTAAAGAAGACATAGGTGTTCTCAGAAAGTATTCCACATGGCTCTTTTTCAGGTCCGCAGGCAGTAAGTTTTGTACCAATTCTTTCTATAACTACGCGCGCTTTCATCTTCAGTCTAGTTCTATCTAGCTGTAATGGCCGACATTTCAAACATATTGGATTTATTTAATGTTGAAGGTTCCACAAATGTTGTAGTCGTGATTCTAGAGAAATACGAAAATTCAACGTTGCGAAGTTCTAACCTCTTTTTCCTATCTTTTGGAAGATTCCTTTTTCAACCTTATTATCGTGGCAAACATATTTTGTAAGGAAAAGGATTTTTCAGTTTCGGCTGGGAACCTTAATGCGTAAGATTAAGAATGTAGGCAACTCCCCGACGAAGACCATGTAGTCGTCCTATCAATTTTTGGGGGTTTGCTCTTAAGTAGGGCAGATTTTTCAAAATAACCCAAACATTTTTAACTTATTGGAAGCAAAAATATGAAATCTTTTTCACTATAACACCAATTTTTCGGCACGCTTCGCCCGCCTGATACTTTGAGTTCGGCATCATTTCGGCAACCCATGGCATCTGTCGAGGCTTAGAGTAGCTGGCCCCCAGTCAGGACACTTAGCCCCATGTCGGCAAATCCAAGCACCACCCCTGGCCGAGCCTGCATTCCTTTGGGCAATGAAGTATACCTCCAATTTTTTTCACAGTATACTCCCAAATATTGAAACATTGGGCACCATTTTGCATCGGGGTCCTTCCTCTTTGGCTCCTCAACAGGATAGGAGAGAAGCTTTAGACCAGATGCCCCCCCCCCCCCCACTTCCAAATCAAATCGAAGCCCCTGCAGTGGGTTGCCTGGAGTTTCTTGCACATGGGAAGTGCCAGTGACCTTTAGGCGGTATTTTAGCATATTTTCCTTCTTGCCTCTAGACGACATGGTTGCATGTACAGCAAAGGAGGGTATCAAAGAAACGTAAGGCTTCCATGGAAATGACAAACATAGCCTACAAAACATGAAAACTGAAGATGGCCTTAGTATAGATTGTAAGGTCTGAGAAGGGTCAATTTTTCTTGGTTCACGCCGCGCCAACCGATGGTCGCGCTCCGCTTAGATAACGAGACAACCAAAAATCTCATGCATGCGAGCAAGTCTACCAGTTGAATTTTGAGGCCCGAATACCAAAAAACTTGCAGAAGATTTCAAAAACAGAAACCAAATTTTCTTTATTCAGCAGAAGCGAGCAACTTTTAGTGAGTCACTGTGAGTGCCTAGAGAGAGCACAACAAATGACTCAATGCTCCGAACTCCTGACGCCCAAGATAGTTATCGGGCTGTAGAATATGCATCCAGTCTCACAAGAAGGAAGACAAATTTCTGACAGGATATTTATCATAAAATTTCTGACACAGCCTGGGAATTTCAATGAAAGCGTGTTTTTATACCGATCAAAGAGCCTAGGAAACCTGTGGGGGAAATGCTATTTCCTGCAATCTGAGGGTCTTATGGACCAAAAATTTTCTCTGTACGCTTCGTGCCAACTCATGGTGGCGCTCCGCTTAGATAGTAACTATATTGCAACCCCCCCCCCCTTTAGTCAAAACCTGCATCCGCCCCTGGATGGTCACAACATCCTTCATACAGATCCATCATTAAGTAATGAAAATTATAACTACTTATGAATTAAGAAGAGTTATGCTTGTGAAAAGATATATGCTATTCTCTTTATTTTTTTCTTGGAATGGTAGAAACATTCAGTCCTCCCATTTCGTTGGCCACGAAGCGACACAATTTAGAGGTAATGTCCACTGTCTATTCTTGAAATATCGTGTTAACGACGAAGAGTTTAAAAAGTTTTTGTTTTTAACGCCTGGTGAACTCTGATGACCTTGGACCTTCACCAAAGCCAATGCCGATCTTTCTATCAATATAGCAAATATACATATATATATATATATATATATATATATATATATATATATATATATATATATATATATATATATACTAAGTTTATAAAGAATCCATCATTCCTATCTTGAAATATCGTGTTTACAACATTTCGGTTTTTGACCACCGGTGACCTCAAAATAAGAAGTTCCTTTCTGGTAATAATACAAATCTATAAGCACATTTTTTATATTTTTAACTCTGGTGACCTCAGATGGCCTTTCATCTCCATCAAAAACAATAAGGTTCTTTCTTGTAACACCTAGAAATACTTTGTTAAGTATTATAAGTGTCCATCTTTCCAGTCTTCAAATATCGTATTCGTTTGTTTGATTCCCGATGACCTCAAGTGACCTCAGACTTTCCCTAAATTCAATAGGGTTCTTTCTCTCAATATGACAAATCTATATGCCAAGTGTTAAAAGCATCCATCAGTCTTATCTTAAGATTTCTCAGTATTAATAGTTTTTACCTCCTGTGACCTCAGATAACCTTGACCCTCTACCAAAACGATAGGGTACATTTTCTGAACATTACGAATCAACACTCTAAGTATGAAATGTATCCGTGCTTTCTACCGTGAGATATCGTGTTTACAATGTTTTAGGTTTTGAACCTCTGGTGGCTTCCTCCAAAACAGTACAGTTCTTCATGTAAACATGATAAATCGATGCACCAGTTGGGAAAAGTGTCTGTCATTGCTTATCTTGAGATATCGTGCTTACAAGCTAGGTTCACATGCATACATGCAAACACACACATACATACACTCTCTTCGGCAAGGAATCCAACCAGAAAACCCAAAGCCGTGGTAATTCCTTGACGAAAGGGGTGCTTTTTATACTGTGGTTCATTCCTCAAATTTATACTTCTTGGCTTTATCACTCTTTACGATGTTTTGACAATTTGACCTGTACTTACTTCACCACTTTGAACCCCACCAATCAACGAATAACAAGAAAATGAAAAGTGTCTTGGAAGGGATTTGAACCCAGGCTATCTGTGTGACAATCCGAGCACTCTTCCACCACACCATGAAAGATCTCGTTACAGGTAAGGTATTTCTAATCATGCTATAGTCACAGTATCCTTTACAAGTGTTCATAATTAGGTAATTTAAATTCGAATTATTACAGTAACAGTTATGCTTAAAAAACAAATGTTCACTATAATTTTATCTTTGGAATGGTACAAAAATTCAGCCCTAACTTTTCGTTGGTCACGAAACGCCGGACACAGTATAAAGGTGCCGCCCACTGTATATTTAGTCTTACGAGCTTTTTGAAGTTTCACCTCAGATGACCTCAGATGATCTTCGACCTCCAACAAACCCATAGTGTTCTCTCTCTTAAAGTTACAAATTTTCATACCAAGTATGAAACGTATCCATCATCCCTGTCTTGAAATATGTTTTTTCAACGTTTTCGGGTTTTGACCTCTGATGACCTCAAGTGACCGCTGATGTCTACTGAAAAAATAGGGTTCTTTCTCTTAATGTGATAAAGTTATTATGAAAGTGTCCATCATTGCTATCTTGAGATATCTCGTTTAAAAGCAGTTTTTTTTAAGAATTTCGTATTTACATCTCCGGTGACCTCAGGTAGCCTTTGACCTTGACCAAAAAATAGGATCTGTTTTTTTAAATATAACGCATCCACATGCCAAGTATGAAAAGTATCCATGCTTCATACCTACAAATATCGTGTTTACAAGGTTTTCCGCTTATGACCTCCATTGACCTCACGTGACCTTTGATCTTCATCAGAAACAATAAAAACCTTTCTCTTAATTCTCTTAATATGATAATTCTATATTACAAGAATGAGAAGTATCCATCATTGCTGTCTTGAGATATCGTGTTTACAAGCCAAGCGCCAAAACTCATACATACATACATACATACATACATACATACATACATACATACATACATACATACATACATACATACATACATACATACATACATACATACATACATACATACATACATACATACATACATACATACATACATACATACACACACACACACAAATAAAGATTTTCGTCATCGTGATTGCCTAGATTCCTTTCGCCTTCAGCGAGGAACCAAAAATTTCATTGTCGTCACGAAAGCTACAAAATTCTTCACGTTTGTCAACAGACTTGTGAGGTTACGTTGGCATCCTGTTTGTACAGCAGCATTCTTCTAGATGTTAGTGAGGACTCAAGTTGATATCATAGGATGTCCTCACATACTTTACTAAACCAACACAAGAAGTTATAAGCATATTTTCACACATCGTTGACACTGCTCCACTTCAATGTGGAAATAAAACTGGTGCACATACATCTTTTGCGAAACGCTGTGTTAGCAGACATTGTAATTTTGACTTGCATGCAATGATTCGGCCCAGGAATCTATAATCTCATGCTTCTATTCTAAATGAAAATTGGGGAAAACTTGAACACTGAATCGTTGAACGTAGATCTGAAAGTCCATTATCATGAGATATGTTTTTTAAACTTTTTAAAGTACTCTTTAGGTATAATAATAAGTATACCACTTATTGCCATGTATTGGCATAAGTGATAAATACATCTACACAAATAGTGCTTAAAATGTTCCACAAGTATCTGAGTTAATGCAAAGTTTAGCTGACTCCGCATACGTATTCTACACTCAGTAATAATCATGTGCATTTACAAGAAATCACATTTCCCCTTTTGGCACCAGTGTTTATCTAGTTTTTATCAATCAGGCAATAACTCACCAAATGTATACCCAGGATCTTGAAGCTGTTTGTCCAGTAAAAGAGTGATCACAGTATTTGGGTTGTTCTCGTCGAAACATTCATTGGCCGAACTGACAGTTAGCGTTGCTGTGGGGAACCAGATTGTGCATGTTTTTGTCAGTTAAGTAATTTTTCCTCTGTAATTTGAGTACAGAAATTATGTTTAACAAACACATTGCTTTACATGAATTAATTTGGCTTTAGTGTCTTGACGTAGGGTGACCTTTGTATATGCTGAAAGATCATTAACTTATTTAAGCATGTTTTGTTTCTCAAATGATAACGAAATCTAACAAAGAGAAAACAGTAAAATGAAGCTTTAATTATAAATTATGGTAGCTTTAGAGTGTTCAGATAAGGTCTTCCTTTGGCGAATTGTTATATATTCGTGTTCTCTTTACCGTTGTTCTCCTAGAAGGAAATAACATGTAGAGTGATCGTCGCCTTCCAAAAGTGTACGGAACTGTATTTAATTGGAGGAGGGCGCTGAGCATGTCTACCCTGTAATTAGGGCATGTTTCTGCTCACATTTGTATTGATTTGTTTCTTTTTTTTTCGTTTAGCTTGATTCAGTCACGTAGTAACATCATTTACGAATATTAATTCTTTTAACAAGTTTACAGAAAAATACTTTTACTTTCCGGTTGGCTACGTCAAATCTCTAATGGTAGGTTTTAGGAAACTCCACAAGACTATAAATTGAAATGAGAGAATACACTTGGCCCCTTCCTTAAAAAGGGCCGTATGCAAATGAGTTGAAAAGACTGATGTTTAATGCTAGTTTCCTCAATATGAAATGCTTCCTGAAATGACCAGACAGAGACTCGTGTTCAAATTTAATCAAATTGGTATACTCTAACGAGCCTACGCAATACACTACAGGTGATGCACAATCCATGCAGTTACGGGTCTCATTTTAATTGTTAGATGTTCCAAACTGATAAATTAGTGCCCCCAACTTCAATGTTTCCAAAATCCTTTTCATATCCTATGATGTCTGTTTCCTACGCACAGGTGAGCAGATCATGGCTCATATATAACATAAAAATCAAGGACCAGTTCATGATGGAATTTGCCTATAAAGTTACACCAGTGCAACAGTTTACCTCTTCTGACTTTCACAATAAGTCACTCTACATATGTTTTGTCAAAATGTGTTCCATTCTTAATAGAATGATAGTTGAACATAGCCGCATTGGCGGAGGAAACTGTTCCTAAGCGGGGCTGAACATTTCAGACCAACGTCCTTACGGGGTCTAAGGAGAGGTGTCCCCTGTCCTTTCGAAAAATTTGAGCGTCCGTATGTGCAATTTGATGCTCTGTTTTGTGGAGTATATTTAGTTTGATATATTTTCGACAAAAACTTGAGTTACACCAAGGTAACAGATAAGGAGTTTTGAAAAATGAAAGCATTCGTTAGTCCCCGCATTTTTGAATGGGTACTCAGTCCCAACCACGCCACTGTTGTAAACTTTTGGCCTTTTTCAACGCACTCATCAACATCCTCATAGCAACTAATGCCAAAATAAAAGCTGTAGTATATCATTATCAAGGAAACTTAATGTTTCTAGCCTCTTTGTGTCAGAGTAAGCTCTGACAGGTTCACATGAATCTTCCAATTATATTTTGTTTTCTCCATTTGCATATCATGCAGAAAGTATATCTATACTTTTCCTTTTATGGAACCTTGTTTCGATTTTATTTGGGTAGACTTTGCGATGTGGCGCCAAATTTTTCTCAGTTTGGATGGTCTGACTTATCCAAGACTAACCCCGGTGTTTTGTGTTCTCGGTTATGTCCAGACAAACGATTCAGTGGTACAGACATTAAATAACTAACCCATCGCACACTTTTATGCGGTTATCCCGAGTCTGAGTCAATCCCGATTTCAGCGACCCCAAATGGGGCCAATTTCCGGTCCAGCCAGAGTCTACTCCATTTGAAAATGTAGTATGTCATACTAATAATTTAATAATCTTTAATATGTAGCCTTAAGTGAGCATATTCTTGTTTGGAGTCTATTCCACAGTCTGACAACCCCTGTGGTTTAGTTGACTGTGTAGCAAGTCGTAGGTAACACCGTGTACCAATAAAAATGGAGCCGTCTCCTGATTGCAGGAACTTCAGGTGCGACAAACTATTAATAAAGTTTGTAAATGCTTAGAAATGAGCTTCTTGAGAAGACTGAGTGAATTAAATTTTAGTAACCTCACCTGAATCGTCATCCATAATTGTGATAGTGGTAGTTTGATCAGCTGTGTTTGTTGTGATGATTGCAACATCCGTTCTCATTGTCATACCGTTTGCGTTTACGTCCATTAATATGACATCAAAACTCTCATTGTCTTCAACGATATCATCCTCGTCAGTTGGTATTAGAAGGCCAACCTGTGGCATCAATGTCGGTAACAACATTACCGTTGTTGTTCCAGAGTAGTCTGAAGATGTTGTTGTTCTATCAGCGTACGAAATCGCTAATGCAGGGAATGTAGGAATTACATAGTCATGTGGCAATAAATATAACGTCCTCTTTGCAGACGTCTGAAGACAAAGGCAGCTTCAACTAGAAACACTGTAGGTTTTAGTAAAGGAGGTAAACAACTTGCAAAGAGTAGAAATGAGACAAACTTTAACTTGTAGATGGTGTTTGTAGGACAAATGAAAATGCTCCAAACAACTATCACAGTATTTTTGTACCTTAATATATATATATATATATATATATATATATATATATATATATAGTTTGGAATCTTACTCTCATTCTTCTGCATCTTTTCGCTGTTTTGGTTTTGCGTATTGGACATACCCGTAACAGTATATATATATATATATATATATATATATATATATATATATATATATATATATATATATATATAACGCTAATTCCCACCTTAAGGGGAGATTGTTATATCTGCTTGTACATAGGGCGAAAAAAGGATAATAAAATACATAAGAAATAAATTTGCCCTAACGTCTAAACATATAATTAACGTTATTTCAATGGCCAGCCATCCGTTCGTGTTAACAGCTAGGTGTCCGTAAATTTGACAACTTTGAAGTAATGGCATCTTGTTTGTAAATCAAAGAGGGCGCCCTTGTAAGTTTACGTATTCCTATAGAAGAAGTGTGTAGAAACGTTAAGGCGAAACTTATATTTCACCCGAATTTTTTTTTCCCCTTAAGGTCGACTTTTCAACAACATCTTTCCCCCTAAGTGCCGAATTAGAGAAATATATATATATATATATATATATATATATATAGTATATATATATATATATATATATATATATATATATATATATCAAACAATATTCAATTCCACTGATTTGTCTGTTTATCCTTACAAATTTGTTTCGGGAAGACAAAACTTGAAAGAAAAAATTGTAAGGATAAACATGACAGGTAATAGTAATTGAATATTTTTTTGAAATACATTTAGCTCGGGGATACCTATTGAGCACTCTTGGAATATGCAAGCTGGACTTCTCTCCTTTTGGACTATATATATATATATATATATATATATATATATATATATATATATATATATATATATATATATATATATATATATATATATATATATATATACATATATATATATATATATATATATTAATGAATATTTATATCACTTACTCAGCGAAACGCCTTCGATACATAGTTGACCGTCAATATCAATATTAAGATATTCAAGGTTACCCTCCTGCAGCTGACTGTTAACTATGTCCATCGCAATGGTAGCTGTAAGATAAACATCAAACTTTAATTGTCTATTTTAAACTTGGAAATGCAAATGAATGTTTTTAGTCAATGCGAATGAATGTTTTTAGTCTGTGTGTTTGAGGAGGCAATAGTGCTAGTAGTCCTAGTCGGTAATGTCCATTTCAATGATAGCTTCGTTAAATATCGCTTATTTTCTTTGCAGCGGTCTTCCCATAACAGCATAAATGGAAAATATTTACTATTTTCTTCCATTTTGATGTTCTTCTGACCAAACCATTTCTTTACATTTAAAAATCAAGCTGTTTCACAATTGTTTATAAGTTTGGCATAATTTTCTTAATACAACGCACAATTTTTTCTGTTTCTTGCAAAATTAGCAGACCAGTGTCTGTTAGATGTATCTGCAGGGAAGCCTTACATTATGTATGTACCATATTACTATCAATGTTTCGCTGCGCTGTTGCGTCCCATAATTAGAAAATGTCAATACTCGTCCCATTTGAATATCGTTTATAGCAGTAGTCGCGATTAGAAGGCTCATTAATCGACTATAATTTCTTTTTCGACTGGTAGTACTAGCAGCCAGTGCTGGACTTCCTACAGTTCGTATATACTAAAAACCACCTTATCCCTTTCACCATTTCGTTCCCTGACTTTAGTCTTTTCAAAAAGCCACTCAAAAAGGTTACTTCGTTTTCTCATCCCCATACGGAAAACAACAGGAGCCCTAACTTATAGTTTCTGGAGACTGAACGTTCCTACTTTAATTGCAGCACAACCAGCTACATCGAAAATTTTAATGTTTAGGTATTGTAGGCCTTCACGTGTTGAGAAATTCGGAACTTCCGGTACGGTCACAAAGTCAAGTGTACCATGACAACGGGCAACGTGTTTAGCTCTACATGCTCAGCATGCAACACCCGCGTTGCAGACACGGTAAGCGTACACTTCACCTTTGACCCATTCCCATATTGCATCGCGTGGAAACATTTTCCAACTGGTCTATTGAGTATCCTGCTTTCCTTCAGGCCATTTCTTTCAGATTATGGAACAAGTCTGGAAAGAAATAAGTAATATCCACTCTGAAACGGTTCTCAATGGTAACCATTTTCAAAGCTTTCCCATTTGCTCATATCACATGAACTGTTGAACATTTAACTCCCATAAAAACATGATTTCGTAATAATGTCTACTGTTTTGCTCCTCAACTTTTTATCCGGTTTTTGTGTTCTAAGTAGCAGGAGTACATAGATCAGATTACCGGATAGGGACACAATAATTGAAAACTGCTATGTGAAAGGGGTGAATAGTGAAGTGACACTATACTGCAATGACATGAAGATTTCACTTTGGAAAAATGTGTTACAGATTTATAAACAAACAAAAAAACGTCCGTTCTATGATTCGTTGTGGAATGAAAATGGTACATGTCAGGTTATGTCATTCTTTCCAACATCGGGAGGCGCCGGGCAATGCCGAACAGTGTCAGGCGGTGCCACCAAAACATTTCTTCTTAAGATATAGTATTTACGAGGCTTGCGCAGTTTGATTCTGGTGACCTCAAATGAGCTTTGACCTCCAAAAGACTCCGTAAGGCTCCTTCACTTAATGTGTAACATGTCAATGCTAATTAATAGATCCCTAAAAGTTATCCTTCTTGAGATATCACTTTACGAGCTGTTTTCCAATTTGCTGCTGTTGACCTCTAATGGTCTTTGACCTCCACAAAGAATACAAGCCTTTCTGAAATGAAAGTGGAACATCTACGTGCAAAGTGAGACATCCCCTAAAATAACATTTCGTGAGAAATCGTGTTTAAGGTCTTGCTGTCACAATTCGTTTTCCGGTAACCTACAATGGCATTCGACCTCTAGAAGTAATACCCCTTTTGGACTTAGTTTGGGACATACATGCTAACTATGAAATCTGTGAAAGTTACTTTTCATGAAATGACGTGTTCAAGCAGTTTGTAATATTTGAACTTCGTTGACCACATATTACCTTTGACCTTCAAAATAATATTGTACTTGTAAATACGGAACATGTACATGCTTAGTATGAGATCCATCAATGTTATCCTTGTTGAGATATTCTGTTTACAAGCATTGCAATGCTTTCGTAGTTTTGCCTCCGGTAAGGTAGTATCCATCTATCCTGTCTTTAGATATCGCGCTTTCTTGTTCTAGTGTTTTGACAGCTGTTGACTTTACGAAACCTCAGATACCTACTATAAACAGGAGGTTGTGAGCCAAGTATAAAAGATGTCCATTATTTCGACAGGACTGTCTGTCGTGAACTTGCTTTTTCTTTGATTGGTTTGCCTCTAATAAACTTTCACTCAATGTAGTAAAACAAATTATATGGTCTTAAAGTTGCCAAGTACTCAAAATCACGATTTTAAAATTACCATAAATAACACACCCCTTCAACTTGCTAGTACTGTTAATTTTATTGGTGTTTACTTTAATTCAAAGCTTAACTGACATTTTCATATTTCAAATTTGTGTTCGCAAGATGCTAAGAGTGTTGGAATTTTCGGTAGGCTAAAAAAGATGCTACCAAGAAATGTGTTTCGCACTGTTTGTCTAAGTCTGCTCCACCCTCATATTTCTCAGTATTGTAGTCTTGCTTGGTCTAGCCCTGGCGACATATCTTTAAAAAAGTTGGACGTTCTTCAACAAAGAGCTATAAGACATATTACTATATTATTCATCTATGTTAGACATCTTTCATACTATAAGACATATTCCCCACGTGAACATACTAGTACCGCACGCCTCATTTTTTCCCACGAGGTTATGGGCGAATTTGATTTTCAAAATTTTTCAATTTTTTTTCAAAATCATGGTTAGGGTTATTTTTAGGGTTAGAATTACGTGATTACGGGGTTATTTGGCCTGTTCTTTCATAATCCGGTGTCAGAATTACAAGAAAAGGTTCGAAAAGCTGTCATTTTGGAATTAGGGGTGTGGCCTATTCCCAAGAAGCTGATTGGTCCATTGGCATGACTTGCCCATAACCTCGCGGGAAAAAAATTGCGCGTACCGCACACCATGCAAGTTCTTAAACTTGTTAAAATTCATTCACATTCTAAAGCTCAATACAGCAACATTCGCTTATCGATTTACTAACAATCTCCTACCTTCAAGTTTTGCTCATTTCATTACGCAAAATTCCGAAGTGCACAGTTACCACACACGTCAGAAAATTGTCTCCGCCTTCCAGGATTTTTAACAACCTATTCTGAAACAGACCTACGTTACCTTGCCGTCACTGCTTGAAATTAACTACCAGATACTTAAAGTACTAAGCGTAGTTTACATTACTTACGTTACAACTTTTTTAAACTCATTATAAATCAATACTAAGATGGTAAGATTTTCACCTGTGTTTTGCTCATTTAGTCATCTTTTGTGATTCATCTTCTCGTTGCTGGGTGTCAGGTTGGGTGTGCTGGGTGTAAGGGTGGGAGTTGGGGTGAGTGGACTTGTGGATGGACGGGTGGGTTGGTGGGTGAATGGGTGGTTGGGGTTGTGTGGGTGGATGGTTGGTGGGTGGGTTGGTGGTTATTGCTTAAATGTGTTTTATCTGCTATTGTTTATTTCCTGGGGAACATTCTACTAGATAAGCCCTTTGGGTTTCCAAGAATGATTCCCTTCACAATTTCTTGAAGAACTTATACGTTCATGTAACGCATAATGTAAATATTTTTACCTTGCTGTACTTCTTGAGACTGTGATAAAATGAATAAAAGAAATGATTTCTATCTTGAGTTACCTTGCTCGTATGCTAAGAGTCACAACACACACGCACTCACACATACACAAATACACAAATACACAGGACTTCGTTACTGCATAGCTTTCTTTCTCTTTCTTCTGTAAAGAATTCAAAGAACAAATCTTTGTTCTTTTTCAAGAAAATATTTTAAACATTTTTTAAGAGTAACGAACGCCACGAAACCTCAAACAGATAAACGATCAGCAATCGGTTACCATGGTATTCGGCTATTACCTGTGTCGTCGTCATAAATTGTAGTGACCACCTGACTGCAAGTGCCAGATCCAATTACAACGGCTTCCCCTGCATTGCGATTGTAACTAGAAGGCTTAGCGACGTTGTCGAGAGTAACATTAAATGTATCAAAGTCTTCAACGAGATTGTCCACTACTAAGGTTAACGACAGGGACGTAGAAAACATGTTCGCATTGGTGTTTATTGGTACCAGTTCCGTCCCGTCCACGTTTGAATAGCTTTTGGCAGAACCTGGTCCAAAGCGTACACCTGTAAAGAGGTCCCAAACAAGCAAACCGTTTGTTTTTGTATTTTTTCTTTTTGTTGAAAGCCAATGCTCTAGAATTTTCGAAACTAATGTTATTTCACACTTAAATTCAAGCACTTCCTCTGTTCTCAACTCCCAAATGTTGGACCTTCCCTACTCTTTGCTTATAACATCTGTATTTGTGTTCGCCAACGAGTAAAATTGAACAATGTACAGGAAAGATTCAAGCAAAACGTTTACATTAGCCCTATACTTGCTACTTAACTATGTTCCACACAGGATGAGAAATGAAAGGTCCTAAGGTGAAGAAAGTTATGTGGCCTCATTAGATGTATTTCCCTTCTTTATCGCTTGAAAGAGACCTACCTGAAAATAACAAAATTTCTTCTCCCGAGATATGTTATGTAAATGGCTTGATCAAGGGGGCGATAATGAACACCTCCTCGGTAAAACGAACATTGAAAAAGATCCGAGATCAGTGTGTTCAGTAGGACACATTTCAAAAGTTAAAATATGTAACCAAAAAAAGAAAACCATAAATCTCTATCAACGATTGAAAAGCAAGATCCAACCAAAACTGCATGAGCTGTACAAACTGTTACATTTTTGTTTGAATAATATTATGACAGGTGTGCGTATCTTAAACAAGAACGTCCGTTCTATGATTCCTTGCCGACAAAATAATCCTTATTAAGTTTTACTTTTCATTCTGCATGGTACGGGCGGTGCGAGGCGGTAAAGGGGGGTGAAGGACAGTGCCTGCCTGTGCCAGTCAGTGCAGGATATCCATCATTCGGTCCTATCTTGAAATACTGTGCTTACACGGTTTTCGGTGTTTGACCCCTGGTGTCCTGAAATGATCTCTGACCTCCACAATAGTAACTTCCTATCAGAAACCAAATTTATATCGCTATAACAGTATGTAAACAGAAGACAAACATTAAGTAACAAAACCTGAAAAAAAAAATGCAATTGCCATGAATGGGATTGGAACCCGGTCGCCATGTGTAGGAAACCTAGGACATTCCACCACACCATCAACACAGTCTGTAAACCTACGGTATTTTTCATCACCTCAATATCAAAGCTTCCTTCAAACGTGTTTATAATTAGATTATTAAAGTTCGAACAAAATAATGTACCAGTATTATGCTTGTGAAACATATTTTTTGTTTTTATAATTTTTTTTGAATGGTACAGTCTTCTCAGTTTACAAGATTTTGGTAGTTCCAACTCAGATGACCCTTGACTTCCAACAAAACCCATATGTTTCTCTCGGTTAATATGATAAATTTATATACCAAGTCCTTTTATTGAAATATGGTGTTTTGTCAAGGATTTCGGTTTTCTTATCTTTGGTGACCTCAAATGACCTCAGACAGAAGTATTAAATAGTCCAATATCCCTGTCTTGAGATATCGTGCTTGAGAGTAATTTTCAAGGATTTCTTATTTTCACCTCAGGTGACATCAGATTTCTTTGACCTCTATCAAGAACGATATAGTTCATCTTCTAACTATAACGCATCCACATGCCAAGTATGCAAAGTATCCTTCCATAAGATATCATGTTGACAAGGTTTCGGTTTTTTCACCACTAGTGACCTCACATGAATCTGGCCTTTGTCACAAACGATAAGGATCTTCATCTACATATGATAAATCAATGAACTAAGTATGAGTAGTATTCTTCATTGCCATCTTGCTAAGCGTCACAAGCACATACATACACACGCACGCACACATACACACGATTACATACATTCGCGCACATGATTGCATAGATTCCTTTTACCTTCGACAAGGAATCAAACATTCCCCGTTGTAAACTCTTTTGAACAGACATTCTTTTCGTCCAAGTTTCCCATTTCTTAAATGTTACTTCTATCTTGTCAAAGTTGGAATATACAACTTAAAGGAGCTGAGTAGTGGCGTACTTCCAAAATAAATACATTATACCAAACGAGATGATTACCCTCTGTGTGGGGCTAATTTTAAAAATATTAATCCTAATGCGTTTTATATTCTCATTTAAAATAATCTTGCAAAGTAATTTTGCCATAACGTTCCTATACTATTTCTTGGGTTATTTGATTTTACACTTGCAAGATATTTTATAATTTGTTTTTTGAATTTCTAGTTCGTCACTTTTTCTTCTGGCACCGGCAAGTTTGAATCGTTTCCTTTTGTATTGGTTCTGATCGATGCATCTACCCAGGCATGCAGTACACAGAACTCACAACGTGTGTACGTAGTATATTAGCGTTACTAGTGGCAAGGCACACGCCTATTTCGCGCATCATCTGCAGGAGGTTCATGAAGAACATTGTGGGTTTTGCAGGTATTGAAACTGTTTTTTCGATCAATGAGTTTGTTTTTCGTGGTAGACCTAGGCCCTAACGCTAGCCTAAGTTAGGCTAACGTTAGTACTGTTAACGACAGTAACAAGTGTACTGTTACACCAGACACACTGCATGCATGCGTTGATAAGTTTCGGTATCGGATCGAATCGATAAACCAAGAAGCATAACCGGATGTGACGTAACGAAGTCGGCGGGTCCAAGAATTTATTCTACTTCGGCGACTACTCAGCTCCTTTAGCTCCTTATGTCAACTTATTACATTTGGGCTGGATGATCCAATTTTATCACCCAAAAGAATAAGTAAATTGCAAACAATACAAAATTTTCTGCTAATCCTCTTTGAAACCAGGAGAAATTTTACTGTTGTACACAGGGTGAATTAGACCGTCTAGTCTGTGAAATAATAGCTACATATACCTACCGAGGTAGAGAGAGGTACTTACTAACAGTAAATTGATCCTCAATTTCTAAATCCGTAACAAATGTATAGGAGTAGCTTATTCCTTCGGTAACCGAGGCCAAATCCTGAAAACACAGTGTAGCTGTTGAGAGAGATAAGTTGTAAAAAGAAGTGGTGCAATTTGACCTTGTTTCCGACAAAATTTGGTTTTAGCTGGGAATATAGATTGACTCTGAAGGTAGTATGGAGAGGATATGACATAGAATTTGAAACTGCAGGCTGTGCTGCAGCTTATTATTGTACTTCAGAGCTAAGTATTTTGTCATGGTGGGTCAGAAAAACGTAGCATTACGGATGTGTAGTTATGTTACTTTAGTTCTATAAATGTTATGTTATGTTACATTCATGGCAAATTCAGCTTTACGGATACTGTGGAGTTAAACTGTCCAATATTTTACACCAAATTATATGTCTGATAAAAAATTTTCAATAATTTTTCGAAGATGCTTTTCCTTTCTAATTACCGTAATTAATATTAGGAGCATTTTCGTAAACGAATCCTTGGTCCCTACGTCGTAGTTGGCGTAAAGAATTCAATTTTCAATTTCAATTTATTTCCACATTAAAATATACAAACATTGACAATTAACAAGACAAGGGAGTGGAGGAGGGCTGGGGAAGTACTAGCACAGTAGTTTGAGTTTGTTATAAGCCTTATTGCTTTTTTCTGAAGGAGATAAATACGATTAAGATAAGTCGGGTATGTATTCCCCCAAACAATATTACAATATGAGATTTGTGAATAGATTAGAGAATCATATAGCACTTTCATAATATGTGACGGTACATAACTGTTGATTCTGTAAAGAACACCGATAGTCTTGGAAACTTTTGAGCAAATATTGTTAATGTGGTTTACCCAGGAGAGATTCGAGTCGAGATAAACGCCCAAAAATTTAATTTTATCAGAAAAAGACACTTTTGTTTTATCGATGTAAATTTCAACATTATCTACTTTTCGCTGATAGGGGTGAAAGATCATGTAGTTGGTTTTACTGATATTTAACGATAATTTGTTTACTCTAAACCAATTAGATATAATAGTTAACTCGTCATTAATAACACTTGTAGCTACATGGATATTTCTATGTTTATACAGAATACTGGTATCATCGGCAAACAGGGCGAAACACAGCTTAGTTGAAATATTTGAGAGATCATTAATATAAATAAGAATTAATATAAATAAGAAACAGGAGAGGCCCTAAAATAGATCCCTGGGGAACGCCACAAGTAACATTTCTGGGGAGAGAAGAATCCTTATTGACGTTAACAATTTGACTTCTGCCTATGAGGTAACTGTAAAACCAATCAAGTGCGACTCCACGGATCCCATAGTGAGCAAGTTTTCCTAGTAAGATATTGTGATTAACCGTATCGAATGCTTTGGATAGATCGAGAAAAATACCAATAGTAACCTCCTTATTATCAAAACCTTTAGTGATGTAATTAACAATGTCTACAGCAGCCATATAGGTGGAGAGATTCTTACGAAATCCAAATTGACGGTGGGACAGTAAATCATTAGAATCTAGAAACTTAATCATTCGATTATACATAAGTCTTTCAAGAATCTTTGAAATACATGGAAGAATAGATATGGGGCGGAAATTGGAAATTGTGGATGGGTCACCATTCTTAAAGATGGGGATAACTCTAGCTTCCTTCATTTTCTGAGGTACGATTCCGGTAGATAAAGAGAGGTTACAGATGAAGGTAAGCGGTGTTAAGAAAGGGGTGCCGGCAGCCTGGATAATGTTAGCGGTGATGCCGTCTGTGCCAGCTGAAGAACCTTTCCTTAAATTATTTACAATAGAACTAACCTCAAAGTTGTCGGTAGGACAGATAAAAATAGAGTTGGGATTGGGCAAACCAAGGTACGAGGAAAAGGAGTCCCCACTTGAAGGGATACCCCTAGCTAATGTTTCACCGACTTGGGAAAAATAGTTATTAAAACATTCAGCAACTTCAAGATCATTATCAATTTCCTTGTCATTATGGATAATTTTATACTTTGTAACTTGAGTGGATGCCTTTTTACCAATGAGTTCGTTGATTGTTTGCCACGTTTTTCTTAAATCATTCTTATAAGTGGCAAAGACATTTGTAAAGTATATTTTTTTGGAAAGACGAATGATATTAGTAAGCTTATTTCTGTAGGTTGTATACTTGTGTTTAAGTGAGTGTGTAGGATTCCTTAAGAAAACCTTGTATAACTTCTTCTTGGTTTTAATAGACTGAACAATACCTGGTGTAATCCAGGGAGTATGATAGTGAGTTCTCTTAGTTTTATAATTCTTTACGGGACAGTTTTTGTCATAAAGATTTGTGATAATATTTATGAGATAGTAATAAGCATCATTGACATCACTAAGTTGATAGAGGTCATCCCAATTAACATTTTGTATTTCATTAATAAATCTTTTAAAGTTACGACTAGACGAATCACGTTTTGTGACGTACACATATCTGGTTTCATTTGAGTTATCATTACAATTGTTAATCATATTACAATAAACAGGAAGATGGTCACTTATATCAGATATTAATATGCCTGACACAATATCCAGAGTAATATCATTACAAAAAATATTATCAATGAGAGTACATGATGTATCACAGATTCTAGTGGGCTTGGTTATACGAGGCAAAAACGAATGAGAATGCATAGTATCTAAAAACCCTGAAACATTTATATCGGAACCATATTTAAGAAGATCAATATTGAAATCCCCCAATAGAAAGCAGGTTTTGTTATCTTGCTGGCTCAAATCTAAAACATTATTGAAGACATCATTAAAGGTGGCTATAGAACCGTCGGGCGGTCTATAGACGACTCCAAGAACAATATTACGACCAGGGCGAATTATTTCAATAAACAGTGACTCGTGTGTAGATGTAATGGACGTGAGATCAGGTCGTTCCTTAAAATGGAGACTATTATGAATGTAAAAGCCCACACCACCTCCCCTCTTGCCTTCTCTGTCGACATGAATAAAAGTGTAATTAGGAATGGATAACATGTTAATTGGACTATTAAAATTTATCCAGGTCTCTGTTACTGCAACAACTGAGGAATTTGAATAGAGTGAATCAGAGATAAGATTACAAATATCATCATAATTTTTCAATAAACTGCGTGCATTAATGTGACAAACAGAGAAATCAGAGTTTTTGTTACTTATTAAATTGAGTAAATTTTCTTCATCACGGTATAAACAATCATGCTGGTTGTTACTATCGGGGTCATTGCAAACATCAAAAGTATTATCGATGACATTAGTATGGAACAAGTTATTAAAGTAAGCTGGATTGTTGGAAGTACAACTACTACGTTTCATCAAGCAAATTACAAGAAGGAAAGAATATGATAAACGAATAATAAATTACAACATAAAGTACAACGCAAATACAAGAATTAAGCACAGACAAATACGGAAACAGCGAACAATAAATACATCTACTTTACCCGTCTATGCAAAACGACAGTTTGAGGGATGTGGGTCATTCAAGACTTATGAGGATTCTGCGACAGTCAAGCTGTAGGTGCAAGTGGGCTGTCCTCATGAACATACAACTCCCCATTAATAAATAGTTTGCCATTTACGAAACGAGGTCGTTTTCCCTCTTGAAAGGCAGCACTCATAACATGTCGTAGGCTAGCTTTCTTCTTGAAATCCTCTGATGTAAGGTCTTCAGTTATGAAATATGGTGAATCTTGAAGCGCGCGGCGACATTTCAGCAGGATTTCTTTGCGTTGCGGGTGATACAGCAGCTTGGCTATTATCTGACGGGGTTTGCCAGTACTGCGCTTTCCAATACGATGCGCGTTTTCGATAACCGGTTCCATTTGAAGGTAATCGCTGAGAACTCGTTTGACTTCTTGGATTGCCTCTTCATTTTCTTTCTCGGGAATTCCACCAAATCGAAGATTAAAGCTCCTGGAGTACCGTTCTGCTTTAAGTTGAGCCTCTGTTAGACTTCTTAGCTTTTCTTCGTAGTCAAGTTTTAATTTATTTTGGCTGGTTCTTAAAGAGTTAAGATCCTTCTTCAGCACCGTTATATCAGACTCCATTTTGGTTTGCTCAGCTTTCAGGTCATCTACGGCGCTACTCAGAAAATTGTAACTCTCTTCTAATCCCTTTTGTGTGTCTTCCAGGGTGGAAATTCTCCGCAAGATCGATTGCTGGTTCAGCAGCATTGAGTCTATTTTCTTATTGACTTCAGTGAAAGCTAAGTCCATGGACTCTTTAAGATCACGAAGGATTTGATCCTGGCCGTTGACGTCAGAGAAAGCCCTATGTCTCAACGTTGGTGGAGTGAATGCAGGCTTCTCGTTGGATTTCTTCGAGACCTGTGGTGACTTTTTGGCAGTTTCTTTTGCACTTTTCCTCGTTTCTTTTCCACTCATGTTGAGAAATTTTCTTGTTTATGTGTGCCTTGCGGTTACAGAAGCCTCAGTGCAAATAATTGAGAAATGTAATCCCACCGTTACTGTAGAAAACTGACTCTTAGGCGAGAGCCGAGTAAAGCACGTCCGTTCACATCATGTACTTCCACAAGTACATCGAAAACTCTTCATCCGAAACTTCCCGGTTGCAACTTTCCGGTGAAATACTATCCGAAACAAGTTCTTACGAATGTAAGAAATTCCTACCATTTACCCATATAATGTTTTGAGAGTTTAAAACAAGATGTCAGTAACAGGACCATGGCTGTTAAACACTGTGATTCTCTAGAAGACAAGGGCCTTTAAAAACGAAATTTAAGATCTTTCTTCCTCATTGCTTTATAATTCCCGAACTTCCAAGTTAATTTGACTGTAAAATTGAGGACAATAGGGTAAGTATATTTGTACTTAGAAAATTCTTTTGTAGACATTTGTCAATTGGCATCATTTGTCATTTTCTCTCGTTACAATATGGATCGTAGGAGTACAATTTTTCTAGTCAATTAAATACAACTTATAGTGTATTGCCCCCCTTTTCTGCTACACATTTCGTCGCGCTATTCATTATATTAAACATCATTTAAAGTCAACTTAGAGTTTCTTTTCAACTTACCATTCGGATATGTTTCTTAATCATGGAAGAATTTGCTAAGACCCGAGCGAAATGTATAGGCTCGAACAACTTTACCAGCAGATGAAATATTAAAATCGTGAGGGTACAATTGAAGTACATTATTTAAACGTTTGTTGCTGGCCGTTTACTGACAATCCTGTTAAAATTTGGTCATTGGTGGAAACAAAATTGACTTCAAAGCATGTATAAACTATAGTCTTTGTCTTGGGATTACTTGAAAAGAAAGCAGGAGATCATCATTAAAGGGGTTTAGTCAATTGAGACTTCAAAAGAGGAACAAAGAGACCTGTCACTTAAATGGCGATGCCTGAAAAGCATTAAGCAATTTTCAAGTACATATTGTCTGACAGATTTGGTTGCTGTATCTCAGTGGTTTCCACCGGGGGCGTTATCGCCCCCTGGGGCATTTTCGTAACTCAGGGGGCAATGAGCGCTCAGGGGGCGGGGGCATTTTGAAAAAAGCATGTACTTAATTTAAACCGGCCCTTTACCAGATTCCAAAAGGTTTCCTCTAGCTGAGCCCTCAAATTGGTTGGCATAAAAAGGAGATATATGAAGTCATCAAGTCGTGGAGGTCTAATATTCCCTACCCAGCCTCCCAGAAGAACTACAAAGTTCGTGAATTATCTTTATTTCAAGATGCCACAAGATCACATCAAAGTGTTTAAGTTTATTTTTTTCCAGGCAACGACCCTCATATTCCCATCAGTGACAGGGAAAGTAGTGACTGAAGGGGCCATGAGGAAAAACTGTAGTTTTTTCCTTGCTGTCCATGAACATGACATACCGACAGAAGTGACAATTGTAGGTAACTTTAACAATAGGTAACCTTTGCCTAGTACTGTAAAGTAAAACGTTAAAATGTTTTTAAACATGTAATTTTTCTGTGGGCTAATTTCAGCTTTATCATTGTTTCTGCCTGTAGAACAGCTTGAGTGGCATTAGTCTTTCAAAGCCCAATGCTGTCTCTACAATCAGTCTTCCTCCCACCCACAGGACATAGTCCCTCTCAGCATGAAAGGGAACTTCCGTTATTTATCACTGAAATACAAACTGATCTAAGGGTGATTTTTGTAATCTCTTTAGTACGCATTTACGGTTATTAGGTAATCAGAAGATAGTCAAAATTTGACTGACAGTGCCTCATTCTTTTGTCGAAAATATCGTTAATACCCCAAAACTTCCGGAGGCTTCACCCCTGGTCCTACTGGGACGTTGCCCGAGGGCCTCATTTAAGGCCCTTGGGGAACCGTCCACAATTCGTTGAGGCCCCTGTCATCTATTAAATTCAAACAGTTCTTCCCTGACAGCGATCAAGACTCTAAGCTTTGGTTAATCGTGGGTTAGAGCTTCGCCAGCTTAAAAGGGAGTCCATTCTTAAGTCCTGCGCGGCTACTTTGCTATCCTGGGTCATGTAAAACGATGTATGTTTAGGTCTACCCTTTATTTCAACATGTATTTTTATAATTGTCATTTCATGATTTCATTCGTAAGGGGGGGGGCGTTTGCCCAAGCCCATTCGGTGAAAGGGGATGGTGAGCTGAAAAAGGTTGGGAACCACTGTTGTATCTCATTCCGAGCGCCTCGCTGGTATTACATGACTTTGAAGGCTGTTGCACTAGGCACGTACCAAACATCAGTGTATACAAACTTTTTGAATGGGCCGGCAATGTCGTTTACATAACATTTGGTTGTTTTAGATAAACATAATGACTAGGTACCCCTGACTCCTCGTCATGAATACCACAACATTTGACACACTTTTCTATGCTGTTTTACCACTTGCATGGACCATACCTAGACGTGGCCATCAAATGCCCCAAACGGCATCACTTATATTTAGACGTCATAAAATAGGCTGACAAAACAGCTCTTTGTTGGAGTCCATTTAAAATGTTGAATTGAATTTCCATACCTAAATGACTATTATCGCTTGATTAATATGAATAAAACCAATTTTGAACGTGTGCCGTATCATTATAAATAATAAAAAATAAAATAAATATTAAAAAGTGTATTCTTAGGATTAAACTTTAAATGCAAGCTACAATTTGAAAGTAGATGTTACTGTCTTTTCAAGAAAGTGTACGCTGTTTTGATGTTTCCTCCTATAAGAAAGTAATGTCTCTGACATATCTTTGAACACGAAACAGGACACATTCAGTGTCAGATCCTTTTACTGGGCGACTTAAGTTGTACCAATTTGCCTCTGGCTCAATGTGGTAGAAAATACGTTTCCCTATAAGGTAAACAACATTAATTATGCGATGTTAAACTGAAAATGAACCCTTCGAAAACAGTACTCACAAAACGTATTTTTCCTTTATCTGTTGTAACAGTGCGTAGTCAAAGGGCAGTGTTGTAACGAGTCACCCTTAGGTCGAGTCACAAGTCAATTCAAGTCAACTGTGGTCGAGTCGCAAGTCAAGTCAAGTCATTCGCCACATTGCTCGAGTCAAGTCAAGTCAAGTCAAGTCAAGCACATTTTCAAGTCAAGACAGAAGCCGTCAAGTCAAGTCAAGTCAAGTCAGACATTTTGGTCGAGTCAACTCGAGTCAGTTGGTGTGTCTACAAGTTAACGCAAGTCACACTATCACATAATCATAGCAAATTTAAAACTGTTATTCTTTCTTTGATGTGACCTTGAGACATCTGGTTCCTTTCTGCCTCTTCTGAAGTGTACCTTTCACTGACTGCAATCTTTTTCTTTGGTATGCTACAGATACATTGTTTTTACATAACTTAAAGTTATTTTGGCATGTAAAGTTACTTTACATGCAATTTGCCAGGAGTACCCTGCACATACCAAGGTACCACGCGTAGCTTGCGCCCACCACAGGAATGCTGAAACTACTCAAGCAAAAAATGTTAATGTATATCTGCTGGCACAATCTCAGTTTCACTTTGCAACGTAGGCCTAACGTTAGATGTCGTCGTCCTAGAATCCACAGATGGCTACGCCATGGTGTAACATAGACTTTAATCGAACATGGTAGTCAACGTAGCATGTAGACTATGCAACTCTCAGAAATAAACTCTCTAGGTCAATAACGAATAACATTGGCCACAACGACCGAGGGGATTTGATGTCTGAAAATGGGGGCGCAAACCCTTGTGGACTGCCAAGCGGTGCCGAAGGCCGGGACTTTGGAGCAATAATTTTATAAATGTAAGATCTATAGGACTCAGAGTAGGTGCGCGCGAAGCGCGCTGAAAAAATCGCAGTTTTAGACTTTTAGCGATATAAGTACTAAAAAGCTAAGGAAAGTATCCTCAAAGACAGAACTCTTGCACCCCCCCCCCACCTTCGCTAAGCGCCTGTCCCATATTACGGTACCGGAAATGGCACTTTCTCGCCCATTACAACTTGCATCTAAACAATCTTCAAAAAGTTGGTAAATTTACACACATCAATGGTGATAAAATTTTGCTTTGAAAATTTCTGCGGGAGGGGAACTTCCCCTCCACTGCATAAGGCCATGGGGAATTCAAGGGTTTCAAAGATAATGAAAGAGTATGTACGAAGCTATGAAAAGCCAGATGTTCTGCAGGAAGTAACCCGGAATCCCAAAACAATATTTTAAATGGGTACGCGTGAAGCCCTCAGAAGAAAACACATTGAGATGTTTAATTGTAGCCTATTGTTTTTCTTTGATTTTAAATGCAGTATTGTTTATTACATTAAAAAATTCCTACTTTCAGGTGCATGCATTAACAGGTGCATGTTCTTTCCATAGGGCAGAATACAGGGCCCTATATCCTGCTCTATGGTTCTTTCTTTCATGTTTCATTTTTGTCGATGATCTGCGACGATCCCCCTCAACCGTTTTTATTAGTGTGAAAACTAAGGTTGTGTCAATTTTGAAGGTTATCAGGTTATAGAGTATAATTATGATAATTTAAAAAAATGTTTTACGGGTAGTTTTTACACGGACATGGCGAAGGCCATCGGCAGTTTAAATGCCATGCAGGGAAGTAATTTTCATTGGAGACTACATCTTGGGAAGTTGTGGCTGGCGAAACCTTTAACCGCAAGCGCCGAAAGTGCGAAGCCGGAGGCTGGAGACTGAGTAATTGTTTTTTTTTTTTTTAAATTTGACGGCTTTTGCGGCAATTCTGGACAATTACTTGAACAACTTCTGCTTCCCCATCTGTAATTTGAAATGCTAATGAAATAGGTTTCTTATGAGAATCACAAATTTAAGATCGTAACCGTTAGTCAATTTGCTGAGGATGCATGATGGCCGTTGGTGGGGAAAGTGGACGGGAAGAGGTGTAGCGAGGGTTTTGGAAATAGTAATTTACTCAAGCTGTCCTACAGGCAATTCCACCAAAGTTTTCCTACACACAGCCGTACAGCAGTACTAATGAGACCAATTTATATCAGGCTCATGCGAAGCACGCCGAAAAATTTATCGAGAATTGTGATTCCCTATACATGGTTAGTGTTTGGGATTTTGTTTGCAGGACCAGGGTGCATTTACTGACGTACAGTACTTTCAGTGATTTATTTCAGAGCTTCAAATCCCAATAGTGTGGCACGTAGGAGACGCTAACGCTTTGAAAGAAATTTAACGGTGCCAGACAAAAGTTTCAATTGTATTAGTCAGTTTTCTCTGGGGGTGCGGGAGAAGCGCGCAGAGAAAAATCTTCCTAGCATTTTTATGGTATTTGATTTTAATGTTTTTCTTCATTTAACATTTTAAAATTTAATCATAATAGGCTATTGAAAATTATCTTATAGTTTCTCTTTCTCGATTTCTTTCGCTATTTTTTTATTATTTTTATTATTTTTTAAGCTCTGGAAAAAAGTGGGGGGAAGGGAGCAAGCGGGGGAGAAAAGTTCCCCATTGCCCACCGTAATCCCGCCTATGAGAGCGACAGATGGCTTTGCTTGATGGATGCATGTGCACGTACATAACATACATGGCCCGGACTGCTATCGTCGGTACTATGTACTGTGGATATCACCCTGACAACGCCACCTGATGAACAATGCTTTACACGGGGTTGCGAAATTACAACCAGTCCTCAGTAAAGGACTGCATGGCCGGGGAGCTCACTATACACAGTCCTTACAACGACCTCTGAAAATAGATCAGGGGATCGGCCGTCTTTATCTTGTCGAAAATGACTTTCTTCTCTCAGCAAATTTTGGACGTAAAATATTAATTTACTACCATGACTTTCCTTCTCCAGATCTAAAAGGAATATTACAGTTTTGTTTTTGATCACTGAGATCTTTTTGAAAGGGCCAAAACCTTGAAATGAAATTAGCAACTTTTTCGTGCCTTAATATTTACTATCTGAGGAACGTTGTTTACATCAGTATGCTAATAAACTATATTCTTACGTCAGTATGGAATGTTTGAAGAGGCAGTTATCATGTGTATGTATAGGAACTACAGTAGTAAAATGTTCTGTGTGATGTCACAATGTTACGCACTTGGCATTCTGATATCAACAAATATTTCGAACAGCCTACAGTAAATTTTACGAAGTAGCAAAGTTATTGATTTATTTCAAATTTTCGGAACTTTTCAGAGGTTTAAAGTGATCAAAAACAACTGCAATATTAGTTACAGAGTTGAAAAGGAAATTTTATTGCAGTAAATAAGGACTTAAGGTCCTAGCTTTGCTATAAGAAAAAAATCAGTCTCGACCAGCTTGTGCTTGTCGAAGACCCCGGATTTCTAATGGGTCGTTGTAAGGACCATGTATATATATGGAGCTATCGGCGACAGGCTAGACACGGTTACAGCCCGAGACCGAAGGTCCACGCGACCAAAGGTCCGCGAGACCGAAAATGAAATAGGGTTCGCGAGACCGAAGGTCCGCGTGACCGAAATTTAAAACCGCGAGACCGGAACTTTTAAGGATATACGTGCGCATTGGTAACCAGAATTCAGCTGAGGGGATCATGACGATGCTCCGGGAGCATGGGCGTCAATCCTGGGGGGGACAGGGGGACACGTCCCCCCCACATTTTGAAAAAATGCCCATTGACTTAAGATTTTTACACAGTAAATTTTTGACAGAAGTGGCCATGTCCCCCCCACATTCGAGTAAAGATTGACGCCCATGTCCGGGAGAGGGGTCAAAGAGGAAGGCGTCTAACGGGAGGATTCTCCCCTCCCTTTTGAGATGATTTTTAAATAATTTTGTGTGCGGGTGAAAACTTTGGAACTAAAATTTGGTTTTATTTATTCTTGCCAGGGGTTGGGTCACGACCCAATCAACCTCGATATGTCACTGTCCGCGGCCACTATTTATTACGTACGTACGCATTATTATAAAAAACGTATCCGTACGTGATAAGGCTATATGCAAACCTTTTCTCACTTTCGGTCTCGCGAACCTTTTCTCATCTTCGGTCTCGCGAACCTTTTCTTATTTTCGGTCAGTCGCGGACCTTTGGTCTCGTGGACCCTTTTTGTTTTTGATTTTCGGTCTCTTGGAATGCCCCTTGCACACATGCCTTTACAACATCAGAGCTGCACAAGAAATATTATTTGAATACTTCTTTTTTAGAGGCAAAAAAATTATTATAGAGAACAAAAATGAACAGACTCACGTTTTAATAATTTCATTTTGAAATATTTACCCATGGATAAAAATCTAGTACAACAAAAGTTCCTGAAATCAGACCAAGAATCATGCAGCTGGCAACCCTGTCTGTGCAACATGTTGTTTTCCGATAGAAGCCAGTGAGGTTGGTGTTCTTAATTGTCCATGCCTGTAATGCTGTGTACACAGTATGGTATGACCAGAGCGCTGTGGCAACTCTCTGGTATGACACGCTTCCGCAGCAGGGAGTGCGGATTTGTCGAACTACCGCGGCACGTTTGTTGTCAAGTGACAACTATACTATCGGCATACTAGAGAGTTGCCAATTCTCTGGGCATACAGTGCTGGTATTAAATTTCACAGTTGCACTGTGTGCTGAGGCCGCGTCTACCTAGCACAGCCCAGAGTACATTTAAAAACATCCGAGTCGCATCAAAGGACTCGAGTCGCAGAAGGAGACTCGAGTCATTTACCCTGACTCGAGTCTTCAATTGGACTCGAGTCATGCTATGCTCGAGTCCGAGTTAAGTCAAGTCATTTTAGGTGGTGACTCGAGTCAAGTCAAGTCATTTAGGGTTCCAGACTCGAGTCAAGTCAAGTCATTTTGGCTGATGACCAAGTCAAGTCAAGTCAAATATGCGACTCGAGTAGACTCGAGTCCGAGTCAGTGACTTGACTTGTTACAACACTGTCAAAGGGTAAGAATAAGGAGTACGAGACGCTATGATCATTTGCATAATTTGACAAACACCCACAAGGTTGTATATTGTCGTTACAAAATTCTACATTTTACTTAGGTGAAAAAATGTTGGGTAACATCTACTCGTGTGATCTGCATATGTATGGGGTAAGGGAAGTTTGAAGATGACGGCATTAATCAATGTTATTTTCAAGTGAAGTTGAAGAAAAATCTAAACTTGATCCTACAATATCAGTCACTTTTTTATTAGGAGGCCCGAACAATTTTATGAACATTTATTATTTATTCACATCCCCCATTGCCTAATGAAAGCTAGAAGAATCGGAACAATTACTACCATTGCAGGGTAAACATTCACAAAAGAATCGTTTCTACTGTTGTATCGCATTTTCTTTACGTATGGTTGTTCAGATGTCCTTCTTCAGGGTCACTTCAAAACCCCACAATACACACAATACCAAATATTGTTTTATAAGAGCTAACTCGGCTCGCTAAATATGTAATTAAAACTATTTTTACAGCTCTACCTCCATTAAGCGTACAAAACATAGATTTTGTAAATCGATGTTGATTACTTTCAAGACAAGTTGAATAATTGCATTTTTAAGAGAAGAACACGTAGACGTAAGGCAATATTGCTCCCAATACAGGAAACAACCGAAAAGTTCGAGTCTGGTGGTTTATCCTGCAATCCCGTTTTCTTTACACTTCCCTAACTAAGCCGTTTCCCTAGAAAACAAGAGGAAACATTGACCTTTCCATTTACTCTAAAGAACATGTGTTGTTGTTACATTATTAAGACGTTTTACCCGTGTCGTCGTCTTCTATGGTAATAACAGATGAGTCTCCTGGGGAAGGCGCTATTAACACCGCGTTATCCGACCTTATCAAGGTTGGCGTAATGATACTGTTCAGTGACACAGTCAATGATTCGTGATCCTCTACTATCGTATTTGATTGTACAACGAATTCAAACGTCTGCATCGTTGCTTGGACGGGAATAGAAACCGATGGATCTCCACTTGTGTAATCGTTATTTGCTTCAGATGCAGTGCCAGCTAACCAATCCAGAGCTGTGGACAAAAACAAAATTCAAAGAACACCAAAGCTTCATTTCTGTAATTTACCAAAGAGATAATAAGCCATTTTTGAAAAGATCGGGACTTAAATAGCACCTGAAGTCTAAAAGTTATAAGAATGCATATGTAGAAGTTGGACAATGAAACTCGTTGGTCTTTCATCTTCATTCCTTACTCCCATACTTAAATGTAAAATGTTGAAATTTATTCACTTCTATGGAAAATTTCAATTGCGCAGTAATTTTGATGTCCTTCTTACTTGCTTTTTGCTCTTCTGGAATAAAAAGATTTAGATTTTTATTACGGTTTCGAAATTTGCTATTTTTGTTCACAACACGTTTCAGGACTCTCAGGAGAGAGCTTGTGTAGTAAAATGACCACATAAAATTCAAATATTCATCACATTTTGGAACAATTTGTCGTGGCATTATTAAAAAGAAGGAAAAAAGCCCTGTCTTCAGAGTCCTTCAAAAAGTTACAGCAGAAATTATTATGCTGTCTACCATTTTCAACTAAGTGAATAAATTTATGATTTTACAACTCATAAAGCGAAAGTCCTTTGAACATGTGGATGGAACTAGTAATAATTATTTTCACTCTTTTTTTTTAACTTTAGGTACACCGTAAGTTGGAAGTTTTACTAGTCTATACTATAAATGAGAACAAGGAAACATTATCAATCAAACTTGTTCTTCCGCTACACCAAATAAGTTAGGCTACTTATGATCCAATCTAGGCTGTGGAACAAAAGATGTAATTTCTTGATATCATATCAAAGAATTGAAACTTGGAGATGAATACCACACGCTTTGGAAGAACTTTTGAAACACTTTAAAACACTTGGAATTGCTAGTGAGGAGAATTATCACGGTGTGCTTAGAAGGGCGAGCTGGGCCAATCAGTTACATTATTGTAGGATTTATAAAAAAAAAAAAGCTACTTTTAAAAGGCCGATGTTAAGCTTGATTTCAAAGGAGACGGCTAGAAGGAACATCGAGAAGATTTACATTAACTTTGGTTTACACTGTATTTCCGTCTGCTTTTATAAAGATTGCAATGAACGCTAGCAAAGGCAGCGGCTTTGAAAATTTAGCCCATTCTTCAACTAAAATGTATAATAAACAGCGAGATTGATGCTCACCATTTTTAAACAGTTTGATACTAAGTCAATTTTGTAATTAAAAATGCTTGCAAGACCTTAGGACATTGCTGTGAGTTTCGTATTGACATAAATCTTTACAGCCTAATAGAAATGACTCTTGGAAGCCTAAAAAACCAGCGAAGACTCCGTTTATCCACCACACCATTTCATGAGTATTGAAGCTGGTTTTAATTATTCACATATAAAACACATGTGTATATGATACATATACTGACTAATGACCAAACTTTCTATTCCATACCCAAGTAAATTTCTGTCAACGAATTTTAAAATGGAATTTGTATCCATCTTGCTGGGTGCGTAATAAAATGGATCAGGACAGCAAACATTTTTGAGTAAAATTGTGTGTGTCTCATTGCACTTTGCAGAGTTTATAGGGATGGCAACTTTGTTTGTCCAAAACGCGATTCAAAGAGCTTGCTTGACAAGAAAACCATCTCTAAAATGTGCAATGGGAGTAGTATTAGAATCACATAACACTTTATTGCAGAAACTTCCTTTTTGAGGTGAATACGTTCCAAAGCATTTCATCTCTGTGCAAGCTCTCCTTTTCTCTTTCAAAGCTATTTATGAAGATGGAAAATGGACAGCAGGAGGAAAAATTTCAACTTTTTATTTTACATAAATCAAAATTTAGACTTCGGATAAATTTTAATGTTTTACTTACACACACTGTAACCTGGTATGAGTATGGTATTGTCAATAGAAAACGTGACAGTAACAGTGGAATCGGTTGAATCTTGTTCCGTAAAAGTGATGGATGACGAAACCAGTGATATCGTAGCTGAATTTAGAAAAACAAAAGTCAGCCGATTAGTTTCTTTCGTCAAATCAAGCTGGAGTTTCTTCTCTAAACATTTTTAAAAGATAATGTACTTGGTGGGTTTATGTCAAAGTCTAAGATACCCCCCTAGCCCTCCTGACCTTTCCGGCATTGACAAAAATTCGTTATAAAGGATTTATCAAGATATCATACCCTCTTCGATTTTACCCCTAAAGCAAACATGACCTGTTTGTACACCTAATATTGACATTCTAAACTGTTTTATAATTTTATGTGTCATTCTGACCCTAATTCTTTGAGCGAGCGAAATTTAGTATTGAAATATGGGTTATGAGGTCACGAGATTTCAGTACAATTTAAGGTCAGCCCTTAAGAACCGATTGAATTGTAGCGATTCTCTCAGAATATTGAGGAACCTTTACAGCTTTAAATAAAACCAAATGTGATACATTTGAAGCAATTGGTAAAGGAGTTGACCGTGACAGGAAAGGTTAGTAGCAGAAACTCGGAATGTAGAAGTTAATTGTCAATTATTGAAATTACTTATCATAATTTGATAGCTTCCTATTTTTCAAGCCAAAAGTAATGAAGGCTGAAACGCAATTCGCAATTCGCTTTTATTTTTGGCTTCCCATCCTTTGTATCATAATCCTGTCTCACTTGTCCATGCTTGTTTCCATAATTATTTTACTTCTATTATTGTGAATGTTGTGTTGTTGGTATATGTGTTTCAATAGGCAAAGGGCAAGCTTTAATTAAAAGTACCAGAATCGTCGTCTGTAACAGTCAACGAGAAAGTGCTAGGGGTCATAAAACTTGTTCCGGCCGTTCTCGAATAGCCTGCAGGAAACGAAACTGATGACAGAGATATATCAACGGTCTCTGTGTCCTCCACCCAGCTGTCTCCTGACACAGTGACGGTGAAAGACACTTCTGTGGTATCAGCTGGTATATCCACGGTCAATTCCCCGCTGTAGTCTACGAACGTTCCAGTCGATGCCAAATCACCAGAGTAACCCAAATCTGTATCGGAGTAACAGTGTGAAATGTTTACTTCAGCTTCGAATTGTGCCCATCGTATGCCTTCTACAGCCATGGTATCTGACAAGTCAACACCATTATGCATTTCACTTTAAGTAATAAATAAATAATAATGTTCAAAACAGTTTAGCATACCCATTGCATAACAGCGACCTCGCTTTCGTCTGTTATGCTTATACAGTTTGATATATCATGCAAAAAGGCAATTTTACCCGTGAGAAAGAAAACTGGTTCGTAAAATGCACTTAAATGCAACAAAATTTTTCCTACATAAACATATCTATACGTCCAACAAGTATGTAGTTTCTTTGCCTAGTAGTAGCCCATACGTTTGGTTCAACCAAAATTTAAGGTCCAATCCTCTCATCCTAGGACCGTCACCTAACAGCTGATGCACACTGTCTAAGAAAGTGAGTTTTGATTGGCTGATGGCATTGTATTGTATCGATTGTATCCTTTGTTAAGGCTAGGGATTAGGGTTAGCCAGTCAAAAATTCCTAGACAGTGCGCATCGGCTCTCACCTAATGCATCATATAACAGAGAGTGAAAATGTGCAGTTCAATAATTACGCAGTCATACGTTGCATAATGCCAAGTAAAATACTTTGAACGTAAATATTGAGAAGTACGATCTGTTAAATGTTTGTTTTCTTCAAAAGCTTTAATTTGAAATGTTAACCCGCAAGTCGTTTCAAGCCTTCAAATATTACTTTCTTACACTTGATTTATGAAATTTACAAGCTTGGCTAACTGTTCCTGATTTTCCTTCAGCTCTACTTTCACCTCCAATTCACACTCAAGTGTTTCTAAATGACACAAAATGTCGTACTCGCAACGTTTCTTGTAGCATAATCAGAAAAAAAGCTCCCAGTTTTTACTGTTTCCATCAAAACACAGAGAAGTGTTTCGTATGGGTTCTTCTTTAGCTATATCTCACCATGCATATCAACACGTCGTATAAATTTAAGGCAGGCCGGTAATTTGAGGGGTTGAGCGGTTTGGGAGACCGCCCCCTCTTATAAAGTATTCCACTCAAGCTAACTCTTGAATATACATTACCTTTAAGCTTTGCAAAATACTGCACCACTTCGTATCGAAGCATCTTTAATTATTCAAAACTTTGCTATGAAACAACTGTTTAGACAAGACCCCACCTCTAGGAACTATAATCACATGAAAAAAGCTGTAAAAATATTAAAAATTCTTAATCTAATTTCTTCGAATGGCAAACGGACCTTCCCCTCAAAAGCACTGGCGGTAGGCCTGGTACATGCACAAACATAAACTCTACATAACTAATACATTTGCATTATTTGAAACTGAATTCAACATCCACGCACACAAAACTGTGAAGTATTAATTAGTTCTGGAGTTTCGCCTTTTGGAAAATCTAGCGTTGCCCCTGTTGGGTGAAAAATTGGCCATGGGAGAGGCCATTTTGTATATTTTACCCACAGTTCCAGGTGCTTTTTAGTGGCGAATGGTTTCTGGATCCTGTTTGCAAAGTTCATTGGTGTAATGGAATGTTTTAATGAAATGCATAATTCGGTGGCTGTATATTGTCTTAGCTACCGAAAGACTACGTTCTGATCGATGGTTCACTACGCGGTTTTTGAGAAAACGCAAGTTCTTGAGTAGTCTTCGTTCTTGCTTCTTTCTTGGCCATATAAGGCTAGCAAGCTTACATGCTGTGTTGCAAACGTGTTCCCATAGTTAGGTTTGATCTTTCCCAATGAATCTCCCGAACTTTTAATGATGGCGTGCAAATGGACTGCACAGATTACGCCAACTCTTCCTGCGACGAGTCCTATTCGTCTGAAGGTATATGCGGATAACTGTAATATCCAAGACAAAACTTTGATTTTGGATAAATGGTATATTTCAGTTTCCATACAGTACTGAAACAGCAATAACGTTATAGGGTTTCCCAATTTAAAGTGGGCATGACACGGCCAAAATAACTTTTGTGTATTGCAAGATTGGGTACAGTATTGTAAAAGTATCATTTCACACACAATTAAAACCGGCCAGTTCGGCATAAATAGAATTTGAAGAAAAACGTCCAGAAATACAATTTCGAAAAAAGCCGCAACAGGTCACCTGACTTTTATGACGCAATTGGCGGCACCCCGCACTGCGCTATGTAAGGACGCGTATCTAGATGTGAAACTAATGCAACGCTTTGGGAAAGTTTCATATCTTAGAAACTTCATGAAAATGATTACATCACAATACCCGCCCAACATACAGAGCGCAAAGCGCGGAACATGTTGGGGGCTTCCAAGCATATCATTGGCCAATATGTTTGCGTGCATATGCGCCCATGTTTTAGCTTTCCTGTATATAATAAACAGCTTTGTTTTTGTGCAAAAAGAACGCGGTCCGGGCGCGCTGTACAGAACAGCTATGAACATGTATGGACAGTCCATAACAAGCGCGCCTTTACTCAGTGAGCTGTTCAGTTACGTTGCTATTGTGAATGGTAAGCAGTCACCGCGCAACGACGCATACAAGTAGTTCACAATGTGGTCACTGGTCACGCGCGCTGCTGTATAGTATCGTAGCACAGGTGTCTGCAATGATGTACCTGCTAACACGCGTTAGCATGCACATGATTCGATGTGTAGAACGATGGGTGAGCTGCCTGGTACAGTGTTACTAACCGTGCCTCCAATGACGTCACGATCTTGAGACGCGCTCACATACTTTTTTTCGCTTTTGGATTTCAGATGGCTGAGTCTGGCCTGTAATTGGGAATACACAAGGTCGTATTACTGGGTTTATGGACGTAGTTGAGTGGGGAAAACATTCGCTTCATTTCAAGCTGTACCCAAAGAATATTTACTGAGAAACGTGCTTTGGCCGTGTCATACCCACTTTAAACAAGAGTACTAAGAGATAAGAGGATAAAAAAATGAGTTCCCTTCATCGCCAAACCTCGACCTCGTCAAGAAACTCGCCAAGAACACTCCTTCCTTAAGTATACAACTTATCAATTTTGTGCAGGAAATTTAACCCATGAACGTGAACCATTCAACTTACTGAGGGTAAATATTCCGTCTTCAAAAGGGTTATCTAAAGAAACCGTGACAGTGGTCGTTGTGCCTTCTCCAACTGTGGCCATTGAGCTTTGAAAGGTTAAGGACACTACGATCCAATGAAAAAATGAAGCAAGTTACAAATTCCAATCATTTCATATGAATTGAATGTATTTTTATCAATTAAACCAATTATTAAGTAGATTGTTAAAATTGTTACCATTATCTAGATCAAACGTTTGAAAGCTAAAGTTATTTTTATTAACTTGAGTTTTCATCCAGGTTTTCCAGCTGAATTTTTAAAATGTCAAAAAGACTATCTTACGTCTATATTCGTTTAAACTACCATCAAACAACAGCCGATTGAGTTTTTTCTTCTTTTGAAAGTTTACATCTAAAGAGATGTCAGAAAAGGAATGTTTTATACTGAGCCTGTAGTCATCCCTTGATTGTTTTAATAAAAGTAGTCAGGGCCGTATCTAGAGGGGGTGTGCGATGTGACACCCCCATTAACCCACGTAGTCGGCAAAATCCTGCACTAGTCTGCAAAATGAAGGAAAAAGGGAAGTGCAAACGAAAAAAAGTTAGAGGGAACAAGAAAAAAAAGCGATAATGGGTAGAAGAGAAGAGGGAGAGAGAGAGAGACTGAGCGAACACAGACCAAATGGGGGAGGGAGGGGCAAAGAAGGGCAAGAGAAAAAGAATGGTGCAGACGGAAGACAAGAGATTGGAATGTATTTGTAGACAAGTAAGCCAACTAATATCACAACATTTTCAAAGACCGTTAGCAACACTTTTCGAAACTTAAAACATATTCTGTCGGCAAAAAGGTACATAGGGCTTTTCAGTGTCATTGTATACTAAAGGAGTTCATCGTTCATGGCAATGTGGTATTCTGGCATTGAGACGGCAAAATGAATCAAACATGAGGAGAAGAAAGAGGAAAAGAAGTGAAAAAGAAAGAGGAAAAGCATAAATACTGATATATATATATATATATATATGTACGTATATATATATATACATATATATATATATATCTATATATCTATATATATATATATATATAGATATATATATATATATATATATATATATGTATATATATATATATATATATATATATATATATATATATATATATATATATATATATATATATATATATATATATATATATATATATAAGAAGGTGGAGATGAGCTCTAAGCCTCTAACCTCGCTTAAGAGCCTTTGAGTGAACTTTGTCTTCACGTTACAATTAATCCTACCCGAAAAATGATCGCCCAATCCGTTTCGCAGGACGTAAATGTTGTCATTTTCAGTTTTCACATAGCACAAAACATGTCATCAAGAAAGCGCACCACTAATTCAACAAAATTCCTCTGACGAAAATGTTTCCCGATGAATTTAGTCCCTAAAAAAATTGGGACCCCTGTGTAGGTCGTGTTGCTGAAGGTAAGTGCTCAATAAAAAGTTGAAATGCAGATATCAAGACAAATGATTTGAAGTACTTATTTTGCAGAAATGTAGAAAACTGAAGGTATTTAATGCACTTTGATCAATTATGTTTTGTGTAAAATTACACTTTAAGTGAACCGTCACAATGGGAATAGGGTATCCACCATATTATAGTAGCTCTTTTAGCTCAAAATCTCTATGGTCATGGTACACAAATTTGAACACACACGAAAGGCCTAATTGTGCGTTTCCATTTAAGTGGTGGCGGACTAATTTAGTGTGTAGGTTAATGGAGGAATAATTAGTGGTGTGCTACCTCGAATGCGCCACGCATGACATGACATCTGCTTCAGAAAAGAAATTAGAGAGCGTTGCTGAAGCAGCTAGTTCAGCGTTTGAGAAGAATACGCAACTCCCTCTTACTTGGAAATGTTGTACACTCCTGTTAACAACACCAATGTAAGCGTTACTTAGGATGAACGTGTATTCAGTCACCTGAAATTTGTCAAGAAATTCTATAGATCAACCATGGGCTACAGAAGACTGGACAATCTACTCCTCTTAAAGTGCAAGAAGGATCTAACTGATGGTGTTGATTTAAATCACTTGTTGTTAAAGTGGTGGTCTACAAAGCCAAGACGATAAACAGATATTTTGTGTAACTGCTGAAACAGCTCAGTTATGGTTCATATGGCACACCCTAGTTCTAAACCCGCCACCATTATAAATAAAGTAATTGAGATATAGGGTGTTATACTGATACTTGATTTCTTATCACTATATTTTTGTTTTTCCCCATCGGTTATACGCTTCAAATGCCATCATGCCGTATTGAACCCGTTAAAAATGTTAGATTTCCGACCCCCAAAAATTGGACTTTCGCGGGGTAGGATTATATGTCACTTTCTAACCCCCGTGGCTATCTCCATCGCCGAGCCAATTAATTATCTCTTTCCAACAAACTGTATCACATGTCATGATCTGGACAATGGCAACGCCCAGCCATGAGGCATTTGGTGTAATAGAGAAGAGGAGAGAGGTTTTTAGTAGTTTTAAGGAGACAAATACCTCATGTAGAACAGGTTAAGGGTCTGGGTCCATTGTAGCAGAAAATACAGTAAACGATAAATCTCAGTACCTTCTGCAGACTTGGACCCTCCTAGGGAACATTTAGAGGGCCCCTGCCCATTGGATCCCATCCCGCTGGACTCGCACTTTGCGGTATGCGAATTGTTTATCAAAACTTCCTGTCGTCTTGTGTTCTTTTAGTTGGGAAAACATGGCACTACACCCCTGATGTACAATGTCCTAGGGACGCCCCAGTTCTTAGCTTTCTGCCCCCCCCCCCTCCACCCATGTCTGACACAAACTGCCGTCCTTGTTTTACGATCACCGAGTTGATGGTTAATCGAGACATTTCCCATAGAAATGTTTTTTTCCTAAAGCTATTTGGTATTTCAATTTCTCCATAGATCAACTTGCTTTCTCTTCCAGTCGATAGGTAGTTCTTGCGATAAGTTCCATTTAATGATCAGTCCAAAGCTCGTACTTACTGTTATGATACTGCTAAATTTTTTCAGTGCGCTTCGCGCGCACCTATTTCAGATTAGTATTTACCTTTGTTCTAAAACTTTAATAAGTTGAAGGACCCAAATACGGCACCACACCCCCCATGAAAAATGCTCTGGCGACGCCCCTGAGAGTAATATTTTATCAAATTGTCTTTACAAATCAGGATCTTTTTTGAGGTTTTCCAGGTCGGACAAGCTTTGCAAACAATCCATGCTCATGAGATGCTCAAGCGCAGCATTGGACACGGGGCTGGTGATCTAATTAAGGAAGTTATACTACTTGAAACAATAACACTCACTAGCTAGATGACATCTTATCCGTACATGGATATCATTAATGCAAAGAAAAGGTGACTTCAGGAACATTAAACAGGCGCGGATCCAGGTGGGGGCGAACCCGGCGCACGTCCCCTTTTTTCGATGACCAACGATTTTTTTACCAACGATTTTTTTTTTTTTGCCGAAAAAAATGAGCAAATAGATATGGAAAATATGCTTCCCAGATGATGGGAATCCCATCTAAGCTCATCTAGAATTCAAATTTTCTTGGGGAAGGACCCTCAAACCCCCTGCCGTGGCTTCACACCTTCGGCGCTCGCTCGTCAGCCTTGAGCCGACGGTGTGTGCGCCCCCTTTCTCAAAATCCTGGATCCGCGCCTGTTATAAGAGTAGTCTTTGTGCTGATTCTACTCAGCACACCGCGATATCATCTTCCCCTAAATCAACACTGCACCACTTGTGTGGCCTTCTCTGTAATTGCCCATAGACCTGCGCCTTGCTATAATGTGAGAAATAACGCACCACAATATAAACTTGACAGGCTGCTTATTTATGGAAGCCTTTATCATCTTTAGAGATATTTAACGTCCTTGGTCGTAAAAGTAATTATGGAGCAATAAAAGAGCATTAGATTGACCTTCTGTGAATGCATCATACCTTTCGGCGAAAGTCAGATACAGTCGAGACCTGAAATCGTTAGAAAAATGTATGCTGAAAAAAGTAGTATCACTCATTCCCTTTTCTAAATATTTCACAAAGTTTTCAACAACCTTGCGTGAAGTAACTGTCTTGGAACTACTCCGGCACATTTAACAATTATTGAACACCTTATTACCTTTCCATTTTAGACTTACCCGAGTCGTCGTCTGCAATCACACCGACTTTTGTATTTTGAGTCGCATCTATTTCAATGATTTCCGACTTGAATCCAGTTGGAGGAGAAACTCCCATCAAAGATGCTGTAAACGTCTCGAAATCTTCAAACTTTAAATTGTTCATCAATCCAATACTGATAGTTGCATCATCTCCATTCATAGGTAACAGTACAGATTCTATACTAGAACTGTAATCCCCGCCAACTCCAGTCCCCTCAGTACTCCCTTGTAAAATTGCAATTGCTTGAATATAGAGGGGAATTGATCATTTGTACCATTAACTGCATTAGCAAAAGGCGATCTCACTGGAATGCACTTTTATCAAAGTAGAAATTAAACATATTCAGGGTATTTTGGAGGACAGCAGCTATTGTAAGTGACTAGCTGGAACTAGACCGACTGCACTCTAAAAACGTCCGGTTCAAATTGAGCAGAAAATGGATCAAATGGGCACTTAACCAAAATAGGATCAAATATTTGACTAGTTTTGGTTCCAAACTAACCATTTTCTGTTTAAAATGAACCAAATCTAGTCAAACATTTGACCAGATTTCGGTTTGGTTCCCATTTGAACAGATTCGCTTTATATCTGAACCGGACGTTTTAGAGTGTACTTTCTCCCCCCCCCCCCCTTACGTAGGGAACACTATCATAGCTTATCAGGATGTAGACCGAAACTCGGGTTTTAACATGGTGGTAGCGAATAAACCATCACACCAGGATCAATGCGTGAAAATTCACTTTTGCTTTTCATGCACCCCTTTTCTTCGAAAATCACTTGACAATTTTCGGACTGAAGTTTTACCCGGTATCAGCAAAAGTCTTCATTGCGGTACAATACGCACCCGAGCCACTGAGACTCTCAGTAGTTTATGCATTAGTAAGAACAAGTGAAGATGTTTTGCTGTTCCTTTATGGTGTACGATTAACCGATCAGTTACACATGAAAATGGCTGTAAAACAAGTTTTTGCTATATTCGATAGGGCTTTGATCAACATATGCTTCATTATTGTTCTGACAGAATAAGGATACGCCAATACGGAAGAATATCTCTAGCATTACATTCGGGAAGTTAAGAATATATTTCGTTCAAAGTCATATCCATAGGGAAATATCTACAAAAAATGATGAGGTTTTATTACAAGAGGATTTATCCGCTTTGTTCAGTTGGTCAGAACGTTGGTTGTTGAATTTCATCCTAACAAGTGTACAATTATTCCAATTGGTCGAAATAGTGTTAATGAGAAAAATTATCATTTGTGGGATGAGGATGGTTCTGTAATTAGTTTCAAGGTTTCTGTGTTAGAAAAAGACATTGGATTATTGGTGGATCATAAATTACGTTTCTTAGATTATTATCAGGCTCAGGTCAATAAAACGAATCGTATAATGGGACTCATAAGACCAACTTTAAATATTTAGATGAAGTGTCTTTTAGGTATTTATTTCAAGCTTTAGTTAGACCTCATTTGGAGTACGCTGCTAGTGTTTGGAACCCTCACCTGAAACGGGATCTTGATTTATTAAAGAATGTGCAGAGGCGTGCCTCACGACTTATTTCATCATTAAAGGGTTTATCATATCAAAAAAGGCGTAAATTGAATCTGCCTACTCTTAGATACAGGAGGCTTAGGGGAGATATGACTGAAGTTTTTTAAGTTGTTCGTGGTATATATGACATTAATGTAACTTTTAATATGCTAAATTTCGGTACCAGGAGAGTTTCAAGAGGTCATCGTTTTAAACACGCTAAACAACATTGTCAGTCACATATGACGAAATTTGCCTTTAGAAGTAGAGTAGTTGATTTTTGGAATAGTCTTCCAGATAAAGTTGTGCAAGCTGACTCTGTTGCTACTTTTGAGAGAAGACTCGATAAATTTGGGGGAAATTTAGACATGGAATTTGATTTTGAAGCTGGCTACCATTCATATATATATATATATATATATATATATATATATATATATATATATATATATATATATATATATATATATATATATACGATGGTTTGTTGATATTCAGTTTATTACAGTGTTCTAATGTTCGATGCGGATATAGAGGCTTGTAAGCCTTCGTCCGTAATGTATCATATCATATCATATCCAAGTAATCCCATAGTAACACCCGGTTAGAACATTTAAAACTTCATACATCATTACCTTAGGTTCATCAGTTCAAATTGTCAAGATATGGTAGGAGGTGTGCTTGTGGTGGATGTGATGGTAGCGTAGGTGATAGTAGAGGAAGTGTCCGCAGTGGTTGCAATGGTGGTGATAAAGATGGCGGTGGATGTGTTGGTGGTGAATATAATGATGATGCTGGATGGGATTGCAGTTGATGTACTACTGGTGGATGAGGTGCATATGCGTTGGATTTGGCGGCACTATTTGTCGGCCGAACATCTGGGCCTTTTAAGATTAACTCTACAGACCCTGCCCAAATTTTGAGACTGTACTCCTTGTATTCTCCCCTCTCCCCTCCCATATACCTATGATGAGGTGGGATCAGTAGATTTGGTGGAGGTGGAAGTTGCAATGGTCATGTAAGTGATAAACGGAACCATATTTCAAAACTATTCATTGATTTTGAGTTTATGTTGCTTTCCTTTTTGCCACTCCTATCTAGTTCATGCCCCTCTACTAATCAAAATTCATCCTAGTACATATATTGTTACAATATTCTATAACTCTTAATGTAACCATTGTTCTCAGCATGTCAAAGCAGTTCGGATAATGTGCAGTCTTTGACTACTTACTTGCACTGTATCCAGTGTCCTGATATGTTCCAGTTGATGTGAGTACTACGGAGAAGGAAGCCGTTGGCCCTTCGGTATAGGTCAAAATATCTACAATGCCCACGGTAGCTGAAACAGAAGTATGGACAGTTCATTGGTCTTCTCTCTAGGCTCGTATACACATGAAACTTTTTTCCTATCTACTACAGTTTCTAGCGGTGCTTACGATACAACCAGCATTGATGTCAATGTGAAAGTGGCAAAATTTTACAACAAAGGTTCTTTATATATTTAAGTAGGCGGTATTTCCGCTGTGGAAACCCATACAAAAATCTACAGAATTCTATAGAAAAAAATCTGTAAAAAGTGTATAAGATTTTCTATAGAAATTCCTGTAGAAAATCCTATAGGCCTTCTAAAGGAATATCCTATAGATCCTCTATAGAATCTTATAGAGTTTCTTTCGAATAACTCTAAAGAAACTCTAAAGAAACCCTGTAGAGGTTCTTTTGAAAAGAGGGCCACTTTTCTAAGGAAACACTATACGTTTCTATAGAGAATAGTGGGGCACTACAGAAACTGTATAGAGGTTCCATAGAAACAGTGGAAGTTTAAAGATAAATGCCTGCAATTACGCTCTGTGAAAAACAGACATTCTCCTTTGGATACTATGAGCATAATGTGTATGAGACTTTTGCACCCAAGATGCCTTTACTTTTTCAATGCCCCCTCTTGTCTCGGGCAAGACAGCAAGGTGTCGAGAGGAGCTTTTTAAGTACGTAGAAACAGGCACTGAGAAAATAAAGAACCCCAAACCCAAACAAAAACACCTGTCGGATCGCAAACACATGCCAAAAAACTATACGCAACATACAACAGGGAACAAAAGAGTCTTTTTACTGAGATTCAGAAACTGCCACTGCAGCCAACCCCAAAACAACACCCTAGCCCAACAACCACAAACCACCCCAAAAGAAAGTCTCACCCGTCAACCACACGCCTAAAGGCTACCACACGCCCGAGGACGACACAACGCCCGAAGGCAACAACACGCCCGAAGGCAACATTACGCCCGATGGCAACACTACTCCCAAAGGCAACAGCACTTAAAAAGTACTGGGCAAATACAGGTGCACCTTGCCCAAGAGTGCCCCGGAGGCAGTTATGGAAAAGGGTAACCTCATTACTCCCACGTTTAAACAAACTCCACAACCGGATGCAGTTTAAAGTCCTACCCAGCCAGGGGTCGAGAGCGAAGTTCGGTGTAATTTTCGAAGACATTGTTTAACAGAATAATATGAGCTATGTTTTATGTTCCACGACTTTGACACGTTGGTTATAGTGAAAAATGTTATTACATATTTTTTTAAAGAAATATATTTCATACATTTTAATATATTCTTTATCTGTCTTAATAAACTTCTTTTGTGCTAAAACGTCTCTTGCTACATATTTGATTGATTTAGACCTGCCCTTAGCATGAATTTACAATTTTTATGTCAAAATATTGGCCACGCCTACTTACTTTATACCATAAGTAATTTCAGTAAATAAAGAAAAAAATATTTTCAGGAATTTTTGGTCAATTTTGAAGAATATTTTGTGTACGGACCTTTATATCATTGCAAAGATCAAAGATAGAGGATTTGAATGCACCTTTTAAATTTTTTAATTAATTAATATGCAAATTAGATGGTCTATAGAAACTGTATAGAAATTCTACAGAAACTTTACAAAAGTTCTGTAGAAATGTATCAATATGTTTCTATAGAATTTCTATAGAGAGGATCCTGGAGGACTGTTCTACAAAGATTGTTCTATGTAGAAACCGAGCTATGGAAACTTCTATAGAAATTCTATAGAACTAAAAGGGACTTCAAATTTCTATAGAGGACTCTTAACATTTCTATAGAAAATCATTGATTCTATAGAGTTCTAAAGAGCTCTATAGGCATTTCCATATAATTCTAAAGAAAAATTTTGTATGGGAATGACGCTTGCACATGGATTAAACCCTTCAATATCAAGCAGACACATATAGCTGGAAGGAAGGGATCATGGTTTATGCCCCATGCGGACAAAACAGGTCAAGGGGCACCAAATCCATCGTTCGAAGGAGAGGGCTCTAGGCTTTCAGGAGCATAGCTTCGTTGAGGGAATAAATACCCTTGACGTTTTGGATGTTTACAAAGGTTTTTCATAAGAATGAGCTAATGGAACCAACCTTGGATTATCTGCAAATAGTAATGAATGCGAGTAAAATGGCCACAAAATCGACAACTTGAACATTTTAATGGAGTGTGACTCAGACTACAGATAGGTCGATTTCATGATGCATACTGGAGCTTGTCAAGTTTCCATCTTCTGTAGTCCGAGAAGGTGCCAGATTCTTCATTACACGGAGCAAACACCTAATGTTGCATTAAGGGCTGTCATTTTTTATGACGGGCAGAGGCCAAAAAGAGACCCTAAACAGAGGTATAGGGCTGCATTTGAAGAAACATTGAATGCACGAACGCGGAGCTAGTTCAGTGAAGGAAAGAGAAAGGCAATCAATCAATTGCATTGGCGGCTCCAGAATTTGGAAAAAATGATATTCGTTGGAGCGTAGGTGGGAATTTGTCCTACGAGAAAGAAGTTCCGATGAACTAACAACGCTGACAGTCCCACAGAATCGCACAGTGCTTCTCGGAGGGGGGAGGGGGGTAAGGCCCAATAGTCCTTTTTGGTCCTAATGGGGTCCAGGAGCTTCGACCCAATCTAGCACCAGAGGCCGAGTCTCTGGAAGCACTATGGTATTTTCAAACACTGTCGGTATAAACAACAACTTTTTTCAAACAGCATTGGATGGGCACTTAACACAACCACACTGCGGTCTTTCGCTCTTATGGGGTAAGGGCTTGTCGTTGGAGGATGGATGATTATGCAGGGCAGTGTGCAGCTTTGAAGCAATGGTTCCTCTCAAGCTGTGCTACATGAGTTGCTACATGAGTTGCTACATGAGTGATCAATGAGACAATCGGCTATTGAAGGTGCGCGTGAAGGGTGCCGAAAAGGTAGCACTTTAAATACATCTAGGTCATACTTTACTTCATTTAACATTGCAAAGTAATCCATTCAGGCCCGTACGCAGAAGTTTCCAAGAGGGGGTTCGAATAGACGGTGTCACATGACGTCATCTTTTGTTTACGTGGCCATGTTGAGGGCACACGTGGAACAAACATTATTTTGTACACTTTATTTCTCCACTACACACTAGTTAAACGTTACACTGTGCATGCACAGTACGTTTTACACGCAACTGTGGCGCCATTACCTGACTTCGACCAGGGAGTTGCAACAGACTGTTGCAATTCCCTGCTTCGACTGATTTACCATTTCAATATGCATATCTGCACCTCGCTTTTTACCCCAACCAGGGAGTTGCAACTCCCTGCCCCAACATGACAGTTTTTTGCGTTGCCGTAAGAAAAAAAGTGGCGTTGGTGATATGGATCTGTAAGTGCTGGAATCTCATCTGCAGGGGAACTACAAGGGGTTGGCCATTAGTTGTCACCACAGAGAATGCCATAAACCCATTCCAGCCATTGGCGAAAAATGTGCATACGCGGAAAGCGGTCGAACAATCTTGGCACAACCCTTCCGTAGAAAGCAGGTCCTTTTATAAGAAGTTTTTCAGTTGAGAGGCGGGTGGTTGAAAAAAACGGAAATTATCTCAGCGAAGTGCACAACCATTTAGCTTGCAACCTACCGAGGAAAGTTATGCCAAAATGTCTTTCAACTTGCAAATGACACTTTTTATGCCCTGTATGTTTCATTGATATGTTATGTCTTATTTGGAGAACTCGTGTCTTAGAGATTTACACTCTCGATTTAAAAGACCCTGGAAGAAAACGATCTGCAGAGTACTGATCCCCTTTCGACTTGGCACTTGGAGCGCCTTTCGCAAGGCATGGGGTTCATGTGCCTTATGGTGGGCCCTTGTTAACTGTCATGGGTAATACTTTGGTCATGGGGAAGCTCTGGGTTGATTACAAAAGGGGGACAGAAGCATGGTATGAACAACGGGAATTCAGAGATTACCTTCTTACCGGGAGTGAGCAAGGGGAAAATAGAAATAACTGAATGTGTCTAGGATTTAAAAGCAAGTTTTGGAATATTATTTTTCTTCGTTTCCTCAATGTATTAACTCTCAGGATCTACCGATAATGGGTGCACGCGACGCGCAGAAGAAATGTTGTTTGGAAAGAATGTAGAACAAAAAGTGTATACTTTAAGTCTTCTAAATCATGCTGCACACGTTACCGTTCTCTTGATATTTGATTGGTACATGTTGCCCCCATAGTGCCTGGCTCGGACGAGGGCTGAAGATGAACCCCTAGAATTCGGAAAAGTGTTAAGAGAACTATACCTTGTGTGTTTTTGCTCTTAGATTCAGGGTGTAAAACGCGACGCATGGGCGCGAAGCGCGCCGGAATTTTGAATTAAAAATACCACATTTCATTACAAATTTGCATCCAGACCTTGCACACAGACTCTTTTTATTATCATAAAATTTGTCGTCCAAAAGTACAATGCTGTTTTCCTGCTTAATCACGCATAAACATTAAAACAACCGGCAATAAGTTTGAAAGTCCTTGCCGTTGAATGATGCTAATACGTTTTAGACGGTATTGGTTATGAGCATATAGCCATGAGTATAAGCGCGTCGAAGTTCTGATTGTTTCCGAAGCATTTGCAAAAATTTTGGTATGGTTTGGTAGTTCTGATATGACAAACTCAGAACCCATGAAAAGGAAAGAAACTTATCAACTGTCGGGGCAGGTGACCCCTATCGAAAGAGGCATGTACTGCAGGTATCTACCCAGTCTACGGCGACGAAATGACCTCATCCCAACTTGTTTACCAGTACCACGAGACAGATACAATAACAACTAAGCGATTGAGGGTTACCTATAGTAAGGGTGAGACTTGTTCTGTAATTTGTAGCCAAACTATGAGGGAAAAGTAAGAAAGTTATACAAATTTTTGCTCCTGTTGACGGAACGGACTCCTTAAAAACAACTACAGGAAAACTGTCGGGGAGACTTTCCGAGTGGAGGGGACTACACACTTTATTGCATCATGTGTGACTATGGCTCATTGACCACCTTGGGCCACCATCACCATGGTTTGAGTTGAGGCTAAAGCAAAAGTGATTGGAAACGCCCTAGACCGCAGAATAACTTATTCGAAAGCACAAGCGTGCCATTGCATACTTATTTGTCTATCATACATAATTTCCAGAGTGGAAGCAGGTATAAGAGAAACTTTGGCATCACAAACGCTCTATAGGTTGCGAAGAGTGCACTCAAAAACACAATTTTTCACTTTATAGTTCAACGCAGTCTATCATGCGTGGACGCCAAATGTGGTGGGAAAAGACATTAAAATGGAATCAGGGTTCATAGCAGCTGACGCAATCACTCACTTGTCTATCGTATTAATAAACATAAAACAAATAAAACCATAGTGGCCATCCCTGTGAAATTAACATCAGACAGAAACAGCTTATTCATTACAAGAAAATGCGTGTGTTAAAGAAAACACTCTATATATAGCCTAATCTTGTTTTGAACATCGAAGATACTCGAACCAATTATGGGTGGGGAAATGATGACGTAATCATGCTTATCATGTTATCCCAATATTCATATGGAATGTGTTTAATTTGTAACAATGTCTGTGTCTGCATTGCAAGAGGAAGGAAGGAGTCATAATTAGTGACGAACCTTTCCTAGTTCACAAAGGGGATTCGATGTCAAAGGGAGGTTCGATTTCAAAAACGAACCCATTGACGAACCACTCGAACCCCCCCCCCCCTCGCACATACCTGTCATTATATTAACTCACAGTCTTTCTCCTATTTTCTTTTGCCTACTTTCCTTTCTTTTGCTGTTTTGTATCTTACAACCCTGTCATGCGAGGTGTTCAAGATCTTCACATTCAGCTACCTGTTTTTCGAGGGACTCTCCCTGGGAACACTTTTAAAAAGTGAAGTCCTTAAAGGGAAATACAGGCCCCCAATTTGCATTAGTGTACCCCGACATCCTAATTCAACAGTGGATCCCATGGGTGTCAATCCTGGGGGGACGGGGGGACAAGTCCCCCACACTTCGATGGGTGGGGGACACAATATCAAATGTCCCCCCACATTTGCGTAAAAGAATAGTGTCGTGGCTCTATTTGACTGGCTTTTTGAGTGACATGTAGGTTTGTTGGGCAATTGTTAAGTGTCTCGATGCAGATTCTGAATATAGATTTCGTCAGGGAAATCTTATTTAATGACAAAATTTCGGCGCGCTTCGCCCGCATGCGTCACGGTTTGCACTCCTTCTCGTGACCATTAAAAAGGTAATTATACATGGAACTATTCTGATCACAACACTTGCCGAAAACAGATATACATCTCCAAACATTTGTAGGGGCCTCGCATCAACATGGGATCATTCAATCAGTGGGACACGCAGAGGGGAGGGCCATTCGGCCATGCCCACACTCACTGATTTCGATCTTTTTTTTAAGTTCCTAAAAATACGTAAGTTTTTTAACACAAATTTACTCCAAAAGGTAACATATTGGGACCAGATTGCATGTAAGGACACCGAATTTTTCAAAATTTTTCAAAGGGTAGGGGGACACCCATTGGGCCATGCCCCCTCACTGATTCCGAGTTTTTTTAGTTCCAAAAAATACGTAAATTTTTTAACACAAATTTACTTCAAAAGGTAGCATATGGCACCAGGATGCATGTAAGGACACCAAATGTTTCAAAAGTTTTCAAAGGGGATAGGGACACCCCATTGGGTCATGCCCCCCTCATTGATGCCTACATTTTTAGTTTCTAAAAATACGTAAATTTTTTAATACAAATTTTACTTCAAAAGTAACATATGTGGCACCAGATTTGCATGTAAGGACACCTTATTTTTCAAAAAATTTCAAAGGGGAGGGTAGGGCCCCCTCTCCTTAGACCCCTCCCCCAGGATGACACCTTCATATAGTAACAAAGGAAGGATCCCCACTGCTGTATACAAACGCAGGGGGAATAAAAAAAGGTGTAATTTACGCACCGCCACTGCAGTTAGTAAAAACATCCAGCCAGTCGAAAAAATTAGATTTTACTAGATTATGGACATTTTCCAGCCATGTACGATCAGCTCCAAAAATATCTCAAAGATAGCACCGTTTTGCACCTAAGCAGCCTTAAATTAACAAAAATCTCTCAAAGGGGAGGGGGACTCCCCCTGGCAGATCATCTATGACGGTCATGTTAACTTTGAAATGATAATTCTTATTAGAACAGGACAACATCAGTCATCATAAGGGGGGAGAAAAGGGCCTATAGGAAGACGCCCCCTCTTCAAAACCAAAGGGACTGGTTTGTGGTCACGTATGTCCCCCGTCCCTCCAGACCCCCTTCCACATTTGAATACGGATTGACGCCCCTGGTGGATCCTATCAATCATGTGATTTGTACATTTGTTACTTGTTTGTTAAATTCAAGGAGAGTAATTCCTTGGTTTACTTTCAGTATTCAATTTTTTTCTGCAGAAACGTATTGAGAGGTACTTGTGAACGAAATAAAAGGAGATTTGTAAGATTTGGCAGATTTTTGAAAGTAAAATTGGAGCGACCGCTGTAAACATTTAACTCCGATTTTCCAAGTTCTGAGGGCCTTACAATCATTGCTACGAAAAGAAAACTTACAGCATTTTCCACCCTAGTAATGTGTTAAGTAATTTCTTTGAAAACAAGTCGACGTGGAATTTTAAACACTTCCCCAAATTTGTACTTTTGTTGGTCTTTGAAAGGTAAAGTCACGTTGAGGCCACAACAAAGTGCTTGACTACTTGAGGGACGCATATGTGAATCACTGATTTAGGGTGTTTTCACTATTTTGTCTTAATCTCGGACAATGCGGTAGATACCATCCACATAAAGGCATTCCCTTATGTCAATACAAAGCCATTACTTACCTGTTTCGTCTACAGAAATGGTGGCAATTGATTCTTGTTGAGTGGTATCAATAGTTAGTGCATCAATTCTAAATCCTGTTGGTGCACCAACACTCGCCAGAGAAATTGTAAAACTCTCACAGTTTTCAACATCGTCATCGTCTGTGATACCCAGTAAGTACTCAAAACTTGATGTGCTCGTAGGTATTTCGAAGGATGTGCTGAAGATATTGTAATCGTTACTATCAGTAGTCCCATCCACCAGGGTTATTGCTTTCGAAAGACGAAATACAAACAATTTTGTTGAGTAAGAATAGAGAAGATAAGAAAGACCGCATTCCAATTTCATTGATGGGACAGTGAGTTTCCCTGTCTCTTCCAGAGACAGGGTATAGTTTCTGCCAAGAGGGTAAACTTACGCTACAAGTGCCTCTGTTTCAGTAATGGCAGTAATCATAGGCGAACGGGACTCTTCCAATTTGGGGGGGGGGACAGAAAATTAATTGCCCGAATCGCAAAAAGATGCCCGAATTTCGCTGCACTTCAGGTGCATAAAACAGATCACCAAACCACTACATGCGAGCGAAGCTCGCGAAAATTTTTGCACATTTTTCGGGCATTCGATCAAAAATTTGGAAACTTAGTAGAAAATTCGGGCGATCTTTTCACTTTCACTTCATCTCTGCCGGAATTTCACCTACTCTGTGCCCGAATTTTTTTCCTATTTCCTGCCCGAATTTTCGACCTCAGAAATTTTGGGGGGCTGGGCAGTCTTCCCCCTGCCTCCCCCCCCCCGCCTCGTACGCCTATGGCAATAATCTTTTCTTAATTGTTTTCAGATTCTATATTTACTCAAATAATTTGTTTTCTCTCCTTCGAGTTTCCAAAACGTTTGAAAGAGACACCGATACTACATTCCAATTCATAATAAAATCATGTTTAGCCGTTAGAGGAAACATTTGAGAGGTTTTGAAATCGGCGTGTTTGATTTTAATTTACTCATTGCAGATAACTTCTTGCATCAAGTAAATCCTTGGATTTGGACGGTTTCGGAAGGTTTTGAAACGATTTTTGATTATTAGGGGTCTCATTGCAGGTAACTCCTTGCATTAGGTGACTCGTTGCATAGAAGGACTACTTCAATCAGTAATAAGAATGCAACCTGTAGGCACTTTTGGATATGATATAGCACTCTTGAGGCATAATGTTGCAATTTTTGCGTACGTGCATTGCAGTTTGAAAAAAAACATTAAACTTTAAACGCAAAATCATTTTTATAATGATGTGTGCGCACTTCATTACAACTACCGAATTAACGTTAATTCGGTAGAATTATTTGGTAGTTTGTGCCGCCCGAGACAAACCTCGCCTTCGTCCTCATAATCTATGCTGGTGGATACATTACAAACTAAAGAACCTTGACGAATGTGGAAAGGTTGTTGCTCCACATTTGTAGTTATCTCATAAAAGTAAGCAGCCTCACAATGCATGTTAACCTCAAACGTGTCGGTAGAATCTTCATTACAAATATTTAAAGTATGAAATAATTATACTGTTAAGTTTAATTTACTCGCAGAATATCCAGTATCTTCAAGCTGCTTCGAAAGAGACAACATTGTTGTTAAAGTGAGACCATCTTCAGCAATGGAATTTGAAACTTCTATTGCCAACATTGCTGTGTGAAAACGAGAAGTAGGATGATGTTTTATTTGTGATTTCATCATAAATTACACTATTCTGCTTACGTATTCCCTTCAAAATTATTTTTAAACCTCTTTGCATTACACTTAAATACCAGACTAATACAAAGTGAAAGTTATTCAAAATCAAGACGTTACTTAAGGCTGAAGTATGCTAAATGTGTTTTACTGGTATTTCGCACTGGTATTTCGCACTGAAATTTTTCTCAAAAGTGGTAAAAACACTATATATATATATATATATATATATATATATATATATATATATATATATATATATATATATATATATATATATATATCAGTTGCAGGTTTTACCAAATATAAGATTCCAAGAATGTCCTTTGGCAACCTTTGAATCCGTAGCTTTTGATGAATATTTCAGATATATTAGAATATTTTAATTGATAGGTGTCACAAAACTGTGTAGGATCACATTAAGGCCTCTGATGTGAAAATGTGTATCCTTTGAGGTTTTAAAGTGTAACTTTTCTTTTATTTTTATATGTTACCACTTTTTCACCTACTCGTCACAACATGTCTGATACCTGGCAGCTTCATTTACTGTCTACTACATTTTGGTAATAGGTATGACATGCATTGGTTTTAGCTCAAAATTAAACCAGATAATGGATTACACTGTGTGGCATGATCAACAAGACCTACAGAAGACAGGTTTATGAGTATCCGTGTACAACATCTAAGGATAAGTGTGGTTCGTCCCTTGATTCGAGTTACCAATAGCAATGGCTACAATTAAGACATGGTAACAATTTCAAACCACCAACTAAACCTAATCATTATTTGTGTTGTGTACTTCTTCAGAAGAAAAATTAACTTGAAAAACGTTTTGGTTGTGCCAGTGTGTTCTTCCTTTATTTAAACCATTTTTAAAGCATTTTTGGACTTGGTGTAATGTAGTTTTTACGACACAAGTAATTCGTCGGAAATCGTTTTGGTATCTTTATGTAAAAAATACTAAAAATTGAAAATAGATTGAAGTTTATTCCGTAAATTTTCATGTGGGTAAATTACTTCAGTCTGTTCCATTTTATTTCATAGCTTTTCAAAATTTTAAATAAAAGAAAGAGAAAAAATAACAGCAAATTTTTCCTAGAATATAACATTCAAGATAACCGTCATGTAAAAAGAAGTGGCACTAGAGAACGTACATTATTTTTCATACTAGCGTAGACCCCTTTCAAAGGTAGTAGTGAAAATTAATAATCATCTATTACAAAACTAATATAGCAAAGGAAAAGAATAGGTTCCTATACTTGATAACAAATTTAATACCAATTATCGTTTATACTACTTATCATTGGCATAATCTTAAAGTCCCTTACAAAAAGACTTAGGGCACAGATTACAAAACTATACACATGGAAAATCTTATGTGGGTCTCAAATGAGAAAAATTAATCCCAGTTCATTTAATAAAGCAAAGAAGTTGTCTTTAAATCTTGTTTAATAAGAGTAAGAATCACTATTATCTTCATAAAATATGATGAAAACGGCTGGATGAATGTTATTCTATAATAATACCAAAAGATCAACGTTGAAACAGGGGTAGCAGTACGTATTATCGAGTGAAGGAACTTTGTTTAAAAAAAAAGACATTGACTGTAGAAGCAAAATCACTATTAAACCTTGCAACTTTCTAAGGTGGCAACTGACAACCGTACAGTATGGCTTCATTAGTGTCCATCACAAAAGTTATCAATTTGACAAAAATGCGGTTATGATTGTTTACACATGACTGCAGCTCAACCATAACAGGTCACAGGAAACTTGTGTACGTAAATGTACAGCAAAATGACGAACGAGTCACAGACAAAGGACAAAGCAACACAAATGTTAAGAACTATTATAATGATACCATCATCGTTATCCAAAATGCTGCATGTAGTAGTTGCTGTCGGCCCAACTGTTGTAGCGCCTGGACCACCGACTGATTTTAGAATGAAGACGATTTCTTCGTCATTTTCAACTTTCATGTCGTCGATGTAGGTCAATGAAAATGTCTGCGAAGGTACACCTGCTTGTATATTTATAACACTGTTTGAAAGATCTCCGTACGGGCTGTAATCCCCTGATTCAGCAGTAGTCCCTCCAGTATCGATGGAATACGCTGTGCAATACACAAAAGTTGATATGAGTTCAAATTTTAGCGATTAGGAAGACCCCAAAAATGTATCAAAATGTTCTGTAATATTTGCAAGGTTTCTCTTCTAAACTGGGTTGCTTAAACCCCCCCCCCCCCCCGGCCTTCCCATACATAAAGAGAATGTTATTCTGACTAATGACATATTACGGGCACAAAAACTGTAGGTTCATTGATCTATTTCTAGGTTTCCACAGTTTCTTATGGTAGTGACCAAATTTCAGAAGCCATCACCCCTGCCAGGCTGCCTGGTTATAGAAGAAATTCGCATGTAATCATTTACATTTTAAGACTTACACTTACTATCAGCAGCGTATCCGGGGTTTTGCAAAGGAAGGAATTGGCACACTTTGTGAGAGCGAAACCCTAACCTGAAAGAACCGAAGACTCGAAGCTTTAACAGGGATCTGGGGTCTTCCCCTGGGACAATTTTGAAATAAAATTCAACTAGATTCGATTTTCTGGCTGCTAGAATACAAAATAAGTGCACAAAGCAACATTTGGAATTATTCATTATTATGCAGAGAGATCGCTACAATTTCGGAATAACTTTGAAATAATCATGCATCCGTAAATAGGACAAAGGCAAAGGGGTTTGGTGAGTTTTCCTTCAGGAAAACTGTGATATTAAACACTTGACAATGCGATTTTTGCATTTGGGAAGTACGTATACTTTGTAGTGCCTAGGATCGTGTCACATAAAGAAAACAAGAGCGAAAGGGAGAAGGTGGGTCTTTGAATGCCCCTCTTTGATCTTAAATGTGATAGCTGTCTCCGCACAAACGTCAATCATCTTAAACAGTTACGTCTATTGGCAGATTGGAGCATCCTCTTTAGTCGCAGAGAGGCAATACATTGCATGGGCATTCTAACTGACATGTCACCTTCTTCTTTATGTTAAAAGTAAATATTACCAAATCCATTAAGTAACAACATTAACGGTTTTTAGAGTTTCTTGGTCAGCGGGGACCATATGCAATATGTTCGACTACAGTCGAAGCAAAAACTTCATTTAATTGTAATAATCATAGTAGGCTATAAAGGGACAGATAACAGAAGCTCCTAAAGTCGGGAGCCACCGTGTTATCTCGGCAGTATGAACAACATATGTGTCCTAAAGCATCAACATGCAAAGAAAAACCCAAACTGTGTCCTCAGAAAACTTTTCGTAGTTCCTAATGATACCGCGTGTCAGACCTGTGAGAGCAATCGTTAAACACAATACCTTTCAAGCTATAGACCCAAAACAGGCTCATAAATGAGGTATACATGACATCATGAATAGGTATGGAGTTACGTTGACGGCAATTACAACATGTTCCACACATAAATTACATTGTGTAATATTGGTATGTTTACGTTTGTTCCAAGGTTACACCAGAGAATTGTTATCCGAATGAAGATAGCTCGCCAAAACTTCCTTTGAAGTGAGGTTTGCGCATTCAAGGTCATCTAGTAATCATATGATTATCTTGCTCTTAAGATTTCTATAAGCACTAAGCTGGATTAAAACGTTAACACAAAGAGATTTGTTGTCTGCTACATCTGGAGTAGAACCAAGGCGATTTTACCCATTGCCATAGCATTGCCAGTCGCCCGAAAAATAAGTATATTTTCTCTCTGGTGTCGCTTGGTGTCGCAAATGAGACCACATCAGCTTGATTTTATGTAAAATTGTGAACATAGATTTATATCCGGTTATTTTAGGAAACTTGAGGAAACTTTTTAGAATGCAGTTAAAGAATTAGGCTTTTGCCTCTTTTGCATATGGTCTCTTTAGATGGAGTAGGGGCATTTGTATTGATCTAGTTCTATTAAACAGCCGTTTTGAGTTTAAAAACCCTCTCATTACTATGATGGCGGTATACAAACCTATACATCAAAGCATTGTTCAATTTAAGCGATTTGTTAAAGTATTACTAGAGGTGAATGATGTACATGACAAGGAGAAAGAAATCAAGCTGAAAGCATTAAATAAAGGGCATATAATTCGTATATGCCTTATTACCAGCTAATAGTTGGTAATCTTTTAACACTTAAATAGGTCTTAAAAGTATTAGCATAAATTAAACTTTTCGTGCTACCTCCATTCGGATAACAACTCCCCTGGTTATACGTTCTCACGCAATGCTACATAGCCTGCTATGTACTGTGGTCGTCACTTTATGTAGGGTTGACGTCCAATGCAGTTACATAAACAAAAGTAATGACGTAACTGTGTATCCTCTGTCAAACATGTATAATACAAATGTTTTCAGAAGCATTTACATTTTGTAAGAGACATTGCCATAAGTACCAGCGATATTGCCAAAATGAAATATCGATAAATTGGTGACAATATATCGATAATATCGATATCATTTTGTTATCCTCCGCATAAGCTGCATTTACAGTTGGTAGCTTGCAATTGACACACCGCAAAATGATTTGTGCACATGGTGCATTGAACTCTTCCAGTAACATCTTCCCGTTTCTCTATAGCCCTAGACTTACCACATGCTGTGTACTTGTAGCGCACCGGTATACTGTAGTTGGCATGATCGTTCCTGTCATGCCGACAGTTGAACCTAAGTAATGCAAGGCCTGACCTTTGTTTAAACCTGAGAATATCGATTATTTCCAATATCAGTTTGGAATACTCCTACCTGTCACAAGCGTTGATGAATATCAGTATTTGTGTACAAAATCGATATTGTAGTAGTATCGGTATTCTAACTGTGTGGTATAATATCGATATTTTCTACAATATCGTATTTTCTATATATGTATATTGTTCCAAAGTGGATATCGAAAAAAAATAATAAAAGTGTATTATACACACTGTATATATTATCGATACTCATCCACTGCTTATATGATCATGTCATTTGGGTACTTACAAAACGAGTATCCTGTTGTCGTCACGGATGGCGTGTATGAGACGATAAATTGAACGTTGTCTGTACCTTCATCATGACTACCACATGACACAAAATTAACATTAACTACAGAGAATGAGAGAAGGAAAGAAACCAGGTTGAAGTTTTCTCACTGATAAAGCCACTAATGCGAAAGCAAGAGACTTGAGAACCTTTGGGGGACGAAAGTAGAGTGATGTCCGGTTTTATAGCCTTCATCGCAACAACATCAGTAGTTTTATTATTTACACAGGATGATGATCTATTTTCAATTTTTATCCCTTGTTTTTGAATTGCAAGCTTTCTTTACAGAGATTGTAATTTATTGAAAAGCGCTTTTCAAAGTGCACACAGTATCGCTATTATTACTAATATCGTTTGTGCAGTTTCAGCAATTCACATAAAATACCAGTTAAGATATGGACCGATACAACCAAATCTAGCGCCATTGATGTAAGCTTCTGGTTATTGATCCAACAATACGGGGGTTCTTTAAATGATTCCTTACGGCTCTGCGAGGTATGTCGTCTGGTTGTCGTTGGTAGCAGAAATAGAACCTGATCATTCTGAAGTTTTAAATAGTGGTAGTATTTTTGTTACACTCCATATTCTTGTTAATACGTAATATTAACAGAAATTTTACTGTCCAATTTCAAGAAGGTAAAATTTCTGTAAGTTTTCCGAATGTTGGAAATGCCTTTTAAGCACTGCTTAAGATGTTATAAAATGAACAAATAATACTTTTTTCTTTAGTTTTAGGGACAACGATATCGTCTTGTTGAATTTATAAAAGCAATAAAGATTCGAAGGTTCGTTCGAAGATTTCATATTTTGCAAGGCATCTTTCGCAAGAAGATTGCGTAAGAAAACTTTCTGGAACCTGTAAATATGTTCACAAAATTAATCGACTCACCACTGCAGAACGTACATGTAAATATAAAAGTAGAAGAGGTGCTTGTTAAACGAGAATGGATTAAGCTCATCTACATATGAAAGCTTTTGTTATTCCCTGAGCAGAATAGCATTACATAATTATGAAATACATCGTTTCCAGTAATCTGAGGAGGGCAGTGTGGGACAATTCAATCAGGTTGTTAAGATTAAACCATTTGAACAGGCAAACAGTAACATTTAACTTAGCTTATTATTAAGCCACTAAGAGAATATTAACACGATATAAGAGGCTGCTCTTTTCTTTGCAATTGATCAGTAAAGGCTGATTCAAACTTCTTTCAAAGTGTACCGAAAGAAAGTCTTTTAACAAGCTTTGGTATAATCATGTCTTATGTATTCAGTACGTAGTTTGATTGCAAAGGCATCTTTAAAAAAAGAGTTGCAGATGGTTAACCAATATACTTAGAACGCGGCATGGTTTTCCATCTCTCGCAGATACATTTATCACAAGAAGTAAGGCACTGATTCTCCATCTCTAACGGATGTACTTAGTACAAAAAAGGATTTTGTTCTCCATCTTTAACCAGTGTACTTAGTACAAAAAATAGGGGTTGGTTTTTCATCTTTAACCGATGTACAGGTTGTTTGAACTCTGGTTCTCCTCACCTAACTTATGTAATCGACACACTGAAAAGGCTTTAGAAGTCTATCTCTAACCATTGTACATAGCCTAACCGTATTGGACTACTTCCATTGGGAGGGTAGGCTGCAGCTCTTTTGACCGAACTTTTTATGCATGTTAACCCCAAAATTGCATGCAGTTTGCCCTGAAACAGTAAATTTCCCCCCGATTGGAGTGTCCACTGAACCAAGCCCACTCACGAGCCCCCTCCCCCAATCATTAACGTATGCCGATGGTACTTAGTACAGGGATTTAGACGCTAGTTCACCAACTGTCACCGATATATTTACCTCAGTTTATTGAATGGTGAATACCCATCATTAACCAGAGAGATGGTATGCCATCTCTCTGCTCTAAGAGCTGCCAGAGAGACAGCTAACAGTCCTCTGCTTAACATGGCTCCGTTAACTATTGAAATGGACTACGTACGTGTATCATCATCTACAATGGTGATTACTGACGAGGCTGTCGTTGCATCAATAGTAATTGCGTCATTGTTCACGTAACTTGTTGGTACTGATGCCATTCCTAAGGAGACCGTAAACATCTCATCGGTCTCGATGAAGGTGTCACCTGTAATCGTAATCGGTACTTCTATGGACCTTGTAGAGCCCCCTGATAGTGTAACAGTTGTTGAGACGGTCGTGTAATCTGATGAAGTTGCTGTGCCATCTATGTAACTCAAAACTGAAAAAATAGAACATTAAAAATGAATGCTATATCATAAAGCTTTTGTAGGCCTGTGGTAAATTATGTAAAATTGGCTCTAGTCAATTTCTCTTACCTACAGACAGATAGGGGCACCAGTACATTGGACATAGGCAGTTAGATGTAGTCAGATCTACAAACCGTATTGTATAGTGAATTTTGGAAGTTTAAAAGCCAGGTCCGGAGTAAGGTGGGGCTGCCGCTTTCTGGAAAACTTCCCTACTCTTGTAAATATCTTAGAACAAAACTTCCTATTCCCTTGATATGTCTTAATCTTAACATGCCACTCCTCCCTAGGAAAACATCGCACCCGGCTCAACACCGTATCTGGCTACAAGCATGTTAGGAGTCTCCTTTATTGAATATCCCAACAGTAGATTTATATTAACAAATTAATCATACGGACCAAAGCTTCAATGAGCCTTCTTTATGGCTGGGTTGTGAGAAGAACTTTCTACACATCACACTATGAAAAATAACTGTCCTAACTGATACCCTAAATCAACGAAATGCCCAGTTCCAACGGGTGAAAAGAAAATGAGTTCGAGCAACAGGTCTATACAAAAACCAACACTGGGATTAAATTCTCATGAGGCAGGGTTAGAAGCAATCAGTAGCCAAGCGGGCAGGGGGAGAATTCCAGGGCTCTAATCGAGTCCGTCTAACCCGATTTCTAGCCAATTCCGATTCCAGTAGCTACTATTTCTGGCCAATTCCGAGTCCAGTACCCGATTTCCAGCCATTTCCTATTCCACTGTTCACAATCTCAGGCCAATTGCTAACTAGGACCGCATTTATCGAATGCAATTGCATGAATAGACCTTATGTAAATGATGTCACAGAGCAGAAAGTGCTCCCTCGCTTGGAGGAAAATGGCGTATCATTGCAAGTTACACCAACAATGCAGACAGCTGATTTTTGCACCAGGGATACGCCCGTAACACACGCGTGCGAAATCTTCGCCGTGAGAGCACGTCTGCTTTATTGTTTTCTCCAAGTTGATTTCATTGTCATGTCAATGTATAAGGTCTATTAAGCGCGTAAGAAACTAATGCGACCTTTAGGGGACCAACGTACTCTTAGGGCAGGGCGTGTGACCTCACCGTGAATCGGGCCTCAGTACGCCATTGACAGAACTGCTTACTTATAAGGATTGTTTTCTATTACAAAGAGACCTTATGGTGTTACAACCAATATACCATTAGTAAAAATGATTAATTTTGTAATCCAAAAATTTTTCGCCGCCTTATACCTTTAGTAGGGATCTGAGGCTGACTGAAAAAAGACCATTTTAAAATACATAAACGCAATTAAGAAAGAAAATGCTATAGTTTACAACGATACGAACGGAGATAAAGAAAATCATTTATCAAAGAAAGACATGGAAAGTCATCACTTATAACTTACCCAACGCCTTCGCTGGGTTGTCTCTTCTTGCCCTCTAGGTCATTTCTTCATTTTAAATTGACAATGTAGAAACCGCTAACATGGCTAAGGCTCTTGACAACAAAACCAGGTTGTCATACCCAACAATGGTTTCGACTATTTGGCAGTCACTGTCATTTTTAAAAGCTCCACATTGTGCATTGTCCAGCGGAATCCTTCACTGGAGAGTTATCCATGGCCTTACCCCCATAACACACTCTCTTACCCCTGCTTTCTGGCGGAGCCTTGTCTCCGCCATCACATGGTAACTTCCAATGAAAACTTCCATGTGTCAAAAATTGATTTCCCTAACTGAATTCCAAACTTTCCTTAAATCCTGAAATATTCCTTAAACATTACGATTTCAAGCCCATATATTGAAATATTGTTGAATCCGTAAGTACCTAGGACTACGTTTGAAACGGTATTCCCGAACCTTCCTCTGTATGGGAAAATTTCCTTGAAAGTGAAAGCAATAGTACTGCAACTGTTGATAGGGCCTTCGCGAAAGTTGTGAGCAATTTATACATATTACAATACTGCAATTTACATCTGCACAAGCTAAGGAAGTTTGATCCTGTGGTGATTAAACTATGTTAAAAGGACGATCCGACATATTTAAGGAGAATTACAACAAATGTTTGACATATTTTATTTTTCAGAGGGAACAAATAAGAGGTTTTCGTCCTTGAGGGGGCGGTATGCTTCCGCCCCATCACATTTTTGAATGGGGGCTTTAACTCCCCACCCCGCTTCCTAAGCCTATGCGTCGGGAGACAGAAGAAAGAAATTTCTTGCATGGAAAAGCTCCTTGAAGATTACCTTGTGTAAAACCTGCATCTTGCAAATCATGAGACCACTGCAATGTCACCGTTGCTGTTGTATCAGTGTCGCCCTCCACGTGATTAGGTTGTGACGAAGTGATACTCACAGTAGCTGAAAAAACATAATGTCACATATAATACATGTTAAAAGAACGATTAAAATAATGAGTGTGGATCCTATACTTGCTGCCATGAACTGCTGAGGAAAGTGTCTAATGAAAATGACTAAAGAGTTTTACAGTATAAAAGGAAATAAGAGTGAACTCTACACTGAGTGAAACTTTTTATTGTGAATTGAAGCACAACACATACGCTTGGTAGCAGATACACAAGTTTTCCTTTTCCTGATGGCCAAGAGCAGTCAGCTTATGTACAGACAAATTGATGTATCTGCTGAGAATCGACAGCGTGCTGTAGTTGCTTGCGGGACGCTAGTTTTTTATTCGTAGGATAGCGATGGAAAAATCGGTTTTTCAAAAATTTTTGAATTTGTTTCAAAATCATGGTTAGGGTTAGAATTAAGATCAGGGCTACGTGGACAAGACATATTTGACCTGTTTTTTTCATAATCCGGCGTCAGAATTACAAAAACTTAGCTTAAAAGTTGTTATTTAGGAATTAGGGGTGTGGCCAATTTCCAAGAAGCTGATTCGTCCATTGGCATGATTCTTCCATTTCCATCCTACGAAAAAAAACCTCGCTTGCGGGACAAGAGACGTAGATCCATGATGAAAGCATTCATTGAGATCAGGCTGTATGTCGGATACGATTTTAATCTGTTGTAACATCTATGGGTTTGTAGCGTGCTCTAGTTGGCCATACGCACAGGACCTGAGAAGTAGAACCGTGTTCCTTTTTCTGTGCAAGAAATGTTTTCTCTTGGGAGATGATATCCAACGACTTTTCCTAAAAGTACATAGACTCACGTGATGCATAACCTACAGGGGATATACTGGGGCAGACCGAGTATTGTGAAAGCCTGGCAAGAAAAAGTTCTTTTTTGTATATTAAATTAAAATTGGTCCAGTTTAACTCCGCCGTTCGGAAATATAGGCGAGACATCCACCTTGCTTTTGGTAGCAAAAGAAAACTTTGACTCTGCTTTGATCGTTGGCACTGAAATTTTGTTATGGCCTTTGGCCGACATAAAACCTGTCGCGCCATGATACCTCACATATATAAAAAGTTTTTGTACGACCTTAACTGTGCTACTAAATGGCAGTGTGGCAATGCCACATGAGTGGACGTAAGCTATTGAAGGTGTGCAATATTCCAAAGCACCAACAGATACATCAATTCAATTCAGTCTTTTACGATTGCGTAAGGTCGCGTTGGACTACGTTTTCACAAGTGTTCGCCACACGACTTCTCAGGGGGCGTCAATAATTGGGGAGAGGGAACACGCCCACCACTTTCTTAAGGATAGGGACACAATACCAGTCACCCCCAGGTTTAGTGACTGACTAGTGTGTAGCTGCTAGGGCTCATCAGGCTCATAATGAGACGTTTATGAGTTCAGAAGATTATCCCTTTGGGTGAATCTACTTTTCCCCAAATTGGGCGAAAACTTGGTCATGGGTGCGGCCATACTGCCTATTTTACCAACAATTCCACGCGTTTGTTGTGTACATTGTCAGTGTCAAATGGGTTTTGAAACCCCCTTGCAAAATTTGTCGACCTATGAAGTTAAATGTATATTCGGTAGATATGTTTTGTCATAGCTACCGAAAAGCCTTTTAATTGTTTGTTCACTACTCCGTTTTTTTTTTTTTGTTTTTTTTTTTTTGAGAAAAACGCAAGTTCTAGAGTGGTCTTCATTCCTGCTAAACCTTGTCTTCAATATGTTGCATAAGTGATCTCCCATTTGAGAGAATTTTGGTTTTCCCCCAAACGGGAGAATCTCCCTGACTGTTTTTATAAGAAGAAAGAATAAGACTTACAGATATTAAATGCAATGAACTGTCGTATAATTGATGACTTTTGCAAAGGAAAATGAAGTACAACATTTCTAGACTGTCTTCCTAAATACTATTAGATGAGCATATAAGCTGTATGGTTCAAGGGATATGACTGTAAAAGGTTTCTTTCCAACGCTATTCATGTGATCCTCAATCGGGATAATTTTCGGAAAAGAAGCCCCTGTAAGTAATTTTTTGGATTCTGGGGCCTTATCATCATAAGCAGGAGACTGAAATTTTTAGATTATCCATCATTCAGCAGATAATGCAAAGAAGAGAGCTTGGATGGGTTGACCTTCTCCGTTCCCCCTCCCAAGTTAGGGTGATTACAAAATTGTAGATGATGCTAAAATGACCCTTCGTGCGAGTCAAGCAAGCTACAAAGTCTGCAATGTATTGCAACTCCCTGATTAGACTTATGGTCTACTTATCGGAATAGCGTGTACATCGCTTTACCGCTGATGCAACAAAAGTTCATTTAACTTTTCTAATACAATTAACCGTAGGTGATTAGTCTATCCATAGATGCATCCAGTTCTGCAAGATTACACAAGATTAGGCTGGTGAATATTCGCTTTTTTAATTTTGCAAGGAAATATCAGCATATTGGCCGATACTTTAGCAGGACTGGAGATTCATTCGTTTGGGAGAAAACCAAAATTCTCACGAATAGCGGAAAATTATGCAACACATTATAAATGCTTGCTAGCCTAACAAAGACAAGGTCTGTCAAGAACAAAGGCCACTCATAAACTTGCGTTTTTCTCCAAAATGGCGTGGTGAATCACCGATTAGAACGTGGCTTTTCTGTAGGTATGACAAAGGACCTACCAAATATACATTTAATTTCTTTACATTTGACAGAACAAATTTGCAAGAGAGTTCCAAATCCTATTCCGACTATTTACACAAAGAACGCATGGAATTCTGGGTAAAATAGCTATAGGCAATTTGGCGGCATCCATTACCAAGTTCTCTCCCCATCGGGGGAAAACTAGATCATATGGGGAAACCACCCGAACTATTTAGAGAAGCATTGTTTGGAAGCCCATCCATCTGTTCACCCTCCACTCCCACCTCCTTAACTTATGAATATACAAAATTAAGATTTTGATATAAAGCGTGTATCTCTTGGACAGGTTTTGTTTGCATAATACATGGATGTTACCAAAGCATATTTGTATGGTCAGAATCTTTTCCTTTCGTTCAGAATTTACATCCAACTGAAGTTCACGTCATTGTTAAAGACCGTATTTTGACAATATATCTGAAACATAACTGGGTCCCTAATAAGTATTCCAACGCCAACATAATCCAAGAAAATGCACCAAAAGGGAGATAGTACCAATCGTCCGTGGTTCAAAGCCATACCCCCCCCCCCCGGCTCACCCTTGTGATGGAAAAGGTAATGTACTTGACAAAAAGGTCATGGTACAATATGACTTTACTAGGGCAACAAGTTTGACGCAAAAGGAAATACCGCTTATCATGATCTAGGATTGCAGGAAAATGGACCATTTGATGATACTTAATTGTCAACTAACTTTCCCTGGAAAGCATGGCCCGGACGGTGGCGGCTTTAAAGGGACTGGGCGTCCCTTTCCCCCTTAATTGCGCCCTAAGTACGGCAAACGTGGAGTACTAGTGACAATCTTGTGTTTTAGAATGCCTTTTCCTGCAATTAATGGCACTATGCCAAATCTTCTGTGGCGATACTCGGATAAATTTCAATGAAAAATTTGGTTTAGAGTATGACTTCCTGCAAGCTGTGTCGCTACAAATGCCAACCAATTGTCTCGCATCCAAGCGAACAAGTAATTGCCGAAGCGGAGCTTCTTTGTGGTCTTAGGGTAACGGCGTCTTCTGGTTCAAATGGACTGCTTACGCCATTTTCTGCTTTTTAGTGCACAAGCTTTACCATTTCATGGCCTTGAAAGGGTCATTTCCGGCGATCTAGGAGGTATTCAGTCTTCTGCGCGCTACTCGGCAAACTATGTTGGCGCTTCGCTTAGTTAGGAGAGATTGGCCATCAACCTGCTGCAAAACGCCCATAACACCGTTCATAACACCTAAAAGACCAACTTTTCTCATCCGAGGGGACCACATGTAGCGACAAGTTTGTGTTTGAAAGTCATATTTACAACACCTTGGTGCTTTGGAATTCTACACTTCTCCATTACTAGCGGCCAGCGTATGATGAACGCATATAGCTGCATGTAGTAAGAAGAAGAATTAGAATTAACAGTTACTATAATTACAGTTATGCCTTTGAAAAATATTATATATTTTGTCACTAGAAAGGTAGGATATAAAACTTCAGCCCTAACTTTTCGTTGGTCACAAAACAGCACAATTCGGAGGTACCGTCCACAAACTATTTAGTTTACGAGGTTTTCGTAGTTTCATCTCTGGTGACTTCAGATTACCCCCTGAAATATCGTGTTCTTTCTAGGTTTTTGGTTTCTGACTTCTGGTGACCTCAAATGACCTCTGACCTTCACTGAAAAGAATGCTGTTCTTCCTCTCAATATGATATGATAAATTTATATACCAAATATGAAAAGTGTCCATAATTGCTATCTTGGGATATCGTATTTACAAGCAATTTTTAAGAATTCCGTATTTTTACCGTAGGTGACCACAGATAACCTTGACATCTACCAAAGCAACAGTGTTAATTTTCTGACTATAATGTGAACATGCCAAGTATGAAAGTATCCGTACTTCCTATCTAGAGATATGGCGTTTACAAGGTTCTCGTTTTATGACCTCTGTTGACCTTACATGACCTTTGACCTCCACCAAAACAATAGGGATCTTTTGCTCCATATTGTCAATCCATATGCCAAGTATGAGAATTTTCTATCATTGTCGTCTTGAGACATCTTGTTTACAACGCAAGCGTCACATATGCACATACACATACTCGCCAGCGCGATTACATAGATCGGCAAGGAATCAAAAAGACTCACACAAACCATCATCAACCTGTGTGTAGACATTTTTAATGCTTTCTTTCAAGCAATGCTCCCAAAAGATGAGACACTCTATTTGAGTAAATAATCCTGAGTTCATTATCTCAGAAGAGCCAAATTAGAAATATAGTTGTGAAATCCCAGAAACCAATTGAGCTCAGTCGACACCCAGTTACAAACTGAACGCCGGATCACGTAAAGTTAGGTAAGAATGTACCAATATAGCCTACAAAAAAGTTTGAAACAAATAGAAACCAAAAAGGTCAAAATGTTAGTGACTTCCTGCCCGTGTGTTTATTTTTGTATAATGATTTGAAATTCAAACGACTTAATCGTGAAGTTACTGTTCTACTTTAATTGCAGAGTATTAATTCCATAGACACTGACCAACATTCTTGACAACCGTGAATGACAGTATGAGCAACGAAAGCCTTACCTGTGACGTATCGTCTTAACAAGGTTTTCACAGTTTGATATCTAGTGCCCTCAAATTTAAGTTCCACCGAAACCAATACTTCTTTTCCACTCAATATTGAGCACCCACATACTAAAATGAGGTCCATTTAAGTTTTCATTCTGGAGATGCCGTCATTGCAAAGTTTTCACAGTTTAACCTCTTATACCTGAAATCAACGTTTGAATTTTACCAGAAATATGGTCCTTTTACTGAATATGTGACACCTGCAAGCATTTCGTAGTACTAAGTACTTCTTTAAAGGTTTGCTTTCTTGAGATGTTGTGTTTTCAAATTTGGGCCGTTTGATCTCTTGTGACTTGAGATAACATTCGACATCCACCAAAACCAATCGGGTTCTTCAACCTACAGTAATGCATGTACTAGCCTAGCACACCAAGGAAGCATGCTTCATAAGTTGGGATATCGTGAGTAAATGGTCATCACCTTTGACCTCTAGTAACTTCAGATGACCTTTGACCTCCATAATAAGCAAATCTTCCTCTCAGTGTGACAAATTTGCATACAAAGTAAGAGAAGTATCCATCATTTCTGTCGTTAGTATTGTGTCTTCAACCGAATTCGTCTAAACTTCAAATACACCTATACACGTGCACATACACAGATTCACAAACACACGGATATACATGCACACATACATAAATGTCTCATTATGACTACAAAGTGCCTCCTGCCCACCTAAAGGGAAAACCTCAATGGCCAGTTTAACGAGAATTTATAGCGAGGATTTTACCTGTGTCGTCATTGAGTATCGTTACGGTCGTCGATAGCTGGGTTGCTGCCGTTGTTAAGAATTCAGGACCACTTCCTCCACCCGCACTGTTTATCGTAATACAGAAGGCTTCGTCTCCCTCTACCGTCGTATCTTCGAAAAGGTCCAAACTAGTTCCGAAAAACATCATTCCAGCGGGTACATTCACCGTCGTTGTAGTAGTATCGTAATCATTATTATCGGTAGTGCCTTTGTTACTGTAGGTAAGACCTGTGAGAGAAATTGTTGCTTATTAGCTTACAATAGTTTGTAAGCTTCCCAGCAAACAAGCCCAATTGGGGCCCAACTGGGTTATACCTGGGCTGCTTGGGCTTAAGTGGGCTTGGGTTAACGGTGGGCTTTTATTAGGGTCCTCATCGGGGCCCAATTGGGCTCAAATAAATAATAGGGTTTAAACTCAGTTGTGAAACATTGTTTTGAAATGAAAATTGTTTCTTTTTTATTTTATGAAGTTAGTTAGCTTTTAAACAAAAGGAATAAATACATTTTTTTTCTTGGGCTTAGTTGGACTTGAGTTTAGGGCCCTCATCGGGGCCCAATTGGGCTCAAATAAAAAAAAGGTGTTTAAATTCAGTCGTGAAACATTGTATTGAAATAAAAATTGTTTCTTTTTTATTTTATGAAGTTTATTAGCTTTTAAACAAAAGGAATAAATACATTTTTTTTTCTTGGGCTTAGGTGGGCTTGAGTTTAGGGCCCTCATCGGGGCCCAATTGGGCTCAAATAAAAAAAAGTGTTTAAACTCATATTGAAGGGGTTTCCCAAACCAGAGGAGCCCAAACAGGAATCGGTTGGGGCCCAGCTGGGGAAACACATTCATGTATGAATGGTATTTCACTCTTCTAAAGTTCCTGTTGCCAACTTTTTGTAGCATTGGAGCTTTTAGGTTAAAGGTAGGCATGCGTATTTAAAATTAAGTTCATCTTCGAAGTTTATTTTGTTTTAATGGGCTCTAGCCTGGCTAAAGCTGGGCTAGCCCAATATGTTCGGCCCAGCTGGGGCCTAGCTGGGGCCCAGATGGGCCCAATTAGGAAAATTTTTAAAATATAATTTCATTAAGGTGATTAAGTCTTTTTGCTTCAGAAAATGTATGCCCTAGGAATTTTATCATAAATCTAGTTTTTTTTTTTCTTTGCTAAACATGTGGGAATTTTTGGCAAAGACAATTCGAGAAAAGTATCTGTTTAAAATAATGTGATATTATTGGAACACCAGGTTTATATACCTTTCATCTTAATGGAGCATTCCAAATTTTTCAAAGAAAATTCGTGTTTATCACTTAATGTAGGTCTAATTGAAATAAAGTGAAGCTGGCAATGGTGAATTCTTGCAGAAAATCATGTTTCTTGATTTTACAATACAACATAAAGAAGGAGAAATTGAAATGTCATGAAGAAAATTGCATTCTTAATCTTTAATAATAATTAACAAACAAGTGTCACTGAATATATATAATAGCCAAACCAAACTATTTAACTAAATATGAACATTCCAGTAATATCCTACTACCTTTGAAAGTGGCTGGCATTAGCAATATGCCGGTAGCTTTTAAGGCTTGTACTGTAGAAGGAAAGTTACCTCACATTTTCCATTGCTAACCCAGCTGGACCCCCAAGTGGGACCGACCTCAGCTGGGGTAGCCCAGTTGGGGCCCGACAAGCCCAGCTGGGCTAGCCCAGTTGAGTCCCAACTGGGAACACCTGACAAACACGGATTTGCCCCAGCATAAGCCCAGCATGTAGCCCAGCAGGGGCCCAGTTGGGCCCGAATACAGCCCAGATAGGCTAGCCCAGTTGGGGGCCCAACTGGTTTTGATCGGTTAGCCCAATTGGGGCCTAATTAGGGCCCACACTGGCCAAATTTGGAAAGCCTTATCTGGGCCCGATCATGGCCCACTCTGGCCCTAGTTGGTCAGCCCAATTGGGTCCACATTGGGGCTGGCTGACAAAACTTGTTGGGGCCCAATTGGGCAGCCTAATTTGGGCCCGATCGGTAGCCCTATTAGGACCCAATTGGGGCCCAATCTGGTGTGTTGTCTGGGTTATGCAGCCGTATTCACCTTTTGGACACCTGTGACGTCATCAAAAAGTAAAATACATAAGAAATCGCGGATTCTCGCTTTACACCCTTAGGATATAGTAACATTACGACAGTACGTAAAATAGTACCAAGTTTGAACTTATTTGTACATAATTATGCAACTCTTCATACAACTTTTCATAGCGTATTAGTAACAAATCAGTACAATATGTGAATACAAATGCAAAAAAAGAACTTATAGCGGAAATCGCGACCAAAATCAAAACAAAATGTACCGTTCGGTAAACTGGCACTTCGTGGTTACCACAGAAATAAAAGTGAGGGAGAATGCTGAAGCAATGGATCCATGCATGTTTAACCGGTGAAGCCACGAAAATTGTCAGGGCGCTTTCGTTGTACGGCAAAAGACGGGTTGATTGGTGTGTCTCCGTACGTACAGTGTGCATTCTGCTGCAGAAGTTATAGCTTATTTTATCCGTTTTTCGAAAGATCAGGAGTAATGTTCACAACAGAAATCAGACGTGGTGCCTTAAGTATTTTGTTTTATACTCCTAACTTGAAAACTTGTAGTTTCTTTGCCAATACTTGGGGTAAAAGAAATAACGTGATATTTGTATTACGCGCAGGTGCTCTGTTGCCTTACAGCGTAGCCAATTTAATGGCTTCAGTCCATATCGGCAGACGTCATTCTCCCTTACTTTTATTTCTATGGTAGTCACCTAATTTCGGTCGAAGGTTTTGCGTCGAACACCACACACTTGACTCGATTTTGTTACACATTTCTTCTCATAATCAGATTTTGGTTCCATAATCTGACAATTCCTTTTGACACCTTCGACATCGACAAAAGAGGAAAACTCGTACATGATGTATGACCGTAAAATCGAGCCCCATTTCCATAAAATTGTTAAAATAGTACTACGAATTAGCACACATTTGTATCGAATTCGGCAATTCGTACTGATCGCCAAACGATAATCCAATGAGAGCTCAGAATCTGGAGTATTCTCTGTCACGTCCGAATAGTAGTATATATATATATTAGAATATAAAACGTGACCATAACATGTGACTATGGGTCGTCGAGTGGCAGAGTGGTCTATTCCAGCTGCTGTGCACCAATGTTTCACATGTGCGTGGGTTCGAATCCCGCTCGATGTACGTGGGTTTCTCTCCGGGTACTCCGGCTTTCCTCCCACTTGGCATAGGCTTGCCTCTAAAATCGGTTGCCCAGCCGACGAAGTCGGTTGCGCGCCGGACTGAAGCGCCTTCGGGTGGACCAGTTAACTAGCCGACTTTGCTTTTTTTTTGCATGTGACTATTGTAAGCCTAGAAGCCTATGGCTTTTGATTCATATTATGGCGTGTTCTGCTGAGAAAATGTTAGGGGAACTTCACACAAGCGAGGTTTTCATATGTTATTATGTTTATGGAAGCGCAGCTTCTCATAAACATATTGTGATAACACAGGATCAGGTCACGTGACAGTTTCTTTGTGACACGTTATCTGAAGAAGCAGTTCATGATCAGAACTGCCGCAAGTACTGTATATTTCTTACCACGTGTACATAATTGTAAAGCAGTCACTAAGAAAATAATGGTCTTTTCATTGCAAAATAAGACTATAAAGATTTTTCAATGTCCAAACGTCTGAATGACTTAGGCAAATAAGTGTGCACAAATTCAGGTATCTTAAAATGATTTCCACTAGGTGTGACTGATACAAAGTTTAAAAATTACAATAATATAATGAAAAACTTAATTTTCAAAGCTAGCTTTGTTTATAATACTTTTTATAAGTAAAAAGATCATTTACTGGTCTTCATAGAAATATGTGATACTTACCCTTTCCTCACTTTTGTAGGATATGTTATCATGACAAAAAACACTGTTAGTCCTAGAAGTAGTAACCCTTTTGACATCCTTGAGTATGTTCAGAAGATCTAGAACACGAAAGTCAGCGCCACTGTGACCATCCCCGAAGCACGAAACACACAACCAGTTTGTGCATAGTAGTATGGTACAGTGTTACCACTCCTAGGTTTTTCACTAGATCTGTGTTGTTGGAGGGTTATCTGGGTTCCTGGGTATATTTTTCTCAGAAGGGTACACATCTGGGGTTTTTACAGTTTGAAGTTGAAACTCGAACAATTCATTGCATTTCACAAGTTTCATGTGAGTACACGTTCATAAAACATTAAAAATTTACTGAAATGGCCTAGTTTTTGAAGGCGAAGACAGTTTCTCAGTTCATATTCCGAATTTGAACCCTCGAGCAGGGCTGAGCTTTGTGTAACATGTGCAAGGTACATAACGTAACGCACAGCACCGTTCGAGGGCTAGCTACTTCCGTATCTGTTCTGCGCATTGGGTACATGTATGCGCACTTCCATTACAACACGATACACAGTAATTTCTAAACCACGGTGCATTATGTACATGTAGGACGTAACTAGGATGTAAATATCTATACGATTGGACACGACACTTCAACATAGGCTGCCCTGGGACAGTACAGGACAAATCCATGTGAGAATTCTGACTCTGAAGGTACGGGGGTGGATATGTCGGATAAACACACCTGCCAACCTCCAAAAAAGCAAACCTTGAGATTTTCATGAAAAAAACCTGGAGATTGCAACCTCAAACCTGGAGATTTGAAATTTGTCATGCCCTGTACCACGACAAGTCCAAGCATAGCTAACCAATCGGAGTATATGCCTTATTTGATTGTATGTGTGTGTGTGGGGGGGGTGGGGGTGGGATACAGAAACGTGAGAAGTGTTATCATAAACTTTTCGCATGATTCGCGAGGAAACGTTTTTAAAGGACCAGTGTGTATCATATATAAACTTTCAACGCTTCTCCTGGAGCTGTTATCCGGTCTTGGGTATGACATTACACTGCATCCAGGTGGGGTGAGTAGGTCGTGTGTGGTGATAAGTTTGTCCCCAACTATCGCCTATAAAATGTGCACATGTGGCCGTTACTACTCACCCTACGACTGGCGGGTTGGCTGGAGCCAAAAAACCGACTAAGCCCCTCTTGTATCCCCTGTGGGCTGGTTGTTGAATATGCCCACGGTATTCCCCGCTTGTAGTAAAGGCGACTAAAGGGGAGGACTTGAATCATAAATTCTACAGCGTGATATAACACGCATGTGTTGACGTGTCGTTAAACGTCATCTACCTACCTAGCTACCTACCTACCTACCAAATTTTCACAATTACATTTTTAGGGGGCTGCAGCTTTCCGTCTCAAACGCCCATGCAGTTCGAGATAGGGAAGTCGTCGGGTTGATGTTTTTTACTGTGTATACGGCTTTTCCATCTGTCCATTGGGTCGGTGACAATGTAACATGCAATGAGCGGTGATGACGCTCTCATTTTTTATGCATGATAGATATGAAAACAATGAGGAGTTGCATTGACAGGCCAGGATAGGTATGTCAGGCAACATGTATGTATAGCCTGGCCTATGTTGCCCTACGTGTTTGGCTTACGAATGGTCTCGATTAGAGTGCAAGGCAAAATTGAATTGACTAAATGTGAAACAGTAGCCTGACTAAGCTAGCCTGCATTTCATTATTTTCCGGTGGAATATTTCCTGCCAAAATTCGTGATTTCTTTCCTAACGATGGGAAACCAACCCACTTTTTCCGAGTTGGAGCTGTTATTTGCTGTGTATTTTACTGTTTACATCTGTTTGAATAATGTTATTTTACCGTGAGATTTGAAAATTTGGCCGTGAGATGATGCCCAAAACCGTAAGACTCACGGTAAAACCGTGAAAGTTGGCAGGTATGGATAAAGCATGACTAGTACACATCATATGCCTGTGTTTTAACTAACTCCAAGCCAACACCTCAATGCTACTGAACACAACCTTATGAAGAAGCCGATTAATGCATCACTGTAAGATATTATTTAGTGGGCCTATGTTCCTGTCAGTCCAACAGTCCATTCAATTGTTGATGATTGGAGTTAAGAAGGATTAGAGAGAACATGCTCCAGGTTTACAAATTTCTCTCTGGAGGGAATCCTTTTTCATCTTATAGCTACTTAAAGGTTGAAAGTAATTTTCGAGTTTGAGGTCTTTGTATGAAGCTTGAAGCCTGAGTGGGTTGTTAACTCCCCTCCTTCAGTTCAACAATCACAAGTTCCGTGATTGTGGTGGAATGTAATTGTACTGGGCCCGCTTTGTGTTGGTCTGGTTGGCTGTTTTTGGTAAAGGGTTTGGACCTCAGGGCATCATATGGGGCCTTAGCCCTCCTTTGGGGCCCTTTAACCTGGTATATGTTATAAATGTATGCACGCACGCACCCCAAACATAACCGTGACTTTCCCTCCGTGCAGCTGACCGGACACATCAGTACTCAGCATAAGGGACTGAGATTATTGCCGATAAAAAAATAAACAAAATTGCAATATGTTCGCCTAAAAACCCTCCCGTTCATGATATTTTATTCATCCTGTAATAACGACTTTTGTCGGATTCTGCAGAAGTATAGCTGATCTGGGTTTTTACTTGGCAATCTGGGTTTTTTAAGACTCAGATCTGTTTTTTTTTTGTTTTTTGTTTTTTGTTTTTTTTTTCACTGAGTGGCAACACTGGTATGGTACCGTTAGTTCGGCCATAGTTGCACAGTGCATGCAGGATATATAGTTCTTATATTCTGCTCGGGACGGCCCGGCCGCGTAGTTTTTTTCCCAGGACGAGTCAGGGAAAATCTGGCCAATGGACCAATCAGCTTCTTGGAAATAGGCCACACCTCTAATTCCAAAATGACAGCTTTTCGACCCTTTTTTTGTAATTCTGACGCCGGATTATGAAAGAACGGGCCAAATAACCCCAATCCACGTTACCCTAACCTAAAATCTAACCCTAACCTTCATTTTGAAACAAATTTAAATTTTTTTGAAAACTCGATTTGCCCACGTTCGTCCTGGGAAAAAAAATAATGCGGCCCGGCCACTCTTCCGGTCGAGATTGTTCCCACCCTAGACCTATATCGTACTATTGTATTACAGCCGTGATTATCGAAAACAGTAGGCCATCTTTAGAGCCATTGTTTATGTCAGTGACTCCTACAGTGGCTGACACAGAAGTAAACGAAGTAACGTTGTAGGCCTAAGAATATAAAGTGAGGCCTGGCCTCTTTGGTCAAATAAGTGATACATGTGTACTCTACCCTCGTTGTGTTGTTGGCCCATGCACTCGTTGTATACCTACAGAGGCTGCTAGTAGCCTACGAGAAACAACTTCTGCCACAGTTTGGTTCTGTATTATCGTATTGTGTAGGCCAATAACGTGGCCTAGTGATAATGTACAGCTCAGCCTGTCTAGCATTTGGATATACTCCCAGCATTGCAAGCAACGAGCATGTACCACTGTGTGGGTTGAGCTTAATATCGGCAATTGTATTCGAGGGCATTTTTGCGAGAGAGTAGTATACTCTCGAGCTTAGCTGTCGGTCTCCAGCTCTGGTGGACAGAATTCCACACCGTTTGGTTTAGTTGTACATGTGTTGTTGTGTGCTTTAATGTCGATCTGAACGAATTTAAGTCAGTAAGGCTTTACTAAAACAAAATCTAAAATATTACGTTAATTATTATGTATATTTTAATCCGGAATAAGGATTCTTAACTCTAAAAATTTAGGAAACGTAATTGAAATGACTGTATATGTCTTAAAATCTTTTATCAAGTTAAGACTAGTACAATACGAAGAGGTCATATGGGACATGTTCGGCCTAAAGTGCACTGGATGTACAGAAGTAACGCACAAGTAATTGGTCAATGCAATATAGGCCAGTGTAGCTGTTACTGTTAGTTGTATGCATTCTAATAACGGTATCAGTTGGTTAGTTAACTGTGTTGCGAAACATTTTTAGCGGATTTTAACTTTGCTTATGCATTCATGAAGGTTTAGAGTGGAGGACTTACTAATTTGTAACGCATTCACCATACAGAAGGAAGAGATGACCATGATATAGCCTAGGCCGAAGTAAGACCTAACGTTCGATAGTAACCCTCAATCAGTGCCTAGTATACTACGCTCCGTTAAACTACTAATACTACACGGAGCAAAGTGATATGTAGCGTAGTGTGTAGGGCCTGCTTGAGGACTAGCCTACGCTAGGCCTTAAATTAAATCAAGTTCAAGGTGCAACGTTACTGTTAATGATTCTTTTTGTTTGCTGTAAGTTTGGAGTAGCCTAGCGACTCGCTATAGCCAAATTTTATCGTTAAAGGTCTACCTTTGCCGGCCTCGGTCGTAAACTTAGGGTAGCATATATGTCATTGTACACTGTTGTAACTGTTCCCTGGATAGCGTAGCTGCAATGTTCGCCACTGTAAATATAGAATGACCATAGTGGTCAAATAAAAGGGTCATGTGTATGTTTTGTTCGCTTAGAGCTCCCTATAGCCAAAGTAGCCATACGACTTGGCGGAATTGGAATAGCCTGCCAAGGCCTATGTGCCTGTACTAAGGACAAGGGCCCTACACCCAAACTCAATAGGCCTAGACTAAGGTTAGACCTCAGTAAAGGGCTGTGTGACTATCAGGTTGTTCAAAGTTCCCAATGCATTGATCTCAGAGTGAACGACCGCATGCACAGTACTAGCAAAGACCAGTTGGAAGTAATCCAATCCTGTTGAAACAGTTGGAATCAGTTGAGACCAGGAAGAAACCAGTTGGTCCAGTTGAAAACAGTTGGTACGAGTTTGAAATCCCAACTGGATCACAGAAAAGACCAGTTTGAAGTGATTCATATCCAGTTGAAACAGTTGGAACCAGTACAAAACCAGTTGGGGCAAGTTGGGACCAGCTAAAAACAGTTGGGACCAGTTGAAAATTCCAACTGGTTTCAACTGGAATTTTCTCCTGGGTGCTGTGATCCAGTTGGGATTTCAAACTGGTCCCAACTGTTCTCAACTGGACTACCTGGTTTCTTACTGGTCTCCGTCAATTGATTCAAACTGTTTCAACCAATTGAATAACTTCCAAGTGGTCTTTGCCATAGTCTCAATTAACTGTTTCAAGTCAGTGCTCTTTAACTGGAAATGAAACATTTCCAACTGGTTTGTTGTATTTCAGTTGATTTACCCCAATTAGTCTTAACTGAACTTTAATCTTTGCCTAAGTTAATTGGACATGAAAAAGGAATAAGTAAAATCCCCTGTTTTACATGATAAAATCATCAATTAGTTGTGTTTGCATAAAAAGTGAAGTAGGAATAATTTCCTCATTCCCCGGCCTGACAGTTTATCTTCCCCCTCCCCTAACCCTCACATATAGTTTTATACAAAACATATTGGTTATAATGAGAAAAGTCACTAACATCAGATATCAATTTCTTTTCCTTCCCATCTTTTTCAATGTCCATCCACCATTTTACCGCTTCTTTTATTTTCCCTAGCTTCCCCACCACCTTCCAATTCCTGTTACTGCCTGTTTTTATTCTTTTTACCCTAAAAGTATTTTATGGGTTTAACTCGTTAGCTACCTTAAAAGATCAGACCAATATGTCATCTTGAAAATAGCCAGTATAAGTACGAATCGCTTCCGTAAACAGTAGTTACGGTTTCCGTAACTACATTTCTAGTGTTGATATTGCATTTCTTGTTATAATTTACTGAATTTCTTGGACAGCAAAAGTGGGGAAAACCTCATCATTTTTAACGGTTTTATTAAAAGCTAGATCAATTTGTAATACTAGACGACAAGTATAACAGTCCGTCAATGTGGTATTTCCTCAAAAGGAATTCGAAAAGGTCGAGTAATGTTTTTGTTCTTAATACTTTTGTGCGTTATCCTACGTTACTTTCTGAGAAGTCGAGATACAACGGCCAGTCCTGCATAACTGCATCGTCCCGTTATGGTTGTACAATTACGTCTATATGGCAAAATATTTGTCTATAATCTGAGAAAAATTAATATCTCAATGTTGAAAAATCGAATAAAATATTTCAAACATCAATTCTTTATAATTAATATCACTTATTGATTTATTGGTACATCACCTTCACACAAATTTGTACTTTTCAAATGTTGAACGCGTTAGTGACTTACCCAATATTTGATAATATTACAAAACTGAGTGATCGTACCTATAGTGTGATCGCTAGCCGTAAACAAACAGTCAAGGACAAAGCTGATTGTGGTGCTGTCTCCCTCTTCAGCACTTTGCTCCGACCGTTGCATGCGAACCGTTGCAGTTGAACCTTTGCAAAAGAATCGTGGAAGAGAAACGATTAAAATTATCAGAACATGACGAGAGGTTAATTTTACATTCTAATATGATGATCTAAGACAGAGGCTGTAATCGGAGTACATGCACACATAAATGTTAGAGAGTTTAGAAATTAAGCTGAGGGGTGCATAACATGCGCCGCCCACCGGCAAGATCTGGCCAGAGGAACAATTTAATCTGGCCCACAAGCCGATCTGTAATTGGAAAACAAAACACACATCAAATCATGGTACTGTCCTACTTTTTTATTGCATTGTCATAACAACGCTATTCCTTCACCTTGAAAATTTTGTGTATAAAGTCGACGGTACTCTTTTGTGCAATGTTTTCTTGGTCGGTAGGCTGATTGGGGGGTATTTCGCAAGAAAGTGTGTGGCAATAGAGCATTTGTCTCTCTTTTTACATTTCAGATACACTTGTTATATTTCAAATAAGAATCATTAGGATTTGTGAGATTATGGGGCATTTGAAGGGAACAAGAAGTACCCCATAACTTATCTTCAAATATTAGCTGAATCTTTAAAAATTCTTCCATTTTCTTTCCATGTATCTTTCGTGATGTTTAAGAACATAAATATAGACCTTATGAATATGACGTCACAGAACAAAAAGTGCCCCCCAATGAGGCTAGCGCGTATCATTGCAACTTAACACCAACAAAAACAGACAGCTATTTGTGTACCGTTCGGATACGCGCTTAGTCTTCCACGAGCGCGTGCAAATTCTGCGTTGTGAGAGCGATGTGCTTCATTTTTCGCCGCCAAAATGACGTTGCGTGACGTCAATGCATAAGGTCTATTGCCCACTAAATCTAAAGCATGAAGGGGGCCCCTTGTATGAATAAAACTTTTTTTTTCAAAGTCCCTTCGACTCTCTGGCGAAGAGCCAAGGGACGAAACTAAACGTACTTTTTCCAAAGTCCCCTCGACTCTCTGGCGAAGAGCCAAGGGGCGAAACCAAACGTTATAACATTTGGTTTCTTCTCATTCTTCTTTCGAAATACGGTGACACATCCACAGGGACATTACTTCACCACGCATGCGTCGAGAGGTGCCTAAGCCCTAATGCTATTAGCAATAAATTGAGCGGGGTCTTTATGAAGCAAGGAATTTTCAATTAAAGAGGCAGTGAGACTATTCCAATCCTTGACCGTATTAGGCAGAAAACTAAATTTGTAGCAGTTTGTCCTAGTATAAAGATGGCAAAAGTGTAAGTTATGCATCCCGCGCATTCTGCCGGTGGGATGGCGAAGTCTATCAAAAACCAAAACATCCTTAGTGAAAAGAATTAGTCTATTTTGCCTACGACGTTCCGATAACGTAGGGAGATCGAGGTCTTTCAATACAGAAGTCATAGACCCAGGCTCACGCGAGAAGTTCGAACTGATAAAACGAGCCGATCTCCTTTGTATACTCTCCAGCTTATCCTGTAGGTAAATCTGGTGTGGATCCCACACACTGCTGGCATATTCCAAAACAGGCCGGAGAAGATCGACCTTTATAAGCAATAAGCTTCACATCGCTAGGGCAAAAAGACAGATTTCTTCGAAGTACCCCTAAGATTCTGTTACCTCTATTACAAATAAATTGGATATGCTTATCCCAACTAAGGTCACTAGTGACAAAAGCCCCTAAGTTTCCCCCTTGTCTCTTAGAGGGAGAGAGAGAGAGAGTGTGTGTGTTAAGAGAACTTTGGAAAAAGTACCCTTCTGCTTCTCGACCTTAAAAGCGCGTAAAAAGCATCGCTCTGCTCTTGGCCTTTTTTTTTTTTTGGCTAAGATCTTGTTTCAGCAGTTTAGAAAGAAGGCACGCATGACAGACCCATGATGTAGAGGTTTGATGGTCCAGAGGCCGGTCATGTTAAATTAAGTTGGCCCTTGGGGACTAGTCTCTTTTGGGGAGCAAAACTCGTTCGGAGTAGACGTTTGATTTTCGCCCTTCTGCTCATCGCCAGAGAGTCAAGGGGACTTTGGAAAAATACGCTCTGCTTCAAACCCGATCCCTTCTCTGCCTTTTGTCTAAGATCATGTGTAGTATCTGGTCTCCTCAGCCAGTCTGGAACGGGCCACACATGACAGACTAATTATGTATATAGGTCTGAAGGTCAAGAGGTTGGTCACGTTTAGTCTGAATGGACCTTGGGGACGTAGTTCCTTTGGGGAGCAAAGCTCCTTCGGGAGTAACGTTTGGTTTTCGTCCTTCTACCCTTCGCCAAAGAGTCTAGGGGACTCTGGGAAAAATTAATCAAACCCTTTGCACCAAAAAACCATTAATTGCTATTTCTACCCACACTGTCAGAACAGTTAAGTAAAATACGAACTCCAGAAGTTTTAAGTAAAATTTTATACAAAATTAATATAAAAATTGCCTTTATTTTGTGTAATTTTCTAAGAAAAGGATACGTTTTACATTGTTTATTAGTAATTGTACTTCATTGCACAAGATGAGAGTAATTTTTACAGCTATTTTGTGTAATGTCTTACTTAAAAGTTCTGGAGTTCTTATTTTACTTAAATTATGAAACGTATTTCTGTGAGTGCAATATGGTGCACACCCATACCACGTATGAAAAGTGTCCTTCATTCTTGTTTGAGATGTCCTACTTACTAGCACGACTAGCACGTTACCCATACGTACAGACACGTAAACATACACCACACACCCGTCAACATGATTCAAAAGGTTTCCATTTTCTTTGACATCAAAATTTACAGAGGAATTATGCTTGGGTCCAACCCATATGGATGAAGAATATGATAGCATGCGGGGGTTCGCCAACTTTCTTTTTTTTATTTCTATTTAGCACTATTAGTTGTGTATATTTTTGCTTTTATGTTTTTTAACTGTTTTGTTTCTTATTTGTGTACCGTATATCTTTGCTTTTATGTTTTTTACTGTTTATCCTATTTATGCGTATCTTCGCTTTTATGTTTTTACTGTTTTGTATCTTATACACACACTGTCGACGGAATATCATTTTCCGTTTTACTGAAATGGACAATAAACAGTTATGTATCTATCTTGAATTAAGTTCAGACAACGGACTTATGTGTAAGTTATTACATAGGTGAGCTTCAAGCTCCAACCTAAGTTAACCTTACAATGAAATTCTAACGATGAAGAGTTTAAAGATTAGTAATACCCACAAAACAGCGAATGAAAATGTTTTCAAATCATCAGCATATTGGTATTTAAAAGATACGCAGAAACTGAGTAGAAGCAAGTCCATCGCATCTTAAAGGCTTGGCGACATGAAAATTTATAGTTGCACATTTGATGTAAAAAGCATTAAACTGCAAGAAAGCAGCCACAACTTCCATCAAAATTCACCAACTATTGACCATTTTACAATATAATTTCAATTTTATACTTGTATCATGAAAATGGAAGGGCCTTATACTCAAATTTGTGACGCTGGTAGGACTGGCAAAGTGTGTCTAACGTTATGTTTTGTTTTCTTCAACCCTCATTGCAAGGACAGTTGTAAAACTGATTTATTCTGGAAGTTAAACTTATGTCCTTGAAAAATAACAATATCATTCGCAAAGTGTAAACTATCTGATCAGTAATTAAAAGATGATTAATAAAGGTTTAGCGAAAGGAATCCCAACGCTATATCACACACATCATGATTTGCACAGGCAATGAGTTACTTAAGGAACGTTCAAATTTTGAAGAGGTGTTATCTTGAGAACTGTTAAAAGATATTAAAGCAATTCCAGCGGATCTTTCCTTGGAGGATCTTACGCTTTAAGTGTCAAGTAAAATCAGGTGTTTCTGGTAGGGTCCGGAGGAAAACCGATATGTCCGAAGAGTACTGGTAAACGAATATGTTCATTCCGACGGAATGGAAAACCCTTATACCGATATACCAAATAACGGCATTCTCAAAACACAGGATTTCCGGTCATATGAGAATACCGATATCAGAAGGTATTTCGGAATGCGGGAATACCTATATATACACGTTTACGTATATCTTTATAGTTTCGAGTTACTGAGTGTTACCCAGGGGTGGCGCTGGAATTTGCCCAGCGGGGGGCCAAGCTCTCCGACGGGGAGGGGGAAGTAACCTGAAGCCCCGACAAGGGCTACCGGTTGCCGAAAGGATGCCGAAAGTACAATTTGGGGTTTCTATTGAAGAAAAATTTCAAAGTCAGTATTGCAATCGAAGAACGTTTGAAAATTTTGGGCTTTTATTAAAGACTTAGACAATTTGAAAATTTGGGCATTTAGGGGAAATTTGAAATTGCTCTAAAATTGCCCTAATTTAGACCAAAATCAAGGAGATTAACGACGGGGGAAAGCCTTCACCGACGGAAGGGCATCCCTCCACCTGGCGCCACCATTGGTAATATCAACGACGACAGTACATTCACTGCACTTTCACATATGCGAAGCCCGGGTGAGTGATGCAGCCGGTACGAGTAGGTAGGCAAGTTTACGCAATACTTTACAGTATTAACAGGTAGATGGAATTCGGAATACCGATATATACACGCATATTCATGGTCACGAGTAATACCGGTAATGTGGGTGAATGACTGTACAGGCCAGGGCAGTAGCCTGGGCGAAATCCCAAGGGTGGGGGGCAGTTCGTGACACCGTCTAAGCGGACCACCAAGTGGTGTGCCTGCAGACAGTGGACACCCGGACGGACACTTTCCTTTTTCGCCGGTGTATGCAAGGGAGCCATCGGTGCTGAGCGAAGGGGTACATGTAAGGCCTTGCTTAGGCCTTGCTTGCAAACTTGTGTTTTGTTTTCAAAGCTTTAAAATGATCATATCTTTGCAAATTTTCAATGTTTAGTGATATTCTTCCTATCTTTGGTCGGGCTTAGGGTACCGGTTGGAGGTGCTGTCTAAGAGCAGGGACAACACCTTATATACTCTTTGAGCAAGGGCGGATCCAGCCCCTAGCTGAAGGGGGGGGCAGTTTGAAAAGGGGGGCGCCAACATCATGCAGGGGCCGCATACTCTTGAATTTGACCGACTACATTTCGGAGACCAACTCCCATTGCCATAGTTATATATAGCTATACGGCTCGAAATTCTGGGGACCTTTTTTTTTTTTTTTTTTTTACTTCTCGGGCAGTTTTTACTTAACTTTTAGGACGCAGGGGGCGCATTTTTCTTGTATTGAGGGGCGCTAGACTGGTCGTAGGGGGCAGTTGACCCTAGTTGCCCCCCACCCTGGATCCCACAATGTCTTTGAGAAGGTATTGTCTATGTGAGGTGGCTTGGATGCAACATGGTGCTATCTTTGGTAAAGCTTCGTAAAGCGTTGAATTGATTATATGTTTAGGAATCCTCAGTAGTAGTGATTTTGTCTGTTTTGGTAGGGTGTAATTGAAGGCGTGTATCTTTTTTGTAGGAGGAACAAGGTTCATTTGTCAGGAAGAGAAACTCACATAACCACGTCCCGGCGGGGTTCAGTGACCTTCCCGGAAAAATTTGGGGATAAAAGGAAGCCTTATATGCAATTTCTTATGTTTTGGGGGGCCTTGCAATCGTAATTTGGACAGTGAAATTTTAGCATTTCAGTATTTTTCTCACGTAGGCTAAGGTTCACATACGATATGGAAATTTCAGGGGGCAGTTGCCCTCCTGCCTCCCGCAGGCCACTGCCCTGCAGGTTGTACTGCATCTGCGAAGCGTAGATATCGGTATTAAACTCGGTAACAGTTCCGCGGGTAAACGTACTCTCATGTTACGGGTCTTTACAGTATTAGGCGTAATGAATAGAATAAACCGATATATCACTACCGGTAATGTATCGAAGCCCAGAAGTGACATGAAACTTTCAGTTTTTTAAATTCGAACTTTCACTTTTTCTTAAATTCGAACTTTCACTTTTTTCTAAGTTAGACTTTCACTTTTTACTTCAACCTTCCACTTTTTTAAATTCGAACTTTTACTTTTTTAAATTTGCACTTTCACTTTTTTAAGGCATTTTTTCCCCCAAAACTCCGATTTTTGGTAAAAATATGCCATTTTTTCAAATTTTTACCTTAAATACCTTAAATTCGAACTTTCACTTTTTTAAATTCGAACTTTCACTTTTTTGAAATTCGTACTTTTACTTTTTTAATTTCGTACTTTCACCTTTTTAAATTCGAACTTTCACTTTTTTAAATTAGTACTTTTACTTTCTTATATTCGAACTTTTACTTTTTTAAATTCGAACTTTTACTTTTTTAAATACGAACTTTCACTTTTTTAAATTCGAACTTTTAATTTCTTATATTCGAGCTTTTACTTTTTTGAAATTCGTACTTTTACTTTTTTAAATTCGTACTTTCACCTTTTTAAATTCGAACTTTCACTTTTTTAAATTCGTACTTTCACTTTTTTAAATTCGTACTTTCACTTTTTTAAATTCGTACTTTCACTTTTTTGAAATTCGTACTTTTACTTTTTTAAATTCGTACTTTCACCTTTTTAAATTCGAACTTTCACTTTTTTAAATTAGTACTTTTACTTTCTTATATTCGAACTTTCACTTTTTTAAATTCGTACTTTCACTTTTTTAAATTCGAACTTTCACTTTTTTAAATTCGTACTTTCAATTTCTTATATTCGAACTTTTACTTTTTTAAATTCGAACTTTCACTTTTTTAAATTCGTACTTTTAATTTCTTATATTCGAACTTTTACTTTTTTAAATTCGAGCTTTCACTTTTTTAAATTCGTACTTTTAATTTCTTATATTCGAACTTTTACTTTTTCAAATTCGAACTTTCACTTTTTAAATTCGAACTTTTACTTTTTAAATTCGAACTTTCACTCTTTTAAATTCGAACTTTTACTTTTTAAATTCGAACTTTCACTTTTTTAAATTCGTACTTTCTTTTTCCGCGTATAGTCGGCCTGGCGCACAAGCACGGATCCGTATACAGTAAAGTGTGTCGCGCTTCATATCCACAGCGGTTGCTAGTCAAGTCGCCCTCTAGCAAACTCGCCCCTTACAAAGTCGCCCCCTGACAAAGTCGCCCCCTTGGCCAACAAAGTCGCCCCTTAACAAACTCGCCCCTTACAAAGTCGCCCCCTGACAAACTCGCCCCTTACAAAGTCGCCCCCTGACAAACTCGCCCCTTGACAAAGTCGCCCCCGACAAAGTCACCCCTCTACAAAGTCGCCCTCTACAAAGTCGCCCCCTCAGTTCAATTTAAGTCACCACCGGTAAAATTTCATCAAAAATGCTTCAAGTAAATAATAAACAAAAAGATAATCGTTCAGTCTATGTTAATTTCATGCACCATTTATGTGCAATAGGCCTACTTACGTATGGCCTCGGTAATACTACTGTACGTACGTACGTACAGGGATATAGAATCGCGTGCTATGTTCCCATACCTACTGTATAACGTACTCCTGGATTTTTGTATGAAACTGATCGACTTATCGTCAGCTGTTCGAGCGATGTAGGCCTATGTACACTTTTCACAGAATGTCGCCAAATTTACACCTCTTATTGAACGTTAAGTAACATTCGGTATAAAAGAAGTTAATGTTTTAAGTAATTAAAAGTACAGGATTAATTTTTCTAAACTTCAAAGAAGGAAAAAAATTGCAATTAGATGTTGGTTTCAAAAACACTGTAGGCTATGCGGAAGGCTAAAGCCTGGCGTCAAATCAGCAACAAAAGTGCGTAGGCACGTCATAACAGCAAGTAAAAACTATAACTGTATCTTTGTATCTATTATTATTGTTTTTAAGAAATTTTGCCGGGACCACCGAGGGGCGACTTTGTCTAGGGGCGACTTTGTCAGGGGGCGACTTTGTCAAGGGGCGAGTTTGTCAGGGGGCGAGTTTGTAAGGGGCGAGTTTGTTAAGGGGCGACTTTGTTGGCCAAGGGGGCCACTTTGTAAGGGGGCGACTTTGTATGAGGCGACTTTGCTAGGGGGCGACTTGACTAGCAAACGTGCTTGTGCGCCAGGCCGACTATACGCGGAAAAAGAAAGTACGAATTTAAAAAAGTGAAAGTTCGAATTTAAAAAGTAAAAGTTCGAATTTAAAAAAGTGAAAGTTCGAATTTAAAAAAGTAAAAGTTCGAATATAAGAAATTAAAAGTACGAATTTAAAAAAGTGAAAGTTCGAATTTAAAAAGTAAAAGTTCGAATTTAAGAAATTAAAAGTTCGAATTTAAAAAGTAAAAGTTCGAATATAAGAAAGTAAAAGTCCGAATTTAAAAAAGTGAAAGTACGAATTTAAAAAAGTAAAAGTTCGAATATAAGGAATTAAAGGTACAAATTTAAAAAAGTAAAAGTTCGAATATACGAAATTAAAAGTACGAATTTAAAAAAGTGAAAGTTCGAATATAAGAAAGTAAAAGTACGAATTTAAAAAAGTGAAAGTTCGAATTTAAAAAAGTGAAAGTTCGAATTCAAAAAAGTGAAAGTTCGAATTTGAAAAAGTGAAAGTTCGAATTTAAAAAAGTGAAAGTTCGAATTTTAAAAAGTGAAAGTTCGAATTTAAGGTATTTAAGGTAAAAATTTGAAAAAAATGGCAAATTTTTACCAAAAATGGGAGTTTTTTTGGGAAAAAATCCCTTAAAAAGTGAAAGTGCGAATTTAAAAAGGTGAAAGTTCAAATTTAAAAAAGTGAAAGTCTAACTTAGAAAAAAGTGAAAGTTCGAATTTAAGAAAAAGTGAAAGTTCGAATTTAAAAAACTGAAAGTTTCATGTCACTTCTGGGCTTCGATAGGAAATGTGGCTAGAAACTAAATACATATCCTACTACCGGGTGTTGCATGAGATTTCAGTGTCACATCACTTGAACTTGTGGCTTCAAGTTTATGCGAAGAATAGCATTAAAAAATAAGCTGCAAATGAAACAAGTGGGCCTTATTTCAAAAGAAGAACTTCCTAGTTGGCGTATGATTTTTTTTAATTTTATTTTATGTTCAACCCTGGCCTTATCTCTGTTACTAGCCAGTTTACTATATAAAGAAAACGGTTCAGGCCCATGGCCTGACAATGGTGTAGAAGTGGCGAGGTTTTTTCCAGAGGCTGGTGTTGGAACGTTTTAGGGAAGAGATTGGCGAAAGACAGTATTTCTCTCCTCTCTCAAAACTTTAAGTAGGGCGAGGATTCGAGTTTGGGCCGGTTGTACTTTTTTCACACGTAGGCTACGAGCCTACAAAGTAAGATATAAGTGAAACGTCAAGTTCAGGAATAGTTTCATTTTATTTAACTAGTAGAAAAAGAGTGTTTATCATTTTTCTGTTATCGATAAAACATAAGGCTCGTTCCTTGTTGATCGTACAAGAAACGCACGAGTCTTACGAAATGAAACGCACGAGTCTCTTTTCTAATTTGTCAAAGTTCGCATCTGGAAATTCCAATATTACTGGCATTACCGGTTTTTCTCATCGATATACCAGTATTTGTTGTTCGTGATACCGCTGTACTCTACGTTTTGGTGACATGTCACCATAACTTTTAACAGAGCCACAAGACTGGCAAAGTTGCAATCTAGGCCTATTTTTTCCTGCTATCTAGAAGTAATGCTAATTAAAATATATGTAAACTGAACTCAAAAAATTAATTGCCACCAATCCTAAATAAATGAATAAAGTGAAAATAAATAATTTGAAAAGAAATTGCAACAAAATTCACTGCATAAAATCAACTACATGACTCGAACAGATTTTACAAAGCTGGGTAGATACTTCTCCCTACGTGGCCCTGTTGCAGTTTAAAAGGCTACATCCATCTCAAAATCAGATCAAAGTTTGATATCTTTGTTTGGTTTATTTTGTTTACAACCTAATTTATTTCTTTATTACATGCATCTGTTTAAATGGTGGGATTTTTCCTCCTTTAATTAACTTACTTTTATCTGTTCTTTATCCTCTCTAACAACAATTTCTGTGAAATTTTATCACTCTAAAGGTATTCCACGTGAAATAAGGGAGTAGCGCCACTAATCAGATAAAGTGTTTTTTCAGTACGAGGGACCCCGAGAGCACACAGCATATGAAATATATCAGACGTTTAGGTTTTAGAGAGAAAGGGACATTCAAGTATCAGGTAGAGACCATAAGGCACAAGTCTAAACAAGTTATAATGAAGTGGTGAAACCTGGCCATATTGCTGTTTTGCCTGCTACACAGTGACAGGTTTTTCAATTATTCATGTGGCTTTTTTCTATTGAAGCAGTACCATGATATTTCCTCGCAAAGCAACGTTCGCCATCTAGTCGGAACGTCCCTTCCATGTGGAATGTAGTTAAGATTTTTGGACGTTTAGGGCACAGCCAGCCCAGTCGGTACGGAGGGGTAGGCAGGGGCGTAGCCAGGAATTTTGCGAGGGGATGAAGCCCATAGACAGACTCTCAGCGCTCCCCGCCACCATGAGTTTGCGCGAAGCGTAAGAAAATTTTGGCCCAAAATGTCTCCCAGATCGCTGGAAATGGCACTTCCCAGGCCTGTTTACCGCATATAAATAGGGGAAACACTATCAATATTGTAAAAATGAACATTAAAAAATACCAAAAACAAGCTCAAGGGGCGGCTTTCCCCTTCGCCCCCCTCATTTTACATTACACAATTTTTTTCGACCCACTTATTTACTATAGGTTCTGACACCAAACCACTCTCCCGAGCCTATTTTCAAGACATTGTGGGACTAGTAAAAATGTTGAACAAAAAGATGAGAGTTTATTCAGTGGTCATCAGGGGTCATTTGAAGTCAAATTTCCTAACATTTGTTACACTTTCGTTAACAATGTGGATGTAGTTAGCATTAATAGCCCCAGGAGGTCATTTGAAGGTCATCGAGGTTCCCTTAACCCAGATTCACATACTATGCAAAATATTCAGACGATTAGTAAATTTCTACAATGGCTTGCACAGAACAGTAATGCCCACTTTCGGTGCTTGGACGGGGTACTCGAAAAAAATTAGGAAAACCGGGGGATAAGGGGCCAGTTGTGGGAAATGTGACCTTGGGTCCCAGCCTGGAAATTTGTGAAACCATGTTCATGCAGATTGTAGATATATCATTTGACAACCTTCAACTTAGATTGCTATATCGAAATCAAATTGATACATCTGTTTCCGAATTCAGCCTTTTTATCAAGACTTCTTCAGACAATGTTCTGAGGATGGTTACGCTATATTGATAAGTGATCCTAGTTTGTCTCACGATAAACTGTTCTGCTACCATTATATAAGTTATACCGCTCAACAGAGCATTATTTATTCGAAAATCAATCCGATTTTTTGCACACGTGTCCGATAAACACTGTCTGTCGAAGTGACGTCACGAAATAATTAGTTTACATTTCATTTTCGTAGTCCTCTGACAGGCGCGGCGCCACAGGGGGGCAGGGCAGGCATTTCCCCCCTATGGTTTTTCAACCCAAAAAATAAAATCGTCTAAAAAACGTTTTAAGACACATAATTTTGTAGGGGGTGGGGTGAGGTGTTACAGTATGTCGCCCATCTATCACAATATTAGTTAAATTGTTCGTTACAAAATACCTGAAACTTGCAATCCCCGCACGGATAACGTTTTCTGTTTTCTCCATTGTTTACGTGAACGCAGGTCAAGTATTACATAAACACTAATGCCATTATACATAACGCGCAAACAAAAAGAGCATAGGAACCGAGAGTAAAGCTAAAACAATGCAGCAGTATACCCTAACGACAAGTTATTGTGAGACCTTACACATATGGTGTCACAGAGCAAAAAGTTCTCCCTCTCTTGGAGAAAAGATGCATATCATTGCAAGTTACACCAAAAAATACAGACAGCTAATTTGTGCATCAGGGGATACGCCTGATCCATGAATCTCTCTCCAACCAAAACCCCGACCTACCCGTAACTCGGAATATATTTTGGTCCGGGGGAATCTTCGGTCTTTAGTGAACCTTCGACCAAGTGAACCTTTCGTCTATGGGTATTCCCCCCTGTCCGGATTATGTAATGTTTGGCAATCTCAAACATTTACTGTCTCTCCATTCCCAGCATGTGACCATTTAAAGTTTAGAACGTGAACTTATATATTGGGGGTATCATGAGTCAATCACTTAACGAACATTTTGACAATAAAAATATAAAAAACATTTAATAAAATGAATTAAACTTTGAAGTAATATTATATGTCTCCTTTATTGCATAAGCGTAGGAAGCGGGGGGCTGGGGGCCAAATCCCCCAGTCAAAAATCTGGGGGGGCTGAAGTATGCTTCTGCCCCCAATATCCAAGGCCAAAACCCCTTATTTGTCTCTTCAGTAAAAAATATAAAAAATTGCAGTAATTTTCCTTAAAATTTGCCCAAAATGTTGCACCAAATTGCATCCGAGGGCCCTCAAATACCCAAACATTTTCCAAAGGGGAGGGCGAACCCCTCCCCTTAGACCCCTCCCCAGGACAGCGATCCCAAACAAGGTTCAGCCCCCCCCCCCAGTCTCGAAAAACTACCTACGCCTATACCTTATTGTGCTTTATTTTGGTGTTGTCTCGACTGAGTAATCCATAGAAAACGAATTTTAAATAGAAGGTGCATGGCCGTACACAACACAATCTTTACTGTATGAAGAAATCTTGAGTCAATCAGAAAAAGAGCAAAGAAAAACAGGGCGATGCCACATGGGGCAGGGGACAACTGTCTCCTATCATTTGCAAGAAAAGGGGAAAGAGAGAAGGAAAAGAACAGGAAAAAAGAAAAGAAGAAAACGAAAGAGAAGAAGGGGAAGCGAAGGAGAAAGAAGAAAGGAGGGGGGTGGGGTAGGCATATATTTGATCCGTATAATTAGTCCAGAGCTTCCAGGAGGCCCTATTCCGGTGTCTGCAAGCCTTTAGATACCTTGTATAATGCATATAGGAAGCAACGTAAATATTCGTAATAGTTCGTGTTTCTGCCGACTCAACGCACGTATTTTTGAGTGAAAACATACCCATACATAAAAGGGGGTGGCTTCAGGAGGTTTGTTGACTACATACCCTTCTCTTAGACGACAAAGGCTACTGTCCTCTTTCACTGAACCAAAACTTAAAATTCAATAAATTATTAACACTTTTCAGCCATATATGATCAGCTCAAAAAATACCAATGACATCACAATTTTGCATCTAAGCAATCTTAAATTGATAAAAATTTCTCAAAGGGGAGGGGACACCCCCCCCCCCTTTAGACCAAAGATATCACCATTTTGCATCTAAGCAATCTTAATTAATAAAATAAAAAATTTCTCAAAGGGGAAGGGATATCCCTCCCCAGAAAAGCATCTTTCCCAAAAGAAAAATTAAAATTACTAAATTATAAACTTTCCAGCCGTATATGATCAGTTCAAAATATGTACCAAAGACATTATTTTGCATCTAAGCAACCTTAAATTAACAAAAAAATTTCCCAATAACACCCCCTCCCCTTAGACCCCTCCCCCAGGACGGCGATCACTCATCTCACGCTCCCCCCCCCCCTTATCGAAATACCCTGGCGCCGCCCCTGTCCTCTGATTCAAATCATATATTTACACATTTTGGCAAATTTTTGGCTCTTTCCGACCAGGGATGGAGCAGATTTTAACTAAAACTCACAAAAATCGGACCGCAATCCTATCCGAAATCTCTCTAGTGTGACCTGAGCTTTAAGCGCAGGTCACACTAGAGCGGTAGCGGTAGCGGTAACGGCAGCCGCAGCGGCAGCGGTAGCGGTAGCGGCAGGTCACACTAGCACCGGTATTAACAGCACAAAGTAGGCTATAATTATTATAACGTTTAGGACCTGTAATAATATGAGTACTTAAACGTGATATAGCATCCCCAGCAACGGGGTGTTGCTGGCAACTCTCTGCCCATACAAATTTAGGAATAGCCCTAGAGTTCTAAATAAAGTTGATAACTTCACTTTGGTTGATATTCAATCCATCAATTTCACTCTGGTTGATCAACAATGACTTGCACAGTCACATGCGTTAAGCTCACGCACACTGTGTGTGACAATGTTGCCTGGAGCAATTAAAACGCAGTTTAGGCTACATGTGTATTGGACAGGTGGTTAGGTTAAAAATGGAATTTGGAGGGGGGCTTGAAATTAGCTTACTAGGGAGAGTTGCTACTGTCTGGGGTGAGATTAGAGAGCCTTTGAAAACACGCTAGGAACTTTTGACATTTAGTGTTGTAGTGTTAACCAGAACATCATCCTTCTCGAACTTTTACCGTAGGGGCCCCGTTCCCACTGCTTGTGCCAGCTTTTTCTTCTTTGTTTCTTTTTACTTTGAGATTTTAATTCTTTAATGTTCATTTAATTTTCTGTTCTTTGCATGATGAGAAATCATGCAGACTCAATTAATCAAAGAACAACAAGTGTTTAGTTCCGTACACACTAGCCCAGTGGCGTATAACAAGTCTGCTCAACAATATCGAATTTGCTGTGAGCTATTGAATATAGGGGCCTTTGAAAGAAATGTCTACCGAAGGCATAGCGGAGGTGACCTCCATAACACTACTTATGGGGAGCGCCACCGTCAGTTGGCAGTTAAGGAAATGGTACTTCCCTGCAATCGCAAGTTGCCTTCACACACTTTTAATTTTCAAGTTCCACATTTTAGAAATTTTTATTTCCATAGGTTACGGAAAGGATGCATTGGGGATGATTTTTGGGTGCCAAGATTCTTAGATTTGTCTTACCATGTTTTTTTTTTTTTTTTTTTTTTTTTGTGTAAACATCTATTTTTCTGTGACAGATATACCACCCTGAACATAACACCAAAACCACTCTCGAGGAACTAGTGCTTATTTCCACCCTTTTGTACTTTAAAGTCTACAAAGGACTGCGATTTTTATTTCAAAGTAACATTTTTATTTGTTATAGTAAAATACGGGGCCTATGTAAACTTCCATTCAGTTTGAAGGGCGGGTCACAAAATACATCGGTTTTCAATCCGAAATCCGATTCGAATTTTTCTAAATCGGACCAATAGTTTTTATTCAGACTTTGTTCTAAGGATAGTCACGCTACATCGATAACTGATCCTAGTTTGTCTCACGATAAACTGTTCTGCTAACATTATATAACTTAAACCGCTCGAAAATCAATCCGATTTTTGCACGCGTGTCCGATAAACGCTGTCTGCCGATGTGACGTCACGAAATAATTAGTTTACATTTAATTTCGTAGTCCTCTGATGCAAATCATATATTTACAAAAGTTTGCAAAGTTTTGATTCCCTCCGACCAGAGATGGAGAAGACTGTAACTAAAAACTCACAAAAATCGGACCGTTATCCTAACCGAAATCGCTCTAGTGTGACCTGCGCTTAAATCCCTTATCTTAAGCAGGGCTGCAGAGATACAACCCACTCCTATACCTACTAAGCTGGCCTACAGCTGTTTTATTCTCCTGTCCATTGCTTTCGTAAACAGTGGTTACTGTTCCCGTAACTTCATTTCTATTTTGTTTTTACTTTTGTTGGAGTTTTTGACCATTTAATAGAATAGACCGGAGATTTTTGGATTTGAAAAAAATGTTACGGGAATAGTCCAGTTGCAAAATCAATGATGTTGCCATGATCGGTGAAGTTGGATTATGTAGCCTCCGAGCGAATAAGTTTTAATCAGTTATTGCAGAGGCGAAACTCAGGAAAAAGGTTCAAGCTTGGCGCCCCCTTTCCATCACCTTGGCGTAAAACGTCATTGTGGGCATAGAACTCACCCTAGTGTAATGACCAATTAAGATATGATAAGGGGTAATAGTTCAATTTTCTACAAGACAAGGCATTTGGAATACTAAATTTTCTTCCATACTGGCGTCCCATACAAGGTATTCAATTTGTTCTTTTGAATGCTGCTGTCTGATAGTTATGGTATTTGGAATATTTGCTACATTTTCTATAATTTTGAGCATTTGGCATGCCGAATTTTCTACCCTACCAGCAGCCAAGTCATGGTACACGAGTAGGTGGGACACGAGTAGGTCTGTGAAAGCATGGGTAAGAAAGTGTGAGAGAAAGGATAGAAATTTACCGACAAAAGCACAAATAAACACCGCTAACAGGTCAGCAGGTCGTTTCAGAAAGAAAAGGTGAAATGTTCAACTACATGTTGATCAAACCATGCAGTTGTTAGGACACGGATCCCAGATCAAACTGATGGTATGGTTGACAGGTGTACAGTGTAGCAGTCGGAATTTTCTGGCTTATGCCCGATTTAGTAGTGAAATTCCACATCCTCCATAGCCGTCCCACAGTCACCAGGCCCGAGGTAAAAACAAAGTTGGCTAGTTACCAAGTCCGCCCGAAGACACCCCGGTCCGATGGGCAACCTCCTTCGTTAGCTGGGCAACCAATTTTAAAGGCAATCAGGCCCTAGCTATGTCCCTGTTTTTATCGAATACACTGTGAACAGTGGCGTAGCTATGGGGTGGCATGAGGGGGCACGTGCCCCCACGTCAAAGCCGTGCCACCCCAGGTGCCCCCTGTGGAAAATTTTGGAATGTACATGTTTATATATATATATATATATATATATATATTAGTCCTATAGAGACGGAGAGAATTCAAAAATTGTGCCCCCCAGGTAAGGTACGTGACCCCCCAGTTCCTCCTGCTCAAAAAATCCTGGCTACGCCACTGACTGTGAACATGATAGCTTGTCCTGTCAGCAGACTGGCATGAAGTATAACCAAAAGGTATTGAATCAGGGTAAATGAAAAAGGTGTTAAAGCATGAAGACACCACCTCCATGTTTGAAGTAAACAGCTCCATTGTGGTCCAGAGATATTTCATAATTTTACACCTAACAAACCGGGATTTATAGGTACAGAAACGATAGTCAAATAGTGATCCAGCAACTTTTGTTCTGTGAAAAGAAAGCTTTTCATGGAAAGAATTTGACTGCTTGATAGAGGTCATGAATAATTTTGTTGGCAAGGAGGTGATTGATACGAAATCTTTATACAAAACCATTCCATGGCAGAACATATATTTTGCGCAATATTATGTATATACTTAATTTACCGAGTCCAGGCCTGATGTAGCATTTCCCGGGAATTTGACATGTGTAAAGCGCCGCGCTAACATTTTCAAACACATCTAGAAGAATCTTGAATGACAAAAGTGATCAACTTTCAGGACGTCTAGCCTCTATAGAGGGATTTCATGTGACGTCACTCGAGTGGGATTCCCAAGCACTGAAGGAAAAAACCATAGAAATAAAAGTAAGGGAGAATGACGTCAGCCGATCTGGACTGAAGCCATCGATTTGGCCAGTCTGTACGGCAACAGAGCACCGGCGCGTAATACAAATATCACGTCATTGCTTTTGCCTCAAGTATTGGCAAAGAAACTACAAGTTTTCAAGTTAGGAGTATAAAACAAAATACTTAAGGCACCATGACTTATTTCTGTTGTGAAAATTACTCCAAATCTTTCGAAAAATGCATAAAATAAGCTATAACTTCTGCAGCAGAATGCACACTGTACGTACGGAGAGACATCAATCAACCGGTCTTTTGCCGTACAACGAAAGCGCCCTCACATTTTTCGTGGCTTCACCGGTTAAACATGCATGGATGCATTGTGTTAGCGTTCTCCCTTACTTTTATTTCTATGGACAAAACACACACGCAGAAAGCGTATTTACGGCACACGTTCACGGCATAACCATAAGTGCTACTGTGACACAATGGACGCGTGCCCTTCGAAACCACTAGAGACGCGCAATCTTGCCCTTCAAAACCAAAGAGACACGCGATCACGTGACACGGTGAAACCCTCCCGCGTCACAGTGTAAGCGCATCTTATCAACTCTTTTGTCATCGGTCATGTTTTTAATTGTAAACATAAATGAGTCTGTAGGCCTTATGCATTGACGTCATACTTACGTCATTTTGGAGGAAAACAATGAAGCACACCTGCACGAAAGCGTAGATTTCGCACTAGCGTGTAGTAGACTTACCGTACGCGCATATAAGATTGGTTGACAAATCAGCTGTCTGCATTTGTTGGTGTAACTTGCAATGATACGCACTTTCCTCCAAACGAGGGAGCACTTACTGCTCTGTGACATCATATGCATAAGGTCTATAAGACCATTTCACGAAAACGTCACTGAATGTACTGGTTGGCAAAAACATGCGCAGGAACATATGCGTCCATGTTAGGTTTTTCGAGTGTAAACACTCAAGCTATTGCTCCCAGAAAGTGGACGAATTAGAATCTAGTTTTCATTGTGACGACAGTGAAAGTGAGCCTTATCAATTCTTTTACCAACCATCGTGACCTCATTTGTTTGTGAACTTGAATGAGTCTATAGACCTTATGCATTGACATCACACTGACGTCATTTTGGAGGAAAAAAATGAAGCACACGTGCACGAACGGCGTAGATTTAGCACGCGCGTGTAGTAGACTTTCGCGCGTAACCCCTGGTGCTCAAACCAGCGGTCTACATTGTTGGTGTAACTTGCAATGATACGCCATTTTCCTCCATGCGAGGGAGCAGTTTCTGCTCTGTGACATCATATGCATAAGGTCTATTAGCCCATTCACGGTTATGTCACTGTAGGAACTGGTTGGCATAAAACATGCGCAAGAACATATGCGTGCATGTTAGGTTTTTCGCGTGTAAACGCTGGCGATGTTGCATGCAGAAAGTGGACGAATTAGAATCTACTTTTCATTGTGATGACAATGTAAGTGCGCCTGTCAATCGGCCGTGACGTCAATTGTTTGTAAACACTTGAATGTGTCTATAGAGGGATTTCATGTGACATCACTCAAGTGGGATTCCCAGTCACTGAGGGGCAAAACACACACGCAGTAAGCGTATTTACAGCACACGCGCACGGCATAACCATAGATACTCTGATACAATGGACGTTCCCTCTTCAAAACCGCTCGAGACGCGCGATCTTGCCCTTCAAAACCAAAAAGACACGCGATCACGTGACACCGATCAGTTAGAGAAATCCTAAGCTTTGACTGTTGACTGTCATTTATTTACCACTTTTCGGGCGCTTTCTACGGTTTCTCTGTCGCTGTAAGATGCCAATATGCGCCAATTACACCGAAGAAAAGATATCAATGGTCTCAGGATCGGAACTTTAAATGCGAGAGGACTAAAAACGGAGATAAAATTGAACAATATTGCTGCTGATATGGAGTCGTTCAAAATCGACGCGCTAGAAATTCAAGAGACGCATATGGCAGGAAGATGGATTTTATCAACAACTACTAATGGAAATAAGTTTCATTTATTTTACGGGGGAATCACAGAAGAAGATCGTTCAGGAATCGGAGGAGTTGGTATAATGGTAAGAGATAGGATCAAGGCGGAATTCAAAGAGGTAAGCGACAGAATTTGTATGTTAACAATGTAAGCATCGAGTGACAAGCGTAGGCCCCCCAGGCAAGTCAATAATATTAACCGAAATAGCGAGAGGAAAAATACTCTCATCTCCGCTTATGCCTCAACGCTTCTAACTAGTGAACGGTGCCCAGACATCAGAGAAAATTTCTATAATACTCTAGAAAGTATCATAAATCGCATCAGCAAGAGGGACTTACTCTTTATCGCGGGGGATTTCAATGCAAAAACAGGATCCGAGCATACTAATAACCCAAACGTCATTGGGAGATACGGTAAAGGAAACTCAACTCAAACGGAGAACACCTCATTGGGCTAGCCAGCAGGCAGGGCCTCGTACTAGCAAACACTCTAATCGATCATAAGCAGGCTCATAGGACGACCTGGGAGAGGCCTGACACAAACAACCATATTAGGAACCAGATAGACTACATAATGATGAGGCAGGAACACAGAATTTTTTTGAACGATACCAGATCGTATGCTGGCATTTTAACCTTCTCGGACCACCGACTAGTACTGGCTTAGCCAGGGATCCACCTGGCAACTCCCTGGCTAAGCTTAGTCTTAACTGGCACCGAAAACACACAAAGACTGAGCAGAAGAAAAGAAAACTCGACCTTGACAGGTTGAAAGTTGCGGATATTAGACTTGAATATATGAAGAAAGTGTAAAAAGGAAGATGGAAACAACACACAGGCCTACCGCGGACGTACAGGAAAAATGGAACACTATCACAACTGCCTGCAGGGAAGCATCGGTGGAGGTTTTGGGTTATAAGGGAAAACCAGAAAGCCCAAAGGCTTAGTGATTCCTTGCCAAATGGGGATGCTTTGTTGCACTGAGGTTTATCCTTCAAATTCACAAGTATTACAAGTATCTAACACCCGTCTTGAAATATCATGTTTTTCAATGCATTTGGTATTAACTTCTGATGACTTCAAATGACCTCTGACCTCCAATGGATCTTGGATCTTGAAAATTCTTGGGAAATTTGCTTTTTGACCTCTGGTGACCCCAGATGACAATCTTGGGAATTCTTGGGAAATTTTACTTTTTGACCCTTAGTGACCCCAGACGATGATCTTGGGAATTCTTGAGGAATTTTGCTTTCTGACCTTTAGTGACCCCAAATGACACTTGGGAATTCTTGCTTTATTACGTCTGGTGACCCCATGACAATCTTGGAAATTGTTGGAAAATTTTGTCTTTTGACTTGTAGTAACCCCATATGACAATCTTGGGAATTCTTGGGAAATTTTGCTTTTTGACCTCTGGTGACGCCATATGACGATCTTGGGAATTCTTAGGAAATTTTGTTTTTTGACCTCCAGTGACCTCAGATGAACTTTGACCTCTACCAGAAACAATTGGGTTCTTTCTCTCAAGATGACAAATCAATATACCATGTATGAAAAGTGTCCTTCATTCCTACCTTGAGATATCGTGATTACAAGGTTTTCAGTCTTTGAGCTCCAGACACCTCAAATGAACTTTGACCTTCACCAAAAACAATAGGGCTCTTCCTCTCCACATGACAATTCTGCACACTAAATATGAAGTGTCTATCATTGCTATCTTGAGATATCGTTATTACAAGCGATTAACAAGCTTTTCGCAGCTTTACCTCCGGTGACCTCAGATGACCTTTGACCTCTACCGCAAACAATAGGGTTCTTCTCAACATGACAAATCTATATACCAAATATGTAAAGTGTCGGTCATTGCCATCTTGAGATACCGAGTTTACAAGCCATTTATGAGGCTTTTGCAGTTTAACCTCCGGTGACCTCAGATGACCACTGACCTCTACAAAAACAGTAGCATTCTTCCTCTTGACATGACAAATCTGTATACCAAATATGAAAAGTGTCCTTCACTCCTATTTTGAGAAATCATGATTACAAGGTTTTCAGTCTTTTACTTCTGGTGACCTCAAATGAACTTTGACCTTTACCAAAAACAATAGGGTTCTTCCTCTCAACATGACAAATCTGTATACCAAATATGAAAAGTGTCGGTCACTGCTACCTTGAGATACCGTGTTTACAAGCCATTTACGAGGTTTTCGCAGCTTAACCTCCAGTGACCTCAGATGACCTTTGACCTTTACCAAAAACAATAGGGTTCTTCCTCTCAACATGATAAATCTATATACCAAATATGAAAAGTGTCGGTCATTGCTATCTTGAGATATCGTGTTTACAAGCCATTTACGAGGTTTTCGCAGCTTAACCTCCAGTGAACTCAGATGACCTTTGACCTCTACCAATATCAATAGGGTTCTTCCTCTTGACATGACAAATCTGTATACCAAATATGAAAAGTGTCAGTCATTGCTTTCTTAAGATATTGTGTTTACAAGCTGTTTATAAGGTTTTCGCAGCTTCACCTCCAGTGACCTCAAATGACCTTTGACCTTTACCAAAAACAATAGGGTTCTTCCTCTCAAAATGATAAATTTATATACCAAATATGAAAAGTGTCGGCCATTGCTATCTTGAGATATCGTGTTTACAAGCCATTTATGAGGTATTCCCAGCTTAACCTCCGGTGACCTCAGATGACCTTTGACCTCTACCAAAATCAATAGGGTTCTTCCTCTTGACATGACAAATCTGTATACCAAATGTGAAAAGTGTCGGTCATTGCTATCTTGAGATATCGTGTTTACAAGGTTTTCAGTTTTTGACCTCTGGTGACCTCAAATGACCTTTGACCTCCACCAAAAACAATAGGGTTCTTTCTCTCAACATGACTAATCTATATACCAAATATGAAAAGTGTCGGTCATTGCTAACTGGAGATATCGTGTTTACAAGCTAAGCGTCACATACACACACATACACACATACACACACACATACACACACACATACGCACACACACACACACACACACACACACACACACACACACACGACATCACCATCGCATAGATTCCTTGCCTGCCTTCGGCAAGGAATAAAAAAAAACGACATGAAAAGGGCGATCCATAATCCAGAGGTACAGACTCTCTCCGAAGAGCAAAAATGGTTGAGAGAGAAATATAACTCTGCCACCACTGTAGACCAAAGAGAATCTTTTAGAGTTCAAAGAAACCAGAAAATGAGAGAATTGAAAATCAAACTCCGGGAGCTGAAAAATGAGAAATTATTGGCAGGCATCGATGATTTAGAAGCGTGTAAGGATGACTCTACTAAAATGTACAAGGCGATACGCAAATCAGTCAGAAACAAACCGAAGCAAGACGTAGTTATAGATACTGGGAGTGGAATCACTGTCAACGATGAGGAATCTATACTGATCATAAGTGACTGGTTTGAGAAAGCTTTCAACGCTGACAACCAAAACGTGTTTCCAGATGTTACTACTACTGAAATGGAGACCCTCCTCTCTGCAGGTGAGGTAAAACTAGCTGTCAATTCCATCAAGAATGATAAAAGTGCCGGGATGGATTATATCGTAGCAGAACAACTGAAATACGGTCCGAAAATTGTCATGGATGGGATAGCAGACATATTTAACACCATTGCCAGAACAGGAACCTATCCAGAAGAAATCAAGGGGGGTATTCTTATACCGCTACCAAAACCAGGGAAGAAGAAAGGACCACCAGGTAATCTTCGGCCTATAATCCTCCTGAGCGTACTTCGCAAAATACTAGCTATCTGCATGATAAAACGAATCTATTCGAGGTTGAATGACAACATCCCAATTACCCAAGCTGCTTATAGGGGTGGTCGCAGCACCACGGAACTCATTTTCACAGTGAAAACTCTAGCCGAAAAGGCTGTTACTTCCAGCTCTTATGAGATAACAGTTTTGTTGCTTGACATGAGCAAGGCTTTTGATAAAGTTGATCGTGGGAAACTCACTGAAGACTTAAAAGTCGTATTAAATGACGACGAACTTCGTATATTCGCAGTGCTTATGAAGGACGTAAAGTTACGCGTTAGACTGGGGAACACTTTGGGCTGAACATTTACTACTAATACTGGGGTTCCCCAAGGAGACTGTTTGAGTCCAGTGCTATTCACACTCTATCTAGCGAAGGCACTAAAGGGAGACATCGTGGACCATAACTACGCAAAGCAAGGAACTTACGAAAACATCGACCCGCCAATCATGATCGAACATTCATACTCAAAACCTCCACACCTACAGCCCATTTTGATCGACCAACAGTACGCTGATGACATAGGTTGGGTCACAACTGCAAAGTATAAAACTGATCACATAAAAGAACAGGTCCCTTCGAAACTGAAGATCAGAGGACTACTAATCAACGACTCAAAAACAGAGGAATACGTTATCAAAAGAGGAGGAAGTGAAGACTGGAAACAATGTAAGTACGTCGGCAGCCTCATTGATACAGATCAAGATATAAAGCGGAGAAAACAATTGGCAATGGCCTCCTACACACAATATCGCTCAATCCTAACTAGCAAGAAAATTGAATTGAAGACTAGGATCAGGCTATTCGATGCTTATATCTCCAGTATTTTCCTGTACAACAGCGAAGTGGAGTTTAACTAAAACCCAGGAACATGCAATTGATGTATTCCAACGAAGTCTATTGAGAGGAATGCTAAGATTCAGTTGGCCATACACCTTGAGTAACGATGTCTTGTACGAACACACAGGAGCCAAACTATGGAGCGAGAACATCACCATGAGAAGAATGAAATAGGTCGGTCATCTCATGAGACTGCCAGCCGAAACACCAGCCAGGCAAGCTCTACAAGAATCGCTACGTCCTACCAGAAGACCGAGAGGGAGACCGATAACAACTTGGTGCAGTAGAGTCAACAGCGACCTCAGAAACATTAGACCGGATCTACATCTTGGTTCGGACTCTTCGGCAGAACTTACAAGTGACAGAAGGATGTGGAGAGCGATCATAAGCGGTAATGCGCAGTGCCGACAAACGGCGGAATAGCGTTTCAGACGACGGCGAGCTAAAGCGTAGGATTTCTGTGAGAGGTTTTTCACTGACCTCACCTCGTTCGCGCGCCTATTTTAACGACCAGGCGCCCAGTGTATAACAATCGTAACTCAGATCCTGCAGTCTTTCGTGCATGAGCAGTGACGGCCAGTATGCCAAATTAAACGCGCTGACGTCACGTGCAAAACCTCTATAGACCTTATGCATTGACATCACACTAACGTCATTTTGGGTGAATACAATGAAGCACACGTGCACGAAAGGCGTGGATTTCGCCTCACGTGTAGTAGTTTTACGCGCGTATACGATTGGTTGACAAATCAGCTGTCTGCATTTATTGTTGTAACTTGCAATGATACGCGCCTTTCCTCCATTTTCCTCCAAAAGAGGGAGCACTTTCTCCTTTGTGACTGTCACGAAGTGACCGAGTTTGTTTTGCATTGTGTAAGGCCATGAACGGTAGGGTATGAATATTCATGGCAGATAACCTATTTGTCATCTTGCGAGGGAGATTATTGTGTGTATGGAATGTACAGGGGTAAAAGGACCCAAAGGATAATCTGTGAAGGCATGTGCAGCCCTCTGTTAGGCAAAGTTTAATGCAAATTAGAAAGTCTCCTGTGAGAGACATTATGGTAGAGAACTTGAGAGAGAGAGAAGTCAGAGATAGACAAGGAAGCAGATTTTGTAAGCTTTCCGGGCAGAGCAGTACCCATATATCAGGCCTTATGAAAGTACTCAGGCAAAGGCAAGTGGGAGCAGACTGTACCTGAGCCGAGAATTTTGATAGGCAGCTGTAAAAAGGATGAGACCGCTGCATTTTTCGATATCATGAATCGTGAACCTACCGTCCGTAAGTTACGTTTTCTTATAATACATAATGGGAGATCAGATTCTAGGTATGGAGTTAAAGTGATGCCGTGAGATTGCAAAAAGTAAAAAACATTAAAAAATCGAGTTTAAAATTTCAGTGATTCCTTTGAGTGACCCATATGAACAGTAAGGGAGAAAAAATAAGGCCTGTTGTGCGAATTCCGGCAACAGCCTTAAAATTTTCGTAAAAATAACGACTAAACTCGAGGAAATCAAAAATGTGCTGCGGACAAACACTATTCAGTCTCCTAACGAACATCAGTTGAGCGGACCAATGAGAACGAAGTACTAATGCATATTCACTAGGCGTAAACAGCTGATCGATTTAGCACAACAACACAAGTGAACAAGACGCATGGTGTGTGTGGATCTTGAAGAGGTAACGGTGATATTGCAATGTACAAAGTGCATGGTAATACCACTACACCGTTTTACTGTAGTGGCCTAACTTAGGCTATAGTATACTGGCTCAGTGGTACCTCTGTGTAAATTAAGCCTAATTTAGGCTACCGTTAGATGCTCTGCCTTTATGTGCACTTACCATCGTCTTTGACGTTCTTACTCATGGCGATAGTATTGGTGTAACTTTCGTTGTAAACCTGTAACGTCCAAATTCAAATCGGTACTGTAACGCGTACCAACGAGTGAAAGACTGTGGCCTGTACTACGTAGTATTGAGGAAGCTACACTGAGTGTATACTAAGTAAGTGTTATGAAGCAATTACGCAAGAACATGCATTCTCTGGTCGTGAGACTGCTATAGCAGGGAGTTGTTATTACTCCCTGGTTATAGTAGAGATCAGTGGTCGTGAGCGAACAGCTGTAGGCTACCGTAGAGCAGGGAGTTGTTATTTGGAAATAACAACTCCCTGCGAGAGCTAGTCAGGCTGGAGTAGTATGGTACGTCTTTTTTAACTTGGTGACACCTCAATAACATTGCATATTCAACATCAGGTTCGTTGTAGGCGTGGTTTAATGCCGTATAATAAGGACCGTTTTTTGAAAAAGGCCTTCAAAAATTTACCGATTTTATGCTGTTTAGGTTACTTCCCGAGATTATCACTATCATTTTGAGCTTTCAAATTGTATTCTTCAACTCTGTAAAGCACTCGTGGCATTTTTAAGAATAAAGAAAGACATAAGAAGAAGCAAAATCTTATGTTTTTCCTTTTTGCAAACTCACGGCATCACTTTAAGTAAAATTATCAAGGAAGTGTGGGCTGGAAAGTCCGAAAAGGGTTATGATATCTATTGATTCATTTTAGGGGTTTCTCGAGGAAAGCATGAAAGTGTTAAATAGAAAACGCAATAAAATTGTCAGATGGAGTTCAGCAAAGGAAGGAGGAGTATGTAGATAGTCGAGGGGACTAAACAGGACAAGTGAATGGTAAAGGACTGTATTGTAAAGGAGTTTGGTGACTAAATTGCAATGGTAAAATTATGATTTATAGTGACTAGATTATGGTGGTAAAATTAGGTGAAAGTACAGGTCACTAGTCTTTGTTTTTATTTGTTTTTTATTAAACTAGATGGCCTTAAAAGAACGGTTTTCAAGGGACTGAGGTCAGCAAGTGACGTATCACCAATATAGTTACCGTGTGTCAAATATTGGGGGCAACAGAGAAACGATTACACTGGTATTAAAGGAAGAAAAAAAATTGTGATTAAAACTGAATCTGAGAATGAATGTACAGAGAACTGAACTGTGAGAGTGAAGTTTTGGCGGCAGATGCTTATAAAAACAGACAATATGTAGACATGTATAAAAAGCCTTTTGAAGTTGACAGCCGGTATTAATAAACTTGTGTATACGTTCACAAAAGGAATGCATTTTGGTCTTCCATCTGGGTGTACTTGACGTCACAATTATTTCGACGAGGCCAAAAATAAAACATTGTGACAGTGACACCATATGAATAAGGTCTATAGATAGTTCTCACGTGACGTCATAGGAGCTTTTCACGTGTATTATTTCAAACATGTCTGAGGGCAAATCCGGCATGTGTATACAGGCCTACCCTCAGACATGGCGGTTGCTGTGACGTCACTGAGAACTATCTATAGAGAGCTTTCACCAAAGGTCAAAGGGTCAAATTCACTGAACGCACTGGTTGTTCTGGAGGTCATGCACCACATTGATTTACTACATACCTAGCGTCCGCGTGTGCTCCATTTCCTCCAGAACGCCCGCGGTTGCGTTAGTTGATTTTTGCACTCGTGAAACCTTTCTATAAACCTTTTGCATATGATGTCCTAGAACAGAATGTGCTCCCTAGTTTGGAGTTAGAGTTAGATGCGGTTTTACGGCTCAGTTTCTAACCAATTGGTTTATGTCGGGCCGGCCACGGCCTTCTTTCCAGTTGTGGCTTACTGGCTTGTTTTCCCTAAGCACAATGTCAATAGGTTCCATTTTAAATCTCTGGAGGAGAAGCGAGTATCATTGATTTGTCAGTCAATCGTATACGCGCGTAAGTCTACCGTACTACACACGCGCGTGCGGGATCTACGCCGTTCGTGCACGTGCGCTTCATTCTTTTCCTCCAAACTAACGTAGCGGTGACGTTTATGTATGAGGTCTATAGACGTTATTTTGGACGACAAACTTTGTGCACGCTCAAGACCTGCACTGTGTACACACAGTATCGGCCAAAGCGTGAAATAATTTGTTCCTCTTCTTTCAAAGATTATTTTCCTAAATAAACTATTAACAATCGATCTTACTTAAGTGTACGAGTAGACATGCGTGTGGTTCATAGAAATAAAAGTAAAGGATAACGGTGACACAATGCATCCCTGCATGATTAACCGGTGAAGCCACGAAAAATGTGAGGGCGCTTGTACGGCAAAAGACCGGTTGATTGGTGTGTCTCCGCACGTACAGTGTGCATTCTGCTGCAGAAGGTATAGCTTATTTTATCCGTTTTTCGAAAGATTAGGAGTAATTTTTCACAACAGGAATAAGTCATGGTGCCTAAAGTATTTTGTTTTATACCCCTAACTTGAAAACTTGTAGTTTCTTTGCCAATACTTGGGGCAAAAGCAATGCCGTGATATTTGTATTAGGCGCCGGTGCTCTTTTGCCGTACAGCCTAGCCAAATCAATGGCTTCAGTCCAGATCGGCAGACTTCATTCTCCCTTACTTTAATTTCTATGGTGTGGCTACGTCTGTTTAGTTTAATCAGGGAGCTGTTATTTGGAACAGCTCCCTGGTTTAATGCTTCGTTAAGATCACAATGAAAAATCTTATCGTAGTACCTTTAGTCGGTCACCGGATATGAGGTGAGCACAAGGCAATTTAGTATGTGGACTCCCTACTTCAATATTTCTTTTGAACGGTATTCAGCTCTACGTTGTACATTTGTTGGGACATCGATAATAAAACTGTTGGCCCTCTGATTTTCCTTGAAGATTTGGCAACAAACATTCGCTATCGCCAAGGAAATATTTTGTTCTTAACATGAAATGCACCATGAAATGGTACAGGTTTTGATGCGAGTCGCTTCAATGGTACCGCGCGATAAATAAGAGAGAATAATTATGCTCTTCAGGACAAAATTCCCAAACTTCACATAGCATTGTTTCGACCTAGAGTCGGAGGGGATTGGTACTATTTCATAAAGACTGAAATATGGAAGGAGAGACAACGAAACAGCGAAAATTTTCGGTTCCCATGGAAAAATCTACCCTTTTCGAGAGCAAAAACAGGAAAAACGTCTAGACTAACTGGGACACACTTAAGCATACGCAGTGTCTGTAAAGAATAAAGTTCCTAGGTAGTACACTGTTTTTAATGCAGACACTCATTGCCCATCACAATAAACCTTTTCGCAATTTTGACAACGCAGGCGCACATCTTGAGAACTGGGCAAAATAATGACAATGATGAACAACACATGCCAAGAAACAGTTTTTTTTTTACTGTTAGAAGAGATTTACATCATTCCTTTATAGATCAAACCTCAGTGTGAACTTCACAGAGCAATTGTTGCGACCTGGAGTCGGAGGGATCGGTACTATCTCATATAGACTGAACTATGGAAGGAGAGACGAAGAAGCAGCGAAAATTTTGGGTTCCAGTCGAAAAATCTACCCTTTTCGAGAGCAAAAACAGGAAAAACGTGGGAGTGACTTGATCACCGTCTAGAATAACTGGGACAGTGGCGCTCCACCATTACAGAAAATCACAATTTGGCCAAAAGGTGAACCCTCTGCATAAAGTGCCTAAAATTTTTGGTTAGGTTGATTTATACCCAACCTAAAAGACTAGTGGATCCTTTGTATAATGTATGGTGTAGAGCTTGGATTGAAGACTACATTGTGCAAAAATGGTCAAAATTGCTCTTGTAGTTTTTGATTTTGAGGCTTTGGAAGAAAGCGGAGCCTTCCATATCTTCAGATCTTACTTCGTTGTGTGGCAGGACGGATCACAATTTTTAAATTCATGCGCCTCTAGCTCAAAATTTCAATGGTCATGCTATAAAAACTTTGGTGTGCCAGCAATCTCCAAATCGAGAGCTTCGCGGTGATGTGTGGATTGAAAACTCTGACAAGAAATAAGAGGCTAAAGAACAAGCCCAGTTTAGTGTGTAAGTCAATGGCAGAAATTAATGGTGGAACGCCACCTGTAAAGAATAAAGTTCCTAGGTAGTACTGTACACTATTTTTAAAGGCAGACACTCATTGCCCATCACAATAAGCCTTTTTGCAATTTTGACTGCGTAGGCGCATCTTGAGAACTTGGGATAAACCATGACACCGCTGAACAACACATGCCAAGAAACAGTGTATTTTTGACTGTTAGAAGAGATTCACATCATCCCTTTATAGACAAAACGGAGTGTGAAAGAACGGTTCTCATCTGTGGTTTTATGTCTTGAACGGCATGAAAGTCGTCTTCCTGATCTTAAAAATTTCCTTATCTATCACAAATTACCGTGAGTGCATTTCGCGTGTTATGTGTGCTAAGCGTAGTTTGTTTATCTTCCATGCATCCCACAATTCCTTGCGGCAATCGTAATTGCAAAAAAGCTTATTGGTGACTGCTTTTTGTTGGGCACAGAAGTAGTCAAATGTTAACTATGCACTGGAAATGTAACCCATCCTGATTGGACAATCAAAAGGCAGAGCAGTTAAATGGGAAGTGTAGTCCACGTTGCAGACAGAGTACTCAGATTACCACGAAGAGGCTGTAAAGTATTTTAGTATTACACACTACCTTTATTTGCAAATTAATTTGCATACCTGTTCCTGGAAGGAGGGTGCCAAGGAGGAGTGACTGAGAATAAAGTTAATTGGAAGACTTGAGAGAGTTTTAACTGTCTGTGACGACGAAATTTTCTCTTTACGATCCGCATACTGTTAAGGGAATATAACACCTTACGCTTGACATTTATTATAAAAATTAACATGGAATTAAGTTTAACCTGTTTCCCCAGTCCTCCCCTGTACACAGTTAGCAGTTGAGCAATGCTCATTCAAAGCTTCTTGACCCCTCAAACAGCCCCCCCCCCCATCCCCACTCGTCCTACATGCACTTTAGAAATCCTGGTGGTACCACTGTTCAAGAAGGGGAACTCACGGCAAAGTAAATTTTATATGTCAGTTCTGACTCTTTGTGCCAATAAGATTTTGTGGAAGCCTTTCACACTACAATGTGGTGTAACTTTGTTAAATATCTTCAACTAAAAGTTCATCTGGAAAACTGGAAATATAGTCAAACCTGTCTTTGATAATTTAAAGCTGTTACCTAATCGTTAATGGGATTTTCATCACAATTCCCCAAACTGAAATTGTTTTGACAGTTTTAAAGAACTGTAATAGGTCGCTCCTATCTTTTGTAGTTTCTTGTTGTGTACGTGGCACGTGAGTTGTTATCGTGTTTGATTTAACTCACTGTTTCAATGCAAACTTGTCCTATTAATAAGGGAAAATTGTACCCAAAACTCATTTAATAATGTTGAATTGATCTCTGTGATACTATGTTTTGTGATAATGACAGTTCACCATGGGTGTAACTTTTAATTTTCCAGTTCAATTGGCAAATTCAATGAATAAATGACGCTCTTACAATTTTACTTTTTTTAATCAAACATAACTTTCAACACAGTCATTTTATTAAGTAAATATAACATAACAATAGGAACCTTTCCTTAAAGAACGCTTGGCTATTTTATTCTATTTGCTCGTCACTAAATGAATACTGTGGCTTGGGTGTAACCTAAATAGGTGTCAGATTAGTGCAAAATCACACATGTTAACGGATGCGCGGTTATACATGTTCAGTGTTAGGTCTGTAGGGTGTAATGTAAATTGTGTGTTGTACATTATGTATAAAGCAAGAAGCCACATTTGAGCTAGGCACTTGCATCAGGACTGAGTGACATTAGGCTCCTTCGCAACTTAAACTAGGCGCGACGCGATCCGATACGATAAAAATAGTTGAAAACGATGTAAGTAATTAGACCCTTTCACACAAGCGCGATACGACGCGACGAGATATGATGCCATAATATTGAGTTGAAAATTTGTCAACTTTCATCCACCTGTCGCTGAGCAATATTTTGTGTGACCAATGAGGAGACAGAATCGCTATTTTGTTAGATCATGTGACTAATCGGTCATTGAAATATCGCTGAGCGACGAAGGAAAAGTCGCCTATAGTGTGAAAAGGCTGGAGACATTTTTGTCGTGTTGTATCGTTTCGTTTGGGCCCTTCATTTGACCCTCGCTCCACTTCTCCTGTAAAGCCCACTCTATCCATTTTTACAACCAGAATCGTGCATGTGCCTTTAGACAGCATATCCAAAATTCGGCTTAAGTCCGATGGAATTCGCCATAGGGGAAAACTTACATCATCATCATTTTAAGTTTTTGCAATTGTGTATGGAAAGTCAAAAAGATTCTCAGAACAAGTGCACATGCCACTAAATAACATTTTTAATGAATATCTCGTGCCTCTGGTAAATGGTAGTTTCAAAAATATCAGGAGCTGTCCTTTGAACAAAAGACTCCACGTACAAATTTCCAATATCATCAGGCATAAAGTAACGAAGAATGCACCGGAATCTCCTCTGGAACTTTCTTTACTTTCGAGTTCCCCGTAACCAGGGGATTCAGAAACCCCCCACCAGCAAAACCACCATTTGTCTTGAGCGAGCCTCCCCTTCTTCGTAGGGATGTGTGTAGGGGTTATCATCTAAAATGGGGCAGATGAATTGTTCTCAAGGAGATGAAAAAATGAGGTAAACAACTTGTATAGTATTAATAGGCATATCTGAGGAAACATGGGCAATGAACTACAATGAACTTAGTGTCTTTTCCTTACACTCTTGTCTATTTTCATGTTCTTTCATGTTTTGTTCAGCGGATTAGATAACTGTTGGTTGATAGTGCACTTTATTAAATCAGTAATACGAATAATGAACTGCCAAACGAAGCAAAAGTAAACACAATAAGACAAAAGAGCCTTTATTTTGTACCCCGCTTGATGGCAGGCATTTTAAATCTTAATCAAGACAGAATTCCATTCCCTCTCCAGTCTTAAAAAAAGCGTGATTCGAACGTGGATCAGGGTTCAGACGAACCGCCCCATTCCAGCAGGCCTTTGTGTCACATCAGCGACCCCCCTTGCTTACCAACCTTATCACCTACCCTCTCTGGATATATAGACTATTCTTGGGGAAAATTCTGTTACAGAAGTGCTCTTTAAATGCGTAGAGAGTAACAACGACGGACAAAGTTCTGCCCGCATTTGCTCCAAATCGCATATACCTACTAGCATCCGACTCCGGAAGGTCTGGGATTCGATTCCTGGCCGGGTCATACCAAAGACGTTTAAAACGGAACCTACTGCCATTGTGCTTGGTGCTCAGCATAAGCAATGGAGAAGGGAAAACAAGCCAGTGGAAAAAAGGCCGTTGCCGGCCCGACTTAAACCAATTGGTTAGAAACTGAGCCGTAAAACCTCATGTAACTATATACGTACTACTCCATATGTAAAATCCTGTGTAAGTTTTTCCTTTTTCTCAGTTGCAAATTTCCATTGGTAAAGATCCCCTACGAATTCTACCGCCGGGAGTCGGGGCATGGCAGCCCCTTCTGGTATCATTTCCTCTATATAGTCATCTCGCGATAGTTCACCCGTGTGTTTGTCCTAGGAGGTCAGCATTTGCAATGTGTGTGATCCAAAATATTCGTACACTTATATAACGTTATAGTGTCGTCTTAATATTTTTGCATAGTTTGGTTTTGTACCGCCGAATAAGATATTTCTGTCTCCATGGCAATCAAAGAGGCAGGAAAGGTTTACAAATTACCTAATGTGTGGTCCTGAAAATAAGTTTAAGTGAAAATGTATAGCTCCTTTAATTTATTGGAAAATATGGAGACATTGCTTTTCGTACTGCCCGCTCGTTCGAGAGTTGTTTTAAAGAGAGAAATAATCGCCAACGAATTCATTTCAGTCACCAACGTCGTGTCAACCAGTACTACAAGTGCACCCTACCTCGTCGATCAAGGCCTAAGCTTACAACGACGAAACATACTACGAGTACTAACTAATAGCTAACCAAGACTAGAGAAAAGTATACGGATTAAATAGTGTAAATTTAGGCCCAAGTGAAACTTAGGCCTATTTTGTGTAAATTGAGGAAAAGGGGGTTAGATAATAATCAGTTTGGAATCTTACTCTCATTCTTCTGCATCTTTTCGCTGTTTTGGTTTTGCGTATTGGACATACCCGTAACAGTATATATATATATATATATATATAGAGAGAGAGAGAGAGAGAGAGAGAGAGAGAGAGAGAGAGAGAGCATAAAATTATTCACTTCTAACTCAGTGCATGAAACTCAGAGTTGCTGAGAAACTGGAATCACATCCACATCGTGTGTAATACATATGTGTATATATGTTTATACATATATATACGTATATACGTATACATAAAAACTGATAATTAGAAAGCACCACTATGTATATATAGTCGAAATGCTACGGAGCACTATAGAAATGTGTAGGTCGATAAAAGTCGTGAGAAAGCTTTATAGTTTGCGGAAAATTCCACGACGTTTCGTAAATAAAACCTTCATCAGGGGGCAAAAATACAACTGAACAACACTGAACACTGAGTAAAACTATTAAAAAGTGAGTTAACACAGGAGCAAGTTTAAGTCCATTCTAATGTTAAGACCATGTTGGCAGCTTTGGAGAGGACATTTATGTAATATTCCTCTAACGATCTGCCACTGGGCACTGAAGGTCTTCAAAAGGGCACAATGTAAACCTGTTAATACTGCACGGTAGGTATAACTATAGCTCAGCAGTTTTGTCACATGACTTGTACGTAGATACGGCAGCTTCTGCTTGGGCCGACTCGAAAACACGAGAGAGCAAATCATCGACTCCAAATATGTAAACAATTAAGCCATCTCTGCATCATTCTGACAAATTTATGATTCAAATATCCCTGCTTGGGAAGTCTTTCAGAGGGGCAGAGCAAATAGAGTCTGCTCCTCAGGGAAACGATTTCTATGTTTCCAAGTTCCGTATAATAAATTGTCATTAAGGGAAAAAACCATGAGAATACCATCCCAATAAAACTTAACTAATCATTAAATACTTGTTCATTAGCAAAGTTCATTATTATATTCCATCCACATCTAATTGAAGCACAACAAGAGATGGTTTAAAATATATTTTCCGCGCTCTCATAAAAGAAAAGTGCCCTTGGCTCAAATGAAAAAGTTGAGTCACCCAAACACGAAAAAAGTAAATCTTGTCAGCCACGGTGGCTATTTTGTTCAGCTTCATGGAAGAATGCAGTCACATGCTTCTATAGTGCTGGTCACAGGACGTTTCTGAGCAGCTTCACGGGCGAATGCACACACACTCACACATACTCTATGGAACTTGACTTAATTTAAGATACACTCCGTATGCCATGGCAGGGACTAAATTCTCAAGTTTTATTTTTAATAATGTCGCAATAATTTTACGCAATCGATGGGGACAAGAGGTACATCCTTGGCTACACAGTTTCGAACAGCTGAACACCGTCAGTGGTTTAGGCAGACCACACGGTATTTGCAAGCAAACTATTCGTGTTGTAGTTAGTGAAGTAAAACATTATATTTTTAGTTCTTATATTCTCGTGCTTTTTCTCAGAATACAAATGCCCCACAAGTTGCAATGCAGTTAACATATAACTGGGGCCTGGGAGCTGTTTACAATTACAGGCATATGCAGTGGCGTAGGTATGATTTTTTGTTTGGGAGGCTCTGGGGGACTACAGATTTTGGTTGAGCTCCCGTTTACTATCTAAACGGAGCGCCACCATGATTGGCGCGGAGTGTACCAAGAAATTTTGAGATTTTAATACATCCCAGAAGATCGTCGGAAATGGCACTTGTCAGGCTTGATAGCAGCCACTAAGAAGTGCAATTTTGGTGAAAAAAATGTAAAGTTTGATTTTATTTTATTCTCAAACACATTAAGTTTGTCACAATCTATCCGGATTTATTCAAAATTATTCATAGTGGAGTTATCCCAATGGATTTCAGTGCTTTGATAAGAATGGAGATTTTCCACAGCCAGAGTCTATCATTATCAAGTTGAGTAGCCAAGTCGGTGATTTTGGTTTGGCCCAGATCGCCAATGGGGCGCTTGGGGAGACGATTTTGTGGGGCCCACCCCAACCCCCGCCCCAACCCCACCTCAACCCCGTAGCTATGCCTCCGTTCTGGGCAGATGTGCGATCAGCTACCTGTCATAAAGGACCTCTTGAACTGCGTGCCCCTGGCAAACTTCTCATATACTGACTATCGTAAGCATGGAAGCCAATGGTTTTTGGTTTTTCTATAACTTCCAAGCAGTACGCACCCATCAGCTGGATGCGGTATGTGTAGTAGGGTACACACGCTGAGGTAGATTGGTGTCTCCCTGAGAACCAGAGTGCAAGTGGTCCTTCGGCGAACCCGTAGCCAAGGGCGGATCCAGCCCTTAGCTGAAGGGGGGGCAGTTTGAAAAGGGGGGCGCCAACATCATGCAGGGGCCGCATACTCTTGAATTTGACCGACTACATTTCGGAGACCAACTCCCATTGCCATAGTTATATATAGCTATACGGTTCGAAATTCTGAGGACCTTTTTTTTTTTTTTTTTTTTTTTACTTTTCGGACAGTTTTTACTTAACTTTTAGGACGCAGGGGGCGCATTTTTCTTGTATTGAGGGGCGCTAGACTGGTCATAGGGGGGCAGTTGACCCTAGTTGCCCCCCCTGGATCCGCCCTTGCCCGTAGCCAAGGGTGGTAGGGGAGAAGCCCCCTGAAAAAATTTCGCCCCCTGGAAGCTATTTCGCCCCATTCACTACCTTTCCTAATTACGGGCCTGCCCCTCGGACTGTGCATGTAGTGCTAAAATAACCCGTGACTTGAGGTAACTATTGAAGGAATGAACAGGCCACTGAAAATTTTGTGCAAGCCTGACTTCACCTTCTTGTCTAGTTTGTTAACCAAGGAAAATAAAAGGAAGAAAACTTTCAACAAGAAAGAAAAAAAGAAGATGAAAATTCCCCGGTTGTTATCGACTCGGACAGACTTTTCGTCAAATTTCGTCAAAATTGACTTGTTTGTCGGTAACGTTTTTATCAGGGGATGAGGTGGGAGAAATGGATCATCTCTGATTTTCACTATAATATAATGAAGACTTTTGCGTAAAAACAGTCTCCCAAACTAACTTTGACAGAAGAACTAATTGTTAAAAATCTCCTCTTATTTTAACTGCAAATATTCATCAATCATTATGTTTCAGTACATAAAGGTGTTATTCTCAAGGTAAACAAAAGGGTTGTTTGCATAAATTGAAAAGTCAGTTACAAAATTGTTTTCACATTATATACAAGAGCTTTCCTTGAGGATAACCGGGTATACAACTAGTTCAGTTTGGGATGACTGTATTTTCCCTTTAAGGACTTTTTCGACACTATTTAACCAGTCAGTCGATCTGAAACGATTATTGAACAAGGTCTTTCTTCAGTGCACAAAGTCGGAATACCGGCCCACAGTAGAGGCCTACTAAGACTATGTGCCGAACTGGTAAGCTAATCTGCTTATAGAATCACCTTAGCGTCAGTTGTAGAGAAGGGCAAATGGTTTTTATTCAATGTCTGAATTGGCTTTTCGATGGTTACTAGTCAAACATTTTGAAACTGCTTCGTTGAGAAACTGAAAAAATAACTGAATTGGCAGTCGGTGCTTCACTTCCTGCCAGTAAACGTGTCTGTAAAATGTTATAGAATTACAAAACAAAATATAAAGAAATACAAATAGAATAAAGTAAAAGTGCTTTCAATTTTTGAAACTAATTGATAGCACTTTCTCTGTATTCTTTATGTATTTTGGGGTTTTTTCTCTACTTCTACAGACATTTTTAACAGTGTACCCGAGGTGATGAAAAGTAAATCAATCAAAGAGTGACTGAGTCTGCCATAAATTTTACAAGAAAAGCTTCCTCGTGCCATGTTATATTTACTTTATAATCTATAATATCATGATGGACAACTGCAAGCTTCATTGCAAAAATGTCAAAAATTGTTCTGTTCTGTCCTGGCAGATTGGAAATACTATTTGCAAAGAAACAACCCTTTATGTCAAAAAATTGTTCTGTTCAGTCCTGGCCGATTGGAAATATTATTTGCAACGAAACAACCCTTTTTGTTCTTTTTTCGTATATAGGTTATAGGAAAAAAGATACAAAAGGCCAGATATATCACAAGTTAGGCCATATAAGTTGCAAAGAAGTGTTTAGAAACTAAACATTGCTAAACATATTTCTTTCTGTCCAACTTTGTAAACATGTTTAGATGCTGATCACTTGCTTCAAATTCCTAAACGTTCTCTATTGAAATAATATTTTCGTGCTAAACGTATGGTGTTTTATTGAAAATACGTTTGACAATATAAACATTAAAGAAGAGAAAAGCGAGTGTCCAAGTGTCAACAACGTATTCTCTCGAAACTTTTTGTGGTAAAAACTCCGACAAGAATCTATGAGATCATAGAATTTTAAAACCTTACAAGATTAAAAAAAATTGTAAGGCTTCAATAAAATTCACAAAACCAAAGTTGTAAATGAGTTAAACAATGTTATCAACACTTAATTTTTAATACAACCACAAACATGTAGCTTACGGCAAGTATAACCTATATCTGGTTGGTACTTACATTGTGAAAGGATGGTCCTTATTACCGCAAAGAACAGCAATAGGACGATGTAGACCTTCATACTACGATCTGAAAGATAAAACAATTATTTAAGAAATTATAACAATTCCCCAGCCCTTCTTACTGTGTGCATGTGAAACCTATTCTCTCTCAAAACACAGGTTTCATGGGACTTTAAGGCCCAAACCTAACTTTTTATTCCATTTTACTTAAACTTTCATATTTTTTCACTCCAAAACTCCAAACTTATGACTTTAAAAGTCAAGATATTGACGTTTGGTGTCATAATCAAGACTACTAACTTTATTACTTTTGACTTGTAATTCCACAATGTTGACTTCAATGTCAAACTTTTGACTTAAAACGTCAAAACTTTGACTCATTTTTTTCCTTTTAAAATAAAAAATAAGAGAAAAATCAATATAATAAAATTTAAATTTAAATTTGTTACTATGAGGATAAGAGTAGTGAAATTTAAGTTAAATTAATGATATTAGAAGCCAAAATGTGAAAAATCTAATCTACTGTTATCCTTCTTTTCCATGTCTCCTTTACACTACTTTACAAGATGAAATCGTACAATGCAGTATTTCTTAAAAAAAAACTTTTCCAATTAAACGATTTTGAACTCCAGTCACTCATTCATTTGAAAGGTGTATGGATATGCTTGCTCTTCCTCAAAAGCCGGTAGCCAAGTAATGTTGAGCTAACTTATGAAGGCCCTCTGATACTTGGTTTAGGGACGAGTTGGGTCAAAACTTTGAAAAATTGACTTCCGCAAAAAAAGAGTTTTGAAAAAGATAGCTGCTGGCGTTTTTCCCCCAGACCCGAGCTGTTTAGTTCACCACAAACACTTAATGAAAAAAATTTCAGTGAAAGAAAAGATTTTTAGCCGCTATTGCTTTCCTTTATTACGTCGTTATTGAGCCACCATATATTAACCTCTGTACCGTAAGAAGCACCACTTTTGTCAGCTTTTTTAAATAAACGATTCTGAACTCTAGCTACTTATTCATTTGGAAAGTATGTTGCTATGCTTTGGCGGATCCAGAGGGGGTGCCATGGGTGCGCTTGCACCCCCAAAATTTCCAAGACTAAAATTTTCACGTACTATGGTGGACCACACCTTTAACATTCTATCGCAGACGTCTCACTATAGACCCTTTTCCAAATAGCAATTACAAAGGATTGCGGGATAGAATTTTTGTACACATCCTTTTTGGCAACAGTAAAATGCCATTAACATTAACAACGCGTACCAAAAACTCTGTCCCACAATCCTTTGCAATTGCTATTTGGAAAAAGGTCTATTGCTCTCCTCGTCACGCTTTTTTAGAAGCTCGTACACCATATTGAGAGCGCCATTTTTATCTAAATGTTCAGATGGATGACACTGTCCCACAATGGGTGAATCTAGTGTACCCCCAAACAAAATCCTGGATCCACCCCAGGCTTTATGCTTCCTTCTGCTTACAGACCAATAGCCAAATTATGAGCTAAATTATGATGGTCCTCCGATGATACTTCTGAAAACGTCTAGGTGGGCCCCAAATTTGAAACATGACTTCCGACATTAAAATAATTTGGGTGTTTCAAGATCCATTTTTCGAAAGGTCAAATAGCTACTAACGTAGCCCCAGATCCCGTTTATTAAGCTACAAATCACTCTACATTCAAATCGTCGGCGATGTAACCTTATCCCTGAAAATATTTATGGCCTGCAAAATTACCAGATGTAGCACTGGGCCGTTATCAGGGTATTGGGCAGTATTTTTCAAAGGGTCTTAAATTCTGAACCGTTTCATTTATTTAGAGGAAAATTTCATTAAATTCATAATATAAATGTTTACAATTTAACATCCTGGGCGAGTTCCACCTAATTTAAGGGACCATCTGGTAAATATTAAGGATATGTAGTTACTTGGAACGACTGGCCAAAATTTTTTGTAAAGGATGTATTGTAGAGATAGGCCCAAAATGTCAGTGTCTCACCGAACCATATGACACATCCTTTTACGTAGAGCAATGTAAATAAATTTCTTTGTTATTCAGAACGATTAAGAACACAGTGCTGTAAATTCACAAAAGCTTAGCCGTGCATTGAGTGCACTGAACTACGGAAAAATTTAACTTCAAACTGGTGACCAAACTTCATTTAGAACTATTTATTCCTCATCTTTTAATTCGGCTTCTCTACATCATCACTTTACTTAAGTAGTTCAAACATTTATATTATTCCAGGAATATAATGAAATATTCGGTCACATTGTAGAAAAAATGCTAAGGGCTTAAAACACTGCATCTTGCTTCTCCAAAATCAGCCCACCAATACTAAACAAAGTTCCCTTTTGACAAAAAAAAATATTCTCAAGTTACAAAACTCCATTTTGGCACTTTAATCCATCTGGATTACAATCCCTCTCCTACTTTGCATAAAGAGCAACTCGGACCTATTATGATGAAAGCTCGTAAAGGTGTGAATGATTATCAGCTAAACCAGTGGTGTAAAGAGCATGTCTGAGAGAAGGGCGATACTGGCGGAGGAATTTTTCTGGGAAAACTTTAGGAGAAATTCACTGTGAAATTTGATAAATTTTGTTGTTTCTTTCGTAGATTTACCATAAGAGTGAATGGAAATAAAAGTAAATCTTGCAGAAGGATTTCAAGACATGAAGCAGAAGTTTAGACACTTTATTAACTAGTGGAATAAGTTTCACCGATAGATGATTACAGTTCGAGACCTAGTCGTTTTCAGAATAAATGTTTATCGCTGATTGGCAAAACCAACGGTGTATATTTATGAACTGTTGTATATTCCAATGCAATGAAGCTCTGTATGAATTGTTTAATATACTCCAGATGGGCGAAAAGCAGGTTGTAACTATCTGCCGTTATTGGAGGACGCATCCAACAGTCCGGGAGATTTTCCGGTTTGGGAGAAAACCAAAGCTCTCCCGAATGGGGTAAAACTTATGTAACACGTATGTAGGCTTTCTAGCCCAACATAAGCAAGGGTTAGGAACTTGAAAAAAGCTCGCTCAAGAACTTGCGTTTCCTCAAAACACTGTGGTGAACCACCTGTAAGGAAGTGGCTTTTCGGTATAGCTATGACAATAAACCTACCGAATATACATTTAATTCCATTACATTACACTGATGAATTTTGCAAGGGTTTTTTAAAAGCCATTCATTATAGGAAATGTACACAAAGAGCGGGTAAAATAGGCAAAATGGCGGCATCTATGACCAATTTTTTCCCGATAGGGGGAAAACAACATTCTTCCAAACGGGAGGAATCTCCCGAACTGTCCAACTAAACATACCTATCAAAATAGGCGTAGGAAGCTTTTCGCGACTGGGGGCGGGGCTGAACCTTGTTTCGTATCTCCGTCCTGGGGAGGGGTGTCCCCTCCCCTTTGGAAAATTTTTGGGTATTTGAGGGTCCTCAGATGCAATTTGGTGCAACATTTTGGACAAACTTTAAGGAAAATTATGCTGCATATTTTTGGATTTCTCACAGAAGAGACAAATAAGGGGCTTTTGCCCTTGGATCTTGGGGGGCGGAAGCATACTTCAGTCCCCCACATTTTTGACTTGAGGGCTAAAGCCCCCAGCCCCCGCTTCCTACGCCTATGCCTGTAAGGCTATTCTTGATTGTTCGCTTTATCATTGAAACCAGATAAGTGAATACACTTGTTTATATGAAATATTTCTTTACGATTAATTAATGAAATACTCAGTACAGTACCTTTAGTAAGCAAAATATCCAGAATAACTCTAACGTGTATGGCACATAGATAGTATATATATATATATATATATATATATATATATATATATATATATATATATATATATATATATATATATATATATATATATATATATATATATATATATATATTCTGGGTGTTTTGAGAATGTAAAAGAAAGAAGGCCTTCTAAAAATGGTTACAATGGATATTTCACGATAGAGATTTTTCTTCTATGACAGTTGAGAATAACATCTAGTTAGATTTCTTTTCCACATGTAAGTGTCAAAAGCCGGTGGAACAAATATAAGATAAACCAGTGACGTGGACGAAAATATGAAATAAGAGCTTGATTACTCGTACACTTCAACACTACCCTTATCCACCGATGCCATACAGGTAACCCTTTTCTCCCGCATGACACATTCCCCGTTAGACTTTTTTCCACTTTGCCGCTATATAACTTTGAGTTAGAACTAAAAGGTCAGGTCGTAAGAATCTTCTCGAAACTGTAAAAAACAACCCGAAGTATTCCGTGAACTCCCATTAATAGAAACTACAAAATTTTGGTCATTTGTTATATAAACTATACATGCAACAATAAATGCTGTTGTTCTCTACCAAAACAAAAAATTGTAGTCTTTTAAATAAAATTTCCATAAAAATAAAATATGATACTTTACAGAAATGTATGATTTATCTCGTTAGCATTGCTGCAGACTTCTGCGTAGTTTCAAAAGAATATCCACAATGAAACCCTAAATAGTGTTGAAGAATTTTTACAAAATGAGTAAAAATTCCTATAGGCTAAATCCCGCAATCTCTACAGAATAATAATATAATGTTATAAGTTGTATAGAATTGTAATGCTTTTTAAGAAATCTGTACTGAAAAGTTCCCAAAGTCCTTTCATTCGAATTGTGCGCTTTCTATATATTATCTACAAAAAGCAAGGAAGAAAGTTAAGAGGTCTCATTGCTTTGTAAGAAAAGTCCCACGGTTGTTCTTTACTAAAGGAGAATTTCCTACATGTTTCCTACTATTACGTTAAAGGGTTACACTTATTTGTTAGCAAGGTAACATAGATGAATTTGGTTTCGTATTGCGTAAATCGGTATGCATGTGCGTTTGTATATGTAGCCCATAACCTTTTCTAAAACCTCTCGTACTACGACAAAACCTGTCTCACTGTAATCTTAAAACGATCATGATAGCCAGGGGCGGCACTACCGGGGGTGTGGGGGTGCTACACCCCCAGAAATTTTCAAAGTGCCGTCTGTCGGGAAAATTTTTTTGTATTCGGAGGAGGGGAAACTTGCCACTTGCTTTTGCTATTCATTTAGTTTGTCAGAAAAAACATCTTTTATTTTGGCCAACAGATATATTGGGAAATTTATGATCACAACGTTTTACTTGAATTAAAGTCTGGTAAAAATTGCTTTGTATACATTTAACCAGAGACTAACAGCTCCCGGATTTAAATGTATTGGTAAACGATGCTCTTTGTCGGAAAATTATTATTAATAGTTGGTAATCACAAATAAGGGTTCTGTCTTGTCAGAAAGTGATCTCTCCTACAGTATTCGGGAAGCCATTATCAAGTTATCCAGTTATCTTTTGAAGAAATCCATGCTGTCGGGAAAATAGAATAACCGTATTGCATAATTGCCTGCCATGACACAGACACCATGTCCTAAATAAAAGACCTTGTGGAATGTGATGCAAGTCAACCTGATCGACCGACTGCAGTGGCCAAGTGGTTAGAGCATCCGACTCGCAGCCGGAAGGTCTAGGGTTCAAATCCTGGCCGGGTCATACCAAAGACTTTAAAAATGGAACCTACTGCCTTTGTGCTTGGTGCTCAGCATAAGCAATGGAGTAGGAAAAACAAGCCAGTGAGCCACAACTGGAAAAAAGGCCGTGGTCGTCTCGACTTGAACCAATTGGTTGGAAACTGGGACGTTAAACCTCATCTAACTAACTAACTAACGCTCTTTGTAGGTATTCGTGGTCAGTTGCGTGGGATTGTAGGTTATCCACGAAACACATTGGAAACAAGTCTGTCTACTGTTTATCAATCATAATGAATGGGGGCGAGCACATTAAATTTCTGCAACCGTCGTCTGATTATGCAACCCCCCCCCCCGACTTGGGTCGACTTACAGCTGCACACTGCCTCGACTTTACTCAACTGTTAAGCGACCCCCACCACCGGCCCCACTACGAATATCAAACAGTTTAATATTTCCGATATTTACGACAGTCGTATCACAGTGGGAACCGACAATGGGGCAGAGGACAAAATTTCACACACACTCAACCGATCGGTCTGTTTTCACTGTCGCGTCGCAGTTGGGTCGGTGCAGTATGCACTGGTTTTCCACTTAAGGAGTCGGAGCGCGTTCGTGTTAAACTTTGCTGCACACACTTGAAAGTCATGCGTACACTGTGTTGCTATGGAGGCTCGCTTTCCGACTCCCTGTAGATGCAGCGTCTAAAAACTTTACTACAGTGTCTTTAAAACGCTATTTTTCGGCATGCTTCGTGCGCATCCTCCATAAACGCTAACTGCCCAATAATGGACCTTATGCATTGACATCACACTGACGTCATTTTGGGTGAAAACAATGAAGCACACGTGCAAGAACGGCGTGGATTTCTCCGCACGTGTAGTAGACTTACGCGCGTATACGATTGGTTGACAAATCAGCTGTCTTCATTGTTGGTGTAACTTGCAATGATACGCGCTTTTCCTCCATTTTCCTCCAGAGGAGGGAGCCCTTCCTCCTTTAAGAGATCATATGCACAAGGTCTATTAATTCAAGAAGGACAGAGCGTGCCTCGGATTTTTGCAAAACCTATCTCTCAGTCTTGGAGCAAGGAAACAGGCACTCGAGCGAATTTATGGTCTGTTTAGTCAGTGTGTATTAAATGACATTTGTCAGAAGTTAAATGCTTTATTTTGTAAATGCTTTAAAGCTTCAGGGCAAAATGCACCCTAAGGCGGGCAACTGAGCCCCACGTCAAAGAATCCCATGCTCCTACCATGCAATGGAGGTACTTCCGTGACCAATTCGAACTTGCTTTTGTAGCAGACAAAACAAAGGAAAATCAGTGCCCCAAGATCAAAATTGGCATCGCCAAAAGTTAAACTGCGTTTACCAGTTTTTTTTTTTTCTTGTTCTCCTGTTTGTTATGTCTTGCACATATTACTTTGAAAAGAGGGTTATGGATAAACTGTTCTTGACACCGGTATTTTGTCGGGAATTTAACTCACATTTGTCGGGGTAAAGGTCCAGCACCCTCCCCTCCCTCACTCATCGATCCTTAGGGACGTCCCTGATGATATCCTTTATTACTCCTGACTACTTTAAAACAAGAATGTGAGCAAAAATTCGATTTCTGAAATAAAATACTGCTAATTGCAATGTACTGCATTGAAAACAGTATCACTCACGCTGCCCTTTGTATTCCTATCAATGTGTGCAAAAAAGGCATTTTCAAGGTATTTTTCCCATCGGCCTATGGTACCATGTAACTCAGTCACAGCCTGTTTTTGGAGAATGTTCCATCGCATCAGTAGGGTAACCAGACCTTCACATTTAAGACGCAAGAATTTCTCCTTAATTCAGAAGATCGAAATAAGGGACAAAGCTGTAATTTTGATTGAAATACCAAATCTAACAGATTGAGAATAAGCCTTACTTATTTAAAGGTTTAATCTAAAATGGGATTGGCTCCTAATCCAAGTATTGTAAGTTAATTCTCAATATAAGGATTTAACAGACAATAGATAGGGTCTCATTTTTTGTGGGCCAAATTGACAGTGGAAACTGTCAAACAAAATATTAAACACAACATTCTGTCATCTCATTGTGGGCAACAGGGGAAAGCCGATGACCGGATGGACTGTCACCTTCTCTCTTCCCTTTGGGGAACGCCCTGCATCTGGTTCAGAGTTTTTTTTTTTTTTTTTTTTTTCTAACTTGCAATGTCTATATGATTTTACTGAAGTACCATGGCATACCATGTTTTTGTTAACAATGGTTTAGCTTCACCTTTATGGCCCTTAAAACCAGGGGCGTAGATTTCTTTTTCAACTTTGGGGGGATGGGGTGAACTATTGCAAATGTGGAAAATGTGCACGCGAAGCGTGCACGGCGAGCGCGAAGCACGAGCCCATGACGGGTGGGGTCCAGGGGGCAAAGCCCGCGGAAACTCCTGGGTTTTAATGTCTCAGAAGTGCCAGGAAGACTATTTTAAGGGGTTAATTTCAGTGGTAACGTTCTTTGGTAGGCTATTGGTATATTCATACCAATTTAGGAAATCCTATTTTGAGCACAAAACTGCATTTGATAAGCTGCACTAGATTGAAATTGTACAAGAGCAACAATGTCCTGTTAAGCTTTAAAAGGCAGGGATAAACATATAGGGTTATTCCAGACAACTTTGATTTTGAATTCGGAGATCATTACAAGACCTGCAATTTGGCTTGAGATCAGTGACGTCGCAAGGTTTTTTGTGACTGGGGGCACCACAGATGATGTCGTAATAATACCTCAATTCCCCCAAGTCTGCGTAAATTACACCTTTATTTTTCATGCGCTCCTGCATTTGCATGCAGCAGTTTTGATCTTTCGTTTGTCACTACATAAAGGTGTCGTCCTGGGAAGGGGATCACTTCCCCTTTAAGGATTTTTTTTATTAATTTATGGTTTTTTAGATGCAAAATGGTGCTATCTTTGGGATGTTTTTGTAACTGATCATATATGGCCGGAAAATATCCATAATGTAGAGAATGCTAATTTTTGTAAGCGGTAAAAGAGGAGAATATGTTGTCTATTAAGAGACAGATACGTTGTCAAAAAATCTCCTGAAGTCCCCCCCCCCCCTTCTATTTTACTGTCTTCCATTTCGGGAAAGTTTTTACACAAAAATATGTGCGTGGAGTCCACAGAAACATTCTTGAGTTATTACGAAATATGTCCTTTCCTTCATTGTGCATTATAAAAGGGCATCTAAGCATGGAAGTACTGCCTCCGAGGTAGTACTTCCATGATCTAAGGCTAGCAGATACCTGAATAGGACCACCTAGAAGCTCTGCATTAATCATACTAATTGGGCGGGGGGATGACAATGGTATACTACCTGACATCCAAATGATAGTATAGAGTACGACGCCGAACACTTTACAACTATCGTATTTTTACTACTTTTGAACTAAAATCCGGACGAACAGCTGCTAGCAATGGAAAATGAGAGGGGGAGAGTATAGGTGCAGGGAGGTGATATTAGACCTCCCTGACAGGTGTAGCAAAAAGGGTGAAGGACTAATAAGAGCGTTACAGAGTGCTGTTTTCGTCATAAGTGTATTAACAATCACCATCTATACCGATAATGGCTCAGCGTGAACTGGCGAAGCTCTGGTAAAAATTTTTGAAAAATGTATAACGGCTTTCAACCTTCTGCATCATGCTACATATAAGATTGAAAGATCCCATATTGGTGCGAGGTCCCCACAGATGTTTGGAGATGTATCTCTGTTCTTCGGAAAGTGTCGTGATCAGAACAGTTTCGTGTATTATTACCTTAATAATGGTCATGACATGGAGTGTAAACAGTGTCGAATAATATTTCCATTACACGAACCTGCATTCAGACTCTACATCGAGACATTTTTCAATTGCCTAACAAACCTACATGCCGCTGCCATAAGCCAGTCTTTTACCTATTAATTCGTAAACTTTCAACTTTTGCTGCTGTGCTTCTCCGAAAGTCGCTATCAGAAGATATTGATAATATGAGTGACACTGACATAAGGTTGGAAGCGCGCGGAGGGCGCGAAAATTTTGATAGAATGCCAACGATTTGCTAAAATTCTGATAGTTTGAGAAACATTTGTGATAGAAAGTGAAGCGAGATTGAAAAAATTTCTTACGAAAATGAAGAATAAAATATACTTTCCATCATACTCGTATCTGTAGATTAAAACATTGGGGGGGATGATTACATGGGCCATCCCCCCCAGTCAAATGTTGGGGGATATATCCCCCATCCCCCCGGGATTTACGCCCGTGCTTAAAACACCCATGTAATATTTGCATCGCCCTCGCAGGTGGACTTTTGCTGCATAGGTGTAGTTAAATCAAGGTTGTCGATGTAATTCCCTTTTACAAACCGAACTACTGGAGTAAATGAGGAAATGTGATTTACTTGCCTTTAGATCTTTCGTCCCGGTGACATGAAGTTCATGGTATCACAATCCAAGTTATACGTCGGTCCAATGATTCAGAAAATACACGTAACTCTCGCGGTGTCTTTTTAATGGACTATCAGGTGACAAACCTCCGCCTATAATGAGCTGTCTGCAAATGTCTCGCAACTTTGGTATTGAGCTTACATAAAGTATTTCAGCAGACTTCCATCTCACCCACATAATAAGTCATGCGTGAAGGGTTAACGTAGCTGGGAACTCGCAACTTTCTGGTTACATTAAGGCTAAATTATGCAAATTTGTAACCATAGGTGTACAGGTGTAGAAAGCGGAGGCGGTCTGGGGAAAGCGTAGGCGGGCTTTAGCCCCCAGTAACAAATGAAGTATGCTTCCTCCCCTCTCCCAGTTTTTAAGTACGTACAAAATCCCCTTCATTGTTCCTTCTGTGAAAAATATGTCAAAAGTTTGTTCAATAAATCTACTTCAAAAACTACACAAAACTTAGTATCAAATTTCATCTAAAGACGAACTAATATTCCAAAATTTTCCCTCCTTTGGACCCCTTCCTCAGGACGGAGGTCTATAATGTTCAACTGAAGTCCCTCATTCACTCAGTTAAGACGCAACTTCTTTCGCCTATGCTTTAACAAATAAAACCGATGTTTAAGGCAAAACCAAGGTGAACAACTTGGTAGGCATAAACTTTCAATCCTTATTTTATCAAAAATTTGTAACAAGAAATTATTTTATACAAGTATTCAGTATTAGAAACGAATATTGATATAAACATTAGGGATTCTGCACTATGATAACTAGCCGATGGTAACTTGAAACAGACTTTAGCTGTAACTTAAATTTCTTGCATATTAGAATAAGGTCAACCATTGTTCATTGTATGCACAAGACTATTATACTGGGACCAGTGAAGTCTAAAATCAAACATCTCTCTCATGAAGGCAAGTTGATACCGAAGTAATACAAAAGATTTCACAGTATTGTATGTTTGATTTTCCCAAACGGAAAAGTACGAATTTACTCGCTGATGATATTTGCAATTACTGGTTAACACTCGAAGCGGAACGTTTTCATTGATATCAATCTAACCAAAAAGGAAAAAAAAGTAGGCGGCCGCACACATGCACGCTTACTTCCTCGGCATCGGTGCACGTTAATGACCTAGTAACTATACTATTGCCAGGGGCGGATCCAAGGGGGGTTTTAGGGGTTTAACCCCCCCTTTGATTTTCGAAGATTTTTTCATTTTGTATAATTTATTGTTTATTTTCCCCGGTATGTTTTGAAGTTTATTTTCAGTTACAACAATGCAATTAACATGTCATTATAAGTTTGCTGACAGCGTATTTTCCTTCTATCGTCCAGATTCACTCTCATTCAAAATCCTTATAGAGTCTGTGAGTCCTTCAAGAGGAGGTCCAGCTCTAATCTTGGTTCCCATATGCCATGAAATCGCATCCAGTAGTGCCTAACTCTGTTTTAAAACATCGGAACGCGACTCCAGCTTTTCGCTTGCACTCCCGCTGAAAAATTCAAATATTGTGTTGACTGGTAGTGGTTGTCGTTGAATTGGAATCACTTAATATAATCAGAAATCGAGAAGGTAAATTATACTTTAGACATCCGTTGGATGTAAAGACGTTCAGGGAAAATAGACTGTTCAGTAGGATCATACATCTAAAGAAATTACCATTGTTCTGGAAGGTATTATAATCCAAAATTCGCTTATATTCTGGGTCCCCTTTCAGTACTGGGGAACAGTGAGAGAGCCTTGGGTACCGTGATTGAGTCAGGACTCGAACCCGGACCTAGCTGTAGCTCGTGGGTACTGTAACTCCTGTGTCCCCACCACTGATATTCCTTTTTTATCCAAGAGTACGTTATGACCAAGATCACGTTTAAACATTATTCCATGAAGAACAGTGGGCGTTTGCTTGGAGTTTCTTGCACATGGGAAGTGCCAGTGACTTGTAGGCGGTATTTTAGCATATTTTCCTTCGTGCCTCTAGACGACATGGTTGTATGTACAGCAAGGGAGGGTATCAAAGAAACGTAATTTCCATGGAAATGACAAACATATACAAAAGGTGGCCTAAGTATAGATTGTAAGGTCTGAGAAGGGTCAGTTTTTCTTGGTTCACGCCGGGCAGTAGTGGCGCCAGGTGGGGGGAGCAGGGGGCCATGGCCCACCCCCCCGGGGAATTTTTACAGTTTCGACTGGGAGTCTTAGTCGATAGTGTAAAGTAAGTAGTCCCCGACGGAGACAAGTCGCCCCGACGCTTTACCTGTTTTTGCTCTCAAGAGGACAATTTCCCTTAAAAGAAACCACAATTTTCGGCGCGCTATGCGAGCGATAGAGTCACTCCAGTTTCTTCAATACTTACATTCTACATTGCTACATAGCACAAGACCTGTCAAACTTAACAAGTAACATGTAGGCAGAGTACACAGTTTATGTAGAGGTAAATTCTATCCCGTATCGCAAAGCCTAATTGCTGTTTTCTTGTGTGTGTCATGCGGTACGGTCAGTTGGTGAGCGACTCAAGGAGCAAAGTTTGGGTAATTCATAGGGTAGTCCAGGTGGTTTCGATAAAATGTATGTTATCCCCGATATGGTCTACAACCCCAACAGTTTTCCTTTTTTCTTTTTATTCTTAATGATTACATATATTTTTTGTGTAAAACCCAAAAAAAAAAAAAAAATTTCGCGCGCTTCGCGCGCTTTACAATTTCACGTTTCAGATTCAAAAGTACACTGTCAGTGCGAAACTCGGCTCATAAAGTATTAAGTGATGTTATGCAAAATATGCCCTGCAATAGCTTAGGATATTTAGGCTCCTTCATATCCCCTCCTCACCACCCCCTGGGACATAGGGGCTGTCGGAACTTCGGGTCACTGCATGATCCAGCCCCCTGTCGGGAAAATGCTGTCGATACAGACCTGGTCGGTTTACTTATTTTGGCTTTCAAAAGGGTCATTTCTGCGATAAAACCCAAAATTTTCGGTCCACTTTGCCCACTCGTCCTCAGTTCCATTACTAATAGCTAAATATAGTACAAACCCTTTCCACCTTTTCAAGTAACTTAATATTAGTAGAATACATGGATTTATGTAAATGTCGGTCATTTCATCTCATTTTGCTGAACCTAGTTAATGTTCTCACGTGTATATCGTGCGGTAAGGCTAGTGACTCGAGGAGGGAAGTACAGTGTAGGTTATGCCCGATATGGCCCAACTGCCTTGACAGTTGACCTATATAGGGTGTCCCAAAAATGTATACAGTTTCATTACTTTTTCAAGCTACTTTAAACCTTTGAAATTGTATCTAATGCTTGGTTTGTTCTTCTAGAGACATGGAAGTTTTGTTTGACAGCCATTAATGACTTATGAAAACGCCAAGGATCGCTAATCTCCCTTCACGAGGACGTTGAATGACCACCATACTCCCCCTGCTTCACTCCTCCAGATTTCTTCTTGTGGCCTTCCTAAAGGACAGGATCTATTGCAATCCAAATCCACGGACACTAGATTAGCTCAGGGATAATATCAGGACAGAGATCAACAACATCCCCCAGGAAACATTTCCTGCAGTAATTTGAAACATGGCAATTCGTATGAAATCAGTTATTGGAGTGGGGGTTACATCCAGCATGCGGTCTGAGGGAGAAGGGTTAATTCATGACAGACTGTGCCGGACAACCACAAAATGACAACGCAGAAAAAACTTCTACCCTTTTGCTTTAGAATGATACCAATTTTATTTCAGGAAATTCAAATTATGACCATGCATTTTGATCCTCTAATGTATACATTTTGGGACACCCTGTATATGCTTCAAATAAGTACAGATTCTTTTTAGTGTAGGTCTATCCAAAATAATTTCGCGCGCTTCGCGCGCTTTGAGATTTCACAGTTTAGATTCTGAGAAAAAACGATTAATCAGGGAGGAAATATGTTTGTCTAGTATATACAAATATCATTAAATATATGCCCCGCAATGGCATAATCTAGTACACAAGTTTTCTTCAAATCCCTCCTCACCAACTCCTTGACGACATCATGGCTGTCGGGGCTTCGGGTCGCTGCCCCCTTCCCGTCGTGCAAAACCTGGCGCCACCCCTGACACCGCGCCAACAGATGGTGCGCTCCACTTAGATAACGAGACAACCAAAAAATCCCATGCATGCGATCAGGCCTACCAGTTGAATTTTGAGGTCCCAACACCAAAATACTTGCAGAAGATTTTAAAAAGAGAAACCAAATTTTCTTTATTGAGCATTAGCGAGTCACTGTGAGTGTTTAGAGAGAGCACAACAAATGACTCAATGCTCCGAACTCCTAACGCCCAAGATCGTTATCGGGCTGTAGAGCATTCATCTCTCACAAGAAGGACGACAACTTTCTGACAGGAAATTTATCATAAAATTTCTGACACAGGGAATTTCAATAAAAGCTTGTTTTTATGCGGATCAAAGACCCTAGGAATCACGTGAGAAATGCCATTTCCTGCAATCTGGGGGTCTTCTGGACCAAAAATTTTCTCTGTACGCTTCGCGCCAACTATGGGGGCGCTCCGCTTAGATAGTAACTATATCGCAAATCCCCCCCCCCCCCCCTTTAGTCAAAACCTGCGTCCGCCCCTGCTATTGCCCTGCACGCTGTAAGATGCGTTCACACCAAAAACGGAATCTGCTGCGTTTTGCGTACAAGCCATTTGCTTTGCCTCTCCCGCCCGCAAAACCGCAAAGCAAATGGATTGGACGTATTTTTATGGAACCGTTCACCGACAGTGTTGTGAAAAACGTTTCTGTGTGAACGGTTCCATAGAAATACGCCCACGCCATTTGCATTGCGGGTTCCATAAATATACGTACAAGACATTTGCTTTGCGGGAGAGGCATAACAAATGGCTTTTACGCATTTTTATTGAACCGCATCAGATTTCGGTTTTGGTGTGAACGCACCTAAACAGACTACTTACTACCGGTAAAAGAACATCCCTTGTGTAATGGTATAAGACAGAAGACAACACGCGTTGTAAAAAGGTGTCCTATCATACATACAGCCTCATATCTTAAATTTCTTAGTTAATTCAAAATTTTAGTTAATGAATAATTGAAGTAGTAAGCAAATCTAGGATCGACGACTTCATTTAAGGCCTAGTTAACACATGGGTTTAACACGTTTTAACTACAGTACAGGCGCACATACTTATGGCAAGCTAAATGTGCAATAATTCGAAAAACAAGGTTTTTCACCAATAAACGCGGTTTTTCGACCAAAAAACACAGTTTTTCGCAATAAACTCAGTTTATCGAGCGAAAAACAAGGTTTTTCGATAAACAGAGTTTTTCGATAAACTCGGTGGTTTTTCTACCGAAAAACAGAGTTTTTCGATAAATTCAGTTTATCGAGCGAAAAACGAATTTTTCGATGAACAAGGTTTATCGAGAGAAAAACTCAGTTTTTCGATAAACAGAGGTTTTCGATAAACTCAGTTTTTCGATTAAAAAAGAGAGTTTTTCGATAAACTCAGTTTATCGAGCGAAAAAAAAGGGTTTATCGATAAACAAGGTTTATCGAGCGAAAAACTCAGTTTTTCGAAGAACAGAGTTTTTCGATAAACTCAGTTTATCGAGCGAAAAACACAGTTTTTCGATAAACTCGGTTTTTCGACCGAAAAACAGAGTTTTTCGATAAACAAGGTTTTTCAACCGAAAAACAGAGTTTTCGATAAACAAGGTTTTTCAATCACGTGTCTCAGGCTTCCGTCAGACCAAGATGCGTGATTTTTTTCTCGTAGGACAGTGAGGGGAAAGTTATCAATTATTCATGCATCGGAGTCGTTTGTGGTGATTACTGATTCATAGCGTCTTCCTACTGAAGAGTCCATGTGTATAGCCTATTCAGTTTCACATTTCGTAAGAGAAGGGAGGTTTAAGCGCTACTCGTAATGGAGATAATATAGTAAAGCTGCAACAGTAGTTGTACCGACGACGGACCTGCTTTTACTGCCATGCTGATAACAGCGTTAACACCGTACTCGTGAGCTAAAACAGGGTTACACAAGATAGGCCTACACTTTGGCTGTGGTCATAAGCTCACAACACTGGAAAGACCATGAGTTTGCCAGCTTTTAAATGATGAGTCGTGGACTGAAGTTGGAAAAACAAAAGGTCCTATACGCGTAACCAAAAGAATGTCCGCACTGTAGCCACCTCCGAGGGAGCATACATCAGTGGTACAGTGAGTTACCTGTAAGTTAACTCAAAACCACCATGTTACGGAGGATCTCGGAAAGTACGCCTACACATTCCATCCAGGGGCGGCCAGGCGAAGGAATGGGCACAAGTGACATCATAGTATTGGCATCCGCATCTGGCCTTAAATCATATTTAAAGCCTGCCTCTTGTCCAAGCCCAGCGAAACCAGTGGAATTCGACCCGGTGAACAACTGGGCATGTTTGTTGGATTGGTACTTTAGGTAAACCCCTCACTGACACCATTCGTCACTGACTCTCAGAGAGGTTAGCATTTTTGGGTGTGTGTGTGTGTGTGTATGTGTGTGTGTGTCTTTTAAAGAGCCTAGTTTGAAGTTAAAACATTCACTCAAGGCAGTTAAACTCCGAATAGTTTCAGTCAGCGTCATTCTCTGTCAGTATATATCACACCGAGTTGCCATCAACTGCTCTTCACGTTTTGGACACGATTCATATCTCACTTGTATACAGGTATATCGTTCCACAAGTCAAGTAATAACATTACCAGGGAGTTGCAATGAAGCAAGCATTTCAGACGATGTACAAAGAAGGAAAACGCCAAGAATAATGACAAACGACTCCGATAACATGAATAATTGATAACTTTCCCCTCGCTGTCCTACGAGAAAAAATCACGCATCTCGGTCTGACGGAAGCCTAAGACACGTGATTGAAAAATCGAAAAACTGTGTTTATCGAAAAACTCAGTTTTTCGATAAGCTCAGGGGTCCTGGGCCCCGCCTAAGGACCCTTGGTTGGGTCCAGGGCCCCGGAAGCTCTGAGGTTTAGGTATATGTCTGGGTGAAAAGTTAAAGTCTCAGGATGGATATATTTTGGTTCATATATAATGCATCATCAAATACACACTAGATCCCACTAATTTTAATGTATTAGGCTATTCCTCTCGTCAGGCCGCTATAGTTTTAAGCGGTTTGGATCCAGAGGCCCGCCAGTGCTTTAGTTAGGACGTTTTCTCGATGCGACATTTACTGATCTGTGGCCTGGGGGAGGGGGACACCCCCTCCCCTTTGGAAATTTTTGGAATTTGAAAGGTGCCTAGTTCGCAAATGGTGCAATATTTGAGTGGATTTCTGCCATAATGAGGAACCTCAAAATTTACACCCGGCGGGTAGAAATTGCGTGTCAGATTTTTTTTTGTGCGACACTGGGCCGGCCCTAGGGCCCCTGGTGGGGGTCGGGGGGGGAGCTTCGCCCCCAGAAGCTCTGAGATTTTAGCATAATCTCTAGGTAAAAAAATTAAGTTTCATGCAGGATTGGTATATTTTGGTTCATAATGCATCATCCAATGCAAAGATTCCGGTTAATTCTTATGTGTTAGGCTATTCCTCCCGTCATGCCACTATACTTTAGGTGCTGAACCTGTCGTTCAGAATTGGAACACTATGTGTTCAGCATCTGAACACTAGACGCGTCAGGCGTTCAAATACGATAAGTGGATAGGCGTCCGGCGTTAAAAAAAGGAGAAAAGGTGTTCAGAATCCTAACACAAGCGTTCAAAATATGCTTTGAACGCCAGAATCTGAAGATGGGTTCTGTATCTGTTTCAGATGGCAGTGAAGGGAAGACAAGGGCGGCACGCATTATTTTTTCCCCGGGGTTTGTGGGTAAACCGAATCCTCAGAAGTTTGCAAAATGTGTTTGAAGTCAAGGTTAATGTTTAGAAGACGGGCTAAGGATACCCTCTTCATGGGTAATCGGGTGCTGCTCCCCATGGTGATGATAAAAGTGAGGAATAATGTGCAGAAAGTGGTTTTTCAAGAATGTCATATGACCCGAAATAGTGCACCTATACGGAAGCCTTTAATTTCCTTTCTTTTCCCCAGTTCCCGACGGACTAAGTCACTCGTCCAATTACACCGACGGCCGTTGATACGGCCGTATAAGGCCGTCACATGCATAACGGGAATTCAACTTGCCGACGGGAATTCAACTTGAATGGACCAATTAGATGGAGAGCCGAAAATCGAAATAGCCGATAGCAGACTGGCCCGTTCTCTCTTTCTCTTTTTTCTTTTCATTCTCCGTCTTCCCTTTTCTTCCCTTCCTTTCCCTTTCTTTTCTCTTTTCTCTTTTCTTCTCTCTTCTTTTCCTCCTCTCCTCTTTTCCTCTTCTTTTCCTTTCCCTTTCCTCTTTTTGCCGACAGACCGAAAATTTGCCGACGGGCGACCAAATATTGGGGGGTGGTGACACCCCACACACCCCCCGCTCGCTACGGCCCTGAATGACGCTGACTGAAACTATTCGGAGTTTAACTGCCTTGAGTGAATGTTTTAACTTCAAACTAGGCTCTTTAAAAGACAAACACACACATACACACACACCCCCAAAAATGCTAACCTTTCTGAGAGTCAGTGGCGCCGCCAGGCTTTGGTAATTGGGGGGGGGGAACAACAGATGATGTCGTAATGGCACTTCAGTTAACCTCCCAAGTGTGCGCCAATTGCGTTTTTCGTGTGCCCCCCCCCCACTTTCGTATACACAGTGGGGATCCTTCCTTTGTCAGGTGTCACTACATTAGGGTGCCGTCCTGGGGGAGGGGTCTATGGGGAGGGGGTTCCCCCTTTGAGAAATTTTTGTTTATTTGAAGTTGCTTAGATGCAAAATGGTGCTATCTTTATGATATTTTTGGAGCTGATCACATACCTGTATGGCTGGAAAATGTCCATAGTTTAGTGATTTCCAATTTTTCCGACTGGCTGGGTGTTTTTTCCAACTGAGTGGCGACGCTTAAATATTGCTTTGTTATGCGTCCTGCGTTTTGAATACAGCAGTGAGGATCTTTCCTTTGTCATTATATAAAGGTGCCGTCCTGGGGGAGAGGTTTAAGGGGAGAAATTTGAGAAATTTTTGCTTATTTAAGGTTTTTAGGTGCAAAATGGTGCTATCTTTTGGAATATTTTTGGAGCTGATCATATATAGCTTGAAAATGTCCATAATCTAGTGAATTCTAATTTTTGATTAGGTGAAAAAGGAGAGCATGTTGTCTACGAGAAGAATACGTTGTAAACAAACCTCCTGAAGACTCCCTTTTGGCTACTTTACCGCCTTCTATTGGCAAAGTTTTTACCCAAAAATACTTGCGTGGAGTCCACAGAAACATTGTTGGACTATAACGAAATTTTTCCTCCCCTTCATTGTGCATTATAAAAAGGCATCTAAGGCTGGCAGATACCTGTATAGGGCCTTCCGGAAGCTCTGAATAAAGTACATAAAATGAAGCAATGACATGATGCTTATTACTTGACATCCAAATGATAACATAGGGTAGAGCACTTTATAACTATCGTATTTTTACTAATTTTGAACGAAAATCCAGATGAACAGCTTCCAGCAATGGGGAACGGGCGGGAGGGAGACTATTGGTGCAGGAAGGTGATATTAGACCTCCCTGATAGGTATAGCAAAAGGGGTGAAGGACTAACAAAGGCGTTTTCAGAATGCTTTTTTGTCGTAAGTTTATTAAAAATCACCATCTATCAAGGGCGTAGCCAGGAACTTGTCAAGGGGCGAAGCCCATAGACAGACTCTCAGCGCTTTGCGCCACCATGGTTGGCGCAAAGCGCAAGAAAATTTTGGCCCAAAGTGCCTCCCAGATCGCTGGAAATGGCACTTCCCAAGCCTATTTTACCGCATATAAATAGGGGAAACACTAGCAATATTGTAAAAAAAAAAAAAAAATTAAAAAATACCAAAAATATGCTCAAGGGGGCGGCTTCCCCCTTCACCCCCTTGGCTACGTGTCTGCCATCTATACCGATAATGGCTGCGCGCAGAGCGCTCGGTAAAGTTTTTTGGAAAATACATAACGGCAAATACGTAATTTCAACTTTCCAAATCATGCTACAACAACTTAGATTGAAAGATCGCATATTGATGCAAGGCCCCTACAGATGTTGTGATTATAGCTCCATGTATTATTATGTTAATAATGGTCATGAGATGGAGTGCAAACCGTAACGCATGCGCGCAAACCCGGCGAAATTTTTCATTAAATGAGATTTCCATGACAAAACCTGCATTCAGAATCTGCATCGAGACACTTTCACTTGCCCAACAATCCTACATGCCACTCAAAAAGCCAGTCTTTTACGTGTAAATTCGTGAACAGCTTTCAACTTTTGCTGCTGTGCTTCTCCCGGAGTTGCCATCAGAAGATATTGATAACAAGAATACACTGGTAAGGTTTGAAGCGCGCGGAGCGCGCGAAATTTTTGATAGTATGCGAAGGATTTGCGAAAACTCTGATAGTTTGAGAAAAATTTATGATAGAAAATGATTAAATAGATCTATCACTCGGTTGAAGCACACCTCACCCTACCCCCTACAGAAATCTATAGCTTAATTGCCTTTTGGCTCATTTTAAAATTTTCAAAAAATTTTCATGGGGGGCACGCGCCCCCATGCCCCTCGTGCCGGCGCCACTGGATTCAGTGACGAATGGTGTCAGGGATGGGTTTACCTAAAGTACCAATCCAACAAACATGCCCAGTTGTTCACCGGGTCGAATTCCACTAGTTTCGCTGGGCTTGGACAAGAGGCAGGCTTTAAATATGATTTAAGGCCAGATGCGGATGCCAATACTATGATGTCACTTGTGCCCATTCCTTCGCCTGGCCGCCCCTGGATGGAATGTGTAGGCGTACTTTCCGAGATCCTCCGTAACATGGTGGTTTTGAGTTAACTTACAGGTAACTCACTGTACCACCGATGTATGCTCCCTCGGAGGTGGCTACAGTGCGGACATTCTTTTGGTTACGCGTATAGGACCTTTTGTTTTTCCAACTTCAGTCCACGACTCATCATTTAAAAGCTGGCAAACTCATGGTCTTTCCAGTGTTGTGAGCTAATGACCACAGCCAAAGTGTAGGCCTATCTTGTGTAACCCTGTTTTAGCTCACGAGTACGGTGTTAACGCTGTTATCAGCATGGCAGTAAAAGCAGGTCCGTCGTCGGTACAACTACTGTTGCAGCTTTACTATATTATACCTCCCTTCTCTTACGAAATGTGACACTGAATAGGCTATACACATGGACTCTTCAGTAGGAAGACGCTATGAATCAGTAATCACCACAAACGACTCCGATGCATGAATAATTGATAACCTTCCCCTCACTGTCCTACGAGAAAAAAAATCACGCATCTTGGTCTGACGGAAGCCCGAGACACGTGATTGAAAAACCTTGTTTATCGAAAAACTCTGTTTTTCGGTCTGTCGGTCGAAAAACCGAGTTTATCGAAAAACTCTGTTTTTCGGTCGAAAAACAGTTTTTCGCTCGATAAACTTTGTTTATCGAAAAACTCTGTTTTTCGCTCGATAAACTGAGTTTATCGAAATACTGAGTTTTTCGTTCGAAAAACCTTGTTTATCGAAAAACTCTGTTTTTCGGTCGAAAAACTGAGTTTTTCGATCGATGAACCTTGTTTTATCAAAAAACTCTGTTTTCTCTCGATAAACGGAGTTTATCGCGAAAAACTGTGTTTTTCGGTCGAAAAACCGAGTTTATCGGTGAAAACCTTGTTTTTCGAATTATTGCACATTTAGCTTGCCATTTAGCAATGGGAAGATTTTTAAGGAGGGCAGAGGGCGAACCCGGGTTGAAAGTGTCATTTGGAAAATTTCCCCAGGACAATTCGCCGCGGACATTTCCCAGTCCGGACAATTGACATCCAGCTCAATTCCAAATTATAGTGAGGGAAGTCGTCTGAGGGTTTAATGTCATGGGTGGGAATTTGCCAGAGTGAGAGCTGTTCAGGGTGGGAATTGTCCGCAAGAAAATTGTGCGGTAAGAATTGTCCGGGGGTGGGGGAGTTGTCCGCTCACATTTTTAAATAGTTATTCAGACAAACTGCCGGTCATAACTGATAATGCAGAGGACTTAACCGGTGTATAGGGGAGGATCGGTGATGATGAGGGTTTCCTTTGGCTTTGGAACATTAATTTTTTGCCAAGCTTTCCTACACGAAACACTTATATTTAGGATTGGTTTTGGCGAAGGGCGTCTGAAAAAAAGCATTTTTAAGACATTTTTGTATGTTTCACCTCATTTTATACTACCAAAATTGTCCATCGCTCACCAAAGTAGCCAAAGTAGCTTTATGAATAACAGACAATAATAAGAAAAATTTGATCAAGGAGGGAGGGGCTCCGTCTTCAATAAGCGCCTTTTTAATTAGATTCCTTAACCTAGCCTAACGTTCTTACTGCCCATGTATATTCACCGTTGCTCGTGTCAACGCCGGTTTGATCTTGGTGTGACGTCATGAACTTTTCATCGAAGAGCTTCATGAACTTTTCATCGAAGAGCGCTTCATGAATTATAAAAGAACGTCGACATGAGCTTGGGTCAATTTACACTTTTCGTATGATGCACTATTATCGAAAAGTACCTGAAGCAAAGAATAGTTAATATGGATGACATGTGTAAATGTTTAATTATTATCAAAGCTCAGACAATAACAAGATTTTTTTTCTTCAAATGAAGCCAGTTGTTATTAATGCATGCCGTTGGAAGGTTTCTAAGACTGGGGCGGGACTGTGCCATTTTAATCCCCAGTTTCGACAATGTCTTGGGTTATTTTGGACCTTTTAGGACAAGGCTTTCACCTGTTCACCTGGAAATCGCAGGGGCGTAGCTAGAGGGGGAAGGGGAACGAGCCACATCTCAGAAGCACTTCCCCTACCCCCTCCCAAAGTAGAGCGCGTGTTAAAGGTATGGCGACATGCAACCAAAGAGAACTGTTCTTGCCCAGGAGTTAAAGGAGATGACAATAATGACCATTTCAGTAACATAATCAGGAAGTATGTAACATTCTGAACCCAATGCAAAAAATCCCATCTTCATAGCTTATCTAGTTCTCGAAATATCACAATTCTCATCCTTTACAGGGGCACTGCCATACCAAACTTGTGGCAAGCCTATTATGATGTCACAGGCTCACTTTATTTTCAAAAGTCATGTGTTTCTTTGTAATAAAATTCTATTTTTTTTTTCAAAGGTCCAGCTACCATTTAAAAGATCATTTCAGAAATGCAGAGAGCGAGTCCTGTAATTTTGAAATCTGATACCAACAAGAACATGCTAAAACTGTGTAGAAAGAAACAATGAAACAAAATACAAAGGAAAACAAAAACATCTCGATTACAAAGTGAGCCTGAAAGGTCAAAATCAACTGGCTACAAGTCAGTTTGTTTGGAAAATGGCAACTCCAATGTAAATGATAAGAATGGCGATATCTCAAGAACCGAATAAGCTATGAAGATGAGGTTTTTGTACTGTGTTAAGAATTTTATTTACTTTTCAATTATGTTACTGAAATGGTTATTGTTGTCATTCCCTTTAAAGAATAAAATCTAATGACAGATCTGTTGGAATTACTTCAATATTTTTCTACCTTTCTCAAGAATTACATTTAAAAAGTTTCATGGTTCCGATGTAGGCCATTCATTGCCTATGCAAAAATAATGATGTAGAGTGTCGCACAGTGTTAGCAGTGTTAACTCTTAATTAAGTGCCAGCTACTTTAAACTTGATGAGTGATACTGATATTCTTTTTTAATTCTACAACTTTAACGGACAAAATCAATTACTTTGGACATATCAATGTTACAACTGTCCTTGAAATGAAGGTTGAAAAAACAACGAGAAACATTAGCCATATTTGGTAAGTACCTCTTTCCATATCACAAATTTGATTTGCATAGTTGTATTTATTCATGTTTAAAAAGTTTAAAATAGAAAATACTGTGTAAAATGGCGAATGTCTGATGGATTTTTACTTCCACTAGATACACTAGTCAGTCGAAGGGGGTAATTTTTAATCTAAAATTGACCGTTCCGGTTTGGAAGGAATTGCTCCCAATAGGAACAAAGAATAAACCGGGAAACTCAAAGGCTAAGTGATTCCTTGGCGAAAGGAAATAAAAGGTATCTTGAGCTATTGCATTTACTAGCAATTTCCAAGGTTTTTCTGTTTCACCTCTGGAGACCTTGTGTAACCTTTGACCTCTATCAAAAAGAATAGGGTTCATCTTCTGACTATAACACATCCACAAGTATGAAAAGTAATTTAGTTTCCTACGTTGGGATATTGTGTTTAAAAAGATTGGGTTTTTGACCTCTGGTGACCTCACATGACCTTCAACCTCTACCAAAAACTATAGTATTCTTTCTCTTAATATAATAAATATATATGACAAGTTAGAAAAGTGCCCACCATTCCTAACTTGAGATATCGTCTTTACAAGGGTTTCAGTTTTTGTCCTCTGGTAACCACACATGACCTGTGACCTTTACCAATAATCATGGAGGTCACAATGGAGGTCACCGTCTCACTGTAAAGCATTTACATGCCAGGTATGAAAAGTATCCATGTTTCCTACCTTGAGATATCCTGTTTACTAGTTTTTTTACCTCTGGTGACCGGACATGACCTCTGATCTCTATCAAACACAATAGGGATCTCTTAATTTGATAAATCCATATACCAAGCATGACGGTGAAAGTGTCTATAATTCCGATCTTGAGATATCTTGTTTACAAGCAATTTCCAAGGTTTTTGAAGTTTAAACTTCCGTGACCTCAGATAACCTTTGGCCTCTACCAAAAACAATAGGGTTCACCTTCTGACTGTAAAGTATGAAACGTATCCATCATTCCTATCTTGAGAAATCGTGTTTACAAGAAATTACAAAGGTTTTTGAAGTTTTACCTTCCGTGACTTGGCTGCACTCGTAATACGAGTATGTACGTGAAAAAGGCGTACATATTCCACACCTGCTAGGACAGTAACAACGCAGCAGGAATAATTCAACTGCGGTCCCCTTGACAACATCATGTTCGTTGTACAAATTCACCAAACCAAAAGTCCCAAGGCCAAACTGACCTCACCGAAACCTCAGATAGCCAGGGAGTTGCAATCGGAAACTCCCTTATACAGCTATATTAATAGTTTGCATATTTGCATTATATTTTTCAATCGTAGGCATCTTGAGCTCGTGATTGCGTAACAAGCTACCAGTTTCTTTCTTTCTTTCTTTTCTTTTCTTTTCCTTTTCCTTTTCCTTTTCTTTTCTTTCATTTATTTAAACATTTAAAACAGGTATTGAGGCACCCAACCCTGGGCCAACTACAAAGCCAATCCAAACCGAGGCCCCTTTTACAATTATGAAGGACATTCTTGTTGAGTTGCAAATATTATACAGATATATGTCAATGCAATGCACTATACACACTTTAAAAAACATCCGGATGAAATTTGAACCTAACCCGGATAGGAAGGGCACCAACCCAAATCCGTGTCATTTGCAGTAATCAGATTTGGATAAAAATGATCAAGCCCGGATCATTTTTGACCCAAATCTGATTAAATAAATGATCTGGATTTGAGGTCGGTGCCCCTCTGATCCGGAGTGTAGGAAACATCAAGCACATGTCCATGTTCTGCATTTCATCAAAAGGCATTGTCTAGATCACGGTACACTCGTTCATCATTATGGAAGGATAATTTACAAGAAATTCAGAAGACGTGCTAAGGGCGGTATAATGTGCACACTCTGGTAGAGGCTGGACTATAATCAGATAATAGGATATCTCGATATTTGAAGGCATCTGCGGGTAATAATCTAGGACAGCGCTTCTCAACCTTTTTAACCCGAGGACCACTTTGAATTTCAGAATGTTTCTGAGGCCCACCTCACAAAAAGTTTATGAGAAAGATATAACTACTAATCAACTGGGGACTCACATCACAGTTAGATCGACCATACACCAATGCAGCGCATGCATGCACATTGCAGCACGGCATTGGAAACACATTCATACGCTATGCGTGCTCTAGCTCTGTTGACCGACTTGGACCGATCGGACATGACAGTTGACAGTCAGGACTAGAATCAGTGTGGAATATAACATCACTTTATTATTTTATTTTGTTCTATTTTTCTTTATTTTTTATTTTTATGGCGTATCTCGCGGCCCACCTGGCAGAGCTTCACGGCCCACCAATGGGCCGCGGCCCACCGGTTGAGAAGCGCTGATCTAGGACATGTTTGGTGAAAAAAAATCCCTGATAAATGGTTGGAAACGCGCCGAAAGGCGCAAATATGCAATGAAAATGCGGCGGCGGAGAGAGTGGTTATGACAGCTGGGGCGGAGGCGGCAGTGGGCGGCTGGGACTATGGCGGAGCCAAAACCACAATATCCCTGAAAAAGCATTCGTTTCACAGGGATATCATCGACAACACTTGTAGTGTCGAGTGTAACACTGCAAAGGATCGAAAAGTATAGGATTATTACATTTACCGTTGATCTTTATGACATTTACGGTGACTCCGATTTATTATATTTAGCGTTAAAGTCGTATTACATTTTTGGTGAGACGTTTATTACATTTAGCGTTAATTTTTATAACATTTACGGTTGGTATTACATTTAGCGTTGTTATAACATTTAGCGGTGATACCAGGGAGTTGCTATTGTCAAATAGCAACTCCCTGGTGATACACACGACATTCCTTTTTGGTATTGTAAGGGCAGTGTAAAGTTCACATTTAAAATTATTGTGTTTTGTGGGAAGTAGCGCTAAGAGAGATAAAAAAGATTTGTTGCCGAACTCGTCTGCCCACACTAACATATGAATTCATCATGGGTTCGATTCCTCCGGTCTTCTCTTTTAAGCCTACTTTCAAAGCCAATGGTCAAGAATTGCACGGTTCGAACCCTTCCAACGAGTGGTCTTAAAGTGTACCTAAAGTCTAAAATTTCAAAAATATATGTTACAAAGCTTGAAAAATGCATCCAGATGGTCCAACTCCCATCTTCACAGGACATTCCTGAGCTGAGATATAAAATGTTGAAGCTTATTCACTCAATTTGATATGGTAGATTGCGCAATAATTTGTGATGTCATTCTTGTACTACTCAAATTACAATCTTTGTTTTTCTTTGTTTTTTCGAAAGCCACTGTACCTTGTGCCAAAATATGATCTTTTTCTTAATGTTATAGGGTGACTTGGCTATAAAATCCCTCTTCCCACAACATGCTATGCAAGCTAACAGTAAATGTTTCAAGGTCATATAAACATATTAATTTCATAAGGAAACAAAAGCAAGTAATGTGAGTTGTACAAGAAGGGCATCACAAATTATTGCGCAATCGACTTTTTCAATTTAAGTGAATAAATTTCAACATTTTATATCTCAGCAACAGAATAAGCTATGAAGATGGGAGTTGGATGAATGGAATTCATTTTTCAACCTCTAAAATATATATTCTTGTAATTCTAGACTTTAGGTCCACTTTAATGTACCTTGAAATGCATGTTCTGTATATAGTCCAGTCCCTTTAAATGTGCAAACAGTGTTGCATCAAACCTCGTTCGGTGTGACGTCAAAGTCACTTACATTTAGAGTCACCCTGTTAAAGCTAATGCCAATAAAATGACAAATAATACTGTAGTCAGAAGTTTTTTTTATAAACTTAATTTGCTTTGAATCGATAAACAAACTACCAACCATGATTATCTGACATACAGTGATGCATACCATACCAGTCTTGTAACCCCACTGTTTGACGAAAATGGCACGATTTTTGGTGAATTCAAGATACACGTGGGACTAGTTTATTGAATATTTGTTTTGTTTTTTTTTTAACGAAAGCCGGAGTTTGTACAGTTCAAACTCGTGAGTGCGCACTCCATTAGATCTGTATAAGTGGTGCTCAAAAGGAATTATAAAAAAGATTCATGGTAACCTTCGCTACCGACAGGCAGCTGAATGTAATAGGTTCAAATCCCTACAAGTCTTCTCAATCTTTTTGAGCCTACTTCTTTCATGTACACCGATAGTAATCAAACACTTGTTTACTTTTCGACGGTATTGTCGGTCTCTCAATGTAGCTGAACAGTCTTGGTTATCTTCGAAACATAGGCCTACAGGTATCGCCACTGTTTTGCATCCGGGTTCAGAAGCCTCTTACGACATGTGTTAGGTTTTGATAACTAGGCCTACTATTTTTTCGGTCGAATCACTGTTTGAATAGGAAAGCACGGCTCGATAATCGGAAGAGTTGTCGGAGATGGCACCAAACTCGGTTAAACTACCTGAACAGAAGGTTCTTTCATTAAGTACATTCGCCGTAAACTACACTGACAAGGTTATTACAAACCATGTCTACTGCAGGCGATCGGGTCACTTAGGCTACTGTCAGGGAAGTGCAATATGTTCCTGCCGTTCTACATACGTAGGCCTTACAATACTAGGTAAAACCATTCTGAACAGAGTCGGTTAGGTCTTTATTCCATCAGGGAGGTGTTACTTGGTCCAAGTAACACCTCCCTGATTCCATACTACTTTAAATAGTTCGATTCGATTCGATTGGTTTATCCAGCACAAATATGAAATGCATGAATAGGACACTTAAGAACATTCAGCTATCCCCGTAGCTAACCCTGTTTATTGACCACTCTTAGTGTCTGTTCATATTTTAGGAGAGAAACTGGAAACTTTTTTTTAAACTTTTCTGCGAGGATCTAGGTTAACCAAGATGGTCGAATAAAGTAAAATGGCTGCCAATATTAGGAAAATCCAATATTACAATGATGACTAATAATAGAGAAAATAATCATTAAAAATATTTTTGACACAATTGCTCTTAGTATTTTTCATGTTTTATAACCAAGAAAAAAATAGCCGCCAAGAAAAAATAGCCGCCAGTATTATACTATTCTTCCATCTTGTTCGACAAAAAAGTTAGTGGAAATAAGTGTTGAATGTTTATCACAAAATATGAAAAAATGTTAAGAGCAACGGTGTCAAAAATATTTTTAATGATTATTTGCCTAATTTAATATATCACTATCATAATATTTGCGGCATTTTTTTTTTTCGTCATTTGAGGTCACCAGAGGTAAAAAAGCAACAGCCGTGTAAACACGATAACTCGATGTAAGAAAGATGCATGGTTACTTTTCATGTACTTGCTATAGAGATTTGAAATGATTAGAGGAACAACCCTAACGTGTTGAAAATATATAATAAAATATGAACAGATCTTAAGAGCAACTGCGTCAAAATATTTTTAATGATTATTTTCTCTATTATTATTTCTTATCATTGTAATATTGTCGGCCATTTTGCTTTTTCGGCCATCTTGTTTGACCCGGATCTCGATAAAAAAAATAAACCATAACTTTTAAATATTTATTATATAAAATAGTCCTACTATTTCGTATCGTCAAAACACCTTAGAAATGCCGTTACAGATGTGTCCCGATTTTGCCTCTCTTTGGCTTTGATCACTGCTGTGTATTCATGAAACTTATGGTTGGTAATAATAGAGGTAAAGGAATTTTAAAGCTGTATATTTCTTTGCTGGAAGACACAAATTATGTTAGTTCAGCCAAAGAAGCTATTAAGGAGATAATCACAACCCATCATTATTACAATCCCAGGTTGCTCTGGGAATCTTGTAAATTGATCACAAGATCTGTGTCAATTGCTTAATTGCTGCAAAACATTAGCACTCTGATGAAAAGAATTTAATTGAAAAGATCGCTTACCTTGATCAACAGTATGCTCTACGCCCGTCTGCTCATCTCAAAAATCAGCTCGAGGAATCAAAAACCAAATTAGACTCTATTTATTATATTATATTAATTATTATATTAAATTAAAGGGCAAAATATTTTCTACATTTGGAAAAAAGAAGGAATAAATCGTACAATAGTATTAAGCAATTACTGTCAGATAAAGTAATAAACAACCCTGATGATATTTTGGAAGCAGCAAAAGATTTCTATAAGGAACTTTACACTAAAGATTTGGACGCTAATTCAAATATTTGTTATGATAGACCTGGCTTTCTGCGTGCTGTATATACTTTCCGATGATCAATCAAAGAGCTGTGAGGGCTTCTTTCACTTGCCGAATGTTCGAACGCTTTATTTTCAATGCCCTTGAATCAGGGAACTGTTACTCCGAGTAACAGCTCCCTGCTTGAATGGGCCTCCGGGTTCCGACGGAATCCCTTCTGAGTTCTGTTGTGTGTTTGGGTGAGACGCGGGTCAGGTGGTTGTGAATTCTTTAACTATTCATTTCAAAAGTGTTTTATTTCAGATGAGCAAGGTAGAGAGTGTTTAACTCTTATCGCCAAAGGAAACAAAGACCATCGTTATTTAAAAAACTGGAGGCCGATCGCTCTGTTAACACTGTAACACTGACTATAAAATTACTGTTAAGTGACTAGCTATATAGGTATGAAAAACGTTCTTCCTGACGTTATCAACCAGGAGCAAACAGGATTTCTCGAGGGCCATTTTGTCGATAAAAACGTTAGATTAATCTTAGATCTTATTATATATAATTACTGCAATGAAAATAATATTCCTGGTGCGCTTTTTTTCTTGATTACGTCAAAAGCGTTTGACCGTCTTAATTGGGACTTTATTCAAAACACACTTTCTTATTTCACCTTTGGCAAGGATTTCAGATTGTGGACCCAGAACTCTCTGTGGTAATCTTTCATCTTCAATTGTTAAAAACGGTTTTCTTTTTGATTATTTCAATATCCCCAGGGTTCTTCGTCAAGGATGCCCCCTTAGTCCATATTTACTTAAAACTTGTTCTGATATTTTAAGTGCTTTGGTAAAGTCTAACCTTAACATTGAAGGTATTGTTATTTGGAATTCTGTTTTAAAAGTCTCTACTTATGCCGATGATACTGTAGTAATGGCCAATGGCCCTTTGAACGATATTTCGAAGACGGTGAAATTACTGATACGTTCTACTAAGGCTCTAGTCTGAAGTAAATTCGGACAAATCTTGTCTTTTCCCGCTTGGACCATTATTTTCGAACCTACCCCGTTACTTCCGAACGTTAGATTTTGTCTCCGGACACGAAGCTGTTAACTATTTAGGCATTTCCTTTACACATCATCAAGAGGACTTCTGTAAGTTGAATTATGTTCCAAAACTTTCTTACATCAAAAGTATTATTAATCTCTGGTCTTCCAGAGATCTTACTCCTGTCGGTAAAATTGTTCTCATTAAAACATTTCTCAGCTTGTTCATCTATTCTCCGTTCTAACGAATCCAAGTACACATTTTTTAAGGATGTTGAAAGTCTTCTAAATGGTTTTATTTGGCGTAAAAAGCCCGATAAATTAAAAAAAAGAAATGTTTTAGTAAATGCTAAATGTAAGGGAGGCATTAATATGATTTATTTTAGGTCATTTGCAACAAGTCTAAAGTGTAAATGGGTCTTACTTTACCTTGATGACAATGAAGGATTATGGAAGTTTTGTTCGATTAAAGACTTCAAAAATACGGTTAAGGTTTTCTATTTACATGCAACTTTTGTAAAAACGACATAAATAACGTAAATAACTTTATACGTGATGTTTGTTTCGCCTGGTCAAATTTTATTTAGAACCCAAGATATTTCTGATTATGGTAATCAGTATATTCTGAATAATTCTTAGATAAAAATTGATAACAAGCTGTTTAATGGTCCCTACCGAGTGCGAGACTATTCCCCTAAAAATGGAAACGCTATTAACCATACTCGATTTTATGCTAAGTTCAAAGTAAACTATTTCCCTTTTCCTGTTTATTTTTGTACTTTGTAGGCGATTCCAAAACCCTGGAAAGACGGTTCTTCTTGCTCTCAACCCTAATGGTAACGAGCAACGCCTCATAAAGGCGGTCATTTCAGCCAAGATAACAAAGTATACCTACAAGTTTTTTAACTAAGAAAAAAGCAATACAACCAAAAATAATCCAGAGATGACACGAAATTGATAATAAAGTACATGAATGGGACAGAATTTTCACTTTATACCTTATTTGGCTGTGCGTGATAAAATATTTCACTACTTTTAGTACCGTAGAATACTTGGTACAAACATGTTTTTTATCAAAGATCGAAGTAAAGGATTGTTTTTTATGTACTTTCTGCCGTAATGATGATGAAACATTAAAACCTTTATTTTGGGATTGCGATTTTGTTGAAACATTGTTGGTACAATATTGTAACCTTTGCTTAAAGATCAGCTTCGATTCAAATTATAATCGTGTTAAGTTTGGTCTCTTTGATGATGCTGAACACCCAATCAATTTTTTTAATTCTACATGCAAAGTATCATATCTTTTACTGCAAATTAAATGGTAAGACACCAGATGCCACAGCTTTTTCCAACAGATTTAAATATTATCTACAGGTGGAATATCACATACTTAAGAAAGTAAACAATTAATGCCCTCGTTTACTCCATAAAATGTGTTGAGGAATGATTGAGCTATTTTTAGTCAACTCCTTTCTCTTGACACCGAAATATGTCTGTTTTTGAAACTTTGTTTAGATATCTTAACTAATACTGTTCATTTTATTAATGCGTGTAAGGCTTTAAAACGAATGAGTTTATATTACTACCATATCCCATAAGTTAGTGAAATAAAATGTGACTTTAATCATATCGATTTATAAAAGTAATGTGAAACGCTTGAAAACTTATCATTAACTGCCAATTTTTTCATCAACTATATGACAGGACAGTACGTCCAATGTCACCAATGAACTTGTGTTCGAGGAGTGAAAGACAGTTTACTGCTATCAACGAATAATAGCTTTGTGTTACGATTGGAAAGTTCAATATTTTCTCTCTAAACATTTACTTGAACGAGTGGTTGTTAAGTGTTACTTATGAAAACTAGAGTTGGAGCTGAAGTGTTCATCTGGGTTATATATATATATATATATATATATATATATATATATATATATATATATATATATATATATTTATATATATATATATATATATATATATATATTAAGTGTTAGCCTAAAGTTTTTCGATAAAATTGTGTCATTCACGAGCATTATTTTGTCGAATTAAAACGGATTCATTTTTATTTTTTTCCAATCGTTGTAATCTGTCACTGTAAGTGAAGAAGACACTAAGAAGTACCGTACTAATGTTTATGCAAGTATGTGACAAAAGCCAGTTGAATATATACATGGGCGTAGATCCCGGGGGATAGGGGGAAATATCCCCCAACATTTGACTAGGGGGGATGGCCCATGCATGTAATCATCCCCCCAATTTTACAGTCTACAGATACGTGTATGTTGGAAAGTACATTTTATTCTCCATTTTCTTCAATCTCTGCTTCATTTTCTATCACAAATGTTTCTCAAGCTATCAGAATTTTAGCAAATCCTTCGCAAACTATCATTTTTTCGCGCTGTCTGCGCGCTTCAAACCTTACGTAAGTGTTATTCTTATTATCAATATCTTCCTATAGCAACTTTCGGAGAAGCACTGCAGCAAAACGTTGAAAGCTGTTTACGTATTAGCAGGTAAAAGACTGACTTATGTCAGTGGCATGTAGGTTTGCTGGGCAATTGAAAGTGTCTCGATGCAGAGCCTGAATGCAGGTTTTGTATCGGTATACATGGTGATTGTTAATACACTTACGACGAAAACAGCATTAAGAAACGCGCTTATTAGTCCTTCACCCCTTTTGCTACGCCTATCAGGGAGGTCTAATATCACCTCCCTGCACCTATACCCTCCCTCCCATTCCCCATTGCTGGAAGCTGTTCGTCTGGATTTTCGTTCAAAATGAGTAAAAAAACGATAGTTGTAAAGTGCTCTACGCCATACTCTACATTATCATTTGGAGTTCGCATTATGTCATTTCCCCCATTTAATATGATTAACGCAGAGCTTCCAGGAGGTCCTATACAGGTATCTGCTAGCCTTAGATGCCCTTTCATAATGCACAATGAAATATTTCGTAATATTCCAAGAATGTTTCTGTGGACTCCACCACCTATTTTTGTGTAAGAACTTCCCCAAATAGAAAGCAGTAAAATAGACAAAGGGGAGCAGGCTTCAGGAAGTTTGTTAGCAACATACCTTCGTCTTAACTAACAACATATTCTCCTCTTTTACCTTCCCAAATATTAGCATTCACTGAATTATGGACATTTTCCAGCCATATATGATCAGTTCCAAAACATGCCAAAGATAGCACCATTTTGCGTCTAAAAGACCTCAAATTAACAAAAATTTCTTAAAGGGGAGGGGACCCCTCCCCAGGACGGCACTTTCATGTAGTGAAGATCAAAACTGCTGAATACAAATGTCGGGACGCATCAAAAATATAGGGGATATTTACGCAGACTTAGGGGAACTGAGGTATTATTACGTCATCATGGTGCCCCCCTCCCCATCACAACTTCGCAGCGCCACTGATCTCAAGCCAACTTGCAGGTCTTGTAATGATCTCCGAATTCAAATCAAGTTGTCTGAGATGACCCTTTAAGTTGATCCCTGCTTTTCTAAGCTTAAGACATTGTTGCTCTTGCACAATTTCAATCCAGTGCAGCTTATCAGTGAGTTTTGTGCTCAAAATATAAAATGTCCTAACTGTACAAGTACACCAATACCCAAGAACATTACCTCTGAAATTTACCTCTTAAAATAGTCTTCCTGGCACTTCTGAGACATTAAAACCCAGGAGCTTCCGGAGGCTTCGGCCCCTGGACCCCACCGGGGCTTTGCCCCTGGACCCCTCCCGTCATGGGCTTCGCGCTCACCGTGCACGCTTCACGTGCACATGTTGCAGACTTGAGATCATTCACCCCATCCCCCGAAAGTTGAAAAGAAATCTACGCCCCTGAACATATATATGATCATTTAAAATACGGTTCAATATATAACCATAACAAATACAGTCCATTGTATATAACCATTGTGACCCGACCTCGCTTTCTGTGCCACCAAAATTATTAAATTAAGCTAATGACTGCTAATGTTTAGGTTTCATGCCACAAGGTGAAACTGCTTGTCAGCCACATGTAATTAATGTACTCTTTAAAATTAAACACTGCCCACCAGCTGAAGTTACTTGTCATCTTCTTATAAATAATGTATTCATCATATTGTGGACTTCAGCACAAGTGTCCCTGAACCTCCATAAGTTCATGACATTGAGGTAGCCTCTGGTGATCACTGAGCAGGAGTGGAAGATTCAATTGAGATGATCGGGGAGAAGCAATTTGGATCTGGACCAAGTAAGATCTATCTATCGGCACTGTCCAGTATCATCCCCCCTAATTTTACATTGAGCACCATCATCCTATTTTTATAATCGTGAGCGAGGACCGAAGTTATTCCCGTCATCGGTTTGACTGCTGTTACCTTCTCCCAGCTGTCTGTTGGTGTTCTCGAGTTTTATCCGTTCCCGCCATTGGCTAGGCCGCTGTTACCGTCTCTCAGCTGTCTGTTGGCGTTCTGCAGTTTGAACCTGAAATTATCCCATCACCATGTTCCTATTGTTTCGGTGGGACTAAGACTTGAACTAAGTTATCGGCTCTGGAACCGCCGTGCCCCCTTCCTAATACCCACCTCCATACAGAATCTAGTTCGGACGCATCAAAGCTTTTACCTCTTGGAGTGCTGCCCCAATATCCGGCAACCCTAGGCCTTGGACAGAACTTCGGATGACGTAGCCAGCTACCAAGCAACACGACTCGGATCAAGCCCTAGGCCATAGCTTTTGTATTCGGTGAGTGTAGCGCTACACATTATTTAAATATTCAAGGCCTTGAATTAATTTGTAAACTCCGGAGTTATTCTTAACAATCATGTACTTCCCGTATTAATGTAAAATATTAGAAATAGAGGAGTTTGGTAGTAGGTTCAAGCTACCACTGTATGCATCGTATTGTTGTTATTATTTCTTAAATCTGCTACTTCGTAACACCATGAAAAATATAGCTCAATGTATAAAACCATACAAAATGAAAGTTCAATAAAACGAGACCAAAAAAGTACATAAAATGAACAGATATTAAGAGCAATTGTGTCAAAATATTTTTCATGATTATTTTCTTTATTATGACATTCTCATACACCCGATACATGTCTCATAATGATAATATTGGGAACCCCCTTTTTTTTTTTTGGCTATTTTGGTTGACTTGGATCTCAGAAGAAAAACTCAAAACATGACTTTTAAATATTTCTCATAAAATATTAACAGATATTAGGAGCAATTGTTTAAAAAATATCTATAATGATTGTTTTTTTCTATTCGTGTACCTTATCATTACAATAGGGTCATCTTGGCTGACCTGGATCCTGACGGAAAAGTTCAAAAAGTAAGTTTGGCAAATTCATCATAAAACATGAACATATATTAAGAGCAGCTATATCAAAAATATTTTAATGATAAATTTTTATTAAATACTAAGCTTTGGCGTCCGCTTTAAATTTCGTTGCCAGGGAAAACGCTCAATGTTTTTGCCGTGTCAGCAGGCAAAAATACCTTAAGTCCATAGCTATGTGAATCAGCCTTTAAAAAACTGTAAACCTCAACGCTGAGTTTGGCCAAGAAAAAAGCCCTATATTCCGCCAGACTGATGCTTCCTACCTTGAGCTATCGTTTTTACAAGATCTTCGGTGTTTGACCTCTGGTAACCTCAAGTGACCTCTGACCACCACCAAAAGCAATTGATCAATCTATACACCATGTAGGAGATGTATCGATCATAACTATCGTGAGATATCGTGCTTACAAGCTAAGCGTCACAAACACACATACACCCACGCACACATGCATACTCTCGCCCAGGGTGATTGTATCGGTTCCTCTCGCCTTCGGCAAGGAATCAGAAATGAAGTCACCTTTGAATAAGTACACCCTGATACCCCTATTCATGAATGACTCTTTTTCATTCCTTTACAGTCACGATGGCTAGTGTATGCAGGGAGGTGTTATTAACACCTCCCTGGTGTATGTAAATCGTGCCGTAGGCGAAAGGAATATTTGCAATCTTTCTGGCTAGTATATTTATATAAGTTTGCATATGTGTATATCAGTGACTGTATGTATGTGTGTTCGTGACATTTAGCTTGTAACACGACATCTCAACATAGCAATGATGAATGTCTTTCATACTTCGTTTATAGGTTCAGGCCTTGAAGGGCGGTTGTTTTACGACGCTAAGCGACCATAAATGTGGGAGAAGCCTGTATGGCTTATGAATTACAGCTTCACGTCGGGTGGCTAACCAACTCAACAATTTAGATCAAATTTGGTTAATCATACTGAGAGAAGGAACACTATTGTTTTTGTTGGAGGCCACCAGGGGTTAAAAACTTGAAAATACGGTATCTCAAGGTAGAAAGTACGGATACTTTTCATTCATAAAATGTGGATACGTAATGGTCAGTAGATGGACTCTATAGTTTATGTAGAGGACAAAGGTAATCTGAGGTCACCGGAGGTGAAACTATGAAAACTGAGAAAATTGCTTGTAAATAATTACCTCAAGATATGAATGATGGATACTTTTCATTCTTGGCTATAGATATTTCATATTGAGAGAAAGAACTCCACGATTGTTTTCAGGGATAGCCAGAGATTATTAGAGGTCATCAGAGGTAAAAAGCACCAAATTTGTGAACACAATATTTCAAGACAGGAATGATGGACACTTTTCATACTTGGTATACAGATTAATCTTATAATGAGAAAGAACCGTGTTGTTTTGGTGGAAAGCAAAGCCTTATATCTGGGGTCACGAGAGGTGAAACTACGAAATACTTAGAAACCGCTTGAAAGCAAGTTTCTCGAGATGGCAATGGTAGATACTTTTCATACTGAGTAGACAGCTTTGTAATATTACGAGGACAGTTAATATTTTTAATGGAGGTCAGAGGTCATTTGCAGAGGTCAAAACCTGAAAAATTTTAAACACGATATTTCAAGATAGGATTGATGGATACTCTTCAGACTGGGTATACAAATTTGTCATATTAAGAGAAAGCTCCGTATTGGTCTTGGTGGAGGTCCAATGTCATCTGAGGTCACCAGACGTGAAACTACGAAGATCTTGAAAACTGCTCGTAAACACTATATTACAGGGAATAGAAAGTGGGCCGTACCTCCAAACTGTAACGTTTCGGGACCAACAAAAATGGAGGGCTGCATATTTGTACCATTCCAAGGATAAAAATACAGGGAACAACATATATCTTTTCACAAGCATAACTCTGGTACATTTATAAGTAATTCCAATTTTAATTACCTAATGATTGACTTGTGTGAGGATGATTTGACCATTATTATAATTAAAACAGCTGTTCATCAACTGGTAAGATGATGGTGTAGTGCAAAATGGTCGGTTTCCTATTCTGACGGCCCCGGGTGGGAATCCCATTCAAGCACTTTGTCTCTTCAGTGTTTGTCACTCAGTTTTTGTTTTTGTTTTTGTTTTTGTTTTTTTTTTTTGTTACTTATGATACTTAGGATATAGATTTTTGAAATTGACAGGAGGAACCCCGTTGTTTTCCGTGCGGAGGTCAAAAGACATGTACGGTCATCGGAGCAGGCGCGTAGCTACGGGGGGCCTGGCCCCCCAGATGTTCGCTAGCCCCCAAAATATTGTTTGTGTCCTATTAAAATGTGTGAGAATTAAGGACGAATTAAGGACGCTCCTGCATCGGATGTCAAATTGTGAAAACACCTCAAAACGTGGTATCTCAAGAAGGATCGATAACTTTGAGAGACAAGCCGCAGGGTAATAAAGCATTTCCTTTCTGCAAGGAATCACTAAGCCTTTCGGCTTTCTGGTTGTTAAGTTCATTTTTGCAGTATTGGACATAATTAACTTGCCTTATGCTTGGCTTCGTGGGGGGCGGAATCACTTATTCACTGAGATGATTGCACTGAGCCGTAACAAGTGATCAAGTGATCCCCTCACCTTTCAAGTTTGCTATTGGTAGTCGATGAGGATTACATACTTTAACCCTTTAAGGTTCAGCGACGAAACTGGACAGCCTTCCTCGACGGGGACATGTCCCCTGCTCCGGCCCACCTGATGCCATCCCTGCTAGAAATTAACACTTAATGTCCAGGAAACCAAAGTTTACGTTTTGTGTGTGTGTGTGTGTGTGTGGGTGTGTGTGTGTGTGTGATACAGGGCAAAATGTGTTTTTGGATATTTAATTAAGCATTAACCATATTTCGCCATAAGCCAAAGTGTACCTATGATGAGCAATTTACAAAAATACCACCCTTCCCCCTCCCGTAGGGTATAACTATCCTTCTATAAACAAAAGAAAACTAGGCTAGGCCTGTGCTATTGAGGATGGAATTTGCATCCTTAGCATAGAAGTACGAACGCTTAGCGTGGTTCTGTTACAAAGTAGCCTACTATGGGAGGATATCTGTTGCAACTCCCTGGTCGTACCAATATGGCCCCAGAAGCCTACCAGTGGAAAATTCGCTGATTGGATCGGCCCCTATATCTCCCTTTGGTACCAGCCATGGTTGAATGGTGGTGTAAAATGGTTATAATGTAATTATTTAATGAAAATGCATGGCAGATCAAATGATCTCGCCGAACATAGGCTTCTTATGGCCTTCGGTCAGGATGTTTTTCACCCCTATGGAACTTCGTAACGGTATATTTCAGTTTCATGTGATAAGGTGGTGAACTGTTAAGAAATAAGCAGGAAACTTACAACATAAGCGAATGTCTGCAATGGAATTTATCTAAGAAATATGAACCCATATACTCTTTCATCAAAGTTCAGACGGAACAGATGTGTATTAGGATGATAAGGATGTTGTTTGTACATAATATTAGCAAATTTAGGCTACACTCATTGGTAGGTACATAAAGAGACCCGGCATACCAACAATATCGCGCTTGAAACGAGAGAAAAGATGACTCTAAACTTTGAAGTCTTCAGTTATTTATGTTTTGTATATTTTATGTCAATGGGAAAATTGTAAATATATTGGAAAAACATCATGGTGGCTTATTGCAGGTAATAAAGGTTACGGTATCAGGACTTGAGAGTGGGGCGGAAAATGGTGTTTCCCCACACACTTTTGAGAGTGGGCGATCGCCCCCACCACTCCCCGCCCGTCCCCTCTTTTTTCTCTACGCCTACTTTCACGGTTTGATTACTTATATAGGGAGCATTCCGAGCAGACAAAGTTTTTTCACTTCAGCTTTGAAATACCGGACAACTGCGTGGAGCAGAAACCAATACTCGAGAGCCACTACGCAGGCTACCTCAGTAGCCACTCAAGTCGACGAAGAAACACCCTTCTTTCTCTAATTCGGTATCTATTATGAAAAGATCAGATATTTGATAAGACTCAAAGATCTAAAGCCTCCACGGGGACTGTATCAGTCAACGATGAGTCGTACCTGCTCTGTGTTTATATATATCTGCATGTTTATATATCGTCTTTTGGGGTCATGTAGAAGGTTAAACGTGTCGTGACGAGGAACACCACAGTGCAGTTGTATGTACGTTCTTGAACAATAGTGTAAAGCCGCCTACGGGAGTACAGGAGACCGCTTTCTTGCCATGAGGTTTTAATCCCTTAGAATTTCGCTGAAATACTTCTACAAAACTACCCTTTTTTCGGAATATGCCTATGGCAACACCGTGTCGGAAAGTACCTTGGCTGTTGATAAAATCCTAACAAAAGTTTGCATTAGCTCCAGACAAGTTAAAAAGAGGCAACTTAAGAAGGTGCAAACAATCTGTTATAATCCAGTAAGCTGTCCATCTGAAATCCTCTTTCTTTGTAACAGAGATATCTTACTTTCGTGTGGGCTGTCGTACTTTGGTACCGGTCGTTTTTGGCTTACAAGGGATTGTAGTCGACTGGAGTGTTAGCCACCACGTTCGAGTTATTCCCACGTTGTCTGTTTCGTAACCAACAGGAGTCCGACCTCTTTGGATTTATATAGACAGAGGCTAGGAAAAGATCATCTCTTTGCTAATCATCTCTTTGCTAAGTAAAAGATCCTGTACGTGGTGCACAATATACCACAAATCAGATCTTTGTCCACGAATGGAAACCATACCTTTTGTTCAACTGAGGAGCTGTTAAATCTCATGTGTCATGTGGATGATACTGAAAGAACTGAAAGTGAATAAAAGTTGTAGAAGTGGCTAAAGTGTGGAAAACTTGCGTAGCCTACCTAATCAATCTTGCCATTGTCAGTTCCTGTTCTCAATACTTTGGATTTGGCCAGTTACGTAAGATCACTTGGCAACCTAATGTGAATAGTTTCGTTATCGTATTTAGGCGCCGATCTTGAACATTTCATAGGTTTAAAACCCACGAGGTGTGACTTCCATGTTTTGACGGTAACAGCCAAGAATTTGACATTTCACCTAAGGTGACGAACACATCGACAAAGAATTCAGTTGATGCTGTACTGCATGGCCTTCTGGTAATCGGGATATTACGTAACATACGAAATCTCACAATGGCACGACCTTTGAACTGTTGGTACTACTTTTATCTTGTGATGGTCCTTACTATGGTGAGTTTACTATTAACAACAATGAATTTACTCACAAACTCACGATCTATATATTTTTCACACCGATGCTTGTATTTACTAATTGCAGATAGTGTTTGTTTACCCATGCTTCAATCCCTTACAAGAAAAGTTAAAAAGAGACGTCCCTGAGTTCAACTTTAACCACAAACTATTCCATGGATCAAGTGGTTGATCCAATTTGTTGGAATCCAGTTGAGGAGGGGTGGGGGCAGGGGTATCATCCCTGAACTTTCTGGGTAACGTTACATATTATCCATAGGCTTAGGAAGCCGGTGGGGGGGCTGAGGAGCAGAGAGCTTGGGGAGATTGGAGGGGCCTAAAGCCTCAAGTAAAAAATGTGGTAAGACTAGAGTATGCTCCCCTTCCCTCTACAGTTCAAGGTCTAAAAACCCTTATTTGTTTCCTCTGTAATGTAAGAAATGTCAAAAATTTGCAGCAATTTTCCGTAAAATTTTCACAAAATGTGGCACCAAATTGTATCTAAGCCCTCTTAGAAGCCTCAAATATTCAAAATTTCCCGAAGGGAAGGGGAACCCTCTCCCTTTAGACCCCCCCCCCCGATGGCAGTCCGAAACAACGTTGGGCAACTCCCACCCAGTCAGGTGAGAACTTCTTACGCCTATGATATCGCACAACAAAAAAGGGATGTGTTTTGATAGTGTTGTAATTTGTAATTTGAATAGAACTGGACTTCAGTGGCCGTCACAGGGTTCTAGCTAGAAAAATGTCAAACCGGGTGGGTTAGTTAGTTAGATGAGGTCTAACGTCCTAGTTTCCAACCAATTGGTTCAAATCGAGACGACCACGGCCTTTTTTCCAGTTGTGGCTCACTGGCTTGTTTTCCCTACTCCATTGCTTATGCTGAGCACCAAGCACAAAAGCAGTAGGTTCCATTTTTTGAAGTCTTTGGTATGACCCGGCCAGGATTTGAACCCTAGACCGGGTGGGAGTTAATCGACACCGCATCATTCTCACGTGATGTTGGCCATATATCAAGAACTAAATGACATTGTCTGTGGTCAGTTGCATGTATTGTTTCCAATACAATCATTCAGTTGAATGTTATGTGTCTGATGCTGTCTACATGTTTAAAGTTAGGTGGGAGATGAAAGTTCAAACTGGGCAGTGAGATTCAAACTGGGTGGTGAAATTTCAAACTGGGTGCTTAGTTAAAAAAGTAACTTCAGACTAGGTGCAGCACCCAGTTTGAATGGCCTGGCTAGAACCCTGCGTCACTGGACTGCTGGAGTGTGAGGGTGCTTCAATCCTTTAGTTCGTTCACCCCACCCGTGGTCAAACTTACAATTGGTAGAAAATTGGAGTAAAATAGTCGGAATGGTTTTTTTTATTCCTCATGCTTTTATACTTTTTGTGGCGAAGATGAACGTCGGCTTGAAGGTGCATGGTTGGGGTATGTGTGGTTTTTAAGCTAGACCGTTTCTCTTGTAATCCGTTGTGGTAAGGCGATTACTGGTTTACTTTTTACTGTCGGTTGAGAAGGTATTTTATACGAAAAGATAAAAAACTAGAGTTGCCTTTATTGAGTTTGAGATCTCCTGGCATGAGCTGTCACATACACATGGGCTATCTAGCCTCTTGCAATTAGTTTTGGCAGCCCACTGTACGAGGGGATGACTCACAAATAGCTGAATTGGTAGAATTTGGGTTAGGCCCCATTATCTATGAAATGTTGTCCCTTCCCACAGACCCACAATAAAGGTTCCCATGCATGGTAAACTCAGGGAGGTGTTAATTTGGCAGGAGCTCCAACTCATGTAATTTATTCTAATCCTATTTGATCGAAAACACCTCCCTGGTTTGAGCCTGTGATTTCCTGGTAAAGAGGGCGTATTTGATGCCAAATTTCCACCACTCGGATCTGTAATGATTCTTTTGTGCTTTTAAGAGCAAATTTCTGCACAGTTTAACCACTGGTATTCAAAGTCGTTTACCTACTAATCGAAACCAAGCATGTTAGGTATGGAACTGTCGTGACCATTTGTATTTATTACAACGCGTAAATCATTTCCTACCATCTAGAGTATTTGGGAGCAGGGGCGTCAAAAATACGGGGATGTGTGACAACCCCGTGAAAATCAAAAGTCGGTCTCTGAGCTCCAAATAGTCGGTCTCAAAGCCAGTCCAGTATGCCGTTGTAACAGTAGACCAGACCTGAACAAAATTTGAAGTGGAAAGTTTGCCCGAAAAGCAAAAAAAAAGGTCCTCAAAAATTCGAATCGTACTATGTATTTCAGAACAAAAGTGACGCTCATGGGGATATCTGCCAATACCTTGGTATAGAGACTTGGGTGCAGAAGTCGGGTTTTTTTTTTCTGGCTTCAAAACCAGTCCGATTAATCAGCACTTACACCCGATTCATCCTTCCAATTATCAGGCTTTGTCTACGTCAATGGAGCAAGTAAAACATTTCACTGATCGTTGGTCTGTTACGTTACCTGTTTCTTTTTCCTGTTATTTTACTTCAACTCTGTTTGATGACAACAGGCGTATATCTACGTGGGCCTGGGCCCTCAGATTTTTGTTAGGCCCCCAGAAATTGTGTGTGTCCTAATAAAATTTGTAAGAATTAAGGACGGCGGTCAATGCTGTGATCCCCAATTTGATATCTAGGCCCCCTAAACATTTCATCCTAGCTACGCCCCTGGATGACAATTACTCAACCCCTCAGGAACCTCCGGCACTTCGCTGCCCCTCATCCGATAAGGTCTGCATAGTCCATTGCGACAAGATAAGTAGAAATTCGTCAAGCCAAAAATTAAAATACTTAGTATGTGGATGCCTTGCATGGAGAGGAAGAACCCTGCTGTTTTCGTGGAGGTCAAAGATCATCTGGGGTCACTAAAGGTCAAACTCTGAAAACCTTGTTAACACAGTATCTCAAGATAGGAAGCATGGGTACTCTTCATACTTAGCATGAAGATGCATTATGTGAAGCAAAAAAAAAAAACCCTCTTGGTTTTGATGAAGGTCAAAGGAAGTCTAAGGTCATCATACGTCAAACTCTGAAAAGTTTATTAACACTTATAGCTCAAGACAGGAAGCATGGATACTCTTCCTATTAGCATGTAGAAGCATAACGTCAAAAGTTAGAACCCTATTGTTTTGGTGAATGTCAAAGGTAGGGTGATGGGAGGTCAAACTGAAAATTTTCTTATCATAACACCTTGCAAGGTAGAAGGCATGGATACTCTTCATACTTAACCTGTAGGTGCATTATGTCAAGAGGAAGAATCTTATTACTTTTCGCGGAGGTAAAAGGTCATCTGCGTTAATGGAGGTCAAATATAGATAGGCTTTTTATGACACTTTAATCAATATCAAGATAGGAAGCACTAATACACTTTATACTTAGCATATACTGTAGATGCATTATATGAAGAGGAAGATGCTACTGTTGGGTGGTAAAAGGTCATCTGAGGTCATCAGAGGTCAAAGCTTTGACAACCTTGTTAAGATAATATTTTCAAAATAGGAATCATGGATGCTCTCCATGCTTTAGCACGTAGATGCATTTTACAGTATGCAGAGGAAGAACCCTATTGCTTTTGGTGGAAGTCAAAGGTCATCTGAGGTCACCAGATATTTGATGCTTGGACGGTTGGAAGCTTGAAAACTTGAAAATGGCTTTATTTACCCTATTAAATACAAAAATGCTTTCGTTTGCTTCCGACCCCACCCCCCGCTTAATTAAAGGAAGAAAACCCCTTGTTTATTCCCTTTTAAAAAATTGTCATCTTGAAATTTGCAGTAATTTACCTTAAAATTTGTCCAATATGTTGCACCAAATCGCATTTAAGGGCTCTCAAATGTTCAAAAAATTCCAAATGGGGAGGGGCACCCGTCACCTTATACGGCTCCCCCAGAACGTCGTCCCAAAACTAAGTTCAGCCCCCTACCCCCCCCCCTCCTCGTTTTGAGTTTGAACTTTGAACAATGACTGCCAAAGTTAGCAGTGGCCCGGAGGCACCTATCAGCAATTGTTCCCTCGAAGATTTGACAATATTAAGCAATATGTCCAAACGGGATCCCCATTAGGCTGTAATATCAATGCCGGTCCTCTAGCACTGTAGTACCTAACTTTCTCTTAACATTGTTGCCTGCATAGACCGACGTTTGGATTATTGTGCGTCAACGAACCGAACAGTCACGAGGTGCGAAATACGTTTAAAAATCCTCCTAGCTCTCAAATAGCATTCGTTTCACTTTTTTACAACTGCAAATGTTGTAAAAAGTACAGCTTACAAACATGTCTTGAACATAGGTTAAATCATAATTTTATTACCTTGTTGTGTTCGATGAAATATAAAGTTGACCTCAAAGGTCAAAAACTCACAAAGATGGTGGAGGTCGAAGTTACATCCCATTGAAGCTGTTTAATTCACAGAGATATCCTGTATTCATTTTGTTTTTAACTTAGTTTGGTAGTGAAAAAACATTATGCATTGGGTTACCATATTTTGTTTCTGTAAAAGGAGGAAAATCACCAATTACCCCCTCGGTGGGGTATACAAGGGGACGAAACCACATCTCCTTTGAGACAAATATGACTCAATGAGTGTCTACATGCAAACTGGATTACATGTAGTGGCATTAAACAGGGTTCCTGCGATCTTGATAAAACAAAACGTCATGATACATCTAGCTAGAGGACGGCAACTGAGGGGCACGCGGACTAAAGGGCTCGATTTTTATTCCGAGATTCTGCAGATTTTGTTCGAAATTCCAGCCAAAATTTTCTGCGCGCTTCGCGCACTTTAGGGATAGTTCCGTCTTCTGTTTTAGCTTGGATTCATACAGCAAAACAGAGAACCCTTACTCATAAACCATAACGTATGTAGCCTACGCGGTTTCTGTGAAAGTTGGTAAATGGGAAGTTCATCCTTAATATAGTTGTTCTTTTCGATTTGTTGCATAGTACGTATATCCCAGAGAATTGGGTATCTCGTCGGTAGACGACGGATAAATACAATGCAAGTTAGCTCCGATATGGGTCATCCTCCCGGACGGTTGGACTGTTTCTTTCCTCAATGGAACTAATTACAAATCCTTCTCATCCATATTTTCAAATCTTACGTGTAAACTGGGACTAAACACGGTACATCAAGTATAATATTGTGCCAAGTATGCTATGCAGGCCTCGTAGCCAGACAAGATTCAAAAGGGAAGAGATTGCTTGGGACGGGGATATATTTTAGGGGAGAAAGGTATGTCAGAGTGGTAATCTTTATTTTCTATAGGCGAGACTTTTTCTCTAGAGTGGCGGGAACCACATACCTCTTGGCTACGAGCTGTCCTATTATGTGACAGTTTTCTTTACATTCTTCCCATCCGCACCTCTCGGTCGTTTTCCTTGCCCAAACGCGACCCGACAAGTTTGTACGAAATCCAAGAAAGCTTCTTACTCCTTAAACTGTTAAAGGACAACCATTAGAGAAATCCTGCCCATTTGCCATTGTCCATGACCCAGAGATTTAGACCATGGTAACCAATATTTTTGCGCGTAGCAGCTTCAAACTCTTGTCTTGAAGCGTTATTGGTGTAGAATACACTGTTTGTTATCCATGCAAAGATCCAGAGAAATTCCAAGCCCTGGCGAAAGCTCAGGATATCTGTAGTAAAGACAGCAAATCGCAGCCATAACTTTTCGCACGCTCTTGGAGCTCAGACGATTATTTTGTGGCGGTATTTTAAGACAATAATCAGTTGTCAGAAAATATACCGAAAGATGGGAAATAATATTTTGCGGTTTAGTTTGTCACTTTCTTATGGCGGCGTCCATCTGTGCAACATATGTCGCTTTTAACTCAAACATAGTGCACACGCAAAACAAAAATGAAAATTTGGGGCTTTTATTGAAAAAAAATTTGAATCTTTTTGGAAAAAAATTGGGAAAATTGGGAAGAAAAATTTGAAAAATCTGGAGTTTAATCGAAAAAAAATCGAGTTTTTAACTTACTTTTCATTGAAGAATCTGCCCTTCCTAAGAGATTACATTATTTCATCGTACACCTTTGCTTCCCGACGAAATTGGAATTTCCCTGAAAATGAAGGGGGCGTCCTTCCCCGACGGAGGACAAGGGCGTCCATTTGTTCTCAAATTGGGGGAGGGGGCGGGATACAGTCATTTCAACCTTTGGACTCTTCAAACCAGGACAGTTCCAAACTTAGACCCTTCACTCCGGGACATTCATATGCCTAGCAATCTACCAGGTCGATTGCATAATTATTGACTTAGAAATGTTTTATGTAGATAAAAGAGACACTTCATGGGCTTTGCTGTAATTACTTTTGTTCATATATTGCAAAGGGTGGCGCCAGGACCTGCCCAAAAGGGAAGGGAAGCCAAGCTCCCCAACAGAGGGAGGGGCAGCAACCCGAAGCCCCGACAAAGGCGTGGGGCCTGGAAAAATGGGCGCACGAAGCACCTAGAAAATTTTCCAATTTTTTTCGGAGAAAATTTGAAAATTTTGGTTTTTACTGAGAAAATTTTGAACATTTAAGTACGTAGGTTTCTATTAACAGGATTTTGAAAATTGGGGTTTTATGGAAGCAAATTGATAGTTTAGGCTTTCTCTGAAGTATCTGCCTTCTTTGTGAGCAAACTCAAGTAAATCATTGGAGAGACTGATTGCCGTCGGGGATACATGCTTTATCGTACCCACCAAGGCTCCCTGACGAAAGTGAAATTTCCCTAACGCCGGGGAGGCCATGGTCCCACCGTCCCTACCTGGCGCTACCCCTAGTATGAACTCATCGAACTATACGTTTCGTGTACTACCCTTCCATGTGGGACAGTGTGCAGCTCTTGTTTGGCCCTCAACTAAGAATAATAGATAAGTTTGCACAATCAAAACAATTAGCCCTATTGGCATTTAATTTTTCCGCGCTAATACCAATAAGCTTGTAGCTCGCATTCAGGATCGAATCAACCCCATTGTCAACAAGCTACATTCTGTATGAAAAAGTATACCAGTGCTATCCCCCATGGTCCCTCTGCTTAGCAACAGACTATTTTTTTTTTTTGAACCGGGACAATTAAGGGGCGAACCGGGACACCGGGACGGGATAGTCCGAACCAGGACAGTCCCGGTCAATCCGGGATGGTTGGAATCTTTTTATATGTCCCCCGGGATCGCCGCCTATGCCCACGGACTCCTCCCAGTGGTGGATTTAGGCGGGGGCGCACCCGGCGCGCACCCCCCCCCCCTAAAATTTTCCAAAGCTTATTTTTTACTTTCACTAAATAGATCATTTAGCCTTCTTGTTTCTACATAATGTTGTATTATCTTATAATTTTCAAACTATGTAATTATAATTGTTACAAACTAATAGCAATTTAGAGCACACAGTTTCAAGTTTTCCGATAAATGTCAATAGAGTGATATCGAAGGTCTCAACCCTATTTCGGACCACGCTTTATGTAGAACACTAAACTTTTTCTTACAATCCATCTGCTATTTGGGTTCATCAGATGTGGAGTTTTTCATGAACTAGAGAGTATTTTTTTATATAAATTTATTTGGTCACACAAACCAGACAATTAGGGGAAACGTTCTGTTCTAATATGTGCAAAATGTGAAGGTGGTTTAGGAATGGTCGAATTATGCTCTTTTGCTATAGCTTAAAGAGTAAATGAGGGAAAAATTATTTTCAGGATGGCTTTGCTTTTTGGAAAGTTTTGTTTGATAGTAAGCTCAAGAAATATGGTGGAATATATGTGTTTTAATGTAACCTTTCCAATGAATATGTTATCATTGAAAACAAGTATTTATGATGTCTGTTGCACTTGATCTTATTTTACGCTCTCCGGATGTGTATGCTAATCAATATATTTTGAATAATTCTTATTAAAATTGACAATAAACTTATCTATGCTAGAGCTCTCATGGTCACTAAAACTTACAAAGTAATTTTTTAATGAGAGAGTCGACTGAGTGCTTAATTAGAATGATTTCTGCCATAACTGTAATTTTACTAGTATTTTTCCTTTTACATTGTATTATGGAAAAATTCTGCTATCCCGAGGGAGTGGAGACTGAATCTACATGCCACTAATGAAATCAATGATAACGCAAAGCGTTTAACAATGTTTATCTCTCATGCACATGACAATAAAAAAGTGGTATATTTCATCAAGCAAAAGACTTTAAAAGCTACTGCGATCTCAAATATGAATCTTACAGCAGTGCATCTTATTCGTGGTCAGATAATTTCACCATCGTCTTTGAAGCTGTTGGAGACCCCAAAATTCAATTCTTTCAGTTTTTTTACGTTCATAGAATTATAGGTTGTAACGAATTTTTATTCAAAATTAAAAAGGAAAGATTCTCCTCTCTGTACCTTATGTGAGGATCCCCCCTTATAGACCACTTTTTCCGAGCTATAACATTACGACATATTTTTGGAAAGATATTTCATCAAAAGTGTTTAAAGAGTGATCTTAGCTTAAATAAAGATCAAGTAAATTTTGGTTTAGTTCATGAAGCAACCTTTTGCAATTTTCTCACTTTTAATTGAAGGGAACATTTTTTGGCAAACAAAATCTCAAAGTAGCGACTGCTTAGGTTCTACTTACAAGCCTGGGAAATGCCATTTCCGGCTGTCTGAGGGGTCGCGATTTTTCAAAATTTTCTGTACGCTCCGCGCCAACTGATGGTGGCGCTCCGCTTAGATATTCGTTCGGGTAGATGATCGACCGTAAGCGCCCCCCCCCCCCCAACGAAAAATCCTAGATCCGCCCCTGCCTCCCCCCGCTGGCGCCACTTCTGCCCTTTTCCTGTAATCATAGGCGTAGGAAGCTTTTCAAGACTGGGGGGCTGAACCATGTTTCGGATCGCTGTTTGGGGGAGGGTTCTAAGGGAAGGGGATACCCACCGCTTTGAAAATTTTGGGGTATTTGAGGGTCCTCGGATGCAATTTGGTGCAACGTCATTTTGGACAAACTTCAAGGAAATTACTGCAAATTTTTGACATTTCTTACAGAAGAGGCAAATAAGGGGGTTTGCCCTTGGATCTTGGGGGGCGGAAGCATACTTCAGCCCCCACATTTTTGACTGGGGGATAGCCCTCCTCACCCCTCCCCCCCGCTTCCTACGCCAGTGCCTGTCAGGCGCGGATCCAGAAATTGTTAGGGGGGGGCTCAAGATGGAAAACCTCATGTGCACCGAAGGTGCACCACGAGCGCGAAGCGCGAGTCCCTACGCGTGGGGTCCAGGGGCCCGCGTTAGGGCCCCTGGCGGGGTCCAGGGGCAGAGTCCCTGTGGGGGTTCAGGGGGCGAAGCCCCCGGAAGCTCTCGCAATATTGCATTTTAAGAGCACAGAAATCGGCTCCAGTTCTTATGTCAGTGAGATTTTATACCTTTTCATGTTGCATGGAATTTGATGTGTATGGCTCAGTATAAGTTACTATATGTACCTGCAGAAATTACGGAGAATCTAAGTTATCTTAAAACTTACACGCCAACATTATGAGCCCGTGTAGGTAACTTGAAATGATTTTTGCCATAATGAGTGTTTTATTTTCGTTATACGGTATTCGGGTATAGGACGTCAGATGAAACAATTGCGCGCGAAGGGCGCCGAAAATTTGAATTTACATTTAAAACCATTGCTATGACTAACGGTGTCAATTCCCTTTATGTGCTTCTATCAATTAGAAGGTGGGTTCGATACTAAGTTTTCAGTTTTCATAAGAAGAGGAGGGTGAAAAAATGAATATCAGTTGTTTTACATCCTTACAATGCTGACGTTTGTCACGTTTATGCACACGAATAATTGGCTTATGGTAGAACCCCACCGATGAGTAATGCGAATACGTCTGGGACCTTATTGATAGTAAAAGGAGCAATTCAAAGCTAACAGTGCGCAGATCAAGCAAAAATCAAGAAATATTGAGAAGAATTTCCCAAAATCGTGAAAGATTTCAAACGATTTTTGGTAAAAAGTGATAAAAATAAATCCATCACTCAATAAAAACGTACCTCTCTCCGTGAGGGTGAACAACTGCGCGCGAAGCGCGCCGAAAATTTTCGGTATAGAGCCTCCCGGGAGCTGCATTAATTGTACACTGAAAAGGAGACCAACAGGACTCTCACAACCTTACATCCATATGGGAGGAGAGATGATATATCACCTTCTTTATGGACTTCTGAAGGGTATACCCTTCAGAAATCTATGACCGATGGTGCCGGCGGGAGTTGGTGATTGGGGGAACCGCAGATAACTGTTAAACCGTGCCTTTTTAGGCAGTGGGATTTTGTATACGCTATATACAAGAGTGGGAGAGCCTTTTCTTATTAGTACATGAGAGTGCAATCCCAGGAAGGGGTTTAACCTCCCCTTTGAGAAATTTTTGTTAATTTTAGGGGGCCTATATGCAAAATGGTGGTATCTTTGGGTCATTCTAAAGTGATTGTATGTTTAGAAAATGTCCACAATGTAGTGAATTCTAACTTTTGTTCGGGTGAAAAAGGGGAGTAAGAGACGGTTAACATATTGTCTTCAAACCTCCTTAAGTGCCAGGAAAAATCATGGGGGTGGATCCATCTCTAAAAGTGTGTGGGGGGGGGGGACTTTTTCACATTTGTGAATCGCCGTCCTGGTGGCGTGGAAGAAGCAGTTGGTGGTAGCCAGAATTTGCGTCACGGGGAGGCAATAAGTTTTGTGATCTTCGGCATGGGGAAGGAGGTCTAAGGGAAATTTTTCTAGAACTGAATGCAATCAGATGCGATTTGGTGCAACAAAAGTGTACGAATGTTAGGTTATTTTTCTTCTAAAACTTTCCTTTTCCTAGGCATAATTGCAGTCTGTTCCAACATTTTGAAAAAGTGAGGGGGACGTTTTGACGATGTCCCCCCCCTTCCAAAAAAAGTGAGGGGGACGCGTCCCCCCGTCCCCCATGATCCACGCCCATGGGAAAATTGTACACGCAATTATACCTGCGTGGAGTCCACAGAAACATTCTTGGACTTATAATAAAATTTTTCCTTTACATTTTAAAAGGATACACAAGGTTGACAGAGAACAGTATAGAGCCTCCCGGGAGCTCTAAATTAGTTACAGTATACAAAAGAGGGACCAATGGGATTCGCACTACCCGACATCCATATGGGAGGAGATATGATATATCACATTCTTTTTAGGTATAGCAAGACGGATGGTGGACAGGCAAAATTCGTTTCAGAAAAGATTTTCGTCATTATTGAACGTCGCGGTAAAATGTTTGGAAAATAAGCAACGGCAATTACGTACTTTCAATCTTCAGATCATGTGCTAGACTAGATTAGTCGAAGATCCCATAATGATGAAAGCCCTTCAGAGAAGGAGATGTACTTTTTAGAAAAATGTTGCATTTGAATAATTTCTTGCGTCATAGCTTTGTCAATGGTATATAAAATCGGGTGTTAATCCTGTCGTATGCGCGCGAAGCGCGCCGAAATTTTGAATAAAATATTAGCCCATGACAAAACCTGCATTTCAGAACCTGCATCGGACACTGTCACTTTCCCACCAACCTATGCTATTCAGAAACGAATCTTCTGACTGAGAATTCTGAAAAAGCACTTTTGCTCCTTTGTTCCCCCGTGAGTAGTTACCGAAAGCTATTGATAATAAGGACAACTCTGACATAAGGCTTGACGCTGGCGGAGCGGTGCGAAAATTTGGAATTTGTCAAGAATTTCCAAAACTTATGATAGTTTGAGAACAGTTTGTGAAAGAAAGTGGTTAGAACAAATAAACCAGTCATCAAAAATACATCTCACCCTACATCCTCCACAGAAATCTGTAGCTTAAACGACTTTTGGAACCATTTTAAAAATTTTCAAGAATCAATGGAGGAGGGGGACACACGTCACCCTTGCCCACTGTGCCGACGCCACTGTCTGTAGCTTAAAAGCCTTTTGAGTTCATTTTAAAACTTTTCAGTTTCGAAATCGAATAGGGTATGCACGCCGCTACTTTGCCTGCAACAGCTGGTGCCACTGTGCACAATAGTAGGTCACCTAACAGCTTGTCTTCTGTATTCATTCTGCAAGGTCTGTATGGCGAAAACTTTGCCTCTCAATCCCTCTAGATTACAAAAATTTCACTCTTTAACACGAAATTGTTACTAAATTTCAGTGCAGCTAGCCGATCGAGCCCGGCGTACTACATATGTCACGATGTTTACTTATTTAGATCTTAAGTCAAGGATCATTACTCAGCTATTCACCTGTTTTCGAACATTGTAGCGCTCCTTTCGTCGCCAACCACTTTGAAAGATATATAAAGAGATAATCCAGCGATAGCTCCACCCAACCCCTACAGAAATATATACTTTGAATACGTTCTTAGACACTTTTATTCATTTTTGCTCTCAATTTTTCTTTCTCCTTTTCTTTTCTTTTCTTTTTCTTCTTTTTTTCTCCTTTCGTTTTTTTTTTTTTTCGTGGCGAGGGGGGGGGGGGGGGGCGGGCCCCCAGGCCCCCCCTGGATCCGCGCCTGGTGCCTGTAATTAACAGAATTTCAGTATTCTCTGAGAAATCTCTGAGCATTTTTCGGGAAAGAATAATTTCGGGAATTTTTGGGAAGTTCATTGATTTAACTTGGTAAAACTTAGTCCGCAGTCTGCTGACCTAGTATTTGGGAAGCTTTGGGGCTTCCCATACTAGTTCAGGGAACAAAGTGTACGTGAGAACTAGGCCTAGGTACCCTAGGCTAGGTAAAACTGTACGTTTTAATTCGAATTAATTAAAGCCTTGCAAAACCTTTCCTTGTTGGCTTGTTGACTTCTTTCCTTCGCTTTAAAATGAAATGTGGATCTGTGTTTAACTTTTTTTCTTCGCTTTTTTGGGGGGTCTTCGTTTTTGGGGGGGCATCGTGGAGGGGAAGGGACTGTGAGAAAACGACGGTAAAACGGCATCCCAAGAAGCGTTCTTCGTAGCCACTTTTGGAACTGACCATCAAATTTTAGAAAATTTGGGACTATTATGTTTGGATTGTTTCTGCTTGTGGAAACAGGGACATTGCATGCATTCAAAAAGTCTAACGTTAGTCATAAAATGGACCTTCTGCAGTTAATTCTAACGAATTAAAGTATAGGGCCTAGGGCCAGCCTAGGCCTAGGCCTATATAGGCTAGGCTGAAGCTAGCCCAAATTCAACTCTCCAGGCTTAGTGATTCGCAGTATGCAATATTTAGTGAGCTGACCGAAATCTTCATTTTTCTCCGTAGCGGTTAATTCTCCAGAGAACATTTAAAATTTTAACCAGGAAAAACTAGGCCTATGCTAAAGTTAGGCCTAACGTAGGCCAAATTAATATCAGGCTTGGCCTAACGTTAAAACTAAGTTAGGCCTAGCCTTGCCTTTAGTTGGAGGCTAGGACTCCTACTACTGTAGGTTAGACGCCAGATTTGCCCTGACTCGGCCTGGGAAAAAAACTACGCCGCCGTAAAGTATACTTTTTGTTTGGAAAGTATACTTTAGCCTACTTGAAAAAAAGAGGTAGGCCTATCAGAAGAGAACCCTTAGTGGCTACGGGCCCAGGGATGTAACATGCAAACCACAGACCAGTCATCAGGTAGGCCTAGGCCTAAAGTAAGGCTGGGCTACATCATAATTCAATGACACCACATTAAATTTCACATACAATTACGAGTGTCCAACATAGCTAGCCGCCAAACATAACAAGGAAGGCTAAGGCCCCATAACATAAGATGCTCTTAAGTCCACCAAAAACAAACAACCAGACCAACTTGAACATCAAGTGAGACCAGAACAATAAGATTCTGTCACAGCAATGGGAGAACTCGTCAATGTGTAAGTTGGTCTAGCCTAAGTTCTTGTTAAAGGAAATCAAGATTTAGGCCAAGGGGTGACCATCGAATGCTATCATTCCAAGATTGTGGCATGGAATGTTAGGCTAGATGCGTACTCGACGGGTGCCATAGGCCTAGTTATGATACAACAAACAAAAAGTCAAGCCTGGGCTCAGCTAGATATATTGAAAGCTGGAAATTGTTATTTTTTTGATGTATTTAAATATTGCACTAAATGGGAGTGTTTTTGCAGGAATGATGTCTGTAACATTTAAAGGGAGAAGTCACCACAAATGTACTTTAAAAAATCTGCTAAATCCTACAATTCTCAGTTTCACTCACAAAGTACAGTATCTTGCATTATGTTTCTGTATAGCCTAAAAACATTGGATATTGAAGGAAAAACGAGTTATTCTCCATGAATTTAGGAAATTTAACAAAACTATAGTGTCAAATGATTGATAGAAGCCATTCCTGAATGAGGATGATAAGGTACAGTACTTTAAATGATTAATACTGTACAGGCTTATAGTCAATGATTGAGAAGGACATATATTGTGAACTGGAAAGTATTGACACCAGTCCAGTTTGGAAGAATTTCCCCACTAATGTAGTGTGAATAATGTTGCTGACTATGTGGGAAGCCAGGAAGTGACCATGCAATCAGTTTGGGAAGCCATAAAGGGACCAATCATCCTGAGCTAGCAGACAGTGGACTAGCTAAGCCAAATCTTTAAAATTTGTTACATCATGATCCCATTCACATCATGATGGTGTACAGTACGTGTACTGTACAGGAACAACTAGTTGTAATAACTGCATACATGTACACACCTTGTCAAGGTGTGTCATATAGGGTGTCCATTTCGTTACAACTCTTACCAAAAAATCTGACTTCCCTTTTCTGAGAGAAATAGCCCAGAGATGAAGTTCCCCTTTCTACCAAGGAGATGCACCCTGATCATTGCTCATTTTGGCCAAGAAACTTGTGCAAAACATGATGCTATGTAGAAATGAATATCAAGTTTTAGCCATCTCTATAGTTGACCACTCTTAATGCAGAATCTATCAGAGAACTTCCTGTTCAGGTATCTTGAGATCAATAAAGTTAAAGGGGTTTGAACCCCTTTAAAGACTGTCTGGTCAATAGAGTAATTTGTTTGTAAAAGGGATTAACTGTTGCAATTATAGAAATAAGCTTCACCAGGGAAAAAGCCTTTTTCTCCGGTAATATTGGCTAAAATGTCGTTTTCAATTCTAGCAGCATGTAGCCTCCAGGGTTACTCACAGTGCTCTCAGGGTGTTTTACATAACATGCCGACTCAAATTACGCCCGATTGGCCAGCCCAAGGGTAACATGAGTGCCTTGAGCAATTGCTGAAGTTTGAAAAATTCTAAACTATTCCTCATACATTCCACGGACCACTGATGAGTTTGCTGTTTGCTGTAATTTGTAAAGCGGTAAGGGCAGTGCATGAACACACCACGACTTGTGTTTACTGTACACAAATGACTGACGATAACAGTTACTACTTAAGCCGTATTGGTTCATATACAACTTGCCAAACATTTGGTGTGGTAAAAATATAAAAAATGTATTAAAATGAGGGTTCCTTTCTAGTCTAGAATGCTAGCTGATATATCTTTTGTCTTGAAATATTTTGGCCTTGTTCAAAAAGTACAACCCCTGAGGCTGACAGTTTTGCAGTTTGAAAGGAAGGTAGCCTGCATCATGAGAGGATTCCCTTGAATGCAGTCCTCACACAATTGCATTACCTTGCGTTCAATTGTGAACACCATATGTAATATTTTGTGGTTCCCTTGCGCAAAATGGATATTTAAAAGATGTTAATTAGGAAGTACATTGAATTATTTTCAAATAATTGTTGGAAAAAAGACTACACAGTAGATGAATAAATGAATAGCCAGAAAGCCCAAAGGCCTAATGATTCCTTGCTGTCAGGGAATACTTTGTCTCACTGAGTTTTATCCCTGAAAATTATCATTCTTGAGATATCATGTTTTATGATTTTTTCACAATTTGACCTCTGGTGACCTAGCTCACATCCTAAGGACATCATCATTTGAACTGCACCAAAAACGATGGGGTTCTTGTAAGCAACATGGGTCATCCACTTGCAGTTATTAGATATCCCTTACAGTTGTGTACATACCAGCTTTTCACACTTTGACCTCTTTTGACCTTAATTACATGTCCTTTGACTGCTACCAAAACATTGAAAATTATTTAATGCAATATGGGTGCATCCACATGCCAACTATGACATCCTTCAAGTTACCCTTAATGATCTTACCTGTTTATGAGGTCTCACCATACGACGACCTCTAGTAAGTCCAAATAACTTCGACCGCCACCAAAAACAAAAGGGCTCATGTAATTATAGTATGCAGCATCCAAGCAGGAGATAACTCACTTTACAAGGTTTTCATAGTTTCATCACTTTTAACCTCAGATAACCGACCTTTGCTCTTTGCCAAAATGATAAGGTTCATGGACTGACCATTACTTGTTCACATTCTAGGTATGAAAATTATCCGTGCTTTTTCTCTTGAGATACTATACATAATGTTTGAGATTTTTACCTCTGGTGACCTCAGTTGACCTTTGACCTCCACCAAAAACAATAGATTTCTTTCTCTTAATACAATTAATCTATATACCAAGTATACAAAGTATCTGTCATTGTTATCTTGAGATATGGTGTTTACAAGCTAAGCATCACAAACACACATGTATACACACATACTCACCAGTGTGATTGCATGGATTCCTTTGGCCTTCAGTAAGGAATAAAAAAAAAAGAAAAACTTATAGACCTTATGCATTTATGTCACGTGACATCAGATTGGAAACAAACAATTAAGCGCACTGCACGTATGGTGTAGATTTTGCATGTGTATGTGGTAGACTTACACTCGTACTGTATCCCCGGTGCACAAATCAGCTTATCTGCATTTGGTAGTTGCAATGATAAGCATGCTTGCCTCCATTGGAGGGCATACTTTTTTTCTGTGATGTCATATTCACAAAGTCTATTACAGTAATAGTATTCACACTTTTTACTCCATAGGTGATTGGGGAATTGTGCAGTAAAAATTGTTTTATTTTTTCCATTCAGGTTTGCTCTGTGTATGGTGACCAGCAGCATCAAAATCCAGGAGAAATAGAAGGTAATTTGTATTTTTTATGCTACCTGTACATAGGCACCGAAGGTTGACCTCCAGTTGCTTATTGTGCTAAGTATACCCTGTAAAGGCCTAGTCCCAGCTGTTGTACATGGCCAGGTCACTTAGTTGTGGGAGGGAGTGGAAGTGAAAGGGGGACAGGGTTGCTTTTGTGCTGGTAACTCTATGTTGACTGAGTCTGTAGACTCAGTGCTTATACTGTAGAAGACATTTTAGTATTAGGATAGTTGGTGTTTATAATGGAGGTTGAAGGATTAAGGCAAATGATTTATTTGGTAACACTTCGCTCACTCATAATCATACACTCAACATAGCATTTGTAAATTTAAGGGACCATGTTTTCACAAACTATTATAGCCAAGATAAATTATATGAATTATATGAAGTATTAGTACTCAATAAAGGGAACGAGCAATTGCCCCTGATTTGTTTTGAAACATTGATACAAATCCTCTTATTTCCCTTGTGTGCTATATATGTCATGATGTTTTCAAAGATAAGTATTGAATGATAAAGGCAGATAAATAAATTACTGTGCATGAACTTTTAAACAATTAAAAGAATTTTACAGTAACAGGTTTTCATTACTGGTCACACATGTTCAGTAGGGGGCTGCATGTGTCATGTAAAAAAAAAATGGAAGTTTTAAGGTGAAGAAGTTCAACAGAGGTCACTGTACAGAATAAAGTGTGAAAGACTTACATATGAAACATGTCGGTGTTGGCAAATTGATATACAGTAGCCAGGAATGTTTCGGTCAGGGAAGGGGGGGGGGGTGGGCAACATCTTTTCATTGGGGGCAGTTTCAAACATGGAATGATATAATTTTTTTAAACTCATGAAGTGGGTGGGAGGCTCTTGGAAGAGACCATTTTATTGGGCTCAAGACCCCCTTGCAAGGCCATCCTAGCTGTACCATTGACCTATGTTATATTGACAATAAAGAGTTATGGTCTTTGGAGTGGTTAAAGCATATCAGCCTGGATCATCAAAGTCTCCAAAAAAAAAATCAGGGCTTTTTGTTTGCATGAAATGCTGCTGCTCCTTGCTTCCCCTTCTCTCTGGGTGGAGGGGGGGGGGTGGTTACCAGATTTAAAATAACAGTAACAGTTCAACAGATATGAAATGCCATTTATTAAATAGTTCCAGGGAGCTGTATATGCAGCTTCCTTGTAATTCAGTGCCTGCTGTGATGTGTGGAAAGTTGTAGATACTGTTGGTAGAAAACCTTGGCCGCCATCAATCACTCCCAAGTGAAATTGTTACATACCAAGTAGTAAAACTTGTACCAACTTTTGCTATCAAGAGGTGAAAATAACCACAAGATTTATGACCTATAAAAACAGGTTGATATTAAACTGAGTATTAAAGGAGGTATGTTCTTCACCCCCATTATAAACAGGTCTGTAGCCAGAGTAACCAATTTGGGGGCACGTTGATGTTGGAGTTTCACTGGCCTGGGGGAGGGGTCTAAGGGCCGGGTCCCCCTCCCCCTTTGAAAAATGTTGCATATTTCAAGGACTCCAGATGCAAAATGGTGCAAAATTTTCCATTTTTTCGTATATTGTATTCCAAAGATACTGGTCTTTAAGTAATAACTTTTTTCTTCAGTGCAAGACCTTTTATTGAAAATTTTTTGGGGGGCATGCCCCCCACCGTGGCTATGTGCCTGATTATAAAGCTGTAGAGCCTAGAGTCTCAAGTGGCATCTCGCAACATGCACAAAAATTTGGCCGACGGAAGATTGGATGCAACTGGATATTCATAAGGTTTTTGGTTCCTTGTGTTAGCAAAAGGAACCTATGTAGCCCAACTTGGCGTGTGTGTGTGCGTCTGTGACACTTTCTTCAGTACGCTGTAACTCAACAAGGGAAAGTTGGACTAAACTGAAACTTGGTATATGGATCTGTCATAGTGAGAAGGTGTGCCCTATTGTTTTTTGTGGAGGTCAAAGGTCATGTGGGGTCACCAGGGGTCAAAGACCGTAAACCTTGTTTGCACGATATCTCAAGATAGGAATTTTGGATAAATTTCATACATGGTGTGTGGATGCATTATGATGAGAAGATGAATGCTGTTGCTTTTGGTGGAGGTCAAAGGTCATCTGGGGTCACTGGCAGTCAAACACTGAAACTTGTTGTTAACACAATATCTCAAGGTAGGAAGCTTGGATAGATTTCATACATAGTATGTAGATGGGTTATGGTGGGAATATGAATGCTATTATTTTTGGTGGAGGTCAAAGGTCATCTGGGGTCACCAACGGTCAAATACTGAAAACCTTGTTAACATGATATCTCAAGGTAGGAAGCTTGGATAGGTTTCATACTTAGTATATAGATCCATCATAGTAAGAAGGTGTGCCCTAGTGTTTTTGGTTGAGGTCAAAGGTCATCTGGGGTCACTGAGGGTCAAACACTGAAAACCTTGTTAACACAATGTCTCAAGGTAGGAAGCTTGGATAGATTTCATACTTTGTATGTGGATGCGTTATGGTGAGAAGGTGGATGCTATCGCTTTTGGTGGAGGTGAAAGGTCATCTGGGGTCACCAACAGTCAACCACTGAAAACTTGTTGTTAGCACAATATCTCATGGTAGGAAGCTTGGAAAGATTTCATACCTAGTATGTGGATGGGTTATGGTGGAAAGATGAATACTATTCTTTTGGTGGAGGTCAAAGGTCATTTGGGGTCACCAGGGGTTATATACTGAAAACCTTGTTTACATAATATCTCAAGGTAGAAGGCTTGGATAGATTTCATGCATGGTGTGTGGATACATTGTGGTGAAAAGATTGATCCTGTTTTTTTATCGTAGAGGTGAAAGGTCATCTGGGGTCACTGGGGGCCATTTGAAGGTTATCAGAGGTCATTTTGAGGTTAAGTTGTGGACTTTCATTCACTTCCAACAACTTTAAAGGTCATGTAGAAGTCACCAGAGTGACAAGCAAACTTCACATTAGCTAACATTTTGTTTGTATGCTCATGGCTCAGTGTCATTTATATTCAGCAAGGAATCATAGTGCCCATTGCGCTCTTGTTAGTCATAAGCGTCATTGTTCGTAAGGTTCTGAAGTCATAAGGTCATTTATCATAAGGTTTGTTATTCATAATAGAAGAAAGGGTTGCTATCTCATAAGGTTTGTTATTCATAATAGAAAAAAGGGTGTGTTATTCATGAAAAAAATAGTTCGTTATTCATAAAAGATGTAATGGGGGAAAAGGTTCGCTTATCATAATAGGAAAAGGGGTTTGTACTTCACATAATAAAATATATGGTTCATATTATTCCTAACACACAAGGGTCAGGGAAGGATCAGTGGTTTTTGAGGTGGGGATTCCAAAAATAACAGAATTTTTTCTCCCATTTTACGGGCTAAAGTGGGCATTCTATTGGCATTGGGAGTAGGGAATTCTTTTTCTTGTTATGAATAACAAACCCTTTCCCCCTTAATGAACATGGAACCTTTTTTTCGTTTTATGAATATAGAACCTTTTTGCCATTATGAACATCGAACCTTTTTGCTATTATGAGTAGCAAACCGTTTTTGCCATTATGAGAAGCGAACCTTGTTTGCCATTATGAACAGTGAACCTTATAACTAATAAACCCTTTTTTCTTTCCGTTTATGAATACCGAACCTTATGGGAAATGATCCTTATGACTAAGAAACCTTATGAATAGCTGGGTAGACCCCAGAAGATTTGGGTAGGCCCAAAATTTGAATAAGAACAAAAGCTGTACAAAGCCTCTGCTACTGCAATAGATTTAAAGCAAAAACTGAAGTAGAAGTGGCCCCGGGCCCAAAACACTTGAGAATTTGTGCAGTAGAGGATACGCCCATGATGTCCCAGACTTCATACGGGGGTGGGGTGGGGGGGGGTGTAAAACATAACATGAGGCACACTGATATAATGGAATCCATAAGTGTGCCAAGCAGGCAGATCAGGGCTGCCCAATGTGCTAGTTGCAAGGTTACAAGGAATCTGAAATAATGACATAGCCATGTAGTTTCTCCCAGATATTAGAAGAAGTTTTCAGTAGATTTGGAAGAGGTATCGATAGATCAACTTAGTTATTATTTAAGAATTGATAGTTCTATGAACAGAAACGTTCTAATAAAGCTGTAGTATTCAGGCAAGCTGATGCAGTTGTTATGAAAGGCCACATGGGTGTAATACTTGGTACATATATTTTCCATAGTTTGAAGGTCTGTGCCTTTTTTTTTAAGTTGCTAATATCATACACAATGGCAAAGTTTTCCAAACCATAGGACTGGTTTACTTCATATTTCATATCAGTTTGGTTGTAAGGTCATCCATTTTGTATCATTTTCACGAGGGCACAAATGTACTCTCTCCCTTCAAACTGCCTCCCAGAGTGTAATTTGAAAGAAATGTGAAAAATGATACTCTTTAGGCAAAAAAATTATCATCTGGTATAGTTTGAAACGGTTACAGGTCTTTGACTGCCTCCCCACAAGGTACATTTTGTACCCCTGTCAAGAAGATGAAAAAAAGAATGGTCCCTACAAAATTTCTAAGTTATCAGTTAATCATTCAAATATTAATGCCTTTTTTTGCCAGTACCTCACATACCAATGAGTAAATGTCTGAATTTATCTACAAATTTCAAATGGGGGGGGGGTACTGTAAGTCACAGTTACATACCTTTGTATTGTAAACTGAGGAAGACATTTCTTGAAAAGGGCAACAAGTCACCCCAAACCATAAATTTCTCCCAACTACTTTTGCCCCTCCTCCAATTTCATAAAGAACACCTGTTTAGTGCACCTCCCAGACAAGGCAACAACAGTCTGTTCTGAGATTAAATTACTCAAGGCCATATCCACACAGGCTGTGAGTGAGCAGTCTGGGTGGTGATCTGTTCATGTCATCAGTGACTGACCAATCAGAATGATGCTATCATTGTCTGATATGTAAATCAGAGCACAATTACCAGATGTATTTATAGAACTATCAGGCTATCACTGAATGTGTTTGGGAGATGCTGCACATGACCCGTTAAGCACATTTTTTACCTCTCATTCAATTTGAATACAAATTTAAGCATCTCCGCGTGATGGTTATAAATTAGTAACATCACAAAATGGAAAAGCTGCAAAGAGAATACATTTGAATTAAACTACAGTAACTTCATGCACTTTTTATTCCTGTTCTTTTCAATTTTTGTAAGAAAGCTTACATAGGAGGGAAAAACGACAAACAGGATGGCACGTATTTCCTTATCCCAGACGGCGTGGAGATGATGATGCTGATGACATCCAGGAAGAGGAAGAAGACAGGAGAACTAACCGTCAATTTGCCAGAAATAGAGCAGTTTCAGGTAAGAAGTTGTTGTGTTAAAGAATCCATTTAATACTAAAACAAGCAGTTTCATGCCATCATGCCATGCATATCATGTTTTGAAATTCTGGTAAACCAGGGAGTCTTATCACCCCCTTGGTTAGACAACCTATCACTGAATCCGAAAGGTTGATATAGACTTTCACGATATTTCCAGACAAGACAATCGATATAATCGGACCCCTTATAATCGAAATTCGATGATAATTGTTTTTTTTCTCCACATACTTTACTTGTTAAAAGTAACCCATTGCACCGAATGCAGCGTCGCCAAACAGTGTGTACTGTATATGACCTGTACATGAGTGCCAAATTGAGGCCCAGTCTAGCCTTACAAACTGTCACAAAATCTTTAGTTTTTTGGTTTAAGAGATGATTAACATACCCTCTCTCCACAATTTTTTCAATTATTTTACAATTACTTTGATTTTTATGATTATTTCGATTTTTTTGATTTTTCGATTTTCTCCTCATGCAATAATCATACCGAATCTGAACTGGCTAAAACCAGTATCGATATACTAATTGGTTTACCATGAAAGCCTAGGTTAATATCATCATTGCAGGGATCTCCTCACTGGCATCGCTGGCTTTTAACTTAAGCAGGCTGGCACTTATTATTAGAGCACAGCATTTCAACAGAGGGGGCTTAGAAAAGTGAGATTAAGGGGGGGGGCATGACAGAGGCCCCTTGTGGCACCCGTTCCACATTCAAAAGGCAATCACACTTTGCCATGGAAAAGCATATTTAACTATAAAATGGCCCCTAGATGTTGGTAGCTTGAATGGCATGGAGATCTGGGAGCTCTTAAAAAATAGAGCAAATAATTTAAGATAAAAATTCCGCAAGGTCATGATATAGGTAAATGGCAGATGCATGAAAAGTATGTAGAATTTTATCAATCCAGTATTCCGGGAACTTTTGTGCAAATTACACTTCTTTGTGGCACCACTTTAGTTTTCTTGGTGTGGGGCCTGGCTATTCCTTAGTGAGTTTAAAAGAAAGTAAAGCCTTTTTGGAAGCTCCACTGTATTTACAATTACAGACATGAAAAGAAGCTTTATAGTGCCCTCAAGTGTATTTGGTATGGTTTAAAAAGCAAGAAAATATTAAATTTTTAACTCATGACTAGATAATCAATTAGGAAGGATAAATGGCTAGAGCAGCCCCTGACCCCCAACCGCCCCCCCCCACCCTCCTTCCAGAAAGAAGTTGGGACAATTCTGTATATATTCCAGGTTTGTTGCTTTCATGACAGGGATGGCTACCCATGAAGTGGGCTGCAAACAATGTATATTTGGGAATGTTTTGCACAAGTTTGGCCCATCACTGAAAGACTAATGGAACGGCAATCGGTGGTGTTCATGTCCATATCTACTCTATATAAAAAGTGTGTTCATTTTATAGTACCCAAATTTTACATGGGACAGCACATGGAGGGTGAGGGGTGAGACAGAATTTTAGAAGTCAAGCTACCCCCACCCCCTTCCCACTGGTCCCCTTAATGGTGCCACTGGTTTTCTGCGTTGGCTAGTGTATCAACAGTTGTGTGATTTTTTTAATAATGAATGAGTAATATCACATACCTTAAAATATGTAGTAACTCTGTTAACGTGATTTTTGTGCAAAACTGGTGTGCCTCAGTGTTGCAGGCCACAGCATACAGCACTTCATTTTGCAAATAAAGTTTTTACATTTTGTAAATAAAGTTTTTACATTTTGTAAATAAAGTTTTTATATCTATGGATACACTGAATAAGTCATATATGATAGAAATTGTGGCAATGTGGAGATCTGCATATTAAATTTATCCATTTAAATTATGTAGACAGATGTTTTCTCCAGAGTTGAATTTTGGTACAGTAGCGTATATCCAGATGTGCATGATATTTCCTTTATGTTCATATAAACAGGGAACAATGAAGTCTACCATCTCAGGTAAGTTCTTTCCAAGCTTCTGTTTCTGTATAAACAACCTTTGCTATAAACTTGGTATGTTATACCTAGGATTTTTTTGAATTCATGCACAGCTATCATGCAAAAATATGTAGCCACTTAAAAAGCTATTACAAGTTTTCATAGCCTTTTGGATACATACTACCTCCTTCCCTCATGTGCATGAACTTTAAGGTCACTGGAGACTGCTGTATAACTTCCACCTTCAGTTCAGTTCAGTTCAGCTCATCTTTGAAAAACTAATGTTCTACATGAGAAACATTTGTTATTTAAGACTTGGAAGCACATAAAATTTGTCGTTTGTTTTCCCGAAGGGTTGTTATTCGGAATATAACAATGGGATCATTATTCTGAAGGGTCATTATTCCGAAACGAGAATAAGGGTTGTTATTATGAAGGACCATTATTCTGGAGGGTCTTTATTCAGAATAGAGGATAGGGGTCGTTTTTCCGAAGGGTCGTCATTTCGAATGATTCCAAATGGAGGATAGGGGTGATTATTCCAAAGGGTCATTATTCCCAATTGAATAAAAGGGTCACTATTGAATTGAATTGAATTCTGAAGTGTTGTTATTCCAAAAGGAGAGTAGACAGGAACTAATTCAGAGGGGGGCTCTCTGGCTCCAGCTCCCTCTTTTTCAGCACTATTTTTTTTTTGTTTGAGATGGCCTCAGAGCTGCTGTACAATATGTTGGCTTACTTTGAATGCCAGATGCTAAGAAATAACTTTTACATGTCTTACTGTATAGCAGGAAATTTCCGCGAGTCTAATTTTTGGCAAATCTGTACTTGGTTCACATATTTGCGGAGTGAAGAATTCGCTATGGTAGGCAACCAACATAGTCTTGTACAAACTAACAAAAGTACTTTCGCGGGTCTTAAATTGGGGATTAGATACTTGGTCGCGAAAAGCACAAAAATTTAACCCCCTGTGAAAATTTCACACTATACAGTATTTTCAAGTTTTCCCTAGACGACCCCCCCCCCCGTCCCATCGAGGATCAGTATGTTTGATACCCACAGGTGGGAACTTTTTGCCATCATGGAGTTAGCCACCAACCCCCATCCCCCCACCCCCACCCCCCGTGAAATCCTGGAATCGCCCCTGGTAAGGGTTTTCGAACCTGCAAATCACATCTTAGGGGACGCAAACTCTTGAACGTGGAGAGCTTGTTTAGCTTATGGGACATTGGTTTGAACTGAAAGGAAGTTCAAAAGAAATCTTTGTATTTTATTAACCAAGAGGAAAGAAAAGTGAACATAAGGCATACCAAAAAAGAACTTCAAGGACATCAGTCTGAATGCTACAGCCTACCCCTTTTAACCTACCTTTTAATTAAATGACCCTTATTCTCAATTCGGAATAATGACCCTTATTCTCGTTTTGAATAATGCCCCTTTGGAATAACAACCCTTATTCTTGTTTTGGAGTAACAGTCTTAATGTTATATTCAGAATAACAGTCCTTCGGGGTAACAACCCTTCGGAATAACATTCCTAATGTTACATCCGAATAACGACCCTTCTGAATAATGCTCTGACACAAACCTTCATACAGTAAGTGAATTTAGGGTAGTGCAGTATGAAGCATTGGTGATAATTTTTTCTTATTTCATGTTAAAGTTGGCAGAACATGGGAAAAGCCCATTTTTAGGTCTCCTTTGACTTAGAAAAATAGATGAGCAGTTTTTACGATTTAAGTAGAACTAAAACCACTGGAGAATGTACATGAGTTAAAGTCATGCTAAGAGTGGTCAAAAACATTCTGTTCTGTCTGACATAATGCCATTCTTAATGTCAATCAGTTTTATTGTTTCTGTCAGGAGTATATTTTATACACTAGTAAAAGGTACATTACTTACCATAACCGGACAATTTCCTACCCCCCCCCTCCCCGACAATTCCCACTAGACAATTTTCTCCAGACATTTCTTACCCCAGACAATTCTCACTAATGACATTTACCCCTCAGGCTCAATAAAATTTGGAATTGTTTGGGTTGGGAATTGTCCTGAGAGTAAATTGTCCTGGGGGATTCGTCTAGTTGGAAATTGTCCAAAGAGAGTTGTTCCGAAATCCGCACCTACGACCAAATTCAGAAGGTGGAAAGTCTCGTAATTAGTCATGTATTGAACTGACATGTATTTTAGAGTGCTTCATCACTTTCCAGGCTTGATGGTGATATTAGTTCCTTATACAGCATGAGAATAGGTATCTAGAAAGGTGAGGGTAAAAGTTAACCTCATAGGTGTCTTTTACCCTCCGATTGAAATACAGACTTGCAGGAGGAACAGCTGAAAATGAAGGCAGAGTAGAAGTCAGAAGAAACATGGGAGCATGGGGGATGGTTTGTGATGACTTCTGGTCTGTAGAAGAAGCCGTTGTGGTGTGCAGAATGCTGGGATACAGGTAGGTTTGGATTTTTTAGTGGACACCAGGGATGTGGCCATGGCCGCATCTGGTGCCAAAAACTTCCGCCAGGCACTAATTATGAAGACATCGTGAATACATATTACCATATGCAACATGCAATTATATCCCCTCCTCGAGACCTCTTCCCCAGGATGGGGATCAATGTACCCACCACTCAGAAACTGTAGGGTACAAAACCGGTACATCTACCTTAATTTAAAGGGAAAATGCAGTCACAGGCATTTGAATAAACAAAATAGACCCTTTTCCAAGTTGCTGTTGCAAAGGATTAGGGGATAGAATTTTGGTATGCATAGAGAGAGTCTTTGTCCACAGTAAAATGTCATAACACAAGAGACATGCAGATACCAAAATTCTATACCATAGCCTAATCCTTTGTAATCGTTATTTGTAAAAGGGTCTATTTTCGTAGAGCTCTAGAGGGAACTTAAAGGGAGAATGCAGTCACCCCGATAAAGAATTGTATAGTAGACTATCCTATTTCCTGAATGGCTCTTGAGAATTATGTGACAGTATTTTTCTCTCTCAATTGTAAAATTTACAAGGAGCAACTGCTTGGTTTACCTTGAATATGCAATATTTATGTCCAAAAATATTATGAAAGATACTTGGAAGAGAAATAAGAAATTTGTGAGGTTTTAGCTATTGTTTCAAAGTAAGTTTGGGGCGACTGCTTTTGACCTTTAAGCCTAACAACATTCTCAACTGCTTTGTTCTTGGATGTTTATTCTTCAAGGCAGCCAGTTTATACTCATGAGCAACAGTGAAAGACTTTTGGATCAGGTTCAGTCCTTAGAACCATTATTCATGGAGCAGCTCTTTTTGAATAGGTTATATGATACTGGTTCACAAGGCAGTGAAGGACTGTAAGTTTTGCAAGTAGCTTTATAATGGCCAAAGGAAGAATGTTATCCTCAGGGTAATACAGATAAGCTGGTAGAAACTCTGATTATCCAGAAAGAGGTGGATACTCAGTAAAATGTTGAGTAGCTGTCATTCTAAATGTGAGAGGAAATAAACTTGTGAGTCCATAATTCCCTGAGCACACTATCACTTGACCTTTTGTAATCCATATTGACAGGTGGCCTTTTGTTGACCTCTGTTGGTGTTTTGTAGCTGACCTTTACTGCTTCACCTGGTACTTTTAGTTACCCAAATAGTGCATTGCCTTCATAGACAATAATGAAATGGAAGGCAGTGTAGTTGTCATAACATAGAAATAATGATGTCAAAATGTTAATCACAGCAGAATATAATAATGCAGGACTCCAGATTTCACAGAAATATTCATTTCCGGTACCATGTCCTAACCCTGAAGTCAAAACCACAGAACCCAGAAATCAGTTCCCATAGTTTTGAAACTTTCTTAGGCTGGACTTAACTGATCACTGCTAAGCCTTGTAACGAACAGCACCCAAATTAAATAAATTCTAAAAATGAAAGTAGTATTTAGACCTTACATTAGGTATAAACATTGGTGGCACCAGGATTTTAAAAGTGGAGGGGGGGGGGGGGCAATTTAAGTCTCAGGACAGGTATATTTTCGTTTGTAATACATCATCCAATGCAAAGATTCCAGATAATTTCAATGTGTTAGGCTATTCCTCCTGCCTTGCCACTTTACTTCAGGAGCTGACTGGGGGGCATCGGGGGCAGAGCTTCTGACTGGGAGAAAATCCCCCCTTGGTGCCGGGTCCAGGTATAAATTATTACGCAAATTTTGCACATTAATTTTCACCTCACATATTTCTAGAACTCATGCTGGCTCTACTGCACAAAGAGCAACCTAACACCAAGCCATACACTAATGCTGGAGTGAACATAAAGTGTAATTGCGTCACTTCACTAATGGTACTTCAAAACCAGAGACTAGGCTAGGCACAATATACCGATATATATAGATTTGTTAGGATAATGTAAGACCCAAAGCAAGTAACCATGAAGGAAGAAGTATCATACAGTAAAATTACTGTAGTAAAGCAATTTTGAAAATTTTTGGCAGGGCATAGAGTATTTTACAAATGCCATGTTAATACTTTATGAAATGCATGCCATCTAAATAATTTTGGAAGCCATTAGGTTTTGGACTTGGAGTTGGCTACCCTGAGACTGTAACTTCTACAAATGTTCCAATTCCACCTCCCCCTCCCTACTTGGCTGTTCATGGGGAGGGTTAGATAGTAAACTTCAAGGATTTTTTATCTTATAAAAGTATTAGTTTCACTTCCATTGTGGATTTTAATCATGGTGCAGTAGTAGTCAGAAAACTAGTCTATTGTTAAACTGCTGTAAAGTTGAAGTTGAAGTTCTTTATTTCCACGATAGCATGACAACATATACAATATTACATAGCAAATGATGTGATATTTAGCTTCATATCTGATAAAAGTTTTGTTCTATGCACCACATTTCATTACTTTCATTAAGTGTAAAATGATCACATATAGATTAAGAATAAAAATTTGCATGCCTGTGCTATTTTACACATCTAAAGTAGGTTTTGGTGGGTTCCCATGATCAGAAAAGGTGGAACTGCAAAAAAGGTTCCCACGAAATCTGAAATCTGGAGGCCTGATTATGCCAAAAGTAAAATACAGATACCCCAGATTTGGATGTGTCTTAAGAAAATTAAACAGTGTTACAAACAAACTTTCTAAGAATTCCTTTCTCCCATCTTGTGTATGATATTTGTAGTCCTTGGACATGATCAGGAATGGATACCATGCAGACCTGGCAAGTCTCTCAGATGTTCCCTACAAGTATCATGAAATACCAACCCCAAATTATCCCTACCTTTCTCCTATCCTACCTCTCCATCCCTGTCAACCACTCTCCATCCCTCCCTACCCCATTTCTGCAAAGTCCATATTATGAAGGATTCCCTGCCCCCCCCCCCCCGTCTTTGAATCAAGGTCCGCAGGATATGTGTGCTGTGTATTCAAGATTTTTGTGTTTTGTATGAATTCGAGCTCATTTTCTGTTACCAGCTAGGCTGGCACTGGCATTTGAAAATATTTGTACCTCGGCTCCAGACATGGTGGTACTGAGGTACACAGCCTGTGTCCGCCTACTCCCAGTGGACTCAAGAAATTTGAACAACTCAACTTGGAAATTCTGATAATGGTTATTTTGATTGATTGGTCAGACTGCTGGGTGGCTGAAACTGGCTGGCCAGCTCATTAGTACAGTATATAGGGTGCATTTACACTTGATCCGGATCTGATCGCCTGCGCGGGGTCTGATCCACTGCTCGAGATCAAATTTGTAGTGTAAACGCAGATCAGATCCGGATCTGATCGCCCGATTTTGATCCTAGTAAGGGGGGAGGATCAGACCCCGCGCAGGCGATCAAACTTGTAGTGTAAACGCTCCCCGGATCAACGGTGACCCGAGATCAACGGTAATTCAACGTAAATTATTTGGAGGTCACTTCTGCAAAAAAACACTCATTATGCAGGGAGGTGGATCAGAGTACGAGACAAGTGTAAATGCACCAGTATCAAGCCATACACGTAATTCGATATGCTGATAACATAGGGCGATCAGATCCGGATCAAGTGTAAATGCACCCTTAGGGACACAACATAAGACACAACAAAAACAGAGCAATAACTAAAGTTTAAAACGTATCACTGATTTATAGCCAGGCAGAAACCATGCAGCCATATATGCAGGCTGATAGACTATCTGTGAGGCAACCAGCCAGAGTTACGTGTTCAGTATGTACAAAAAATGCCAAAGGAAAATTCTTTTCCTTTTAACACTCCAGTTGCTGCTAAAAATTCATCAGTATGAAATAAAATAACCCATTTTACAATCACCGATTAAAGTCAATACACCCAACTATGCTCTATTAGTGAGAATTTTGGGACATAAAGTATGCATTTTGCAACAGTTTCTTCTGGAAATTGTGGAAAACCCAAGTCAAGTGATAAAAAAGCTCCAGAATACTGTTTGGCATGTGTTTCAAAAGTTCTGCTTGCCAACACCTTTGCAAAAATGTCAAATTCAGTGCTCTGATGGCATCATGTAGATAGCAAACTATCCATTAAAATGTGAAGTTGTATATTCTCTACTTTGTTGAGTACTTGCCAAGGTAGTGGGTTAGACTAAGGCATACATGCAGTAGTAAGCAAGGTAGGATGACATTAAAATGATCTGTACAGTATATGTCACATACTGCTAAGGCAGATCTCTGGAGTCTTGTGACATTTGAAGTCAGTGGGACAGATTTGAATCCCTAGGGAGACATGTCAGAGGTCAAAAGGTGAAGCATTTGTGTTACTTCAGTTTCAATGAATTATTTTGTTAACATTTAGTACTGTATTTCTTGTAATAAGTAAGGGTGATATGTGGGGATACTGTGCAGGTTCACTTGTGAAATCTTGGCACAGGTTTGTTGTCATGAGTATTTCATATGTGTTTATAACTGTCAACAGTATTGGAATTATGTACATACAAAGCTGTAAAAACCTCTGCATTGGCTAGTGTAGCTTAAAGGCAATAGGCAGTCACCCCAAAATTTCTTCGATAAATCAGCAAACTCTTGCAAATCTCCTCTTATTGCATTACAAGCAACTCTGAAGATATTTTGAACATAATTATTACAAACAATAGGTAGAGCAAGGAGAAATTCTCCTTGAATTTCACAATTCACTAACAAAAATATTGTCACATGATCAAAATAGGCCTATCATGAACTATCTAGAGTGACCAGGCATACTCACTCTGATTGGGGTGACTGTATTTTACCTTTAATTACACCTCCTGCCAAAAAAAAAACCTGTGGGCTTAATGAATTATGTTTAATACATCTTCCCAACTTTATTTAAAACATAAATTTTATTTTTTTTTACTAACAATTATCTTTTGTAATGTTTAGAACATATCTTTCACATTAAAGGTACAGTAGACTGAGGAAGTTACTCTGTATTAATTTCACAATTAAGAATTAAAAACAAACCATATGTGAATTACAGTATGATTACAGGGTTGGACTGTACTAATTCAAATTAGGGTACATGGCATGCATTTATCCTTTGATTACTTACAAAAGTGTGTTTTAATTGCAAGGGTGACTGCAATTTGTGATACGCTTTTGTAGATTCCTGTTTTACTGGTTTTAATGTCCCTTTTTGCTGGGAGTCTGCTTAACAAGGCTATCAGAAGTAGTAAAAGACAGAGTACTGTAGTAGATGATCTGCATATGTAATGGATCGCTCTCACCATTATTCTAGGGTTTTAAGGTTCACGTTATGTGTGTACTGTCATGGACAGATGGGCAAGGGCAGTTTCTTAATATATGTACACAGACTTCATCAATTACTAATTACAAAGAAGATTCTGGGAGAATACAGTCTGCACTAGGGTGGCCATACTGTCCGGCTTTTCGGCAGCCTGTCCTTCATCCAGCATTGTCGCTGGGCATTAATTTGTCCTCCTTTTTGAAGGTCTGCAAGGTCAGCAATGACAAACCTTACAAATTTTGAATAGAAAAACATGAATAAATTCATTGCAATCATATATGATATTTTGACAAAAAGAAAACCTAATTATATATATCTTCTAGTGGTATCCATCACTCCGCCACAATTTGCAGATGACTATATTATAATCCTGCATAAGCAGTCAGTTTGATTTACTAAAAGCATATGAAGTGTAGCCTGATGGACATGTATGGTATCTCAATGTCAGTGTACAGTATACACCCTCGCTTGCGACAGTAACCTTACATGGCTGAAGAAGGTCAAGTCCTCCTTTTTGGTAATCTGGAAATGGTCACCCTAGTCTGCACAGTTGTCCTTTAGGTTATTCGGATACAACAAATGGGGGGGGGGGCACCTTGCAGCTGGACCATGCCCCCTCAAACGTGATCAGGGGCCACTGATGTGGTCTGTATAGTTGTTTTTCTCATAACTAAGATATGGTTCTGATGTTGAATTTAATACAGTATTATGTGTTTTTGTGACAAAAAATTGAACTACCCTTAATAATACATTGTTACCTCCCTTTTAGTTTTGGACAAAAAGCTAATGCTGCTGGTAATCACTAAAGTTGAACTGTTTATGATGTGACTAAAGATATGGTTCTGATGTTAAATTTAATACTGTATTATGTATTTTTGTGACAAGAAATTAGATAATAGACTATAAAAAAATAGACTACCCTTAATACGTACATTGTTACCTCCATTTTAAGTTTGACAAAAAGCTCCAGTAATCCTGCTTGTTATCACCTAAGTTCACTGTTTGTGATAATGGTAATTGTCAGAGAACGGAATACACATTAGTTAAGTTGATGTGATCAATTTATTATTACGTTTCTCACCTTGTGGTCTGTGAAGCAGGGTACACATAATAACTTTTTCTAGAGAACACTGTTGTTCTTTATAGAGGAACTGTTTTTAAAAGTTTTGGAAAAAATTGTCCCATAAAAAATGTTAATGGGGGATATATTTTGGGGTCACAGAGGCTATCTTAATGTATTTGTTTCCAGTTATTTAGGAGGGGAGGAAAGCAATTTCATAACATTTGGTGATTCTTTTGCCCTCATTGTCTGTCAGGGCACAGTTGGTGGGGAAGGGGGAGAGGAGGAGAATCACCTGTTTTTCCCGAGTATTTTGTACCCTGCTGTGGAGTCTGTAAGAGACAATAGAAACAAAGACAGGATTTGGTTTCTGCTTGAATGACCCTACGTAGGCTATAATTAAACTTGTAAATTTATCCTCTTAACTGATACACTACCCTTGGTTACTTTTGTTCACAGGGGAGTTTTGTCTGTGTATGTGGGAGCCAACAGACACTTTGGGGATGGGCCAGACTTCCTCATGGATGATGTGATCTGCACTGGCAGGGAGTCCACTATAAGTGATTGTGTGTTTCAGTGGGGGAGTCATAATTGTAACAGATTAGAAGAAGCTGCTGGTGTGGCGTGCTTGATTGATGCCATTGATGAAGGTAAGTATATGTCAGGCCTACCCCACATAAATGGGCCCTGACCATATTTATATTGGGGGTTGCCTTGGGAGTCGCATGCCAGTGTTTCTTTCAAAATGAGAGTAGAATTATAACATGTGTTTCTAAGGAGTGTCCGAATGATTTCAGCAGTCCTTTCAGCTCAGTGAATGAAGTCAAACTCAGATTGCACTGTTGGAATGCCTCCTGGCAGTCTAGCACCTAGACCACCACAAAAATGTACCACTTGTGAAAGAAGACCTAGTATCATTGTGTAGTCACATATTAGCCATGGCCATCTGGACCTGTTGAAGAAAATGAAGTACCCAATCAGTTATCATTACATATACAACCCAGTGATTTCACTGACTCGGGCACCAGGGTCAATGACGCACAACTTTTGATTTTGACACACAGGCACAAAACCTCTGGGGTCAAACTGACGCACAGCTTTTCACCCCAACAATAAATATGTAATGATATAGAAAATAAAGATAAAACAGGAACAAAGTTTGTTGCATTAAACTCAAATTTATTTTGACCCCATCTGTTTTAGTTTTGACTCTAGTAAATTTATTCTCAAGGGTCAGTGACTCCTGAAAAAAATGATGAGTGAAAACCCTGCAACCTTGTTAGCTTTGTTCATAATCATCCCCAAATAAAACACCTTTTCAGGTGTCACATCACCAGACTCCACATGTCTGTGTTCAAAGAGCCTTAAGCGGAATGCACACATTATGATACCAGAGAGATAATACCGTAACTCTGATGCCACAAACAAATAACTGATTTATTATACAGACAGGCCATATGCATGCTTCATTGTGTAGCCACATGCTAGTAAGTTAAATTAAGGGAAACTACCTACTGTCATACTATGTCTTTGAATAATGTGTGCAAAGTAGTTTGCATTTTCCCACCCAAATGGAAGCTTGTCAATTTATATCAGCTTTGTTCATTTTTACAAGGTCTTAGGACAGGTATTTGTACTTTCAATACTTGGAGAGCATCTGGAGTGTTTACACTGACACAAATGGCCTGGAAAGGACCTTTCCCTTGACTTCACCCTGTCATAAATGTTACTGGAGTATTTAAGTGTAAATTGTCCATGCAGATTTTTATGAGTTCCTTAACCTCACCACCGCTTACCAGCAAATGGGAAATAGGAAATTTTTAATAGAAAATTAATTTCATGAAAGGAAGTGAAATAGTCCCTTATTAAATTACAGTAATTACCATTATTTGAGCTGTGTGCAAATCAAGGATTCACTTTTGCTGTAAGCTACATAACGTATATAACTAGCCATCCTATCCCATGAACAGACAGCTTTTTGCATGGTACTAAAGCACGGACATTTACCATAGAAGGACAAACTGGACAGAGGACTACTTTCAGGTAGATAATCATTGATGTGGCATGGCATGTTACTTTGGGAAATATGGTATGAGCTTCTCTACCTCTTGGTACTCTAGTTCCGATTCAAGTCTCATGACATATAACTTGCCACCCCTGTCTTTGGAAAAGATGGCTCTTAGTACTAAAACACCCACACAGCCATCAGATTACAGACTATAGAAAGTAGGACAACTTTCAACCAAGGTGTTGTCACACGCAACCATAGCAGTACATTCATGTGTCATAGCAGGTTATTTTGGGAAATCTGATATGAGCATCTGTTGCTCTAGTTCTCTTTCAAGCTTTATTATATATTAACTAGCCACCTTATTCCTTGAAAAGGCAGCGCTTTGTACTGAAACGCCCACACATTGAATGACAAACTTGGGAAGCTGTCATGTAAACCTTATTATTTCACAGTGTTGAAGAACTTTGGGCACTAGTTTTTACATAGGGTGTGACATATCATGTCATGTAGCATAGCATTATGGGAATGAAATGTTCAAATACTGTTGGATGGCAGCATGCTGTAGTATTAAAACCTAAAGATATTTTTTTTTTTTCTGCATCAGTGGCTCTGTTTTCGTATCAGGTACTATTTTTCATGAATCCTATGAAGTGTTTTTTCACATGATCAGGTCATGAAAAAAGTAATCAGAATCACATACAGGAGATGTTTGAAGAATTTTTAAGAAAATGCAGAACATCCCTTCCCTCCCCCAGCACCAAGAGGCATAGTCCCCAGGAATTTGAAAGCATAGAACAACAGGGTCCCTTGCCATATTGAACTGTATATGGACAAAACTTTTTCTTGAGAACAAGTCCAGTAAGTAGAAAACACTTCCTTGGGATGTTTCAAAAGCTATGTTTGCACCAGATTTTCCTCTAAGAAATTATCCATTGGGTCAATATACCCAGTATGAGAAAATTTGACTCCCCAGAAATTTCAGTGCCATACATTCACACTGTATCAACTTTAGAAACAAATGAAACCCACTTTTTAGCTCACACACTTACGTGTGTGAGGTTATAGTATGAGCTTTTTGTCGTCAACTTTTAGAAACAGCATGCATTTTTTTATCTTTCAAGATATGTTGCTGGAATTTTGTCAGTGAGTGCTTTGCCAAAATGGTATTTTTGTGTAGGGAGCACCTTTTCAATATCATGTATGAAAATTGATTTATAAGCCATTTTCTTGATATTTTCTTTGTATTTTACAGTATCAAGTCAGCTTTGCACACATCACACAACCCTACTCTAGTAATAGGAAAGTGGGCACTGCTTGTTGACATAGTGGATCATGTTTCTCTCACCAAGATCTTGAGTAGAGCTAATTCTCATGGTTCATTTAATGTAGCAGCCACTTTGTTTTCCACTTGGCTTATTCCTTGAAAAAAATACTGTCTCTGTTGATAAGAAGTGAATTAATTTGGAGTGGATAACAAGCAAGCTTGTAGGGAATCTCCCTCAGTTCCATGGACTAGGGAATTGCCCCTAGGCCTAACAGTAGATGTATGCAGTGCTTGTTTGAATGCTAGTCATTATTTTGGCCATATGTGTAGGAAACTACTTTTGTGAAAGAAGAGCATGAAATATAAATTCACAGAAACAGAGTAAAGGAGTTCATTCTGTTTCAATAAAAAACATAGTTTTTCATGACTCCTATTTCTGGAAAATGAGGCTTTGCAAAAGTTGCAGCATATTCTGTTCCTGAAATTTAATGAACAACCATGTAGGCCCTAAGTGTCAAGATTTTTGGCTTGTTATCTTGCTTGATTACTTAGCATTTTTCCTCACTCTTATGGCTATCATGCATGCATATTAAGAACATCTTCATAACTTACCTATTCATGCTGTACAATTAAAGCAGTTTGCTCTTTTCTCTCCCTCTTTCCCATAAAGGCCCTTTTGTGATATAAAAGCTAAAGAAAATACCTTCAAATTTTTTACATCAAAACTTGTAAAAGTTAAAAAGTATAAAACAAATATACAAGAGAGACATGTGGGGACAGTCGTGGGCTAGTGAATCTTGCATCAATGGCTCAATGCTCAGTTCTAATAAAAGAATACTGTGTAAATTTTTACAGAGACCAAAAGTGCAAAACATCACTCTCCATCATATAGCAGAACAAATGAAGTGGTTGGTTGAACAAAATAACTGTTGCCGATGTGTACAAAATTAAATAGTTGCATTGTGCCGTATGGCACTATGTGTTTCATTATGTTTAGTGTTTTAGCCATCTTTGGCATAATACTGTAAGATTTACTCAGAGAAGGTCTAGCCCTGAAAATCTGTTTCCACATGCACATTCCTTTTCCTAAATTCATTTTGAGTTTTCTTTCATTTTGATGGCAATTCAAGGTGTATTAGTGGATAACTGAGACTACAGTAAGAGGAAAAATGTGACTTGCCAGTGTATAAATAATTGCCAATTCTGATCACATGATACATTTGTGTGAGCCACAGCAGCATTGCTGCTCTAGTTCATTTTTCAACATGAAAATCAATGCATCGAATCGAAAGGTCATTGCGTCAAAATTTTGCCATAGCAGCTTAGCAGAAACACTGGTCTGCATCTTTCATAATGCAGCCAGATGACTAGAGATGTGACTAGAGATATAGGAAGACTTTAACCTCACAACATGACCAAAGCTTTGGAGCAGACTTTTCCTTTTGAATCACACCTTCATATTTCACGATGAACTGGTCTCGTTAAAATGTCCAGTTGAGTCCCTTCCTTGCCGCCCAGTTACACATTTTTCTGATAGGCAGACAGTTATACCCCAAATACTAACATTTAATCCAGCTTCAGGAAACCCTAGCTAGTTGACTGACACACCGGTAAATACTTCCAAAGTGCTTGGATGAATTTGGTGTACAATCCTGCCTCATCCACCATGTTATTGTTTGCAGCCTGAGTAGAATAGAGTCATGGTGTGGCCATAATTAATGATCTCCGGCAGTGGGGTTGGAGGTGTGCTATACCACACTTAGACAATAGAAAAGTGAGGTTTGGACATCAAAATTTTAAGCGTCTTGCATTCAGCATGTAGATTCTTTACAAATGTTCTGCCTGGTATGTGTATGTTCCAGTTCTCAAGTGACTTCTACTTATCCTACTCTCTGCCCTTTCTTAGGCTTCTTTCTACTTCAACATTTTTCTTGAACATCCTGTTTACCTATCTTCCCTCCCACTCATCAAAAGAAATGCAGAAAATGGCCTGTGGAAATATTGAAGAAAGTATGTGGGAAGCAGTCACAAACTGCTGTCAAATTTGATAAGTATTAATGAATGAAAGTCTTCAAAGTTCAAGTTTTGTCCTACTTTTAGTCTACAAATCCTACTTTTATTCTGATAACCTTGATCCTACTTTTTCACCCTGTTTGCCTTGCAAGCCTAATATTTAGTGTAGTTTTCAAAGTGTGGTGTTCCCAGGCCTGTAGCCAGACAAGATACTGAAGGGGGTGAGATAGCTTCCACGGGGAATATTTTTCAGGGGGAAGATACACTGAAAAGCATTAAGACGATAATCTTTTTCTAGGGTTAAAAATCTTTCTCTAATCCCCCCCTTCCTCCCCCCTTCCTCCCCCCCCCTTCCTGGCTATGGGCTTAGTTGGGTGTACCAGTGTTTATTGATCACCAGTGTTTGTTGATGAACTGCCAAATCCAGTTCTAGATGAGATTTTCCCATATTCTTTGAATAGGCCATGGATCAGAAATTTTGGAAGCTATAATTTATTGAGATAGCAGTTTTATTTCATACATAAAGGTTAATAGGTCAGGACTGTCAGTGTAGGTGTACAGTTGGTAGGTGAAATGAAATGGTTTAGAAGTTCCTCCCGGAAATCACAGAAAGTCTGTAAACATCGGGAACTGCTATATGATCCTTTCTTTGAAAAATCTACTTGAAGCTTCTTTGCATTTCACTGTTCTCATTGAATTGTATGAATTATGTCCACCGAGGCACAGTATGATCTCATATTGTACTTGTTGTACAAGACTTGTCACTGAAGTTCAAAAGTGAAGGGTAAAGGTTTATAAGGCATGCTATATGGACCATAAATTGTTTTTTTTTTTAAGGTTTTGAACAAACAACAGGAAATCAGTCTCTACCTGGTGCAAAGCAGTGTCTATTACAAACATTTTACATCTTCTGCTAGTTAACCTTTAAGTTGCAGCAGGGGAAGGGGGAAGGATGGTGTGTTCCATGGTGTTAATTGGAAGAAGCACTCGCAATGGATCTCTAGTTGAAACCATACCTGAAATATTTTAAGGGACTGATTGAAATTTATTAAGAGGCATTACCCTACAATATCTGCATCATATCACTATACAGCCCCTCTACAAATAAAAAGAGGGGGAATGATTTTCACACAAACATTTTGTAGGTGTACCATGGTCACTGCAAATATCTCTTTGTTTTTTCTATTTTTACCATGGTGGAGGGGGAAGGAAAGGGCTCAATCAAGGCCGGGGATCAACTTTTCTTGACATGCAAGAGGGAAGATTTGCTCACTGGGACCCCACACTCAGCTGAATCATTGCAACTTATAGAATCCTTTTTTGTTCTTGTCTTTATCTTGTGCAACAATTAGAATATAGCTTAAATCATGTAAGTGTTTTGGAAAAGCCATATTAATTGTAATTATCCTCAAAATAATTTTAGGATTGTATTGATCATTCTGCTTGCCCAACTTTCTTTCTTCTTCTTAGTATTCACTCTTAAAAATAAATTCATTTAAAGACAAAAATAGTGTATGTAAGTTCCATTCAGTTATTGTTTGCAGTAAATGCATGCAATAACAATCATTATATGCAGTTAATTTAAGTTTCACGTCTGGGTTCCTAGACAATTTTCCCTGTGGACAACCCCCTCCCCATCCTGGACAATGTCCAGCCCAGAAAATTTCCTCTGGGCTAACTATCATGGTTAGAAATTGTCCAGGTGGGAATAATTCGTGGTAGGAACTGTCTGAGTGGTTGTTTCCAGTGGGAATTGTGGGGATGGAAGTCAGAGGGAATAATGAAGAGGCAGTTGTCTGGTTATGTCTGATCTATAATGTTTCCATCAAATTTAGATCATCCAGAGTGCTTCACACTCAATACTGGAGCTGATTACAGGGGCACGGTTTCACAAACTATATCTGGAAGAACATGCCAAGCCTGGAATGAACAGTATCCTCACAGCCATCAGTTCTACCCAGCAAGCTTTCCTGGATTTGGAATTGGAGATCACAACTACTGCCGTAGTTTCGGCAGGGCCCATGCCCCTTGGTGTTTCACAACTGACCCCAACGAAGAGTTTGAATATTGTAGTGTTGGCATTCCCCAACCCTTGTGCCGAAATCCAGGTGAGTGGTTTCTCATGGTGGAAGATGGATCGTAGGGTCAAAGCCTTGTGATGACAAAGTAGGATGTTAATTCTGTACATCTGTGTAACTGTCAGAAAGTATATCCAACATTTTGTGTTCACAAATTTGTACGGAATCTTCTAGACATCAGCAGCACATCATGTACTAGACCAGTAGTTCCTTCAAAAAATGCAGACATTCATCATTCTCAAGTCATATTAGGTTTGGTGCAGTCAAAGTCTTCAATTTTTTATGAAGTGTACTTTGATTGACAAACAAGTGGTCGACCTCTGCATTCAGATGTAAGCCATTCTGATTGGACAGTGGCTTGCAGATCAGTGATTAATGTAAGATGCAGTGTGGCCTACATTACACAGCATACAATTAACTTGTGTTTGCATGTGAACCCGAGTACCCACCTGATGGTTCTGTTACCTGGTTACATATTTACTACCCAGTTCCGAAAAAATGTTGCATGCAAAAAAACGATCCTGTATTAATCATTTGCCCAGAAGAGTTTACCATTTATTTACTTTTTTGTTGAAAGAAACAAAGTAGAGGCTGAAACTAGCCTGAAACATCTGTCCACTTCAAAAGTTTTTCTTCTACATCATTCATATGTGCAAAGGCACAATGAAAGTGATTAAAATTATAACAGAGTTAATCATTTTAGAGTTTTTCTAAAGAGTCTTTGCAGTGAGATTGCTTTGCAATCCCCTGTTCATGATTTTCTACAAAGTGATCTAGGCTACGCCTTAAATCAACTGATAGCGTGTGCAGCTAGCATACGTAATGAATAGTGCTCTGTATAAAAACTTCAGCTTAACAGGGCCCATTCCCTAAACAAGTGAAACATAGCCTTAGTACATCTTGTGTGTGAAAAGCATCACAAGGACACCATTACGTAGTACCTTGTTGACAAGATTCTGGTCTGCCATTAGCTCGTGAAAAACGAAACAGAGAACGCTCATGTGTAATAAAAAAAACCTGACGAATAGCTTTAAGTCTCTGAAACTTTGAATCAGTTAATTTAGCATTCAAAACTTTGGTTGAAAAATCTTGAGTTTTTTTTTCAATAAACCCCTCCAAAAATTCTGCTCAAATCAATTGTGTTTATGAAATCACATTCGCAGTATCGGCTACCTGTCCTTGGGAGTGTGACATTAATAATTAACAATCACCTATGTATACACCTATGTTCTACAAAAAACAGTCAACAGCCGAACAAGAGTTGCCATAGCCTAACTAGGCCTAGGCTATACCTCACTACCTAGAGTATATCAAAGAGAAAAAAAAAAAAAACACCTCCTCGATTAATGGTTGAATGTGTCACTATCATGCAAATCAACACTGTTTCATGTGTGAAGTACTAAAATAAGACTAGTGACACTGTAAATATTCATGAAAAGTTACGGACCAAACCATGGTATTGCATTTAGTTTGCACCAAAATGGCACTCGTTTGAAGTATATCTGCAGACAGATTGAAGGGTGCCCAGATGTAAACACGAGGCTTGGCTAGCTAGCAGCATACGAAGTGGGTGAGCTTGCGGAGCATAATACTTACTGCCGTGGCAGTAGTATGAATGGATGACTTAGCTAGGGATTTCCCTGGCAAGCCAATTTTTTGATTATATACTACATGCAGGCAGAGCATAATGACTCTGCATCCAGGGAAAGGCTGCTGTACGTATGGTATGCAGCATGCTTACTGTTAACACGCGAAAGTACCGGTAGAGTGTACGAAGCTTGTCAGTGAAAGTTCCATGGCATGTAGAACGCTGTGGCACACGAGGATGAAACAGAGCAAATTTCTCAAGAACGTCAGTACCTCTGATTGATTGAAAGTTTGGCACTCCATGTCTGAACAGCTTCGAGCTTAGCTTGCTTTTAGCACCACAAAACATCTCAAAATTCAATCTGAGAAAGTTATAGGCCTTATGAAGTACTACTTTTGTTAATTAGGTATCTTCTCCCACTTTTCTTTTAATAGTAATTTTTGATTTGAAACAAAACGACACGATTTTGTTTTGACAATTTCAGTCTCCTTAAAGTGATCACTAGCTCTCTGATACAGGTGTAAGTACAGGACGTGTTATAGAGTATCTGTGCCTATCAAAATGAGCTGCTATTTTAGTCATTGTGATACTGGGTAGAAGTGATGGACGTAGTGCAGAGAACATTGAGCTTTAAAACACTTTTATCTCAAATTCCAACTTTCTTTGAGAGAAAATTAAACTTTTATCCTTCACTCGTAAAGATATTTTCTGGTGGTATTATGTGGAATTTCACAAATATTTTGTATCAAAGGATACTTTTCTCTAACATTTAGAATTTTTTTTCAATTATAGTGTCACCCGAGTGTTACACCGACATGAATGGTTCAGACTATAGGGGTTTTGTTTCTCACACAAGGCATGGTGGGAACTGTGTGAAGTGGATCAGTGAAGACTTTACTCATGACTTCACCCCAGCAAACTACCCCAATAAGGGACTAGGTGACCACAATTACTGCAGAAATCCTGATGGACAAAGGAAACCATGGTGCATCACAGATGATCCAAATGATGAAGATCACTGGGAATTTTGTGATATCACTCCTCCCATGGCATCCTGTGACAGAGAAGTCCCTCTTCCTAGTGGTAAGTTTTTCCATTTTACACCTTGAGGAGATCATTTGTGTGCATCATATGAGACGGTCATGGGCGGCACTCATTGGGGGGGGGGGGGAGATGAGGACAACACACCGCAGTATTTTAGTGGAGGGACATAATATCAAATGCCCCCCCCCCCCAATATTTAGAGGTATGCAGAAAAAGCAAATGTTGTTACACACATTTTCGATATGAATAATTGTGATATTAGCCTATTGTTGGTCTCTGGGGAGAACTTTAGATCCGAAATATGTGATAGGTGTCCTCTAGAATGCATCAAATTACTTGGCTTCCAGGGGCTTTGCCCCTGGACCCCAACATGGGACCTGTTGTGGTCCCCTGTATACTCCTGGCAGGAGATGCAAAGTGTTCACTCGAGCAGGTGTCCCCACCAATAAATTTAAAAGATCGTCGCCCCAGCAGATGGTGAACAAAAACTCTTTGAAACAGAAACATCATCAAGATGCATTGGTTAATTATCAAGATTGTGAGCTTATGATAAAATCACCCTAAATTTTGCATATGGATGGTTGCAACCTTTTTTGGAAATCACATGACATTCTGCTTTCATTCCACGAACACTTTGACAGTCACCTCAAACAGAGTGAGTGTATCCTGTCACTCTAGTTCATGAATGGCCTATTTTGATCATGTGACAATATTTTTGTTAGTGAATTGTGGAATTCAAGGAGAATTTCGCCTTGCTTTACCTATTGTTTGTAACAGTTATGTTCAAAATGTCTTCAGAGGTGCTTGAAATGCAGTAAGAGGTGATTTGCAAGAGTTTGCTGATTTTTCAAAGAAAATTTTGGGGCGACTGCCTATTGCCTTTAATTAACACACTATCCTGTTACTCCTTTGACAAATAAAATACATGGCTCAATTTAACTTGTCATTGCTAAGCTTCATTGCTTCAAATGCCATCCCCCTTTATCCACTCTGCAACAGCACCGGTTAACCAGTTAGTGCTGGTTAATAAGGTGTGCTAATCATAAAATCCCTGCTTAGTTGTGCCTTGCAGATCAGAGAAGAGAGAGTCATTGCAAATCCTGGTAATGTGGTTCTTGTATTTCATTAACCACAGCTCAGCCCTCTAAGTTTCATATTGTTTCTGTATGGATGCAGATACATATGTACCTTTCTACAGGGTTGCTAGAAGTTTTGTGAGGCATCCAGACAAATTTGGCATTCAGTATGGTCAAATAATGCCAAATGCAAATTCATTGGCATTAACACCCCAATTGCTTAAAAATCATGACTATGTAGTGAAATAACCCTGCTTTTCATGGCCCTGGACCAAGTTTATTCATTGATCTATGTTGATAGTGAGAATTCTAGCCCATAAATTGCACGTTTTACCAGTTTCCTTCTGAAATTGTGGGAAAATATGCATTTTGAAAGAAACTTGAAAGTCAAATGAAAAAATACCAAAATTTGGGGAAAATGGTCTTTGACATTAGTTTTAAAATGTTACAAGCCCATACCTTCTCAAAAATGCCAAATTCAGTTTGATGCTCACAGTGCCAATACAGCAACCCTGCCTTTCTACTAAACAATGATATGAACTTGCTCTGCATGATTCTAGACATATACTGTGCCAACATGATTTGAGAAACTGTATTCATGTCTATCCAAAATGTTGATACAACATTATTAAGTTGGGTTTTCAATCTTTTTCTTGCTTCTCGAAGAGTCACAATCTCAGGACATGTTGGAGTCATTCTGGATAGTTAGTGGAGCTGCCATACAAGGACACAATAGAAGGTATGTGTGGCTCCCTATTCATATTTTCAAATTTGTATACTTTGTCGTGAAAGTGTTTACCTAGAAACCTCTAAAGTGCCGTCAAACAATGTGTTTGCAAAAATTAGTGTTTGCACCGGGTACCCGACCGACGATGTCAGGACCCAGTTCTGAAATTGCTCCCTGGATCCAAAGTTTCACTGACATAAATTGCACGTGTGACAGAACACCTAACATGTTACTTTTTCCTGGCAAAATTTATCACGCACACGCCTAAGAACACTTGTCATGCCCATACATAAGAATACGTTGGTGTTATATTATATCAACGTGTAAAGCAAAATTTCTTATTATGACTTTACAACAAACTTGTAGCCTAACAGAAGTTACATTTTTGGGTACCTGGGTACCTGACTGACCACCGACTTCGGGTACCCGGTTCCGAATTTTGGACCGGGTGAAAACACTAACAAAAATACAAAAATATCTTTAACCGCTAGGTTAATTTCAACTTGCTTTAATACATTGACTCCTTCAGAGCTTGGAAAGTTCCAAAATTCAAGTTTTCCCATCTACACATCTATATAAAAGGAAAAATGCAGTCACCCTTAACAGGACTAGTTTACCCTGGTGCCCTAATTCTTGAATGCTTCTTTTAAATCACTTCTCATTATATTTGTAAGTTCATTGTTAAAGGGAAAAGGCAGTGACCCCTATTTGAATTAGTGTACCCTGTCATCCTAATTCAGAAATGGTTTGTATCAATCGTGTGACAATATTTTTGTAACTTATTGGTTAAATTCATGCAGAATAATTCCTTGGTTTACCTTCAATATTCATTGTCTTTATACAGAAACATAATGAAAGATACTTGTGAGTAAAACCAGAGGAGATTTATAAGATTTAACAGATTTTTGAAAATAAACTTGGGGCGACTGCTTGCTCCCTTTACATTTCATGTGAAATAATCCATTGCTGTACCTTGAGTGTGTCTGTTGTCATGTTTAAGTTCTGAAACATCCATAGGCGTAGGAAGGGGCCCGCACTCTGATTGGTGGGGCCCCACTTTGGATGATATGCTGCCAAAATATGGCATCAAATAGAATAAAGTTATTTCAAAGTTTGTCAAGTATTGTACCATTTTGCATCTAGGGCACTTTAAATAGTCAAAATATTTCTAAAGAGGAGGAGACTTCCCCTCCCCTCCCCCAGGACACTTATCACTAATATTCACTTCCAACCCCACTTTCAAAGAGCTTCCTACGCTTATGACATCTGAAAGATACTTGTATTAAAGGAAACGAAGCAAAAATTCATAACTTTTAGTTGAAGTGTAAAATTTAGTCTGGGGTAACTGCTTACTCCCTTAAAAACATGGAATTTTTCTTCTGATTGTGGAAGTTTTGAGAACGGCATCTTGGCATAGGGTATACTTGGAATCATTATTGGTAGCTTTACGTATGTGAAACATCTCTTCCAAATTTTTACTGCGTCAAAGTATAAACTGACAATACCATTAGAGAACTTTGAAGCATTATAATGCTAAAACAGTCAAGAAAATGCCAGAGAAAATCTGAAACTTATCCACCATGCTTCTTTAAAGCATATAGCACAGATCTTGAAAGGTTTAGGAACCAGTGCTATTGGTTAAAGGGGTTGGTATTGAGAGCAGTGTAACTGGACAAAGAGGTCATTTAGGGTTCGATCACAGGGCCTGGTCATAGCAAGGTGGGGCTACATTCTACATCAGTCAAAGGTTTCCTCATCTAAAAGAATCGAAATTGAAAAGATTTCAAATTTGAGCTTAAATTCAGAATTAGAAGCCATTGTACTGTTCTTCTCTACAGAGTTATCATTAATGCAACGCCTACCAGCTGTGCCAGATTTTGTCTTATTGAGGACGACTTTACATGTCGGTCGTTTGACTACTCTCCCCACCTAAATAGGTGTTGGTTGAGTGATATGAATTCTCATCAGATTCGTTTAACACACGGTGAAGGAGCAGAACAATACACATACTTTGAAAGAATCAACATAGGTATGGACTTTCATCATTGGTCTATTTGCAGGACATAAGCCAAGGGACTTTCAATGGGTAGGGTGGTCTACAGTACTTTCAGGGAGGGGGGGGGGTTGAAATTTTTACTTGAAATTAAGGAATCATGTTACACATGTTTTCCTGATAAGTTTTTCCAACACTTGACTGTTGTCATAGTGATGTTACAAACATATGTCAAGTATTATCACTTCACCTTTGTTTTGTGTGAATACTTGATTCTCTGTAAACAGAATTGTAAGAACCCGACAGGAGAACCTAAAAATAAAGTTATTGGGAAGAAATGCACTTTAGGAATCAAAATAGTAGTAACCATTGCATCAAAGGACCCTCAAGTATTCAAAAATAAATTATAATTGGTAGGAAGGTATTCTCATCCTCAGGACAGTAGTCTGAAACATTCATTCTCCCCAGCTAAGAACAGCTTTGTATGAGTAGTATGGAATTAATCATATACTGTTTAGCAATGAAATCTCACCTATGGCAAAGAGCTTAACCTTTATACATTCAAGTGACCTTTGGATGGGGAAAGTGTAGATTGAAGTTGTCACGGTACAAGTTGTTGATCAACTAAAAGCAGTTTGATTATAAATGCAGTCATGTGATACAGTTTGCAAGACCACAAGGATAGTAGCAGGATCAAATTCAACGTGGAATCAAAAAAAGCAACGGTTTGAAATACATAGGTGACAGACATTTCAAAGCAAAGTTATGTTTCATTAAGCTCTCCTGTTTTATAGGCTAGTTAGGGCGTTTTCTGATTATCATCTTTGCTTTTAATGAAACTAAAATAAATGCATCCACTGTCTTTGAAGGTTCATATAACCTTCGATGCAATTCAGTTTTATGTGGTATTCAGTGGACGCTGTGTGGAAAAGTTGGTGCTAAAGGTCTTTTCACGTTAGGCGCGACACAGTACGATGCAATGCGATAAAATTGAGATAGAATTTTTCAGCTTTTACCCACACTGATGGAGTCTAGCACTATTTTGTGCAACCAATGTTGCAATTGAACTGCTACTTTGTTAAATCACATGACTAATCATTCATCGGACTATTGCCAAGAGAGGAAGAAAAAGTCGCCTTTAGTGATGACATTTTTATCTTTTGAGTCTTATCTTTAAAATCAAAGGTCATATATGGCGCTTTAGGGATGGCCAATTGTCAAGGCTTACTACAGTATATCTATACCCTAGGTTGGTTTTAACTTTAAGAAGACAGTCGTGTTATGCCTACAACTGTGGATGTGTACCGTTTCAGAACTCCTCAGAGCAATTTTTATAGAACAAAACAGCTTTTTATTGGTGTCCACCTTAAAATATATTGGTGTTGTTAAGGTTGTTTCATGTAAGTTTAAAATAATGACTTCAAACCGTGAATCTCACACATCTTTTGTAACACCGTATAGGATATTTTTAAAGTATTAATGATTTCTTAACTAAATGTGATATTTTGTCAACTTTCAGGTGCTGCTGGGCAATTTTCAGTGACTCGCAACAAAGCTTTGCCCGGTAGTGGCACAGAAACTCTTTCTGATGTGAGCCTCTATTCCTGTGCTGTTGCGTGCCTTGTCGCACCATTCGGCTGCTCTTCCTTTGACTATGCACGAATCTCTAGAGACTGTTGGCTGAACAATGTTGCAGAGAGTGCAGGCATCTTGGGAATCTTTCCAGGAGATCCTTATGATCATTTTGATCGCCAGGGACCACGTAAGTCAAAGGATTAGCTTTCCCATGATGTTTCAAACACAAAGGGTTTGCCTGGATGGCCCCTGCACCCCAGAAATAAAAACTTCCACCCTGCACTAGTCAGAAAATAGTAAATCCTGCCATGCACTGTATTTCCATCTGGTACAGTAAACCTCTAATATATTCCTTTCCCCAGGGTAGCAATCAATTTACCTGGCACTGAGAAAATCCTGAACCATCTCCAAGACACCTTCCCTATCCTAGTAACAGTTACTATTTTCAGGTCATGAAGTAATCTTTCATCTTTCATCATTGTCCTTCAGATATGTCTCTTTTGTGAATATTTTTTAGTTTGGATAATATATATTTTATAATTTCTCTGCATCTGATTGGAAGATTGGTGGTCACATGCCATGCGTGATTCGGCACTATCATCAAGATTTTGGTGCTCGACCGTTGGTCAGTATATGCTAACCCACGGTTGGTGGTTAGTATATACTAACCCACGGCAATGAGTCAGCGATGCATTGCATGCGCTACCTACAAGCTATGCCATGTCTCAATAAGTCACTGCAGCTGCACTGGGGGTTGTACATTGTTTCACTGACTCAGGCTTCAAAGTGATCCTATATTTCCTATAATTTCCTATAAATTCCCAAAAATCCTATATTTCCTATATTTGTGTGATTTGGGGCTTGTTTACCTATATTCTCCTATATTTTTCTTAGCTTGACAAAAAATTTTTCTTTTATGTGGTATTTTGGGGTGAAATTTTCAGATGTATTCTTTTTCCAAGATAGCTGCCGTAGACTCAGAGTGGCTTAGTCACACAGGTAGCAGTGTATAGATGCCAAGTATCTTAATTAGATGTAAGTACACAAAGACCAATTATAGGATTCAGAAATATATTTTCATATGAAACTGCATAGGGCACTAATAAACACTTATTTCCACACCCATAAATGTTCCACTCTCACACCTGTGATTTTAAGTACTCTATGATTTCATCTCTTTGAGGGAATTGTAGAGGTATTGTCAAGGGGGTGGATTAAAGTCCTTTGCCTGGCATCCCCTGTAGTCATGCAGTCCACATTTTAAAACCCTTACCTATGCTTTGCATGCACATGCAGGTAGTGATATAACTAATTCTTTAATTCAAAATATTGTAGTACAATGGTTTGAAATACCAGTATTTTCCGTGTCGTCTACCATCATCCTTAAACAGAGTTAGCCATTAAATCAGTTGATAGTTCAAAGTGTTGTACAATTACGATTCTCTCCTAAAGAAAAGGAACTTAGTGCTTTGAGAAAATTGATAAAATTAAGAGTCTCTCTGTAATGGTTACAAGTTTACAATCTGCAAATATCTAAGGAGGTTTTCCCTTAACTCCACAAGAAGTTATATGGCAGGTCTCTGGATGCCACATCAATTTATCCAACAGACCAAAGTGGAAATCTAATCCATGTATGGGATCAGGTGCTGCAATGCCCATCGTTGGTGGCAAGTGGGGGCACATGCCAAGTTGTCCTTGCCCTAATTTTGTCATGTAACTTCCTCAAGTGAGATTTTAGATGTTAAGTATGTTAATGCACAGACAGTTTTGCAAACTGTAGGCATCTTGACATATAGGGACTACACTGTTCTGCCAAGTTGTACACATTCAAAGTGAGCAGTGGCATTTTTAGGGGAAGGGACCATTGCACCATGCCCTCTCTCCTACGCTGACGCTAATTTTTCTTTAATTTAGTAACCTAACATATGTAAATTTTTTGAAAATAAAGTTTACTTCAAAAAGATAACATATGTAGCACCAGATTGCATGCAAGTCACGCAATCATTCAAAAAATTTTCAAAGGGGAGGGGGACACCCCTTCCCCTCAGACCCCTCCCCATTCTGGCAGTCACAGAATAAACTACATGGCCCCCTTGAAACAGTTCTGGCTATGCCACTGGGAAGTGAGTTGGAAGGTTTTCATAGCAAGTGTACAGTTGTCACAGGCCTATATGATCTTACTGTCATCACCCACATGTCACACTTATGTGTGACAGTGTTTTTTATAGCAAAATGTTGTATTAAGAGATCATTTCCCGTTACAGTATTTAAGGAGCAAAAAATTCAAAAATTTCCTCACCTCAACCCCATTATTATTGAAGCTGAGGTGAATTCTGTTTGTGTACTTTAGGACATTAGCAACAGTTCATTGTCCACATTTACTACCCATCTATTAAAAGCACCATCATGGTCATATTCTGTGTTCTCAACTTCAAATATTGCAAAGATTGGTGCCTTTTTGGTATGCACAAATAATAACATTTATGGATACTTTATTCCAGGGTCAAAATATACAAATACACCACCGTCAGGGATTTGCCCTTTCCCTTCCACCAAAATATCTACAGTAGGTGGTTTTCTTAATTCCATGTTGATGGTAGAACCACACTGTTCTGCCACATGGCCCGCACGTGTGATACTTTCAATCACTTTTGTATCGTTTAAACAGTATAGTTTATTAGTTTCCTAAGGTATTGTGTTTTACCCAACCACAACTTTGAGGAATCTGAAGATAATTAGAACCGCTAGTGTGTAACATTCCTATATTTACTCTATATTTTCCTTGAAAAATCCTATAAAACCCTATATATTCATCAGTATCCTTCCTATGAAACCTCCTATATTTCTGTGATGGACCACTTTGAAGCCTGCGCAGGCTTCAAAGTGATCCTATATTTCCTATAATTTCCTATAAATTCCCAAAAATCCTATATTTCCTGTATTTGTGTGATTTGGGGCTTGTTTTCCTATATTCTCCTATATTTTTCTGATCTTGCCAAAAAACTTTTCTTTTATGTGGTGTTTTGGGGTGAAATTTTCAGATGCATTCTCTTTCCAAGATAGCTGTCATAGACTCAGAGTGGCCTAGTCACACAGGTAGCAGTGTATAGATACCAAGTATCTTAACTAGATGCAAGTACACAAAGACCGATTATAGGATTCAGAAATGTTCTTGTGTAAAACTGCATAGGGCACTAATAAACATTTATTTCACCATCCATAAATGTTCCACTCTCACACCTGTGATTTTAAGTACTCTATGATTTCATCTCTGAGTGAATTGTAGTGGTATTGTCAAAGGGTGGATTAGAACTAGAGTCCTTTGCCTACCATCCCCTGTAGTCATGCAGTCCTCCACATTTTAAAACCCTTAACCTATGCTCTGCATGCACAGGTAGCTGCTCTGTGATATAAGTAATTCTTTACAGTAATTCAAAATATTGTAGTACAACGGGTTAAAATACTAGTATTTTCCCTGTCATCTACCATCTTTCCTCAAACTGAGTTGGCCATTAGATCAGTTGATTGTTCAAAGTGTTGTACAATTACAATTCTCGCCTATTCTCCCCTTAGTGCTTTGAGAAAATTAAGAGTCTCACTGTAGTGGTTACAAGTTTACAGTGTGCAGATCTCAAAGGAGGTTTTCCCTAAACTCCCCAAGAAGCTCTATGGCAGGTCTCTGGAAGCCACATCAATTTATCCAACAGACCAAAGTGGAAATTTAATCCATGTATGGGATCTGGTGCTGCAGTGCCCATCATTGGTGGCAAGTGGGAACATTTGCCAAGTTGCCCTTTCCCTGATTTTGTCATGAACTTTCTCAAGTGATATTTTAGATGTGAAGTAGGTTAATGCACAGGCAGTTTACCACACTGTAGGCATCTTGACATGTGTGGACTACACTGTTCTGCCAAGTTGTACAGATTCAAAGTGAGCAGTGGCATTTTGGGGGGGGGGGGGGAGGAACCATTGGGCCATGCCGTCTCTCTTTTGCTGATGCTGATTTTTTCTTTAATTTAGTAACCTAAAATATATAATTTTTTGAAAGTAAAATTTTACTTCAATTGAAAAAGATAACATACGCAGCACCAGATTGCATGTAAGTCACCCAATCATCCAAAAAATTTTCAAAGGGGAGGGGGACACCCTCCCCTTAGACCCCTCCCCCATGCTGGCAATCACTGAATAAACTACATGATCCCCATGAGACAGTTCTGGCTATTCCACTGTGAAGTGAGTTTGAAGGTATTCATAGCAACCATATACAGTTGTCATAGGCCTATGATCTTACTGTCATCACCCATATGTCACACTTATCCAGATTGACTAGCAATTCAGTGTAACATTTTTACCAAAATGTTGTATTAAGAGACCATTTCCTGTTATTTAAGCAGCAAAAAAATTCAAAAAATTTCCTCACCTCAACCCCATTATTATCGGAGCTGAGGTGAATTCTGTGTGCTTTAGGACATTAGCAACAGTTCATTGGTCACATTAATTACCGATTCATTCAAAGCACCATCATGGTCACATTCTTTGTTCTCAGCATCTGATATAGCAAATTGTGGTGCCTTTTTGGTATGCACAAGTAATAACACTTGTGGACACTTTATGCCATGGTCAAAATATATGCAAATACACCACCCTCAGGGGAGTAACTCTTTCCCTTCCACCAAAATACTTATACGGTTTTCTTAATTCCATGTTGATGGTAGAACCACATTATTCTGCCACATAGCCCGCATTTGTGATACTGTTAATCACATTTGTATCATTTAAACAGTGTAGTGTATTAGTTTCCTAAGGTACTGTGTTTTCTCTATCCACAACTTTGAGGAATTTTGAAGATAATTAGAACGGCTAGTGTGTGACATTCCTATATTTACTCTATATTTTCCTTGAAAAATCCTATAAAAGCCTATTATTCATCAGTATCCTTCCTATAAATACTCCTATATTTCTGTGATGGACCACTTTGAAGCCTGTCTTGTGACAGCTTGGATCTAAGTTTGCCTTCAGTCGCATGCAGAATTGGCCCATAATTGGGGTCACTAGAATCAGAATTGGCCCACACTCAGGGTACCAGACTTGGAATTAGCCAACAATTGGGGCCATTACAATAGGAATTGGCCTGAACTCCAACTATGTCAACTCTGATACCACCCAATTTTACAGTACATGAAGCCAAAGATACTTTACCTATAAGAGATATTACTCAAATGTAGAGTTTTGCTATTTTGGTCTTTTAGTGTTTCATTACATTACAGCTAGCCTTCATTCACCATTGTGGTACAGGTACATTTCACTAGTACTGAACCCATTGTCAATGTTCAATATCCGTATTTAAGGAATAAATCGCATTCAGCGAACTATTATTCATGAATAAACCATCGAGACTCCAAAATTTGGCAAAATAGCGGAAGAAATTTGGGGTCAAGACGGTCTATGGGACAATAGTAGTCTGACAGATGTGGCTTACTCCTATTCTTCCACCAAAAATGTGTGCAAAACTTCACTTTTATCAGTTTTTGCGTTTACTGACCGTGCGTTGTGGAATAATATGTCAGTGTTTCACCAACCAGAATGCAGGATTCTCAATAATTGATGGCTAGAGGTGGTAGAATATCCATAAATGTTCAATGTTTTCTTGTATCAGTACTCAAAGTGCTGAAACTACCAACTGGTATTCTCAGCCTATACTTCATACAAATATATATAGTATATTACATTATTTCACCATGTCTGACTTAAAGTTCCAATATTTTACCCTTAAAAGTGAATCAAAGCAGTAGTGCCAATGGTTAAGTGTCTAGTACACCCATTCCTCACATTTCAGAATGGGATTGGCACTGGCTTATAATGAGAATTGTAGGCTTGCAATGTTTATAGTAATATTAGTACAATGGCTCAATTTTAACATTCGTCCAGTTGCCCAAGGCCACCAGACTTTGTGGCAGACAGCCAGAAGTAACCAGATTTCATATAAGAAAACAGATGGTCACCCAGGGCAAGTTTGAAATCTCATTTCAGACAACTAAAGTTTTTCAGACAACCAAAAATGGCAGACAGGTTTACCGATGGACAACCATAAAATTTTCTAAAAACTATGCACAGGGCACAACTCTATACATTTGTCTACGAGTGGATGAATAGCAGTCTATCTTTAAAATCTGAGAGAAAAAGATTGCTTGAATCTAAGGGCAACAATCTTACCCCAAACAGTAAAAATCCTCCCTAGTAACTGGACCTTCAAGCCCCTCCTTCAATTTAAAAGAAAAGCACCTGTCTGGTGCACCTCCCAGCCAAAGCTGCAGTTGTCTGTACTGAGTTGAAATTGGTCAAGGCCATATATTCACACATTAACTGCATACAAGCTCTCTTGTGCAGTGAGTATCACACTGACTGTAGAAGTCATCATTGACCAATTAGAGTGATACTTTTGTTTAAATTTGTGTCATTCAAAGTGTAGTCACCAATTGTTAATGTAGAAATGGGTAATTCCTTAATATATTTGGGGTGATCAGGGCTGGAAGTACGAAATCATGAGGGCAAGGTCATTTTCATGCTAGCTTTTAGGGCACATTTATTCATCTCAAAGGGTACTATGACCAGCAGATGATTTCTGTGTAATTTAGTATATCTTAGCTTATATTTTGTTAGGAAGGGCAGGCACACAAGGCCATAGTGGCCATGAAAAGTATGCCCATTTTGTAGGGCACTAAGGCCATTGCCAAAAATATGAAGATCATGGCCTTGATGGCCTCTGTTTATTTCCAGCCCTGAGTGATGCAACAGCCCCTTTAAAGGCCCTTTAAAGGGAACTTGTCATAGAACATTTGTGATTGAAGAGACCTTCTTGCTCTGTCATGTTCTTCTAATTGTAATTTTTTGGTCTCTACATCAGCTGAGCCAGACTGTTATTCAGGAAAAGGACTAGATTACAGGGGCTTTGTCAGCTCCACTGAAGACGGTGTTACTTGTACCAACTGGCTGGTAGCACAGGATCATGGGGTTGGTGTTACATCATTGATTTATCCAGATGGAGGTGGGTTTTGGTTTCATTCTTCTCTTCTGACAGATTTTGCTGCTGTCATTTTCCTGGTGTCAACAAGGTTCATTTAACAAAAGAAATTACAATTTACATTTGGGTTCCGCAGTCACATTTAATTGTCCTAATGGTTGATCATTAGGAACAGTATTCAAAAAATCTTTTCACCATTGATATCCTTCCTTTGTTACCTGTATTTCAAACTTTCTTTTCACTTCTTTCATTTTTTTTTTATGTTTTCAAACTTGATACATAGATGCCCCATATTAAGAGGAAGAACCCTATTGTTTTTGGTGGGGGTCAAAGGTCATCTGGGGTCACCGGGGGTCAAAACCTGAAAACCTTGTGTGCACGATATCTCAAGGTAGGAAGCTTGGATTAATTTCATACTTAGTGTGTAGATGTGTTATGGTAAGAGGAAGAACCCTATCATTTTTGGTGGAGGTCAAAGGTCATCTGGGATCACCGGGGGTCAAAACCTGAAAACCTTGTGTGCACGATATCTCAAGGTAGGAAGCTTGGATGAATTTCATACTTAGTGTGTAGATGTGTTATGGAAAGAGGAAGAACCCTATTGTTTTTGGTGGAGGTCAAAGGTCATCTGGGGTCAACGGGGGTCAAACCCTGAAAACCTTGTGTGCATGATATCTCAAGTTAGGAAGCTTGAATGAATTTCATACTTAGTGTGTCAATGTGTTATGGTAAGAGGAAGGATCCTATTGTTTTTGGTGGAGGTCAAAGGTCATCTGGGGTCACCAGGGGTCAAAACTTAAAAAACTTGTGTGCACGATATCTCAAGGTAGGAAGCTTGGATGAATTTCATACTTAGTGTGTAGATGTGTTATGGTAAGAGGAAGAACCCTATCGTTTTTGGTGGAGGTCAAAGGTCATTTAGGGTCACTGGGGGTCAAACCCTGAAAACCTTGTTAACATGATATCTCAAGATAGGAAGCTTGGATAGATTTCATATGTGGTATGTGGATGCATTTTGGTAAGAAGATGAACCTATCACTTTTTGGTGGAGGTCAGAGGTCATCTGAGGTCACTGGGGTCAAACACTGCAAACCTTGTTATCACGATATCGCCAGGTAGGAAGCTTGGATAGATTTTATACTCAGTATGTGGATGCGTTGTAGTGAAAATATGAATGCTTTCATTTTTGGTGGAGGTCAAAGGTCATCTGGGGTCACAGGGGTCAAAAAGCAAAATTTTAAGAATTCCCAAGATCGTCTCATGGGTTCACCAGAAGTCAAAATGCAAATTTTTCCAAGAATTCCCAAGATCAAATATGAACTTAAAATTATTTTTCCAACATGTTAAGATAGCACTTGACCAGTGACTGAAAGATATGGGACATCATGGCATTATTTGGAATAGAACATGTATCATCGAAACCTCAATGCATTTTTGCATTCTGGTTATTACTTTTACTTGTTGCCACAGCCTTGCCCTTTTATGCCTATTCAGCCTTAGTTTCAAATTTTAGCAGGTCTGTGGTTTTGAAATGGTGACATTGTGTGCAGTGATTCTTATTAATCATTCATTTCCAAGGAATATAATTCATTGCCTCTTCCAGTGATTCCCACTGGATTTTTCAAACAACCCAAATTTCATGATTTTATATTCTTCGGCGACCCAACAGCTGTCTGAGATATCTATTGTGTCCTACTGGTATGAGTTTTACACGTATTCAAAACAGAGAATATTGACCTAAAACCGTTGCAACCCACTACAGTGCTCCACGGTCCCCACATGGGCTCTGGACCCATTAGTTTTCACCTCATGACCCACTTTTGGGTCGCATCCCACCATTTGGGAATCACTGGCCTAGGCTGTTAAGTGGCAGCCCATGGACAGTTTGTGGCCTGTTGTAAGCTCTAAAATGGTCTGTGGAAAACTCAAGCAGCCCAAACCTAAGATGAGAAAGCAAACTTCATGATTTCATTTCGGCCACTACAATTGTTACTAAGTAAAAACTCAACTGAAAGGGGCCCTCTACCAAAGCACTAGAGCATAGTAGCATACCTTGTCTGTGTATCATATTTCAGAAGAGAATTGTTTGGTTTGTCTTCAGATGATACTATTTTGGTGGAGAATTTTTACAATTGTGTTTTCATGCATTTTTAGGACAGGTTATAAAAGGTTTATTATACTTAGATGGTTAAATACAGGAAAAACAATCTGTATTGTATTTTTAGAGGTATCAAATGATTTTTGGAATACTTGAAAACAGATGTAAAGCTGTTTAATACATAAAAGAGATGCAATCAAGTCACTTTCACCCTAGTCTTCATTCTTTTCTCTAACGTTTAGGCTGTGTTCTTAAGGGGAAAGTCAAGTCAAACTCAAAAGGTTATTGGTTTCATTGATGAAAGAAAATTGAAGAAATCTAAAAAGCAAAGTCAGCTAGTTAAATGGCATACAAGTTGTCTAGGTGCTAGTTGATTGGTTTACAAGGCAGTCTGCCTGCCTGTCATAGATACTTGTGTGCATGCATTAGTGGTTCCCATTTTTACGAAGTGTACCTCGAGAAAGAAATCATGCATGAATATATCTTATGATTGGTAAAATGTGGACCATAAACATTGAGTAAAGGAACAGTAATGTGCTACAATGTTGGTCACAGATTATTTGGTGTTAGCAGATATCAAAGAGTTAAAACCTTGTAAACCTGCTATCTCAAGAATCTTAAGTTAGAACAGCATGTATAGTTAATTGATGACTCATGCCAAGCACAAGCATCCTGTAAAATGCTTTTAATAGAAGTCAAGTATCATTGGAGAATTATCAGTTTTCAGAAGAAAGGGTAAACTTGCTGTAATGTCAAGTTGCTACGCCTATAACATGCATTTCCAAAACTCATTTTCGTGGAATTCAAAAGTTGTCTAAGGTCAGCAGTGTATGGTCATAGTAAAGAATTCTTAAAGGCATTACTTTATGAATGTCGTTGGGCACTTGAAGGTACTTTAAACAGGAAAAGAAACCTTTGAAAGAAGCATTCAAAGCTCATTTGTGGTAAGTATCAAAGAGGTGGTTATTTGTTGGGTTTTAACATTCCTAATTCATTACAGTATTTCAGAAGTTATTTCATCACATCTCTGTTTAAGTTTGTGTTCTTGCTGTAGCTCATTCTAGCCAAAATGTTGAAGAGCTATAACTGGTATCAAATGTCTGCCTGTGTCTGTTTGTTTCTCTCTGAGTCTGTAATAGCTGAAACATCCGCTCAGAAACATTAGGACTGATTCCTTCATACCAATATACTCAGCACTTCCCTTAAAATACCCTCTTAAAATAATGTGAAATACTTTTTGCTGAAGAAGCCATTCACATTCAAATTTTTTTAAAGTTATCCATGACCCCAAGGTGGAAAACTTATAGCCTGTTATTGTGGTTATGTATACATTGCTGTTACTCCAGACATCAAAGTATGATGAAGTATGTATTTCATGACTGTACAAATTACAGACTCTTTAAAGTGATGGATACATGCCACCAAAAAGAGCTGTTTTCTTTTAGCAGTTAAAGAAAGAAATCCCCCAATGAAAGATCCAGTGGAAATATTTCAATATCTTTTACTGTTCTTAAGATTAACGTCTTCAAAGTTTGATGATTTCTGAAGTAGCTCATTGCAGCCTATGCAAAAGTAATGATTGGGAGTGTTGCACAGTTTCTTTTTCTAAAGCTATATAAATTGTCTCTTAATTACCGATCAGGTAGTTTACAGTTTGGTGAGTGATATCAGTACTTTTTAAGGAAACAATTTTAACTTGCATAATAAATCTGCCAGGGGATAACAACACTACAAGTGTCCTTGAAATGAAGGTTGAAAAAACAAAGGCTTACATTAGCCATATTTGGTATGTCCATTTTCAGGTCACAAAGTTGCATAATTAGCTCATGTTTATTCAAGTAACAAGTGTGAAATAGAAAGTACCCTGTAAAATGGTCAATATTTGATGGATTTTGATGGAAATTGTGGCTGTTTTCTGGATTTTTAATGCTTTTTACATCAAATGTCCTACTATGTAATTTTCATGTCACCAGATCTTCAAAGAAAACGTGGCAAAAATCACATTTTCTTTTCACTCAGATATTGGAGACCACAACAGTTGTCGCAATCCTGACGATGACGTGAAACCATGGTGTTACTATGGCAATGCAGCATCTTTAGTAAATGCATGGGGGTACTGTGACATACCAGTGTGTGAAGATACCCAAAACCCTGTGACCACAGAAGAACCGGAGTCTCCTATGTCTACCACTGTTCCAGCAATTGGTTAGTGTCGTACTTATTGTGTACTTATCAGTGGCATGTCCAGTCTGAAGCAATTGATGAGAATGACTTGAAAATTTGTGTCCAAATCACTGAAGAAAGCTTCATGGAAGGGCATATGCAATACATTGTAGACCCCAGGCTTGTTGTATGTGCTTGTACTCATGAGAATGGTTTCTACTTGTACTCATATACTTGGAGATTAGTGATTCCCTTACAGTAAAGAGGACTGGGGAGGGAGGAACATGACGCTAGGATTCAATAGGAGGATTTAGCCATCAGGTGACATAATACGTCTATATTTTTCACCCGGGAAAATGGCCTTTTCCCGGGGAAATTTGGCTGAACGAGCCTATTGAATTCTAACGGCATGAAACCTTCCGAAGTTGGTAGACGAGAAAACCGTTCTCGAATAAGCAACTCGCCAACTGGACCTACACTAGGCCTAACCAACATGCAGTCAGAGGAGACCTAACTAACACCAGTCAAAGAGGCCAACGGTTTAACTCCCCCAAAAGAGCGAGAACTAAAATATCACTAAAATGCACCCAAATGGAAAAGGATATTTATCGTAAACCACTTCGGGATTATCAGTGAATACTTTAAAGCTATCTTCTTGGGAAAAAGTGCTAGGAAACAACAGCAAATCTGTTCCCAAAATGGTTAAATTCTTGGCTAGGTGAAAAACTGGGTGAACACTTTTGACATGGCAAAAGAAGAATGAGTAGGCTCTCTGCCTGAAGGCTGTCTACCAGTAGGCTCCCTTTCGGCATTTGCTGGGTATAACTGCAAATAAGTGAGGGGTACATATGTAAATAGGAGGTAAGGAAGGGCGATGTAGATTTACAAGTTCTGAAAGTTATGAACTGGTCCAGTGCAAAATTTTGTACTCACATTCATGAAAAAGATGTGTACTCGTACTCATACTCGCAACCAGAGACACTCCACTTGTACTCATGACATTGTATTCAAACTACAAGTTTGGTAGACCATGCTTCAAAGTTCATTCAGCTGAAGGGTTGCACGACATTGTTGATAATCATGCAGTCCATTTTGCTGAATGCTTAAGTTGCTGATAGGTCTGAAAATTTTCGGTGTTGAAGTGTTCAATTGAACAATCAACCCACTTATCCGCCTATCAATCAACTAATCAGTCAATCAATCAACCCACTTATCCACATATCAATCAACTAATCAGTCAATCAATCAACCCACTTATCCACATATCAATCAACTAATCAGTCAATCAATCAACCCACTTATCCACCTATCAATCAACTAATCAGTCAATCAATCAACCCACGTATCCACCATCAATCAACTAATCAGTCAATCAATCAACCCACTTATCCACCTATCAATCAACTAATCAGTCAATCAATCAACCCACTTATCCACCTATCAATCAACTAATCAGTCAATCAATCAACCCACTTATCCACCTATCAATCAACTAATCAGTCAATCAATCAACCCACTTATCCACCTATCAATCAACTAATCAGTCAATCAATCAACCCACTTATCCACCTATCAATCAACTAATCAGTCAATCAATCAACCCACTTATCCACCTATCAATCAACTGATCAGTCAATCAATCAACCCACTTACCCACATATCAATCAACTAATCAGTCAATCAGAAACATTAAAAGTAATCCTGATATTCTACAACAATTGCTCAAAAAGGCACCCGTTGACAGTTACATGATTTATTGATTCCTTGCCAAAGGCAAAAGGAATCTATGCGATGGTGATGTTGTGTGTGTGTGTGTATGTGTGTGTGTATGTATGTATGTGTGTGTGTGTGACGCTTTGCTTGTAAACACGATATCTCAAGGAGGGTAACTATGACTGAGCTCATACTTGGTGTGTGGGTTGGTTATATTGAGTAGATGATCCCTATTGTTTTTTATGGAGGTCAAAGGTCATTTGGGGTCACAGGAGGTCAAAAGGTCAAAACCTTGTAAACGCGATATCTCAAGATGGGTAACTCCGAGGGATCTCATACTTGGCAGGTAGGTTGCCCATATTAAGTAGATGATCCCTATTCTTTTTGGTAGAGGTCAAAGGTCATTTGGGGTCACCAGAGGTCAAATAGTAAATACCCTGGAAATTGCTTGTAAACACGGTATCTCCAGAAGGATAAATGTGAGGGATCTCATACTTACCATGTTCATTGCGCATATTGAGTAGATGATCCCTATTGTTTTTGGTGGAGGTCAAAGGTCATTTGGGGTCACGAGTGGTCAAAAGGTCAAAACCTTGTAAACACTATATCTCAAGAAGGGTAACTCTAAGGGATCTCATACTTAGCATGTGGATTACCCATATTAAGTAAATGATTTCTATTATTTCTGGTGGGGGTCAAAGGTCATTTGGGGTCACCAGAGGTCAGAAGGTCAAAATCTTGTAAATATGATATCTCCAGAAGGGTGTCTATGAGGGATCTCATACATAGCATGTGAATTGCTCACATTGTATAGATGATCCCTATTATTTTCAGTGGAGGTGAAATATCATTTTGGGTCACCAGAGGTCAAAAGGTCAAAATCTTGTAAACATGATATCTCCAGAAGGGTAACTGTGAGGGATCTCATACTTAGCATGTGGATTGCCCATATTAAGTAAATGATTTCTATTATTTCTGGTGGAGGTCAAAGGTCATCTGGGGTCATCAGAGGTCAAAAGGTAAAAACCTTGTAAACATGATATCTCAAGAAGGGTAACTGTGAGGGATCTCCTGCTTAGCATGTGGATTGTCCATATTGAGTAAATGATCACTATTATTTTTGGTGGAGGTCAAAGGTCATTTGGGGTCATCAGAGGTCAAAACATCAAAACCTTGTAAACACGATATCTCCAGAAGGATAAGTGTGAGGGATCTCATACTTACCATGTGGACTGTCTGTATTGAGTAGATGATCCCTATTGTTTTTGGTGGAGGTCAAAGGTCATTTGGGATCCCTAGTGGTCAAAAGATCAAAACCTTGTAAACATGATATCTCAAGAAGGGTAACTGTGATGGATCTCATATTTAGCATGTGGATTGCCCATATTGAGTAGATAATCTCTGTTGTTTTTGGATGGAGGTCAAAGGTCATTTGGGGTCATCAGAGGTTAAAACATCAAAACCTTGCAAACATGATATCTCCAGAAGGATAAGAGTGAGGGATCTCATACTCACTATGTGGATTGTCCATATTGAGTAGATGATCTTCATTGTTTTTGGTGGCGATCAAAGGTCATTTGGGGTCACCAGAGGTCAAATGGTCAAAACATTGTAAACACAATATCCCCAGAAGGGTAACTGTAAGGGATCTCATAGTTAGCACGTGGATTGCCCATATTGAGTAGATGATCCCTATTATTTTTGGTGGAGGTCAAAGGTCATGTAGGGTCACCACAGGTCAAAAGGTCAAAACATTGTTAACATGATATCTCAAGAAGGGTAACTGTTAGGGATCTCATACTTAGCTTGTGTATTGCCCATATTGAGTAGATCATGTCTATAATTTTTGGTGCAGGTCAAAGGTCATTTCGGGTCACCAGAGGCCAAAAGGTCAAAACCTTGTAAACACGATAACTCAAGAAGGACAGCTGTGAGGGATCTCACACTTGACATGTGGATGATCCCTACTATTTTTCGTGCAGGTCGAAGGTTATTTAAGGTCACAAAAGGTCAAGAGCTAGTAAACATATTTCAAGGAGGATAACTATGAGGGATCACATACTTGGCCTGTGGATTGTTAATATTTAGCATGTAGGTCATTTTGGGTTGCAAGATTTCAAAAGCGTTTGACCGTATTAACATGATATCTCAATTAGGATAACTGTGAGGGATCTCATGCTTGTCATGTGGGTGATTCATGTTTGTTACAATATATCAATATAGCAAGGAATCACTAAGCCATTTGGCTTTCTGGTTTTTTGTCTGTTTTCTTTTTTTTTTTTTCTTTTTCTTTTCTTACAAGTTTTCATCATATTTTCTTTCAGCCTTGCTTTCAGAAGGGAAAGAAGCTTTTTTTTTCTTTTATTTTTCTTACAAGTTTTCATCATGTTTTCTTTCAGCCTTGCTTTCAGAAGGGAAAGAAGCTTTTCAGAGTTCTACTCTTAACAGGTTTGGTTTCAGGGGAGATGCATCACTTGCTGTTGATGGTAACCTTAACCCATCTTACCGGGACCAAAGTTGTTCATCCACAAGTAAGTAAGAGACAAAGGGCAATTTTTTTGGTTCCAGGAGTTAGAGTTTGATGAGGTTTTATGGCTCAGTTTCTAACCAATTGGTTTAACTCGGGACGGCCACAGCCTTTTTTTCAGTTGCTGGCTTGGTGTCAGGAAAAACAAGCAATGTTCAGGGATGGTCTTTTTCTGTGTATTCGCTGGTTTCTGTGATTTTTTCAACTTGGGCTGTTATATATGCTCCATTTCTGTGATATCAAAATTGCAAAGTTTCTTTGCAGCAGAAAATCAGAACAGGACAGTCTGTACAATAAAGTATAGTTCCACACATTTTCAACCCATCACACTGGAAATATGTACTGGTATAATTGCGATACCCTTTTTCCCTCTCAAAGTACCAAGGTGTGCCTCTGAAAGTGGGTTTTAAAAGTATTCTCCAGTGGGAGGGGGGGTATTAAAAGATTTTTGTTTATGTTAATGGTATTTCCTTTGTCACTGTTTCTACATCATGGAGAAGACGGACTGCAGTGGCCAAGTGGTTAGAGCATCCGACTTGCAGCTGGAAGGTCTAGGGTTCAAATCCTGGCCGGGTCATACCTAAGACTTTAAAAATGGAACCTACTGCCTTTGTGCTTGGTGCTCAGCATAAGCAATGGAGTAGGGAAAACAAGCCAGTGAGCCACAACTGGAAAAAAGGCCGTGGTCGTCTCGACTTGAACCAATTGGTTGGAAACTGGGACATTAAACCTCATCTAACTAACTACATCATGGAGGAAGCAGGCCTGACACCAAAGTAGCTGTTGTCTCTGTGTTTGCAAGCATGCATAGACCCTTTTCCAAATAGCAATTACAAAGGATTGTGGGATAGTGTTTTGGTCTGCATCATTCCTGTCCACAGTAAAATGCCACTGACAAAAATAGTGCACACAAAAACTCTATCCCACAATCCTTTGTAACTGCTATTTGGAAAAATGTCTATGCATGAGTAAACACCAAGTAACTTTCACAGCACTACTGGAATAGTTCAGTTCTTTGATCCTTTTCCATTTTTAAGGTTGCAGGATGTGGTGGTGCACTGTCGTTGATATTTTACACGATCTTCCTAGATTCATATTCAGGGTTCCCATGCGGTAAGGAAAATTTGAAAATATCTGGGGAAAGTCTGAAAGTTTGTTTGATCTTGGAAGTTTCTCAGTTTTGAGTGTTTGGTGAGGAAAAATTGTAGTATGGTCTAGAAGACTGAAATTCAAACACTAACTGTACTTGAGATCATTCGTCTTTTCATATAGCCACATTGCATAAAATGCATAAAAACAATTAGTGTAATTTCTTTTTTTTCCAGTAACTTTATGACAGTTATTCTTGGGTCTTAAAAATGGCCATCTTGGTCATTGAAAAGTATTGAAGAATTCTTCATCAGTTTTTTGTAGTGCAAAATGGGAACCTTAGGTATGACTTTAAAGGGAATAAGCAGTCACCCCCAATTTATTTTGAAACATCAGATAAATCTTTCAAATCTCGTCTTGTTTCCCTTTCAAGTACATTTAATGTAACAAACACTGAATACTAAAGTTGTAATAAGGAGTTATTCTGTATGAATTTAACAATTTGGTAGCAAAATTATGTCACATGATTAAAAAGAGCCCCTCATGAAATAGGATGCCGGAGTACACTAATTCAAATTGGGGTGACTTCATTTTTCCTCTTAAGTGCAGGTCTGTGTCACAAAACAAGTTAGTGAAATTGATAGATGTGTAATCCATGACTCTGAATGATGCAACCATGTAGAACAGTTATCAGTTAGCTTTGTCTTAGCCCTCATGGCTTTCTGTTCAGTCAGTTTCCGTCACTGGGATTGGTAGATAAACTCTATTGTTTTTGGTGGAGGTCAAAGGTCAACTGAGGTCAAACCTCTCAAAAACTAGTAATCAACTTGTCAATGCAATCTTCAATTCAGCTCAAAGTTTGTATGTGGAACCATCATAGGGGTAGATGTTTCTTATTATTGGTTTGAGGTCAAAGGTTATCTGAGGTCAGCAGGGGGTCACATACTGAAAATATTGTAAACATCATTAGGCTACTTGACAGTTTAAGTTGAGCTCATACTTGGTTTATCAGACTTCTATAGGGGACAATAATCTCTCTTATTTTTGTTTGAGGTCAACAGATGTCAAATCTCATAAAATCTTGTATTCACCATAACTTGACCATGTAATCTTCAGGTAAACTCACTGGTACATAGGTTCTTTAATATAAGGAGTAGATGATCCCTACTATTTATAGACACTTTAACAGAGAAACAACCATAAGTTAGCACAGACTGTACGTCATAAATGCATTCAGTCTCTAAGTCCAAGTGCTCGTTTGAGTCCCAGTCGTCTATTGTGGTGTCGCAAATTGGGTTCTTTATAAGGAGTAGACAATCCCTACTATTTTGAGACACTTTAACAGAGAAACAACCACAACTTAGCACAGACTGTACGTCATTTGATATTAAGATCTAGGATATTCAATGTAATCACAAAAGGAAAATAATGTCCATTAGAGAACTTGTTCCCTTGAAGGGAGGACAAAATTGCTTGCATTTGCTTCAAGGTTTATATTCTCCAGATACCACATTTCTGCGGTTAACTCACTTGCAGTGGACATCAAGCCGCTTGAAGCGTTATGAAGTAATTTGCACAGTTTCACAAAATTATCAATTATAAATTGAGGTTAAAGCAAATTTTAAAACAGAAAAATCGGTCCAGGTTTGGTGGAATTATCGATAATTTTTAGCATGAAAGGTACTACAGAATGATGGTCAGTTCCTGGTTCTCATGCTGGGTAAATATTTGCTCTGACCAAGCAAACAATCTCTTGTGGTTAAATGACGTCAAAAAATCGGCCATCTTGTGCCGTGGTCAGCCAGTTCTTGCACTGGTCTTCAAGGGGAGAGATTTTCTCATGCTCACAAAGTTGTGTCAAAATAAGATATAAACCAGTATCAGGAACACACATGCCGTTGCATTGTTTAATTACAACCATTATAGAGATATAACCGTAATAAACTATACCAAACATATCTACCATTTCTACAAATGTCATAAACATATCTAGAACATGTATGTCTACACCGTGTATTTATTGAAGAAATTGTACTACAAACCTGTCTGTACTGTTTATTTAAAGGCATTGCATTGTCTGGTGGCATTTTGTAGGGGTCTTATATGAAAGATAAAAATTTTTCATTACATGCCATCCAAACCACATATCAAAACTCCATTCCTAACTCAAGATATCTCTTCCTAAAGATTGGTTACTTTTAATAAGAAATACCTCCAAGTTTCCTAAAGGTCACAAAAGGTGATCCAGAGTGGGCAAATTGCCTCAGATTCCTTTTGTTATTCTTTATAATTGGCTACCTTGTTTATCCTTGAAATTCGATACCGTTGGAATGTTTAGATGTTTTTCCGTGTAGATATAGTGAAAAACTGTTCCATACTTATGGTACAGCAAATAAAGTTATGGAATATTCAATATAGTGATATCAACATTATAAAGAAATGCAAAAGCTACATCAAATCCATTTGCCCAGATGACATCACAGATTTCCCATCATGCACTAGGGAAACTGAAAATGTAGTATTTCTTCAAAAATTTGTATCTTCCGAATGCAAGATGCTATTGAGATGGGGTTTTCACTGCCTAACACAGAAAATTTTTCTGCTTTTTTTGAAAGAGTCAAATTTGGTCACCAGACCATGCTTTTAAGGCCCTCTAAGCTCACACCAGACAGTAACAATTCTCCCAACTAACCTAATTTCTAGCCCCGCCTCCAATTTAAACACAAGCAAAGCAACTGTCCAGTAGTAGAACACTTCCAAGACAGAGCCACAGTAGCCTGCACTGAGTTTCATTTGCTCGAGGCAATATTAAAAAACAAACTGTGTAAAAAAACAAAACTGTGTGTGACAGTGAGCCTAATTAGGAACACAACTGACTGTCCAAGTCATCGTTACCAACCAGAGTGGTGCTATAATTGTTTGAATGAATGCCAATCAAAGTACAGTCACCAATTGGATTTAGAACTATGGGGACATGTCTAAATATATGGGGGGGGGGGCGGGGGGGGGGGGAATGCCATAGCTCCTTTAATACTCTGGACTTTCAGTATGAACTGTACCTGTACCATAATTCCAGACTTCAAAAGTCAGTCACAGCTACTGTGCACAAGCATCCCTCCACTTAACTTTCAAACTGAATATTTTGCTCAAAATAAAGTATTTATATTTGCTTTGTAAATTTGTGGGTAATTTGTGCAATATAAAAATGTCAGAAATCACAAAGCCACTGGCTTTCTTGGTAAAAATATAGTCATCTGTTCGCAAAAGTTGCATGACAGAATTTCTTTATGGTTTTACTGAGCATTAGATTCATTCGTAGAAACTTGTCACTCCCACGTCACAGGACATACCATAGCTGTGAGATTTTCAGACCATACATTGTGAAGCCAGACAATAGCACAGCTTGTACAAATATATAATAATATTACACACTGTCCTTGAGGTCTAAAACCTTTCATGTACAGACATTACTTTATACGGTAGTGACTCTATTTTGCTTAGTTTCAAAATGAAAGCAAGTACTCCTTTGTTAACATGTGTAATGACAACTATTCAATATTACCGTAAGTGCTTAATTAAAAAGTTTTTTATCGAGGTTCTAGAAATTGCAACCACTGAAGTGAAAGGTTGCTATTGTTAACGTACAAGATTGGTTGTAAGATCTAAACCTGTAAATTAAGTCATAGTAAGTATGCCGAGCAGGTTTTGCCAACATTTCGTTATTACGTTGTTGACAAGTCAAGGAGTTCTCATGCACTTTTCAAGGTGTACTTTGTGCCCTTCCTCATAGTTTTGGTTTTGCTGTTAACTTTTGATACAATGCATTCATTGTAAAACCTTTTAAGTTCCCTTCAAAATCTGGACTTATGGCTCGGCAAACAGGTAGTAGTAAGAATCGTGGGGTATTTCATACATCAAAAGCATAAAATGAAATGTTTGTTCCGTGAATTTGTGTCAGGGTTATTCCGCATTTATGAAACAAACATTTGCAGATGTGCTGAAGTATGTACCATGTTTGGTGTCTCTCTGTAAAATAAGTATAGTTACTCTTAGGGTTTTAGCTGGAGAATGGCCCAGCTGTGTTTGGATAACCATCCCTCCCCTGTCCCCCTTCCTGCCTCTCCCCCTTCACCCTCTCTCCCTCCCTTGTTGTGGTGGGGGTGCAAATGGGTCAAGTTTTGTACCAATTTGTGTCTTATAAAGTACGGGTAAAAAAATTACAATTTTGTCAAAGTGGGAGGAGAATGCCCCTCCTCCAGGCAATTGATAGAGACTTCCTGATAGGCAATTCTGACCAAAGCCCGTGTCACAACTGATATTATGCCCAGATGTGTTAATGAGATGTGATGGGAACTGTGTAACAACTGTGTAAAATGGTGCCAAATTCCATAATTCTGTACAGGAAATGTTATTGGGAACTAAAGGCTTTTTGCTGCTGTCTTTACTATGAAGAAAGGAAGTCTGATTTTTAAACTCAGTGAGCTTTGAAGATTGCAAATTATGTATAAAGGAACAAACGTTTGCTTTTGCGTAGGATACAGTCTTGTGGACAGGGGTTGTGATTGGATGTAAAGCATACATTGAGAGGACTACTCATAGAAACCCAGTCACACTGAAAGCAAATTGGTAGGAAGCTTCAATGCAGGAGTGAAATATAATACTGGCATTCTTCCAATAGTTCCATTTCAAATCAGTGACAGACAGTCATATTTCAAAAAGAGATTAGATTTCAGTCACTAAGTGCTAAATACATAAATCTTACCATTTACCCTTCATGAGATGCTTTCTATATTTACCATTGTAATTAAGTCATTATCTGCCTTTAAGAGAAGCAGGATTGATCATCCAAATTTAAAAAAAAAAATAAATATTGAAAGATCCTTTTCAACTCTAAATAAGTTCTGTTAATCATGTGAGCTTTCAAAGTACCTCATGTACAGTATAACACTTCAAAGCCTGACCCTTAAGGTCTCACATGAGTCCCAAGTGGCATAAAGCTTGTAGCATTGCAATAAAAATAGCCAAAAGCATAAAAGAGCGTATAATAGGATAGCAAAATCACACGGGAGGCTGTAAAGTGTACCTCAAGTCTAAAGTCACAGGAGTAGAGATTGAAAAATGAATACTATTGGCCCAGCTCCCAACTTCATTCCTTATTCAGTTGGTGAGATACAGAAATTTGAAATTTATTCACTTCATTTAAAATGGTTGATTGCTCAGTATAAATTTTGTGAAGTCCTTTTACAACTCATATTGCCTGCTTTTGTTTCCTCTTGAATGTAAATGTTTACATGACCTAGAACAAATTTTCCTGTTTATGTTCACCATGTTGTGAGAAGACATGTTTAGTCAAGTCACCCTACAACCATGTAACAGACACTTTTTGGAAAAAGGTGCTAGTGGCTTTACAAGAAAACAAGAAAAACAAGCTTGTAATTTGCATAGTACAAGAATGATGTCACAACTTATTGTGCAATCTGCAATTTTGTACTGAGTGAATAAACTTTTATTCAGCACAGAAATGCTTAAGGTGAGAGCTGGGCATATGGGATTCAATTTTCAACCCTTGAAACATATATTTTGTGCAGCTTTTGACTTCAGGTAAACTTGAAAAGAGTAGCAACATCATGCAAAATCAAAAAATTTGAGGTGAAATACCCAAGGACAACAGAGAGTAACAGTTTGCTTGCTAAAAACTGTATGTATACTTTGCATATCTATTTTCAACATGACATATTCAACAAATATTTATTTTCATGAAAAAGTAACCAAAGTTTGAAAGAAATGGTATAAAGTCATGAATAAATTTCTCAAAAAATGGGTGGAAGGCCTATAATTTATGTCATATACATGAAGACAAATAATCGATACTACTTAACACATTTTTTGTTGAACTTACCTCTTAAGTACAGTGTTTTAACTCCCCCCCCCCCCCCCCCTCCCAAACAAAAGTATGTTTGGAGATTGTTTATAATCTTTTGACCTTGATATTTTGACCTGTGTGAAGCACTGCTTTTAAATGGATTGCCCTTGATTAAATGGCACTTTCGTTCCAGAACTTGGAAACATAAATTAGACATTTTAGTTGTCATGTAAAAGGGTTGGTTGGTAAACTTGGGGAAGTAAATTCCTGGGACAATTGGGACAGCCCCCATTTTTGAAATTGTTTCTAACCTTTTGGCTGTGATTTGTTTCACCTGGTAGTAAGCATAGCTTAAAGTGGGTAAGGGTTTCCCTAGCCTGGGTAGCACAGTGTTCTTTGGCTTCTGTCACAGAAGGCTACTGCCACCTCTGAGCCTGCAGGTGGCAGTCAGAGAATCTCTTCACAGAGCCCCAAATATGTTGTTCTTAATATTTTAATATGAGCTTTGTATCAAATACTTTCCACTGGTTTATCTCTGCTTAATAGTGATGTACTAAATTTAGGCATAAACATGGCTTTGCTGTACCAGGAATAATCATGGAGATGTCAACCAACATACACTGCCTTCCCTGGCTGTGCATACTGTAGCAAATTTAGTTTTAAATTTAGTTTAAAGCTTAAGTGACTGGCACTGCTAAGGTGCGGGGCAAAATTTCGCAATGTGCTCTTCAACTTGAAGATGTAGCAGACAATAAGCCCCACTTGGGTTTACTTCCTATGAACACCTTTTAAGCCTATGAATCTTCAAGAACAGCACAAAAAGAGATTATTTTGGGCAAGTGGTAAGGTTCAGAGAAAGAGTTTTCAATGGATCTTCATTTAATATCACCTTCCTTGTTAAGCACATTGTTCCACTTTTATGGGAGTGGCCTTTCCACATTCATTGTCGTGCATCTTAAGAACTTTTAAGACTCACTTCAAAACATTCATTTTTCAGTCTGGTGTATAATGCTGATTGTACTTTTCTATCTTGTATATATTATAGATGAGATGGGAAATTAGATTTTGTTGTACCATAGTACTACCACAGATCAAGTCCATGGACATTTTTGCACAGATACGAAGGCTGGGAGCAACTGTTTTTTTGTCTTTCACAATTTATCATCATACTGTCCAGCCTATTCGGTCCAAGTTAAAAAGATTAACTTCAAAAAGAACTTTTCCTCTAAAGAAAATTCTCTTTGACCTGTGATTGATGTCTAGAGATCGAACCATAGTTTTAAACTGGAAAATTGTGTGTGATAATACAAAATGTCTGTCTTGTACATGCAGTCTCTGTTATGGTACACTTTTCTTCCCAGCATGCATTGTACATCGACGTTTCCTAACTCGTCTGTTGCGCTACGTTTGTTAGCTTATGATAGTATCGTAAGCTTATGTTGCCGTATGTTACTTTTGGAGCTCTATGACGTCATCGAACAATAAAATACAAAAGATATCGCGGATTTTCTCTTCACACCATGTCGAAGAATGTTACTACGACAAAAGAAAAAATAGCACCAAATTGTGTCCCCATTGACAGTGCCCATTGTGGAACTTGCAATGCCCTTTTGCAAAAAAAAATTGGTCATTTAAAGGAAGGTAGGAAGAAATTGTTAAAATCATTCAAAATTTTGCTGAAAACACAACTTGGGAGCCTTAAAAAGGACATTTAATGTATTATTCCGCTAACGATTTGCAGTTGTGTACTGGTTTCACTAGGGCACTACGTGAACCTGTTAGAAAGTCTGCAGCACGCGTGAAGGTGGTCACATGACTTGTACGTAACTTCTGTTTGACGCGAATGGCGACCACCAGGGACAAAAAATTTAGAGTCCAAATCTATTAAAATTGAAGCCATCTCTGCAACATTCTGAAAAATTTATGGTTGGAATGTTCAATTACGTCTAAAAGAGCAATATAATGATAAAAATATTAGCACCTGACCTGTATTTTGTATGTTATGGGATGTTTTGGTTTCGAATTTTGAGATCGTAGCGAGAATGTTTACATACCGAAGGCACTGCAGATATTGCAGTACTTCCACACTCTAAATTCATTTTTCCTGAAATGGAATCTAACATTTCCTAGCATATTCCTTGTTCAGTGATATCCCAGTTTTGGAGGTCTTAAGTTAAGGGGGTCCTAACAGAGTCCGCTCCGCGAGGAAACTATTCTTTGTTACCGAACTGTGTCATAATATCTGAATACATGAATGGTAACTTTACTCTTTTGTATTCTCATGCTTTTTGCATAATACAAATGCCTCCACAAATTACAGGCTGTTCCTAAAAACAGGGAGATGGATTACCAGCTCCTAGTCGCTAGGAACTTCTTGAACTTTGCGGCGAGCGTCCTGGTAGAGTGAGTTCTCATACTGTCATATAGTGACTATAGTAAGCCTGGAAGCCAATGGCTTTTGATTTCATCTTTGTGTGTACTCTGTAGCCTAGTAGTTGACTCATTTGGACATGATTTTCTCTCTCTTTTAATCTAGTTGTCAAGTTTTTCCTCCTTTGTACCTCTTTGATACTTCAGATATTTTAATAATAATTTGAATTTATCTTACAGATCAGTCAGGTATGGGGCCCTACAGTAGGTGATCCTCATACGTTTAACTTACTATTTTGTCAGGTTATTTTATTGTTTAGGTTTATTGTCTCCTCTAATCTTCTTTACTATGTTTACATCTTTTAGTGTTTCTTTGTAGCGATGTAACTATGACAATGCCATCTGTAAGACTGAAGCATTATAAACACAACTAATTGTTATTATTACATGCAGAATTTGGGGGCCCTATTTCTTTGGGGGAGACAATCCTTTTTCTGAATCCATGCTTATGTAAGGTGGGTAATTTGTAAAATGGTGCTATTTTTCGCAAAGCTTTTTTCTCTTGAAAAGTTTCTAATAAAACAAACCAAAACCCTATTTTTGGAAATCCAGAGGCTGGAAACCTGTCTTGAGGGTACCTATCCTAACTCGCCTGTGGAAGAAAAAAATGTGGAAATAAATGTGTATTTTACTAGTTATTTTTCTTCTTTCTACAGCAAGAGAACAAGATGGATGGTGGTTGGTTGATCTGGGAGGTGTTCACAATGTTGAGTATGTGGAAGTTGTAAATCTAGAGGACAATGGTAGGTTATGTCAAGCCCTGACTGATTCCCTCATTTGAGAATTCACCCTTTAATATAACTGCCATATGAACGTTTACCTCCTGACATGATATAACAGGCTCTTAAAGAACAATAGGAAATCTAATCCTGGGAGGTGAATTGTGCTGCTTTGTTTTGCCACTAGTGCAACAATCACAACGTAATATGCAGACTTACGTTGGAAAAAAGTAACCATCAGATGTGATCTCAGTGCCACTTGCATCAAACTTGAGGCAGTCATCTGTCTAAAGGTGGAGTCTCAAATGTAATTGAGTGCCCCTTTTTTCACAATACATGGTAGACAAGAACTTAAGGGACAAATTCGTGGTTAAGAATGTGAATTCCATTAGTCTAGAGCATCAAGGATGCCACATTTTCTGAGGTCTTGATTTTGAATTTTCTGAGGTAGGCTTTGCTTTATCCTGTCTCCTGCGCCTCTTAGAAGCAGTACCCCTCCCCCTCCTTTTAAAGTCATGTTTTTAGTTTATTTATTTTTCTTTACTTTTTATTTAATTTTATTTTTTGCCAGCCAGGGAAGAGGAAAAGAGAGAGGGAGAGAGATAAACTGTTAAATGAATGCAGTAAGAGTTATAAATCCAAAAAATGTTGAGTGCTCCTGTTTGTTTCCTCTTCCAAACTTCACTAGTACATTTTTGCACCTGCCTCCTAAATATATTTCATCACATGACAAAAGTTTGCGTATCTTTACCACGAAACATGTTATTTTATACAGCGGAAAGAATTCGACGAACAGAGATTACTGTTGGGACGACAGAGAGTGTCCTTTCAACATTTGAAAAATGTGGAACAATAAAAAAAACCCATGCTCAAAATTCAGCATTGGATCCCAACAGAATCATCCGTATCACATGTCCTCAGCTTCTCACAGGAAGATATGTACGATTCCAGATGAAGAGGAGGGACTTGTTAACTCTGTGTGAGGTCAGAGTCTGGGGTTATTTAGGTGAGAGACCTTCACATAGTGTCGGTAGAACAGTTGACATCTAGTAATTTAAGATTTGTCTACTTTTTTTTCACCATTTGTGAGGTGATGGTTTGGGGTTATTTAGGTGAGAGACCTTCACAAAATATTGGTAAAACAATTGACTTCTGGCAATTTTAAGATTTGTTTACCCATTGTGAGGTCCAAGTCTGGGGTTACTTAGGTGAGATACCTTCACATAATTTTGGTGGAACAATTGACTTGTAGTAATTTAAGATTTGTTCACCCTTTGTGAGTTCAGAGTGTGATGTTGTGTAGAATTTCACTTTCATTGATGGCTTTCGGCAAAGAAAAAGTAATGCTTTGTCTAGTAGGGAGGCACTTTCCTTTTTTGAAGAAAGTTTTGTAAAACATTTCTGCATAATAGCAAACTATCAGTAGGAACACTAGGCTTCTATAAGTGTGGATGAAGGCCTCACCTTAGACAGTTAAAGTTCTCCCTAATAATGTCTACTTCCACCCCTTCCTCCAGTTTTGAAAATGTGTTCAGCACCTAACTAACAAAGGTTTGCATTTCAATTGCTCAAGGCCATGTTGCTGTGTGTACACTTCTGTGTGTGATGTGCACAAATCATTGACTAATCAGAATGGTTAATGTTTGAAGTGTATAATTGGAATCTGCCAATTTTTATGTCAATCAAAATGCATCTACCATTTGTAAAATTTTGGTTGCCCCAAACCTAAAAGGTATATGGGGTGATGATTGTCTACCTTTAATCAGAAAGCTGTTTCTCTTATAACCAACCAAAAATATTGTGTGTGCCATAGCAGTAATATCTCACCTTTTGAAGGAAGTTATCAAAACTATTTGCTTAACAGCAAAGTATCAATGTGACACTAAGATTTTAATAATCTTAAACTTGGGAAAAAATGAAGTTTTGTGTATTTTCTTTAGGTACGATAACCTGTGGGCCTAGACAGTTTATGTGTCATAGGTAAGTTACAGTCAAGGTATTGCCTCCATCTAAAAAAAAAAGTTAGGAATATTTGGGTTTCTGTTTCTTCCTTCTTCTTTTATAACAAAAGAGATTTGTTTTGAGCGGATGAGTTGTTTTTATATTTCAGTTTGTAGCTTATATTAAACTTTATGTTGTCTTTTTTCATACAAGAGTTTTTGGAGACTCAGCTCCTAAACCCCCACCAGGAGTTTTCCCCTAAAACCCCAGTCTCCTGATTTGTAGTACTATACATTTCAAGAGTGTATATAGTCCCTCTTTTTCAATCTGCAAAGTTAGCATCTCTGCCTCACCGGCATGTTTTAAAGTAGATACAGTTGATTGTATAAGGTTGTCTCTTAAAATGAATTTTAAGGCATTTTGAAAGAAAAATATCAGTCCATGTCCTCGAAAACCTGTAACTCAAGATATCTCAGTTTTAAAGACTGTTGAACTTTGTCAAGAATTACTTTGATTTCTCTTCAAGGTCACAGAATGTAATGTCCATTTGGTTCATTGCTACAGAATTCTTTTGTTATTGTTTATAATATACTGCCCTCTTTGCCCTTGAAATTTGATACCGTTTGATTTCTTGAATATCTTTTAATCAAGATCTTGCATAAACCTATGTCATATGTAGTGTAGAGAAAAAATGTTATGAAATATTCCACACAGCAGTTTCAATGTCATGTAGAAATACCATATTATGTCAAGTCAATGTGCTGCAACCTCTGATATCCCATCATGTACTGTTTCATTTGAGAAAATAAGATTTCTTCAAAAATTATATCCAAACAGCACATGCTATTGAGATGGGGTTTCCACCTGCTGAAACTCTTTCCTGCATGTTTTGAAATTATTGAATGTAGTCCTTGCAAATCCCTTCGAAAGGCTTGCTTCAATGAAACTGGATAAACCAACAAAGGTGGCAGATCTTTACAAAATAGTAGATCATCTAATTTTCATAGCTAAAGCTTTCACATCATAAATGACATTATATATACTTGTATGTTTACCTGTCCAGCCAAGATGCCTGCATTTCTGACACTTTCCTCTGTGATCGAGAAAATGACTGTTTGGATGGGAGTGATGAAGCCTCTTGTGGTAAGTAATTACCTCTCTGGAAGTCATTTCAATAGAGGTCCTTACTTGACCCACAAAAGAAGGGTTTAAGCTTAAATTTAGTTTTGATATGTCAAAGAGGAGAGTTAATCTAAGCATTCTGGTGAGATTTGCATTCAGTTCCTATCTGTAGGTGTGCAATGATCAAATTTTCAACCCAAGGTAAACTTGAAGCAAACACATTTGATATATTAACCTCACATTAACTAAAAGTGTGTTTTTTTTTTCTTTTTTGTCACTTTGTAATGACTTTACTTTATCTCATGCTGTTATAGAGTGAATGGATGAGAGACACAAGATTTTTTTTTTTTTATTAGTAAACTTAACATTCTCCATAGACCCTTTTCCAAATAACAATTACAAAGGATTGTGGGATAGAGTTTGGTATGCGTCGTTTTTGTCAGTGGCATATTACTGTGGCGAAAAACGACGCATACAAAAACAATATCCCACAATTCTTTGTAATTGCTATTTGGAAAAGGGTCTATGGGGAATTTAACTTCAGATTTGTTTCTTGGTCATAACTGTAGTTTGAAAACCAATAAAACAAAGAATATTTAGCAGTGTAGGAGATGGAATCACTTCTGCTTGCTTCAAGTTCACTCAAGGAAGCAAGTGTAGTAATTTCATCTGCTAATATGTCAAGAACTGCCCATCAGACTTGGATGAAACTTCCTCTAGAATGTGGTGATTCAGTTTCTCTTTCACTTAAATTAAAAATGATTTTTTGATTAAACCCTTTTTTAACCTGTATTTCCCCTTCATACTTGTACAACGTAAACAAATGCAAAGAATGGAGATAGGTGTGTAGCACCCACACTGCAGTATCGCAATAATTTATCTGTTCCCTGGGAGATGATACTTTGTTCTAGATTTGCCGTTACTTCATGTTGCATCACAAGACTCTCTGGAGTCTTCTTATGATTAGTTTGGTGTGATAAGATGTGGTGTGGTGTGGCCTGCATTGTGATTGGATTAATTGAGTCTAGAGGAGGACAAGGTTATGCCACTTTCTTCCAACACCTCTTTGTTCCAGTGTCTCGACATAGACCCTTTTCCAAATAGCAATTACAAAGGATTGTGGGATCGAGTTTTTGGTGCGTGTCGTTTTCGTCAATGGCATTTTACTGTGGACAAAAAAATGCGTACGTAAAGTCTATCCCATAATCCTTTGTAGTTGCTATTTGGAAAAGAGTCTATTCCCAGGTCAGTATTAGGATAAGGGTTAGATTCTAACCCTAACCCTTATTCTGACACTGACCCCATATAGACTTGTTGGACTATAGAGATGTCAGAACAAAGAGACATCAGAACAGAGAGCAGTCCCCTGGAGGACAATGTGATATGAAGGGTGATATGACATGAGACAAAGTGACATGAATAATGTGATGTAAGGTAATGTGTGATGTTTGTGAAATGTAGCAAACTGTGGTTGGTAAGGTGATAGTAATGTAAGTACCATAGAGTTATCAATACAGTCGGAGATGTATGGTGTCAGACAAAGTGAAGTGACATGTCATCATAATGTGATGTTATTTGATGCAAATTTGGTGTGATATCTTGTGATGTGGTTGAAAGGGTGATTGTTATGTAGTTTAAGATGGTACAAAGTGATATGACATGTGGCATGATATATATATAGGACGCAGTGCACTGTGAGGTTATATGACATGTCATACTCTGATGTGATGTGATTTGATTTGATGTGATGTGGTGTGGTTTTGTGTGATGTGGGTTAAAGGGGGATTGTAAGGTAATTCCAAAGGGTAAAGTGTGATTGTGAAGTGTGGTATGACATGTGGAACAAAGTGAGGTCACATGCCATAATGTGATGTGATTAAATGTGTTGTGGTGTGGTGTTGAGTGATGTGGTCGATAGGGTAATTGAAACATAATGTTAAGAGTGTACATTGTGATGTTAAGTGTAATATGACATATGGGTGGACTTAGTTTGCCATTCCTAACAGGATTTGATCCACATTGTGTTCAGTGACCATATCTTCATTAGACATAAGGATATTCTCTCCTAGAAGCTCTTACATCATGTTGCAACCACTGTTATGTATGGGGAAATAGGGGTAGGAACATCCAAAGAAATACAGTAGTTGAAAATGACAATACATGCTTGAGCTGCTTAGTGTGCTGTGCAGACAATGGTCAACAGAAGGAGTTACTGCTGGCTTACATTTCACTCCCCACTAGGATTCCATTGCCTTGGCTGTCCAAGTTTACCCTTGTATGGCAATTGCTAAATGCTTAATAAACTGGGTTGTGGTTGTGGCAGTGGGAAAGTGCTTGCTTCATAGGTCTTATGTACATGACGTCTCTGAACAGAAAGTGTGCCCACTGCTGGATGTAAATACTCACCATTGCAATGCACACCAGACAGCTGATTTGTGTACAGGTCTGATATGCGCATAAGTCTACTATGTGTGCATGCGAAGTCTACATCATGCGTGCAATGTGTTTACCGTCCAAAATGACGTTATGTGACACCTTTGCATAAGGTCTATATTTTTTCATGGGTTCTCACCTTAAAGTACTTTTTATTTATTCCTGTAAACTCTGTTTAAGTATGGTAATTGCTTTTCTTTTTCCTTTTTTTGGAAACAGTGTACCCTGAGAGTCAGTTTTCAGAATTTGAAGACAGGGCACTGCCAAATGTTTCACCTGTGGAGGTATACCGAAACCAGTTGGTAGCAGACTGTGCAAAGATATGCCTCTACGAAGTCAACTTCACATGCCGTTCCTTTGAGTACAACATGGTCAGACAAAGCTGCAGTTTTTTCAATGAAACCAGAGCAGACACAGGTGGCCTCACCATCAGGACAGGTTTAACACATTATGAACGAAAGTCGCAGATCCGTGAGTAATTCACAAAGCTTCCTTTACCCCCTTATTCCAATGTAAAATGGGTCAGATGCAAAGGTTGTGTTGACATTTGTGTGACAAAAATCCCTTTCTGACACAGTTTGAATTCTGTCAATTAAGCACCAGATGTATTGACTCACCAGGTAAAACATTTTTGTGGTTTTGTTTCAAAACTTTACGTGACTGTTAAGGTGGAGATTTAGAGAATGCCATTGTTTGCCAGGATTTGTTTGTGTCATGAGTTTGCCGTGAGGTGGTAGTAATAGTGCTGTGCTGTCAGGCATTAAACCTCATAAAGATTAGCAAGGAATAGAGTTGTGAAACTTATTTTGACTAATAGTGCCAGTTGCATACACATTAGCTGAGCAAAGTTCCCCTTGCAAAGTTTAAAGGTCGTGCGACATGAAAATAACGTAGTTGGATATTTGATGTAAAAAGCATTAAAGGCAATAGGCAGTCGCCCCAAAATTTTCTTTGAAAAATCGGCAAATTCTTGCAAATCTCGTCTTATTGCTTTACAAGCACCTCTAAAGATGTTTTGAACATAACTATTACAAACAGTAGGTAAAGCAAGGAGAAATTCTCCTTGAATTTCACAATTTACCAACAAAAATATTGTCACATGATCAGAATGGGCCAGTCATGAACTACAGTAACAGGATACACTCACTCTGATTGGGGTGACTGCATACTGCCTTTAAATATCCAGAAAATAGTTGCAATTCCCATTAAAATCCATTAAATATTGACCATTTTACAGGGTCATTTCTATTTCACACTTGTATCATGAATAAACATGAGCTAAATATGCAAATATGTGACATCGAAAGATGGACATACCATGGCTCATGTTAGCCTTTGTTTTTTCAACCTTAATTTGAAGGACACTGGTAGCATTGTTATCTCCTGAGAGGTTTATTATGAAAGCTGAAGTTCTTTCCTTCGGAAACATTGATATCACTCAGCAAACTGTAATCTGTCTGATCAGTAATTAAGAGATTATTTATATAGGGTTAACAAAGGAAATTCTAACACTGTGCAACTCTCCACATCATTATTTTTGCGTAGGCAGTGAGTTTCTTCTGAAACCATCAAACTTTGAAGACGTGTATTTTGAGAACGGTAAAAGATATTGAAATAATTTCAACGGATTTTTCATTGGAGGACTTAATTCTTTAACTGACAAGTGAAACAGCTCTGTTTGGTGGCATGTCACATGACCTTTAAGGCACCTGTATTTACAATACACAGACATTAACCTATGCATGTAAAGCTGTTTAGTCATCTTCATACTTAGTGGATATGTTGAAAAAGGCAAAGAAAATAGCAATTTTAACAGTTTTGGAAAAGTAAGTCTGACTAAAGGATAATTGATGTGGGAATTGTATTGAGGGGAGAGGACTCATATGGTCGCAGTAGTCCCATAGCTGTTGAAAATGGATGTTGAAGTGATAGCTGTGGATTATATCTCTCAATAAAGCAGTCCTTCACATATGTGCACCCACTGCCACTTAATGCCATGAAAATGCCCATAAGCCTACAATCCCGAGTAGTCCCACACAGCCCGGGAAAGTCTTATTAGTGATGGTCAGTAACTTTCACATTCTGCAGTTTTAGTCCAGCGAGTTGTGTGTTCACAACCATGCTCATTCCGGACATATGATCCGGCCAAGCCCTCATAGCCACTGGAACTACTTATTAAGCACCACAAGTCATTATTCGCTTGAGTGCACATTGTGCTGATAGGGCTGGAGTTTTGTTACCTTGTTTTGATGCAAGCCTGATTAACTGTGGTCAGCTTCTACAAGAATTTGGGCTAAAAGGACTTTCACATCATGTTTATCAGCCATTGATGCAGCTAAACTTGTACAAAATGTCTTCAAAGTAAGTTTGTAAGTCAAATTTACATCGGGCTCACTGAAGGAACTTTCATACCTAGATATAACAACCACAAATCATCTTTTAATTGCAAATCAAAGAAATACAGCACCAAACTAAGTGAATACATTTGGGATCTTAAAGAAAATAATGTAAATTATAGTGTGTCATGGAAGGTCATTAAGAAGGCTAAATCTTTCAACCCAGCCTCTAACAGATGCAATCTTTGCAATTGGGAAAAGTTTTTCATCATTTGCAAGCCACACATGGCTAGCCTTAACAAAAGAAACGAACTTTCAACATCCTGTAGGCACTCTAAGAAATTTCTTCTCCATAATGTTAAACTGCTTTAGCTTGGTACCACTATAGGCTTAATCTCCTTACAGGAACTTGCTGAACCTAGGGTGACTGCACTTTGAATCTTCTTATGCTGTGTACAAGTTCCATGCTTTCTTCTGTTTCACTTGCCATGTACGCTCTAAAGAGTACAGTTTTGTCTGCACGAAACAAATTTGTAAGCATAAACATGATGGGTCAGAGTAATTGAATTTTATGTTGAAATATATTTAGCTGTGGGATACCTATTGAGCACTCTCGGAATATGCATGCTAGGCTTACCTCCTTTTTGACTGTTATATGTATGTGTATGTATGTATGTATGTATGTATGTATGTATGTATGTATGTATGTATGTATGTATGTATGTATGCACTCAGCAACATGTCCTTAACAGGACACGGTACAGCCGGCGAGAGCTCCGTTCTCGCACGTCTTTCCTAGCTCACGCGGAGCTCGAAACTGGCGTAGCTGCCCGAAAATTCCGTCGCTGCAATGAGAAGTCTCGCGCGGCTGCACGTGCCTGCCTTGGCAAGCAGCCCGCCTTCCAGACACGTACGTCTGCTGGGTTAGTTGGAGGTCAGCCAGGCTAATGGGGAAATCCCTCGAATTCCTTACCGGTACATTTCCCCGCGTACCGCTAAGGAAGCGAGGGTGAGTATGGGTGCACCCGCGGTGTGTGAGCGATCCTGTGGCTATGGGTGCACTCAGCAACATGTCCTTAACAGGACACGGTACAGCCGGCGAGAGCTCCGTTCTCGCACGTCTTTCCTAGCTCACGCGGAGCTCGAAACTGGCGTAGCTGCCCGAAAATTCCGTCGCTGCAATGAGAAGTCTCGCGCGGCTGCACGTGCCTGCCTTGGCAAGCAGCCCGCCTTCCAGACACGTACGTCTGCTGGGTTAGTTGGAGGTCAGCCAGGCTAATGGGGAAATCCCTCGAATTCCTTACCGGTACATTTCCCGCGTACCGCTAAGGAAGCGAGGGTGAGTATGGGTGTATGTATGTATGTATGTATGTATGTATGTATGTATGTATGATGTATGTATGTATGTATGTATGTATGCATGCATGCATGCATGTATGTATATATAAGTATATGTATAGCTAGAGATAGGGAACTCTGGTATGGAGAGACACAGTCCTTATTCCTAGAGTATATTAGCATCGCACAACAAAGTTGGATGAATGGTATGCAGGAATAGAACTTGTATGGTACTCCTGTTTTGGCATGCTTTATTGCTATTATGGCTGAACACCGAATAGCTCAGTTTTCCTGAGATAACAAATTAGTAGTTGTCTTCCCTTGAAGAAATATTGAACAATGGCACAAAAACTAGTTAAAATTTTGTGTGTTTTCATTGGTGACACTTGAGAATTTCATGAGGCCATTTAAGCCCCCATGTAAAAAAGGGACTGCAGCTACTTATAATCTTCTTTGTTGATAGTATACTTCACAGATGGTAAAGACATACACCACTCCCCTTAGACCCACCCCTCCCTAGTATTGTCAGTGTCAGGTCATGGTACTGTGGGGTAATGAGCCAGGGAGGGAAGATCAGTTTAGATAACAAAAGAAAAATCTGGAAACGCTGCTTTACAGCACCATGTGAGAAACAGTTATAATTCTCCTTGTGTTCTTTGCAGAGTGCCTTACAGATGGTGAAGACATACACCCATGTGCTAGCGGTATTTGTATTAATTCATCACGACTGTGTGATACATTTAATGATTGTGGAGATTTCAGCGATGAGAGGAATTGCGGTAAGTCCTCCAGTTTCATGTCACTCGTAGTATTTTAATGCTTTTGGTATTCTTATAGTGATTTCCTGTTTTATGGGTCACACAGGTTTGCGCTATCTCACTGTAAATTTTTGCAAACAGTCACTCTCTTTTAGATTCACACTCACCTTTACCTCTTTTTGTAAATTTGATAGACTTACAATAACAAGTAAGAATTCCATTTCATTTTCAGTTGTGCTATAGTTACTGACATTTACCTAAGGCCTGATGAGTGGCAAACTCAAAAAAAACTTGTTTGCTATTCTGTTGTTCCCCATTCTAACCCGTCTCTCTTCTCCCTCCCCTGAAAAGAAAAAGAGAGAAATAGGAGTTTCTTTCTCAATTGCCATGTTTCATGTCTTCTGTCTAGCCATGCTTTTACATATTAGTAGTGCCTCACAACATACATAGTAGTGTTTGCACCGGGTCCAAAATTCGAAACCGGGTACCCAAAGTCGATAGTCAGTCGGGTACCTGGGTACCCGAAAATATAACTTCTGTTAGGCTACAAGTTTGTTGTAAAGTCATAATAAGAAATTTTGCTTTGCACGTTGATATAATATAACACCAACGTATCTTACGTATGGGCGTGACAAGTGTTCTTAGGCGTGTGCATGATAAATTTTGCCAGGAAAAAGTAACATGTTTAGGTGTTCTGTCACATGTGCAATCTATGTTAGTGAAACTTTGGATCCGGGTAGCAATTTCAGAACCGGGTCCTAACATCATTGGTCGGGTACCCGGTGCAAACGCTAATACATAGAAAGTTTTGAGAATTGGAATAAGCTTGGAAAGCCACAAATTTAGTCAGTGGACTTAACGTTGAAGACTTGAGGTACTTTACCCAGGCAAAGGTGAGAAATCACTATTCTACTGATTTTACAACTGATGGTGCCATTTTCAAAATGCTTGAATAAATATTCAACTTAATATTGAAATACAGTTAGTGTGAAATAATGATTGAAGACTGGCTGAATATAAATTTACCATGGAGGAAACTGTGTCATGAAACAGAATTGTTATCTAAGTGAGGTGTGACATTGCAATGGTTATGACATGGAAGGTGTGGAACCATTTGTATTCTTTTGTGGTGAATGTATAGACATGAGACTTTGTATCCAAGGCAATATTTGCACAGAGGTGTGCTGTTTCAGGGCTCCCACATGTGAGTCTAATTATCCCACAAAGAAGCTGTTGGCCCTTTGGAAATTCTCTTCCTTTTTTATTTGCCCAAGTCTGCCAGTAAGCAACAGACATTCCACAATGTAAAAATCCCACAACTTTTACAAAAAAAAGGAAAAAAAAAATACTCTACAAATTAATTTTTAAAGTGGGAAATGCCCCTTCTGATTTTAGTTTGTATCCCAAACACTGAACCAAGTATAAGGGTACAATGAGGAAAATTTTTAGTTAGCAGTGATGTTTGTACAGCATCATTGTGTCTAAAATTTCATTGGCTTGGCTATTAGATCTTTTAAGAGAACTATTTTTAAAGCCTTGCCAAAGGCAAAAGGAATCTATGTGATGGTGATATGTGTGTGCACTCACCAATGTGGCCTTAGCAGGTACCGGGGCAGCCAGCGAGAGCTCCGCTCTCACACGTCTTTCCTAGCTCACGCGCGGCTTGAAACTGGCGTAGCTGCCAGAAAATTCGGTCACTGCGAAGAGAAGTCACACTCGGCTGCACGTGTCTGCCTTGGAGCGCAGCCCGCCCTCAAGCACGTCCGTCTACTTGGCTCCTTCGCCGGCAGCTTCCCTGCTGGGAAATTCCTGTGCATTCCCTACAGGGTCCTTTGCCAGTACCCCATAAGGCATCGAGTGTGCGTGAATGTATGTGTGGATGTGTGTGTAGTTTGTGTATGTGATGCTGCTGTAAACATGGTATCTCAAGGAGGATAAGTGTGAGGGATCTCATCCGTGGTAAGTGGATGCCCCATATTGAGTAGATAATCCCTGTTGTTTTTGGTGGAGATCAAAGGTCATTTGGGGTCACTAAAGGTCAAAAGGTCAAAACCTTGTAAAGAGGATACCTCAAGATGGGTAATTGTGGGGAAACTCATACGTAGCATGTGTATTGCCCTTAGTAGATGATACCTATTATTTTGTTGGAGGTCAAAGGTGATTTGGGGTCACCAGAGGTCAAACAGTGTAAAATCTTGAAATTTGCTTGTTAAACATGTTATCTCAAGTTGGGTAACCTTGAGGGATCTCATACTTGCAATGCAGATACTCCTAGTAGAGTAGGTGATCCTTGTTATGTTTAGTGGAGGCCAAAGGTCATTAGGTCACCAGATGTCAAACTGTGAAACCTTGTATACACAATGTCTCAAGAAAGGAAACATTGATGAATCTTATACTTGTCATGTTAATGGGCCATATAACGTAGATCACCCTTTTGCTTTTGGGTGGAGGTGAAAGGTCATTTAGGGTCACCAGAGGTCATATTGTGAAAACTTTGTTATTAACATGATATCTCAAGAAGAGAAACTTTGATGAATCTCATATGTGGCATGTTGTTGTCCCATATAAAGTATATGTACACTGCTTAGTTTAGTGGAAGTCAAAGGTCATTTGGGGTCACCAGAGGTCAAATGGTGTAAATCTTTAAATCTGCTCGTACACACGGTACCTAGAGATGGGTAACCTTGTGGGATCTCAAGCTTGGCATGTTGATAGTCATTTATGAAGCAGTCGATCCCTATTATTTTTAATGGGGGTCAAAGGTCATTTGGGGTCAACAGAGGTCAAACTGAAAAATTTGTAAACAGAATTTCTCAAAGAAGGGAAACATTGATGAATCCCACACTTACCATGTTGGTGTCCCATATAAAAGAACCCTATAGAGTTTTGTGAAGGTCAAAGGTCATTTGGGGTCACCAGAGATCAAACTGCAGAAATTTTGTTAGCATGACATCTCAAGGAGGGAAAAGTGTTAGAATCTCATATGAAGCATGTAGGTGCCCATATTGAGTAGATGGTCCCTGTGTGTTTTGGTTGAGGTCAAACATCATGTAAGGCCACTAGAGGTCAGCCTGTGAAATCCCTGTTCACATCAAATCTCAAGAAGAAAAACATTTATGAATCTCATGCTTGCCATGTGGGGGCTCAATACTAAGTATCTGATTTCTGTAATATCTAGTGGAGGCCATAGGTCATTTGATGTCTCTGAAGGTCACACTGGCAAAACTGTGTAAACTTGATATTTCAAGAAAGAAAATCTATTCTTAATCTCATATGTGGCATGTGGGTGCCCTGTAATGATTGCATGATTTCTTTCTTTTTTTTTTGGGGGGGGGGGGGAGGGAGGGGGGGAGAGAAGTCAGCTTTAGGTCATTTAAGGTCATTAGGGGTGATACTTTTAAACCATGTCAACATGATTTTGTTTTGTGAAGTATGAAACATGTTTGAGTCTTATATCTGGCATGTAGCACCCAAACTTAAAAGCAACAAGCTGATGTAGGAGTATGACCTCGTTCTTTGGTGTCAGTCTATTTGATCTATGTGTGCAAATGGATTTTTTTACTGATATCTGAATTAAGCATGGTAATTTCACAATGTTCTGTGAAATTAAAACCATTATACTAAACATGTATTCAAGTGGCAAGGAATCACAAAGCCTTTTGGCTTTCTGGTTTATTATTTGAGTCTTTAATGGTGAGCACCTTAATAGTAAGTAGGTTAGTATAGTCACCTGGGGCTTGAGAATGCTTCGGGAAGAGAAGAATGAGGTGGAACTTGGTAAAGTGCTTTGAGGTGTGTCGCTGACATAAAGCACTGTAAAAAGATGAAAGTACTTTGTAATTATTATTAGGTGTGAATGTAGTGTGTCAGGTGTTTTTGTTTTTTTTTTCAAATTCATTGAACTGTGTGTGGTTACTGTTTATACTGTATTTAGACTGTGCCGTTTTCACACCTCACAATTCTGTTGTTCATGTGAGGTATATCACGTGATGAACCCCGTCACCTAAGGCTGTTGCAAGTGCAAAGACTTTCAGAGTTTACTCAGAAAGCATTTTTGTGAAAGATGTATGTTTCCATCTGTTGTTTCTTCAAGATCACTACTTCAACTGAACTGTTCACCCATAGGTAAAACTACAGAAGTAACAACTGACCATTTTTAGGGAGACCAAATGGTTGTGATGTCTCATGCCATGAATCAGAGTCTCTTTTCAGGAGTGTTATAGATTCATAGTTTCATTAAGTGTCAGAAGTTGGAAATTAACAGTTTAATTACTGAGGAAACCACTTGTGGTATCTAAGGTTAATTCAGCTAGATTGACCATTCTGTAAATTATGATGTAGTATCATGTGAAATCAAGTTGAACTGGAGTTAAGCGCAGTAAAATGCTGTAAACAGTGGAAGAGAAAAGAAATGTTTAGTAGAAAAGTAATGCTGAAATCATATCAGAACAGTATTTGTTAGCGATGTTGAATGTCATAATAATCTTTAAACTTGAAGTTCATTTTAGAAATGTTTTTGATGTTCCACTGTAACATGCTTCTCATTCTCCGAACCAGGCCACCATGATGAATACAGCATAAGAATAAGCAATGGAACAGCTCCAAATGAAGGTCGGGTGGAAATCAACTACCAAAATCAGTGGGGACTGGTTTGTGATGACAGCTGGGACCTGACAGATGCTAATGTTGTGTGCAGGGAACTTGGATATGTTAGGTACAAGAGTTATAACTTACCATCAAGTTTTTATGACAGACATATTTCATACAGTCTTCATGCTGGATTGACTGTGGTAAAGAAGCTATTTTACAAACCCCACAACTTTATCATTTGAGTGGGGTATAATATGTTACCAACCGCAGTGCCTAGGGCCATTAGAAATGCAAGGAGAGCTTTGAAATGCATTTCTGTGAAAGATGTTTGTGTCAGTTGTGTCTTGGAGCTCATAGCTTTACCTGAACTGTTCTGGAAATTTAAGCTGATCGTTTTTAGAGAGGATGTTTGTTTTACTTACCACTCTTTGTAACATGAAGAAAGAATAAATTTTGTGGCATGCTGTATTTACTGTACTAAAAATGCTGTGTCTCAAACCCCACTATTTTATCATCTTAGTGGGGTGTATCATGTTGTATCACCCCATTTCCAAGGGCCATTGCAAATGCAAGGAGCTCTGAAATGCATTTCTGTGAAAGATGTTTGTTTCAGTTGTTTCTTCAAGCTGTAGGGAAATCTGTCATGTACTCTTTCAAGAAAATGTTGGCAATTAATTTGAAAGTAGAGTACATACAATACATTAATTTGTATGAAAATTAAACTGTCTTCCTGAAAATTTACTGTTTGAATGGGGGAAGGGGTGGGGCAGGGAGAAGAGGGAGGTGGACACATCTTGAAAAGAGGCTGGGTGAGGAGTTTCCCCTTTAAGGATTTGTTGATGGTTAAATTAAGTCTGGTTATAGGATTGGAATAGTAGCATGGATCAATGACAAGAATGACCATCTCAGGTATAAGTAAAAAAAAAAATTAAAAAGGAAAGGTTAAAGATAGTATACCCATTTGATGAAGTAATGAGTTCAGGTTATGGTGGTAAGGTTGCTAGCTTCAATCTTCCATCACTGCCATGACATGGCAAAAACCAATAGCCAAGTTTTTGTGTTGATGACATTTGTAAACCATTGATATTGTCTTTTCCCAAACTGTTTCATCATAAACCAGCATCTTTTGTGATGTTTTTGAAATATCTTCTACAAATATATCATACAAAATGATTTTATTATTGTAGTGTCTAACATGCAAAACATCTGGCATACTCATACCACATTTAGACTACAGAAAGGATATGGTACCATGATTAATTCAAGGTCATAGTTATTAACTTTACCTTTGTGTAATCCCCCCCCCCCCTCCAGTTATTTCAGCATCAAGTAATCGCATAATTTGTATTTTTCAAAACTGAGCAGTTTATCAGAGTGTTGGGAGGTCTTTACTGTAGTTAATTAGTTAGATGTGGTTTTACGGCTCAGTTTCTTACCAATTGGTTTAAGTCAGGCCGACCATGCCCTTTTTCCAGTTGTGGCTCATTGGCTTGTTTGCCCTACTCCATTGCTTATACTGAGCACCAAGCACAATGGCAGTAGGTTCCATTTTTAAAGGTTTTGTTATGACCCGGCCAGGAGTGGAACCCCAGGCCTTCTGGCTGCAAGTTGGATGCTCTAATCACTTGACCATGCAGTCTTTCTTTACTGTAAGATTGTAAGTACTCCTACACAGTCATAGAGCAAGAGGAAAATACAGTTTACTTGAGAATTATGTCAGGAGCTTTACCAGGAAGTTCATTGGATTAGAACAAAACCCTTTTTCCAATTTCTCCTTCCTTGAAAGTTTTATTAGCCTTGTAAAGGCAATGCAATGCTGCCCAGCATATCCAGTATATGTCCCCTAGACTGGGGAACCCCTGGTGGGGATCAGTGGGCTGTCTCATCATTTTTCAAACTCCTTGGTGGGAAATCCCCCCCTACACTCCCATATATAGACTATAAGTGTTGCCATGAACAAACCTTCACACATGTACCAGGTATTTTAGCTTTGTAGAAATTGCATCTGTCACTCAAAATTGCCAGAAGATTGTTGAACATTTTACCATAAAGCAACTCATATACCATATGTGAGAGGGGAGAGGAGGGGGATAGGAGGGGATGCGTGGGAGGGGAAGGGAAGGAACATAGGATGACTTACATCTCATAGCAGTTTCTAAAAATTGGTTTAAATGTATATCAGACTATTGTGGCATTTAGTCTTTCATACAAATTAGCCGTCATGCAGAAACCATTCTGCTTTTGTTTTTATAAGGATACGGAATGGAATAGCAAACTTACAGTTAAACTGTTAGTTAAGTCTCCCTTTTCCAGTAAGTAATATTTGTTTTGAATGAGGGAAGCTCTGTTGTTTTCTCTTCATCTCTCTCTTTTGCATACTCTGGCTATAGTTGGACTCAAGTTTGTCTCATGTGATGTTTTAAACCCTTAAATGGTTATTCCTGTTAATGAAGATAGTATGATAACATTGTTCTCATTTATTGCAGAAAATCAGAGATTTTTCCAGTTGGTGTAAAAAAGGTACAAAGTCTCCATTTTTTTCTTTTTTTTTTTTCTTTTTGAAGGGGTGCCAGCAAGGCTCTGACTGTGGCAGAGTTTGGTTATGGTAATCTGAGGACTTTCTTCATGGACGATGTGGCATGTGAGGGCTCAGAACAGTCACTGAAAGACTGTCCCTTTAAGGGATGGGGAAACCATGACTGTGTGCCTGGGGAATCAGCTGGAGTGCAGTGCTTCCCAAATGAAGGTAAGTGTGTATGAGTCTCATGTCATTGGTGTCATACAGGAAGTAATATGGGGTGGGGGGATGTGGGACATGCTCCCTCACCTTTGGTAAAGGTAATAGCCTGTCCAGTAAAAGAAAGTAAAAAGTGAGCCAACAGAAAATGGAAAAGTTGTCCTCCAAAGTCCCCCCCAACTTATATTTGAAAGCTTCCTCCCCTTACAATTGGTATTTAATTTGTGTTCTAGCCTTCTTCCATATACTATTGTAAGAATTTTAATGATATTTGATTTCTAACAATGTTTTAGGGGTGGACATAGCAGCTCAGTAATTTTGTGATTTTTCTGATCTCTAAAGGCAGTGTTAGGCAACCTGTGGTGAACCCGTGGATATTTTATACATACATATTACTGGCTAAATTTGACTCGAAATCAGCAGAGAGAGTAATTACCGTGGTATTTCTATTCGTCCTTAGATAAGTAACCAAGGTTACAATAAATATATCTCCCATTTGATGTTTACCATAGATTTTCAAATTGCTGAAAATATTTTGGAGAGTTTTTTCATTTTATTTGTGAATATCTTCAATGTTATTATAGTTTCTTGTGCTGAACTGTATGTACAGAGTATGGTACGTGTACAATTAATATTATTGATCCGATAGCTTCTGAGCTGATTTATTGATTGAAAATGTTTCGTAACTCCAGAAAGCAGTGTTGCATCGTGTATGATTTTAGGAGTGAGCTACATGTTGGTTAAGATAATTTGTGCCTTTGTATGTCATATGCATTTGACATCTTTTGAAGGCATTGCGTAGTCATCAGACATTATACATTGTATATCCTAGGCTAGACATTCTCCAGTCTTGTGTAAATGGTTATTGCATTTTTGAGGAACAGTTAAATATGAAAGCCATAGGTGACATTTTTAATGGAAGAGAGGTCTTTGTAGGTTTACAAGCTCAGATTAAAAATTTGTGGGAGACTTGGGGTCTCAGTTGTTATATACTATCAAAATAAACAAATGCACTGAAGACATTCAACAAAGGCAGAAATTGGTGAAATCGGTTCAACAAATTTTATAGTTTGAAGACCGTGCCAGGAGTTGTCAAAATGTTAGGGGTAGCAGACCTGCCAACCGTTCCGATTTAATCGGAACCGTTCCGATTTTTGAGTCCGTACATAGCAAAAAATCGGAACGTTCCGATTTCTAGCACCCACCCCAAAATAGTACAAGAAATATCCTTGCAACATAATTATTTAAAACGCATGTCACGCACCTCAATAATGATTCGTGGATCGAACTTGTATGGGCTTTACGTGTACATATATGTAAACACTATAACCAAGACTTCAGCATTATGTATGCGACATCCGGCGTGCGCGCTAAAATGTCTCAGGATATGTGCACACTGACAGTACATATTCGTAACGATCGTTGTAGTTAATGCTTTACAAAGCACCACAGCTGCGCCCATGGACCGACCGCGAAGTCCGTGTGGCACCTGCGGTGGTACGTACGTATACGGTATATACGCAATACATAGTGCATGTTTGTTTGATAACCAGTGGGACTAATCGCAATGCTGTTGTTAGAGATTAAGAAGGATGAAAAAGAATATTTGCAGATTGAACAAAGAACTTATGACAGTTTTCAATTTTTGAACGGAAGAGGAAGTTTTTGAGTATTAAACTTTGGGACAGTAGGCTGCGAGCCTGCAGGCGTTTTTTGGTACTGTAGTTCGCCGCATCATACTAACGGTAACGTAGCAAAAGTTCGGCATAGCCAAATAGCACATGTGTGTAGTCTAGCCTAGGCCTAGGCTTAGGCTAGGCCTGAACTTAACGGTTACGTTGAGGTCTAACTTTTAAACTACGAAAGTCGCGGAGATTATGACATAGGTGGGAATTTTTTATTTGATTTTTTTCTGAATACATTGCATAAACCCCGCCAAGAATCGTTCACATAGGCCAAGGCCTAAACGAAGTTTATGTTAGGCTAAGTGTGTAACATGACTAACATTACCATGCAGCCTAGCCTGCCCAGCCTAACAGTAACAAGTAACATGAAAGTTTTATTTTGTGCACTTATAATGCAAAAAGGGATGTAGTCAGCACTGCCGGGAACTAGTTCAAAGTTCAATTTGCTTGCATTATAGACTAACAAAACCTTAGACTTATCACTGTGATGGGGTGTGTTGATTTTTGCATTTTTGTTTAGGCTATAATTCCAGCAGACATAGGCCTAGGCCAACCAATCATCCAAATTTTTAAAATACAGCCTAAAAAAGTTGTAATTTTGCCTGTTTAAAAATTTGATACATATTCCTCAAATATGCCACCGTTTTGAATCTAAGAGTATTTAAACTTCAAAAAATTTCCAAAGGGGAGGGGACTCCCCTCCCCTTAGACCCCACCCCCAGGCCGGCGGATTCTCCAGAATTGCGCCGCTGTGTTCCTATTTCCAGTTTTCAAATGTTGGCAGGTCTGGGGTAGGTCTGTCTGCATTGAAGTCATGAACACAATCAAAAGAAACACTGGTTTAAACTTTTTCAAATGTGAGTGTAGTTCATTCATGGAGCTACACCCTTGACAGAAGAAGGAACTTAGAATTTAAATTGTGCTAACCTTATTAAGTCAATACATGTGAAGAGAAAATTCTATCATAATTGATCATAAGACTTAAGGATATTCAATTCTTTTGTCTGGTGTTTACAGTTTACACTTGTTATCCTTGGCAACCTCATTCATGTCCATTGCTATCATGGATTAATAGAACAATCAATGTCTAGGAAGTTACCAATAGTCAAATCAGTGAATACAGCTTAAAAAATTGCAACTATTTATTGCTATGGATTAAGAGATGCCGATGTTAGGACTGTTAATGCCACATGCGAATGGGTAGGCTGGTTACGAGACTAATACTTTTCAGGTTAATTTTGACCAATTTCTCCAGCATTTCACATATTACAATGGGTAGATACATTCAAAGTTTTACATGATATCAGACTAACACTTATATATGAGTGACAAAATGTGATGAAATGAGCAAATTAATTTGCGGTTAAAGAGACTGGCAATGCTAAAGCAAAATTCATCAGTATGCTCATCAAGATGAAGTAGACGACATGAAACTATTGTGTTTGGTTCCTAACCCTTTTGCATAAGCTTATTGAATCTTCAATAAAGTACAAAAGAAAGAGATCAGCATTGTTAGCTAGTTTTATGAGTTAAACCTTTGCTGTATCATTGTTATATACAAAGATATTTGTGAAGTTTCTTCTGTCCAGACACAGGTACTAGCTCCATGGTTACAGTGCCCAGTATATCACAAGTAGAACTGTCTGTAATGTGAACATTTTAAAGTACAACCCCCCGCCCACCACCACCACCACATTTACACACACTTGCAAAAACACACAAAAACACCCAGCCATTCAAGTTTTATCTGCAGTATTTATCCATAATGTTTTTAACAATTTTTCTACAGTAATCTTTCAAAGAAGTTTGGTGTCCAAAAATTAAATACATGATGTAGGCAGTAGATACATCCCTGCTTTACTTGTAATATGCATGAAAATGTAAAATTTCCACCATTAAGTCGAAAAAATGGGGATTCAGTATGGCTTAAATATTCTGTTCAAGTTTTATATGCAAAATGTATCAGGGAAAGGGTCCTGGTGGAGGTCCAGGGAAAAACTTCCAGAAAATCCAAGTTGAGAGTTTTAATCTGTATAAGTTCAGTACATCAATAACACAAAAACATTTTAACTAAAATATGACATTAGTATGCATCTTTTCACTTTGAAATGAAAGAGGAATTTTTGCGTGTCTTTTGAAAAAGGGGTATTAAAATATTTCTTTCTCTTACACAGTAGAAAAAGTATGGTATTTGTATTTTTCATCATGAAAGGTAGTTTAGTGGAGTCATTTTAGTGGAAGGGTCATTCGTTTTGTGAATATTGTGTTAGGACAATTCTTGAAGTTGGTCAGTAAACAGTTTTGGTATGCATAGTCTTACAGGTACTGTTAATTGAAGTTGTAACAATCAAAATATGTATGACTTGTGTCAGTACATTCCAGAGTTATCCAAGCTATTTTAGAGACCCCTCCTCCTCCTCCCCCCCCCCCCCACTCCCTTCCATTGAATATCACAGTAAACTGACTTAAAGGATTCAGTCATAATTGACTTGTTACAACTGTTTATTTCATATTTCATGAAACATGTTGCTAATGTACTTGGTACTGAACTCCTGTCCAAACTCTGCCAGTGGGCTGATTTCTGAAGGGGTATTTGCCAGCATTATAATTTATTACCTTTGGTTATGTTCTTCTTAACTTGAACAATTGCTGTGCAGTCAACTCAGCCTATTTCTAAGGCACTCAGGAAGCTCTTATGACTTGTGTATTTCAAATTCAAAAGGAAAATGCATCCCAATTTGAATAAGTATACCCTTTTATTCTAATTCATGATTGGCTCCTTTAATCATGTGACCATAGTTTTGTTACTGATGTCCTGGATTCATGCGGGATAATTCCTTGATTTACCTTGTCATGTAAAATATTATATGTAGAAACATGAAAGATAAGGGAATAAGAAGTTTGTAAGATTTATGGAACGTTTCAAAATAAATTTGGGAAAACTGATTGTTTCCGTTAATAATTCAAATTAGAAAAGGATGATAGTGGTTACAGGTGATTAAAAATCCATATTTACTTTTATTGGGCAAGGACCATAGAAATTTAAATAAGGGAGAATGATGTCTGGTGATCTGGACTGAAGCCATTGATTTGGCTCTCTGTGCAGCAAAAAAGCAAGGGTGCATAAAACAAACATCACATCGTTGCTTTTGCCCCAGTTATTGACGGAAAAACTGCAAGTTTTCAGGTTAGGAGTGTAAAACAAAACGCTTAAGGCACTGTGACTTATCCCTGTTGTGAAAATTACTTCTAATCTTTCGCAAAATGGATAAAATGACATTTAACTTCTGAAGTTGAATGCACACTGTTTGTATGAAGACACACAAATCAACCAGCCTTTTGCCATACAGTAGCAGCTCCCTCACGATTTTTGTGGCTTCACTAGTGAAACATGCAGTGATGCACTGTGTCAGCATTTTCCCCTACTTTAATTTTTTATGGTAAGGGCTCAAATGTAACACATCCTGTCACCTTTTGTTTCTTTACTTCAGGTACCATTTCCTGCAACTACATAACCGGAACAATGGTTTTAGATGGGTTGCAATGCATTGTTGAATTTAATTGTATTATAATATTGTAAGATCTGCTAAGTAGGTGCTTGAAGATATAATGATTCCATTTGTTTCACAGAGTGTACAGCTAATCAGTTTCAGTGTCTTAATCTGAATTGTGTGGATGAGGACAGGGTGTGCGATGGACATTATGACTGTGGGGATCACTCAGATGAAAGTGATTGCAGGGCAGGTAAGTTCCAGGTTTTTTATTAGGCATTGGGGCAAGATACTCCCTTCCAATTTCGAGTCTGGACTCACAGTAGATGGTAAAGTTTAGTGGCAGGTCCTTGATGGGAGTCACAACTCCACAGTGCTTTCTACAATGACAACATTGGGGTCAGATTTATTTCCTGTTGTAATTAATTGAACAAGCTGAAATGTCACGTTTTGCTGAAATGGCATTTTTTTTTACAAAAAGGGGATGGGGTGGGAGGAGTGGGAGATGGGAAGTGTTGATTTTCTCCTGAAGTAGGTTAAGTCCCCCCACTCCTCTTTCTTTTGGCAAAAGACATTGTGGTGGGCGAACTTGTAAACATAGAAGGGTGTTTTTTTTCCAAAACATTTCAAAAGAGCCCCTGTGGAAAAAATAAGTGCTTGAATTCTTTTTTGTCCCATCGAATGACTATGGAAAAGTGGTTGCACTTCATTTGTAGAATATATACCTAGGCACATGGTGTTATACTTTTTTATAATTTTTACAGTTTGAGAATTGCCGCAGTTGCTGAAAAAGACCTTGGTTTGGCTTTTGAGGAAAAGTATGGGAACTGTGAAATATATTCAGGAGTGCCTTAGAGTTGTATGCAAATAGTCTGTTCATATTTTCAAATAAAGTCTCCCTTGTGATGGAAGATCATTTTAAACAAAAAAAGAAGCGAATCCTCCATAAATAAACACCCAGGGAAACAACTGACTGAAATCACAAAAGTTACTATATTTCCTGTAAGCAAATGGATCTTTCACAAATCTTCATTAAACTTCTTCATATGTTAGCTTGTATGGTCTCTAAGATTGGGGTAGTATTTCCAGTGACATGTTTCCTACAGCTATTTTTAGTTGGTTTTGTTATGAGGAACTAAATTTTGCTTCTGGTTTTTGGTAAACAATACAGCTGCCTTACTTTTATAGGGTATTCAACTGAGCATTCTATATGCTGATGGTAACATGATTTCCCCTATTATATGATAGCCAATCTTTTTCAGTGCATGAACCAAACCTTGGGAGGCAACGTGTCTGACGTGACTGTGCTCTTTTTCTGATAGTGAAAATGATTAAAAATAACAATGTATGTCAAAGTTAATTTTGGGTCGTTGAGGTGTTTTGTATTCTATTCATAACAATCAGCGGTTATTTCTCTTGCCATTCTGTCATTGATACTTTGTTCTCAATATTTCTATAAACCGGGTCATCAAAGCACACAGAGTAGATGATGAAATCTATGAGGCATCTTTCGTCCAATAGTTTCCTATCTATTAGCAAAAAAATCAATATCCTTTTGTGACAAACTTAATTAAGTAATCCAACTCAGAGTCGATAAACTGGGTCTTATAATTGGCCTTTGATGTTATTGCTTTATACTTGCCAATTTTGACATTCCATGAATACATGCTGTGTCAGAAGTACCCCAGCATTTTCACAGAAATAAATCTGTTTAGCCTTAATAGAAGTAACTGTGAATGCTTCCTTGCTAAGGCTGTTTTTGTTTGGCATGTTACCAGGTTTTCATTTTTTCATGGATTTTTGTCACAAGATTGTTCCAGGTAGCAACTTTGTAGGCTATTTTGGGGGCAGGGGACCAGGGGCTCAGTTTTGATCAAATCCATTTTCACTTTGTTTTAATGAATGTGATATTGGTGTAATGGTTGGATGCTGTGATTCATTGACAGAGGTGTTTGGAGTGTCCAGGAGTTTGAGATCAAAGGTTGTATTATACAGACATTTGGGGTTATTCTTTGGAAACAGGTTAAAATTCTTCTCCCCTAGGTAATGGTGAATTGTCTTAAATATTGATTGCAGTATTCCTCATGAGTTTCTTTTATTAAATATTTGGAATGTATGGTCAAGTTTATGCAGGAGTCATTTCAAAAATCATCATTTGACACGAAGGTATTTTTATTGCTAATGTAGCCATTGATATTCTCGACAAAGACGTACCAGAGCTTATTAATATTACATTGTCCAATAGTGTAAATCAATGTGTCATCCCTACAAAAAAAAACAAGCAAACCAAGACAAAACGTTAAAATGGGCTTTCTCTTTGTTAAGAAGTTTGCCCTTTTAGTTTCAGCCACTGCACGTTATGGAAGTATAGGCTACGGAAGACCCATAGAAATATTTTGAAGTCAGTGTAGTGGGTTTGCACAGTAACTTGTTTAAAAGTCTAAGTAACCATACAAAACCTTTGCTTTATGTATCAGAGTATCTTTTATTTCCAGTGGTTGTATTTATTTATTTCTATTTTTTAATTAAAGTAATAAATGGTTTTGAGATGTTTTAGGTACAGGTAGTGAAAAAAAGAACTTCCTTCCACCAGATACCTTGAGTTTAATACAGGGTGGGAGTGGGGGAGCTAAATTTTAGTTATTTTGTTACCACAAGTGGACCCCAAAAGAGTGTATATTCTCTCCAAAGATGAGGGGGCTGCAGCCCTTAGCTCCCTGCTTTGCCAGTATGCGTATGGTTGGAGGTTGGAGGGACAAGTCCCTTTTTCACCATGATAGAAAATTTAGAGTAAAGTGAATAAGAAATTTAGAGTGCGTTTCCTGGTATACTGGCACCCCCAAATTTGACAATTTTTGTATCTCAGCCCCATCCATTTTCAAAAATTTTTTTTAGTTTTTTTTATCAACAGAAATTTCCAGATTTTATCCTGTGTGCATCATAGGGCATTGTGGCACTTATTGTTAAAAAAAACTGATTGATGAGAAGATGATTGGCCAAAATGGTGAAATTCACTGATACTGAAATTGTTAAAAGAAAAAAAAATGAAAGAAAAAAAAAACAGGGAGAGAAAGGAAAGAAAAAACGTTTTGTAATTAACTACAATTAGCTTTTACTCAGTGTTTATTCCACATGGAATTGTTTTTCCTTTTATCATGACACAGTCCAGCATACTTGTTCTACCTTTTTCTTTGTCAGAGCTTGAAAATGTGAGACTGGTCAATGTTAACACAACAGAAAATGACCGTGGTCGTCTGGAAGTGTTTTATCGTGGTGCGTGGGGCACAGTCTGTGATACCAATTTTGGTAGGGAAGAAGCGCTGGTGGTGTGCAAACAGTTAGGATATACGTAAGTTGGTGCCCCCTTACTACACTTATTACATTTAGCTGGAGGTCCATTTTAATGCCCCTGCCTTCCAGCCCTCTGCTAGTAGAAATGTTTCCCACGAGAAAGGTCCATAGATCTTATCAGCTAGCTTGACCTGGAAGTTGTTTTGTTGTTTTGAAAATGGGTAATTTAATTTACAAGAACACAAAAGAGGAGATTTTAGTACTATATTCCAGGGCCATACATCCGAGTCCGCATTTGGACGAATCTGAACGCAAGTCTGTTTTGTGTTGGACTTGGAATTGGCCTGAAATGGGAGGTCCCGGAAAAGGAACTGGCCCAGAATGGGCTGCAGCTGGACTCGGGACTTGGAACTGAAAAATTTTGTAAATGTTACTTCAGGCTTAAGTGTTATTGGTGCACAGTTCAACACATGAATGGTCACATACAATCAACTCAGTTACAGGTTGAGCCAGGGCATGAAATTGACTCCTAGAAAACGCCGGTTTTAATAGATTGTAGTTGCAAAATAGTACAAATAGCATTTGTACCTGATGCTACATTGTCAAATGGCTGGACTCAGAATTGTCCCAGAATCAGAGGGTACTGGACTTGGAATTGGCCCGGTATGGTGGCCTCTGGAATCGGAACTGGCTCAGAATCGGGTTAGGTGGAGCTGTGCCAAACTATTTCAAAATCTTTTTAAATAATATTTATTACAGCCAGTGCTGATGTTGGTTCCAGTGTTGGAGGACATGAGAGTGGGACATTAATTGGTAGTCCTGGGCAGTACCAACCTAGCCTGCCCATTGTGGCAACAACCGGCTACCATGCATTTTACCATTTTATTCACATCATACATGTTTTTCTTTAGGACATTGAACATGGAATACAAATTGCTAGGTTAAAGTATATTATTGAAAAGTGCATAAGAAGAGACCACTTTAATGGGGCCAAGGCATCTGCATCTGTGGCATCTGCTCTCATCTGTGGCATCCCCCAGATATATCTAAAAATAATGGCGCTATTGTTCACTGTGGTATAGGGTCCTCGATGAGCCAATTGTCTTCCTAACCCTCAAAATGTTAAACTTTGATTGACATTCCAACAACAGCTCCACTCTGGTTGGTCAGTGATGACTTGTACAAGCAGTTGTGTTCCCATTTAAGCTCACACACTGCTGTGTGTCAGTATGACCTTCAGCAAATAAAAATCAGTGCAGGCTACCGTGGCCCTGTCTTGGAGGTGTAATAGTCAGATGTTTTCATTTAAATTGGGGGAGGGGTAAACGTTAACTATTCAAGGAGGATTTTTATTGTCAGGGATGAGATTGTAAAGCCTTTAAAAACAAAAGATTTTTTGAGAATAATAGTGTTTGACAAGAACCAGTGCAAACCTTAAAGGAGGGTGGTCGACTACTTAAGAAAGTCACATGAAAACAGACAGTGGGACGGTAGAGAAGAGGAAGAGAGAAAAAAAAAAGAGAGACAGTGTGAAATACAAGGAGGGATTTTTCCACAAAGTATGTTTGTATTTATTTTCATATTAATCCTGTCGTAGTAAACTGGTATGTTCAGCTGTATTTCTGTCCAGAAAATGTGTTGAATAAGGTGGCACAGGCTAATCCGGCACTGCAAGTAAGAGCAAACAGTGATTTGCCTTTGAGGTCTGCCAAAATTACCCTCAAATTACAACCCTTAAATCATAATTGAAGGAACAATTATTTCAGTGAAAATAAAAAAAGAGCCTTTGCCCTCCCCCTTCCTGTCCCTCCTTCTCCCCCTTCACCTCTGTCTCCCCCTAAAAAGTAATTAAACTGGTTTAAGCTCAGGCCTTAAACAGTTATAGGAGCATTCACAACAATATCTCTTTTTCATATGTCCCATAAACAGTGCTGTAGTGTCACATGTGCAGATAACACTATTTCATTTCATTTCATTTATTGTTTTATCACAACAATATATAAACATAGTGACAGATTATACAGTTGACAACAAATAAATAAAGTCAGTGTTGTGAATGGAAGTACTCTTAAAAACCCTTCAGGGCTTAAAAACAAGGGCACTCCCAGAGAGAATAAACAAAATGTAAACAGAGAAAAGCAAAAGAAACAATCCCTCCCATACCCCCCACACCACACACCCACCATCCTACCATCCCCCACCTACAGCATTATTAGGTACTAATAAAATATTGTAGTAAACCTTTCCTCAAAAATTTCCTAAATCATTATAATTGTACAGCTGCACCTAATATATCTTACTGTAAGAGAGAGAGTCATGACACAAATGCATTCTTCATTGTTAAATAAAGTCTTTTATCATTTACACTCACAAACTACATTGTCTTTAAGATGATTCATATCAATGAAGTATATTACCTGTATATTTAAGTTGACCTCAATTATTCAACTATTTTTCACATCCCCAAATGAAAAAGTTTTGTAATTTCACATAATCTTTGATCAGAGGTTGAAAAGTTATGTTTCAAAGTATGCTGTTCCAACATCATAGCCATTTTTATGGGCTTTTTCATGGTAAAGATAGCAGCAATTAAAAAATGATAACTTAAAACTGGCAGATATAAAGCACCTCACTTGATGCAATTCATTTACTGATAAGATTAAAAATACACAAAGTATCATGGCCACATCCTTAATCTCTTTGGGGTATCCATCTGTCTTGAAAGATAAAACTAGGGAAATTCAGGGAAATGAGTTTGAATGAGAAAGTGGTCCATAGGCATAGGAGGTGGGAGCTGGGTCTAAAGCCCCCCAGTCAAAAATGTGGTAGGACGGAAGTATGCTTCTGCCCTTCCTCAATTCAAGGACAAAAATCCCTTACTTGTTTCTTCTGTCAAAAGTTCAAAAATTTGCAGTACTTTCCCTTAAAATATGTCCAATATATTGCATGAAATTGCATCCAAGGACCCTAAAATATTAGACTTCTCCATGGGACACTGGTCCAAACAATGTTCAGCCCCTCCCCCTTCAAGTGAGCTTCCTTTGCCTATGATGTGGTCAGGCTCATTTTTGTCTTGTCCAAACAGCTTATGCATTGGATGATTACACCTGTGTAGCTATGGTGACACTGTAAACATGTTAAATTGTAAATTAGTTGATATGATTATCCTAGAATGTTTTAATTTCATCAGGGAAAAACTGTAGAATTTTGCTTTTTTATGAAATGTTGAGAACCCTGCTGTTATAGATTTGTTACAAATATGAAACCTTCTTTGTGAGTTAAATAAACCTTGTTCTATATTTAGAAAGGATGTTTAAATAGTGAAATGTGATTCATGGTCTAAGTAGGCAGACCATTTCAATCCACAACATTTTTTTTTTCTTTGTCTTATTTTGTGTAAGAGGGGGAGTCCTGTTGTAGTTAAGATGGACTGACATTTTCTACTACCAATTACTGAATGAACTATTCCTTTGTTCTCTGAGTTCAATATGTTCATTCAAGTTGATTCTGTATTAGGAAAGGAAATTTTCATAACCAAGTGCAGCTGAACAATAGAAGAAATTGAAGGGATGTGAGCTTTGTTTGTGCAACAGTCAATAATTGGCCTAGATGCTAAATTATCCTTTTTGAATTTCATTGATGCATTGAGAGTGCAATCAAAGGCTCACATTATTTATTTGTTTGCAACAATTTTGAATTGATAAAAACAGGCCTATTCATTTACAAGAGTGTTGCTTTTTACGTGGCCAGTCGTGTTTATGTGGGGGATGGTTTTGATTCTAGACGAAAACAAACCAAAGTTTTGTCAATCTATACATTGTTATTAAATACACTTTGGTATTAAGTTACAGTGAGATTTATTCATATGCCCCTTCTACTGCAGGTTAATATTTGAGTTTCAAAATTAGCTTTTTTATATACTTTTAGGAGATTTGTGAATATTAGAAAACTTTGAAAATGTCAAAGAAGATGATGTGTGTGCAATATTGAATTATGATTTAAAAATTTGTTTATACCCTGTACATCTACCTAGGAGAAGTATTTGTGTTCTATCCTAGCAACTGACATATGTCATAAGGCAAAGTAACAGTTTCAAAATAAACTTATTTAAAACAAGAATTATTATTACGGACTTAATCACTGCTCCTTGTATTTAATTCTTGCTAAACGTTTAATGTTGGCATGAGTTTTCCTAAGTTGTGCATGAGTAAATTTCAAGGAAGTTTGTTGTCAAGGCAGCAAAAATAAGGCTCTAAAATTAGCCTATCATCAGTGCATATTTATCACTGTTGAATTTGAGAGAAATAGACCCTCACATTTGCAAGAAATTTCAAGCTTAGTTATAAAAGATAAATTAAAGTCATGCTAAGATTCTAAAAATTGTTTTTAAGCTTTACAAATAAATCAGATTCAGTTAAGGTTTGAAAATGCATGATACTATACTTTAACATGGCTCCCTCCTTAAGAAAGAAAAAATGAAAAAAGGCCTGAAAGGAAAAGATACTGATCCTAAACCACTGTCAAGGGTGAAAAGGTGCTAAAGAAGAGTCAGTGTGAAGGACTGCTGCAGAAACACAAAAAATTGCCTCTTAAAGATACGATGGAAACCAGGAAAGCATACTTGGTATAGTCTCTCGGATGTGGCAAGTGAGAAGAGCACCAGACCATGTGTTCTTTATCAAAGGATGTCTTCTACAAATTTATTGTAAAACTTGCCTGGGCCATACAATTGGTAATTTGGGGTTATATATGTAAATAGGAGGTAATGATTGGCAAAACAGATTTTCACATCATTTTTACAAGTCTTAAAATCAACATTACAGGAGTGGTTGGATAGTGTGATATCTAGTAATATGTCATGCAAGGGCACACTGGCCTAAATGCTCGGCAAGGTTTTCTTCCTCCCAATATTTATGTGATCACTATCTAGGGAATGTATTACTAATGATCACTGAAGCTTGACATCATTGAGGATAACAATAAAGTAAATAGCAATCAATTTCACAGCAGCTGCTTAGTGACCTCAGCCTTCTAAGTTATATTCTGTATAGTTAAAAAATGTAAAATCAGGCTTTGTTTGCCAAAAACACTAAATCATATCCTGCAAGCTTGTTTACAACTCAGAATATAAGGTTTAATATAAAATAGGCCTGTAGTTGTTTATTTAAATAAAACAGGTTTTACAAAAATGATTTTAAATTGTTCTAATTGCCTGATTTCTTTTTTTTTTTTTAAATTTATATTACTATAAGGCCTGAACAGTTTTTCAGAAAGGTCAACTTACTTTATAAGGCATAAGCATTAACTGAAACCTTATGTTTCAACAACTTTCCTTTTTCAGGTATCTTTCATGCCAGAACAGTTACCAATTTAATAAGTAAATGCACGGTCTCATAATTTAAGGTAATCATGCACACACCATGACAAGTTGCCCCCCCTCCCCAACAGTGTCACTACCCTAGTTTTATCCATGGGTTTACAGTTCAGGTTAAAGGTATGTGGACATAACACCAAAATGGTTCTTTCCCTCAAGAGTGATGGATTCACATTGCCTGGTAAAAATACCATTGGAATTTTATAATGTCTTTACCATTCTAAAGATACACCTCTTCAAATTTTGACTATTTCTGAGATTTCTCATTAACTGTGCAAAAGTAATATGATGTGGAGTATTGCAGAGTGTCAGTATTTCTTTTATTAATCTTTTATAAATTATATGTCAATTACTTAACAGCTATTTTCCAGTTTGGTGTTTAATGCAGACATTTTCAAAGTAGTCAAAATGAACTCCTCAGGCCATGACAACATTACAGCTGTGGTTGGACTGAAAGTTAAAGGATAACATAAGAAATCTCATGAGTCCCTCTTTCTACATCACAAATTGCCTAACTCATGTTTATTCATAATGTAAGTACAAAACCAGTAATTGTCTTGAAAAATGGTCACTTTTGTATGGATTTTGATGGGAATTATGACTATTTTTAACTTTTTTAATTTAACTTTTTTTTAAGTTTTTTACATCAAATAGGCAGTTGTGATATTTACATGTCCACAGAGCTTTAAGTAGTGAGTTCAAAGACACAGCACAAATGTTCCATGTAAATTGCATTTCAGCTACTTGCACTTGCAACAGTCTTAGCTGATGGAGTTGGTTACGTGATAAACCCCACCTAGACAACGGAATGGTGGTGCATGAAATACAGCCTTTTAGCACATTCCATATTGCATGCATAAAAGGGCATGTTAATTCATTCTGTTATTTCCTGTAACCTAGGCTATTAGCTCTAGGGGCATGTAGTCGGTAAGCAGTGTTGTAACGAGTCACTCAATTTTGCAGTCGAGTCAAGTCATTTACTACTTTCAGTGTGACTCGAGTCGAGTCAGTGTCACTGTATTATTTCTATGAGAAAAATTATGATACAGTTGCTTGAGTCATTTCCCTTCTGAAAATTAGCGACTCGAGTCATGACTCGTTACAATACTGTTGGTAAGCCATAGGTATCCAGTTTTAAGATAGACTGACATATACTACAACTCAATGACACACCACTCATTGTATGCATGTGCTGCTAGAGCTAGCATTATGTTGAACTAGGTTTAAGATTATAGTTAGGTCCTCTTGAAATTTCATCCTCTCAGCAGGCTACTGAATCTAAAGGTTCCTGCTTACTAGCTATCAAGAACTTACCCCTGTCATAATGCAGTATAAATTGTACAGGGGAATGCTCGAGTCTCTCTAATGATGGTGTGTCAATTGATATGGATGTAAAATTGTAATATTTAGTGATCGTCATTTCCCATTACTTAATAATAACAATAATAATTAGGCTTACATAGCATCAATCAGTTCCAAGAGTTACTGCTCAAGGCACTTTACAAGGAAACAAAAAAGTTCATTAAATTTAAGCAGTATTGAACAAATGAGTCTTAAGTAAACTCTTAAAAACAGAGTTTCAAGCAAGTTGATGTATAGAGACAATAAAGGGGGCAGCTGAGTAGTGACTTTGCCTTTCCATTATGTGTTATCTCTGTTAATGCCCTGTGTGGACAACCAAAATAGGAAGGCAAACAATTTTGCCAGCTGTTAACTGGCAATTAGGCCTACCTTCAAATACATACAGACTGACCATTTAGTGAACTATACCTCTCTGTGTCCGTTGCCAGCAGACCACTGCATAGCCTACTATTGCACTTAATTTCAGACTCCAGTAAAAACAAATGCTTATGTAGTCACAAACCCAGGAAACCTGAATAAGTTGCTTTAATGGGGAGTGAAAATTAAGCAATACATGTACTTGCAGACATGAGTAAAGTTCAGGGTGACTTTTAGGTGAAGCCTAGGCCACTTTAAGAAATTGCCAGGAGCTTCTGGGGGTTTTGCCCTTGTTAACACCCGATAATGCAACAGTATCGCTTCAGGCTCCCGGATGCAACTTTTTGCATATGCAGAGTTTGTACTCAAAATTTCCTCTATTTTTTTGAGTTGCCACTCACATGTCTGTACTTGGGATGAACATGCAATGTTAGAAATTTCTTTGTGTGCTTTCTTAGGTAGACCACTTGGAGATGCACAGTTGATGCCTACGTGTGATCCAAGCAAGGAGATAAATTGATATACAGTTGATCATGCATGGTGAATGTCACTGTTTCCAAAACTTATGTTGTCTTAACTTATCTATTGTAGCTGAATTTACTGTGTCAAAACTTAGAAACTTAAAAAGTGCATATGCCATGTAAAAGCAGCAGTCTTTTTGCAAAAAATGTCTCAATATTTACATTTACATACTACATGCTTACTGCAAAGTTGTATCCTTTTAATACTACAAGCGGAGCTGTTTGAAGAAATCCCTACATTGCTCTCTAAAGGTGCGACTGATGGCATAATAGATGAAAGGTTTGACGATACTATCCACAAAGAAAAGGTACTTCAAGAGCAAGTAGAGGGCGTACAAAATGGGAGATTGTTGGGCGATCCAAAACTCGGAGTCAAGGGGTACAAAATAGATGATGATGGATGGTAAAGATGTTGCCACATAGAGAAGAGTGACAACTGCTAACATCTTGGTTAGACTGGTGATGACCTTTGACTTCTTAGCTTTCACTGGTTTCCCTTCCTTCTGATGGTGACCTGTTTTGGATGTAGTTGTTCTTGTAAGCTGTTTTGATGGCATTTTCTCACTTTTCCCTTTCTTTGGAGAATCATGACTTTCAAGATCCACAAGTTTGGCCTGTTGTTGCTCTTCAGATGTTCCTTTGAATACCTCAGCTCTCGACAAACCTTGCATTTTCTGGTTGATCCTGGGAATGGAGCCCTCGGGCTTTGTCTGCGACTGGCGCTTTAGAGCCTGGATGATCTGAAAATTTAGCCAGAGGACGACCATAGAGCATAAGACAAACACAAAGGCCAGAAAACCGTACATGACATAGACGGATCCATCTGCTCGTTCAGCACAGAAGTATTTACCAAATTGTAATTGGAGGTCGTCGCTGAGCATAATTTTGATGATGTTGCCGACATGACATAACAGCCAAGCAGCAGCTACCAAAATCATAGCATGCTGGGCTGTAACAGAAAATGATCCTTCAGTGTGGTATATGGCAAGGTAACGATCTAGTGCCACTAGAAATATCATGCAGAATGTAAGGGTGTAGCCAGTTCCAATTGTAAATTGAAACACTTTGCAAAAACTGTTGTCAAGGCTGTAATCCTGGAGAAGCCAGTAAAAGATACCAACAGGTTTGGTAAAACAGACATAAAAATCAGTTATGGCTAGAGCCTTGATGAAGACAATCACAGAGCTGTGATTCTTGTTCTTCCAGTAGATTGCAAGGAGAAGGATATTTGCAATTGAACCCACCAGGAATAGGATAGCAAAGTAAAATATCATCAGCCATTGATAAATCTCCATCTCGCACTACTGGAGTCAAATAGTTTCTTGACTCTGTTGATACTAATGTTCCAGCATTGATGTGTTGGTAACAGATATTTTAATAATTGGGAATAGAAGTTACTTTCTTGTGTTTGTCATTGTCCATGTGCACTGATTTTATTTAAATGTCAATGGTCCTCATTAAGTAGCTATAATATTTTAATTTGACCTCCAGTTTGAAAAGGCTCACTTGTCTTTGAAGGAAGCAATCCTCAGAACACTGATAGGTACATGTAAGTTTTGGAACTATGTGGTTAATCTTTGACAATGGCACAAGATGACTTCAAGACAGAAGTAGTGAATATGTCAGTTATTCCAATGAGGATGCTTCACATGCATGATGTCATGATAATTCGTTAACCAGATGTTAACAAGATTGGCATCCTATAGGATAATCCTGCATGTCTTCTTTGTAAGTATCCGATGAAGCTGCATCAACTTTTTTAAGAGAAGGCAGTTAGTGATTGCAGTTCTCTTTTCCTTGAATCCTGTGTGCATTCATGTGATACTTAGAGCAAACACTTTCATCCGTCATAAACTTGAAACTCTTTTTAAAGGGGAAGTGATCATCATCCAAGTTCACAGAAAAGCATAATTATTTTAACTGCACTTAGAACATGGTGCTCTCCAAATGATGATTTCTAGTTAATGGTGCTCTTCAAAAAAAGAAAAAGGAAAGGGTGGTTCCTGTAAGTGGGTGCATGTAAAATCCAAATCAAGAGTTGTTGAGATATTTAGAACATTCTCTAACAGTTAGAGAGACTGGTAATTCATTTCAATCACAAAACTTTTATACCATTGTTAACATGTTGTGAAAATCCAAAAGAATGTAGTACTAATTGTGCCATTTTTCCCCTTATGTAAATATTAGAATTATCCGTCAAAGAGTCTTCTGTTTTCCTATACAATGAAACTAAAATTCATCAGCATCAAATCCTGCAGGATGACAAAGCAGAGAGATTTAAAACTGTATTCCTCTAGATACTGTTTGTCTTTACCACCTTGGCAAAACCTAACCTCATATTCACACCCAGGAAGAAAAATGCATCCTCCTGCATCCAAGATCCTGCATGCTTTTGAAACCTAGTTATGAGTGCCGTCTTGCAAAGAAGAAAGGTAATGCAGACTGAAAAAAAATCAAAGGAAGTTCCTTTGTGAGGTAAATCTTTGATCAATACCCCAGTCCTTGGCAATAAAAAGATGACAAAATCAATACTGTGAAATATAAAATTTCTTGTGAACAATGGTATGGTAGAGAAGTCAATGCAGTCATTTTTTCTTTTTTCATTTTTTTATTAATGAAATTTTAAAAGAATGAAGAATGTTACACAGAAACTGATATTTTGTTTTGTGGCTTTTTGTTCACAAAAGATGGGTTGTTGCTAGGTTCTTGGTAGCAAATTATCGAATTTGTCATTATTCATTGCCACTGTGCTGTGCTTGGATTTTTGTTTACGACAGGTAGTATATAGCTGGTTTCAATATGAAGCAAGTAGCTATTCTTAAAACTATTGAAATGCACATGTCATAAAGTCAGCATTAGAAGTTTGAAATAACAGTCTTAAAGGCACTATAATCTCACTCCTGACAGAAAAAAATTCTCCCCGCTAAGTTTACTTCTAGCCCGGCCTCCAGATTAAAAAAATACACCTGTCTAGTACTAGACAGAGCCACAGTAGACTGTACTGCATTTGAGCTGCTCAAGATCATATTTATACGCTAAATTGGGAACACAACTGCCTGTACAAGTCATCATTGACCAAAGAGAGTGGAGCTATTGTTTGAGTGAACGTCAGTCAAAGTGCAGTCACCAATAATATTTAGAACTGTAGGGCTATTCCTAGATATATTTGGGGAGATGCAACAGCCACTTTAATATTTAGTTTTCCTATGAAATTGGCAAGTTTTATAACCAAGTTTACTATATTATTTCAAAGAAAAGAAAGTTGGACAAATAATAGAACCTGGTTTGTTTATAGAGGGAGGTGTAGATAGTTTCCATCAGAAGATTTTGGAGGTGATTAAATTCCCCCCCCCCCCCCCCCAAATAAAGGGTAAATCAGGGTTCCCACAGGTACTTGAAAGTACTTGAAATCCTTCAAAAAAATTGCAGTCCTTGAAAGTACTGGAGATTCCCTTAAATTGGGATATTTTCTAAAAACTCCTCGAACAAGAAAAAGTACTTGAAATCTTTGAAAATTCCAGCAGTTATGCAAACTTTTGTCACTACCTGGCACCCAAAACTTATTTATATTTCATTATTTCTAAGTTGGGTAAATGTTATGTTAAATTTGAAGTGGCTGTTATCTCACCAATAGATTTCCAGAAATTACAGCAAATTTAACCAGTTGATTCAACCTTCTGTCACAGTGCAGTATCTGGCACCCAAACTTATCAATGTTACATTATTTCTAAGTTTGGCTGAAGATTACATTAAACTTTGTACTGGCTAAGCTGATATCATAAATTTAAGATGTTAAATTTCTTGTTTATATGAGGCTGCTTGGTGATTGGCTTGGCAGTCAGTTAAGGTGGGGTTACTTGACTAGATTTTTGAGGAAAATATGTTGTCCAAATTATTAATACTAAGTTCATAGCTTCATAAACATTTCTTTAGAGGCTCCTGCCAAAACAAATTTTAGTGCAAAACTTACATGAATAAGATAACATGTATGATGAAGCCTACATTCAACAGTCTATGGAATAAATACAGATTGGTTTCATTTGTGTGAGTTAAATGTTTCATTCGTTGACATAAAGGAGGCAGATGACCTTGTACTAAAAGCAGAAAAAAAGCATGACTTCAGTCTTCTGAACAAGTCTAATGCCTTCAGAAGGAAAGTTACTGAAAAGGCACAAGAAAGCAAGAAGCTGCAAATCTAAATAGATCAACTGAAGGAAAAGCTTAAGAACATCGAATTGTGAGCAAGTAGCTCCTATTCTACACAATGTGTTACAGGGCTACCTGCATGTATGGCAGTATCTCACAGCTACCTAAAATTAAAAGCCATGCACGTGTTGTAATATATGTTTTGCTTTGTCATAACTTTATTGCATCAACACTAGCAGTTTGTACAACCTATTTCTCTAGTTCTGGTAATACTCATGTTTACTAAACGTGTGGGAGGATCGGATGGCTGTAAGTGGCGGAGGAGGCCATCATGTTCTTAATGGGATATTGACAGCGTAACATGTTCCTATTTCATACTAAAAGAATGCTTAAGATAAACCTTGAATAAAGGCTCTTTCTCCTTGAAAAGTTTTTAAAATTGGCTTTTAAAATTGTGTGGGAACCCTGGTATATAAAGTTTGATTAATTTAGACTTGTGTGTTTAGGGTCGTTGAGTAGCAGAGTGGTCTATTCCCGCTGCTGTGCAGCAATGTGCTTCACATGTGGGTGGGTTCAAATTCTGCTCAATGTATGTGAGTTTTTCTCTGGGTACTCCAGGTTTCCTTCCACTTGGCATTTGGCTGGCCTTTAAAATCAGTTGCCCAGCCAACAAAGTGGGTTGCATGCCGGACTGAAGTGCCCTCGGGGTAGACCAGATAACTAGCCGACTTTGCTTTGCTTTGGACTTGTGTTCAGTTAATAGGTTAAGTGGGTACAGAGTGAGCTGAACCGAAGCAAACAGCTGATACTGCCTGTTTCTCACACTATTGATCCAGATATCATACAAAGCTATATGATTTTTCAGCCTTGAGGCAAATGACATACTACCATCTGTATCTAAGACAGATGTGTGTCAGACACAAGGCTTATACCTAATAGATCAACATGTACTTGGATTCTAGGATTCTAACAGTCACAGAAAGAAGCCCTTGAAAAAGAAGTAAAAATACTGCAACTGCTTGCAAATTGTGGGCCTAAGATAGGCAAAAAGCATACAACTTTTAAAAAGGAATAACATAATTTCCCCCCAATACCAGCACTGTAGTGTCACTGAGTGTTTAGTGGGGCACCCCAAGGGTGAAAATCCTCCAGAATCTATACAGCAAGCACTTCCACATTGCCACATATGACCACTAAACCACAACTCACTAAGCAAAAATCATAAAGTATATGATTGAACTGGACAGCCTAGACAATAAGATCCTAGTGCAGAGCAGTCGTGCAGCCGGAATAACCAATTTTGGGGGCACATGATGACATTGACATTATAGTTTTGCCGGTCTGGGGGAGGAGTCTAAGGACATCCCCTCCCCTTGAAAATTCCCTCTGAAAACTTTTTGCCTATTTCAAGGACTCTAGGTGAAAAATGGTGCAAGATTTTCCATTTTTAGCTCACACATGTACACAGTACATGTGTGAGGTTATCAAATGGGGCTGATGGCGTCAACTTTTCAACAAAAAAGTCTTCTTCTTTTTGATGTGAGGAGATTTTGGGCTGAAATTTTGGGATATGATTGTTTGTCAGCAGAGCATTAACACCTACTTATTTTCATTCCATTATAGGAAAGTTAAGTTGGGTTTTAAAGCCATTTTTGTAGAGCTGAGTTCACTGTGCCTGCTGAACAGTTAGCTGTTTATCCATTGTACTGATAGCAGTGTGCTTGGTTTTGTGTTCAGTTATCATCTTGCAAATGGATATGCAGGCTGTTTGAAATTCAATCCATCAACACACATGTTTGTTCATCAAGTGGCCTCTACAGTCTGAAGCAACTCTGTGGTCAGTGTGGCTTAACACATGAAAGGAAATAGGCTTAACTTATTAATTGTGGGGATATCTCCCATTCTGTTCTGTTCAATTGAGTTGGTCAAGTCAAGTAATTGCAACTTAACTGTTTTGAGTTCAAGTGCAATAGGATCTTTTTGAGAGTCTGTTTTATTTTGATCAATGCAAACCCATGCAGCGATTAAATGTACTTTGCAACACTTGAACAGTTTATTGGCTCATCATACAAACTTCTTTTTTTTTCAGTCTTGCTGCTGATAAAAGTGTATACAGCCTTTGCAGGCTTGCTTGATATGAGAAAATATGCAGTGATATTTGTAGCTATTTGTCATAAAACTATGTCAGTTGCAGGTTTACATTCCTTAACACATTTGTGTTTTTACAGATGGGTTTTGATTTCTATTAATTATTACGCTCCTCTCTTCCCTCCCATTTGCCTTTGTAGGGTAAGGAGGTTTTTTGGAAGCAGATGAATAGATGATAAAATTTGGTTTTGTGAGTTTCTACTTTTAACAGACAAGAGAAATTGTGTGAGCTACACAACAGCATTGCTGTTCTAGTTGATTCCTTGCTGAAGGCAAAGGAATCAATGCATTCACAATGGTGTGTGTGTGTGTGTGTGTTTGTGACACTTTGCTCGGTAACACAACATCTCAAGAAGGGAAACTCTGACAGTCCTCAAACTTGGTACATAGGTGCCCCATATTGAGAGGAAGAACTCTATTGTTTTTGGTGGAGGTCAAAGGTCATTTGGGGTCACCAAGGGTCAAAACCTGAAAACCTTGTTAACACAATAATGCAAATTAGAAAGCTTGGATGAATTTCATCCTTAGTATGTAGATGCATTATGGGAAGAGGAAGAACCGTATTGTTTTTGGTGGAGGTCAAAGATCATCTGTAGTCATATGGGGTCAAACTCTGAAAACTTTGTTAACACAATGTCTCAAGGTAGAAAGCTTGGATGAATTTCATACATAGTATGTAGATGTGTTAGGTAGAGGAACCCTATTGTTTTTGGTGGAGGTCAAAGGTTATTTGGGGTCACTAGGGGGTCAGAATCTGAAAACCTTGTTACAACCATATCTCAAGGTAGGAAGCTTGGATAATTTTCATACTCAGTATGTAGATGCCTTATGGTAAGAGAAAGAACCACATTGTTTTGGTGGGGTGAAAGGTCATCACAGGTCACCAGGAGTTTAAACACTGAAAACCTTGTTAACATGATATCTCAAGTTAGAAAGCTTGTTTGAATTTCATACTTAGTATATAGATGCACTATGGGAAGGGGAAGAACCAGATTATTTTTGATGTGGGTCAAAGGTCATTTGGGGTCACCGGGGGTCAAGCTCTGAAACCCTGTTAACACAATCCTGATATAGGAAGTTTTAGTAAATTTCATACTTAGTATGTAGATGGTAAGGCAAAGAATGCTGTTGTTTTTGGTGGAGGTCAAAGGTCATCTGGGGTCAGGGTATCAAACCCTTAAAACGTTGTTAACACCATATCTTCAGATAGGAAACTTGGATTAATTTCATACTTAGTATGTAGATGCTTTATGTTGAGGGGAAGAACCCTATTGTTTTTTGGTGGAGGTCAAAGGTTATCTCAGGTCACCAGGGGTCAAATCCTGCAAACCTTGTTAACACAATATCTCAAGGTAGGAAGCTTGTAATAAATTTTATACTGAATGTGTGGATGCCTTATGCTGAGAGAAGAACCCTGTTGTTTTTGGTGGGGGTCAAAGGTCATCTGTTCACTGGGGTCAAACCTTGGAAATCATGTTAACACGTATCTTGAGATAGGAAGCTTCGAAAAATGATGCTTTTCATAATTTGTATAAGCACAGACAAATCCATTGTATGACATGTTTGTTTTATTTTTTTTTCACTTTTTTGTTTTTCAAGTTGTGGGGTTTAAAGGTCATGTGAGGTCAGCAGGGGTCCAATTGTAAATGCATTGAAAAAATGATGTAGTACAGAAGTATAAATGTGAGGGATGAACCCTGGTGTAACAAGGCACCCTCCCTAAGCCTTTGGGCTTTTTGGTTTCTTCTTCCCTTACTCCAGATCCAGATATGGATTGATATCTGGATATATCTGGCTAAATGATACAGTCTTTATATGGCCATATCAAGCCAGATATACAGCCAGATTTAGATGCCTTGAAACATTATATCAAGTTTTATATGGCCATATCAAGCCAGATATAACTTGATGAAATGCCAGTCCAGATATGTAAATACAGTTTTATGTGGCCATATCAAGCCAGATATAACTTGATACAATGCAATTCCAGATATGCAAAAAGTTTTATATGGTCATATCAAGCCAGATATAACTTGATCAAATGCCAGTCCAGATATGTAAATACAGTTTTATATGGCCATATCAAGCCAGATATAACTTGATACAATGCAATTCCAGATATGCAAATAATGTTTTATATGGCCATATCAAGCCAGATATAACTTGATGAAATGCCAGTCCAGATATGTAAATACAGTTTTATATGGCCATATCAAGCCAGATATGACTTGATGAAATGCCAGTCCAGATATGTAAATACAGTTTTATATGGCCATATCAAGCCAGATATAACTTGATGAAATGCCAGTCCAGATATGTAAATACAGTTTTATATGGCCATGTCAAGCCAGATATAACTTGATACAATGCAATTCCAGATATGCAAATAAAGTTTTATATGGCCATATCAAGCCAGATATAACTTGATGAAATGCCAGTCCAGATATGTAAATACAGTTTTATATGGCCATATCAAGCCAGATATAACTTGATACAATGCAATTCCAGATATGCAAATAAAGTTTTATGTGGCCATATCAAGCCAGATATAACTTGATGAAATGCCAGTCCAGATATGTAAATACAGTTTTATATGGCCAAATCAAGCCAGATATAACTTGATACAATGCAATTCCAGATATGCAAATAAAGCTTTATATGGCCATATCAAGCCAGATATAACTTGATATGTTAGATATGCAAATGAGCATTTTGTTAGTTTGTTTTATTATTTATTTGATTTGATTCTTGGATTATGCTTGTTACAAACTAGGACATGGTTTATATACAGCATCACCTTCCCAGACATTGCAGTTATTTAGTGGCTACACTTTTGTTAATACCACAGTGCACTAAGTGAACTTAGGCAAATGATTTGCATATTTGGGCGGAGCTTGTATCTAAACCTACATTTTTCATAATTTAGGAAGTTGAAAGTAAAATATGCACTACGCAGTAAACAAAATTTAGAGTTAAATACGTAGTAAAGTTTAAGAAGCCCATATCACTGTGATTACATAAAAGAGGAAATTTTAAGGCATTTTTCTGTTCACTGTTATGAAATAAGTTGAATTTATGTACTTAAGTCAATTCAACCTAATACTTACATTAAATTCTAATTCATGGAGCACTTATACATTGTTTGCTGGTGTTCAAAGTCTCCATGAGCAGTGTGGATTATAAGTCCTATCTATGATTCATATCTAGAGCAGATATGGTCTGGATACAATTTTATCTGTGCCATATAAAGGCTTGATCCAGATAGAACTTTGTCTGGCCATATATGGTTTAGATCTGGTTCTGGTTTAGATCTGTGTTATATCTGCCTAACTTTTATCTGATCTAATATAAATTCCATATCTGGTGCAGATATGGGCCATATATAGAAATATATTCTGCTCATATAAGGACCATATCTGGTCCAGATAAAATTTTATCTGTTCCATATAAAGACTTGATCCAGATAAAACTTTATCTGGCCATATATGGCTTAGATCTGGTTCTGGTGTAGATCTGGGTTATATCTGCCCAATTTTTTATCTGGCCCAGATAAATCCCATATCTGCAGCAGATATGGGCCAGATATGAAATCCATATCTGGCCCATATATGGAATTTCATATCTGGCCCATATATGGATTTCGAGTAAGGGTTATATTTGTATTCCAAAAATGATGGTCTTGTAATAAATTTTTCCTCCTTCAGTGCAAGAACTTTTATTGCAAAATTGGGGGGGGGGGGCACATGCCCCTCATGGTGCAGTGTAAAAGAAATATCCAGCAGTATCTCCTCACACTGACCATTATTTGCAGCACACTCTTGACAGCTGAGACATGTAATTATTATCCATTGGCATTGCTGGATTGCTTTGGATGTACCTACCCATGTTTCTTTATATAACATGGGTTAATTGTAAGATACAGAGCTTTTGGGCAAGAAAAACCTTATTTATATATGTCAGCAGTTTAAGTTGATGACATCAGCATGTGGTAATGAGACAAGAAGATTGGTTATCATTGGTATAACACTTGGCATTCATATATGGGGTCTCAGAATTTAACTGGTAAATTCATGCAAAATAATTCCTTTACCAGAAATATTCAGTATGTTCAGAAACATGAGTTAGTTAGTTAGATGAGGTTTAACATCCCAGTTTCCAACCAATTGGTTCAAGTCGAGACAACCACAGCCTTTTTTCCAGTTGTGGCTCACTGGCTTGTTTTCCCTACTCAAACATCATGAGAGATTCTTGTTGGAGAAATAAGAGGAGATCTGTGAGATTCATCTGATGTTGATAATTATATTTGGGTTGGAGTGCTGCTTATTCCCTTGAATAATAAAGTTTGACATTGCCAGTTACTTTAAATATCCTACACTGAATAATTCTCAGGCATTTTCTCCTCTTGAACTATTGGAGATTAAGAGATTTAATTTCATCAGTTCATTGCTCCTCTGGTAATGTCTACAAGTACACTTCACTTTCATGAGTAGGATGCAGACTAGATTTCTTCATTTACGTCAATGCATAACAATCAAAATGAGCGCAAGAGAAAATCCGTTCTTGTGAGCACCTGTAGGAAAGTGTTCCAAAGTTGATAAATATGTAACTTGAAGGGCCATTGGCCTTATTTAGCACATTTGCAGTTCTCTTCACCTGTCCCAAGAAGGCTGTTCACAAAATTGGTTTTTATTTTAAAACCTTTTGGTTTGATTCGGTTTGAAATTTTTACACAACCAAAAATTCGGTTGTTTCAAAATTTCCGGATAAAACCCATCAGGATTTGACTCCACCACGCATTTTACCCTTTTCACCACAGTCTGCTATCTCTTTAAACAAATGTACATGGGAATATTGTTGACCTTAACTTCCATAAAACTTCCGACAATTCCCAATATGTGACTAGGCCTCGTGCAGGGTTCATATGCAAGACCATTGTACTTTTTGAAAAACCGGTGTTGATTTAAAAGCCGGTTTTATAGCAGCCGCAGAAACCGGTTTCTGGTTTTGGACTGACCGTCACAGCATCACCCAAGAGTCATTATTGCTACTTACATCTCTTCAGCCAACTGCTTTAGATTGTAGTTGTCATGGTGCACTTTGACAGCTAAGCATGTTTGGAATTCGTGTGTCAGTCAACTGATTAATGCTAGTGAGCAAAGTATTTAAATGGTTTCCAGAAAACTTATTCCTTGGCAAGAAGGTTATGTCTTTTAAATGTCCCCCTCTATTTTGCTTCTCTTACAGAGGAAACGTAGAAGTTCATCCAAATGCACACTTTGGACGAGGCTCAGGTCCCATAGCAATTGACAATGTAGACTGCCATGGTAATGAATTCACGCTATCAGAATGTAGTTTCACACGTGGTAGGCAGTCAAGTTGTACACATCACAGAGATGTGGGTGTTGTCTGTGGATCAGCACAAGTATCTGGTAAGTCTCAAGAAATTTTCTCTTTTCTTTTTGTATATTTATTTTGTATTTTTTTTTTTTTTTGTATTCTTTTTTACCTCAGTCAAGAGAGGCTAAGCTTTACATTAGACTAGTTTGACCTAATATGAGTCTTTCTCCTAACTTTACCCTTGAAAACCCTCTTTATCCTGCTTTTTTGACTTAAAACTGGAATACCCAAAGGCAGACAATAACCCAGGCAAAAACTTGTTTGCATAGAGAAGGTTATAAAAATTTAAGAGAAGTTATAATGGGAGTTCCCTTACATTCACTTTGGTGAGTGAACCTTGGACCAAAGTATGTCAAACCATGGGTTACCTTCAGAGCAGTTCTTTTGTCTTCTATACACACTGCTTCTGTTTTCGTAGTGATGAGCTGAACACAACACATTGTCCGCTCTAAGGGCAGTGTCACGGCTGGTGGCCTTACTTCCTTTCAGAGCAGGCAATGCTCATGATTTTGGCTCCAAAACTGTCACGTTTCACACAAAACAGCCTCAACCTCACATGACAACCCTCTTGTCCATGTAGATCACAGGTGTTGATATTTGGTGATAAGTATCATAGTGTGTACATTACCCTAACCACCATACAGCATATAGCTGACTTGAGTAACGTATGATGGGAATGCAAGGGCTACAGCTTTTAAAACTTCAGTAAATGCAAATACCACCAGTTTTATGCTCAGGCTGGCCAATTGTAAAATGAACCTTTCTCATAATAGCTTGTTTATGTAACAAACTCTGATAGTGAAAGTTGTAACTTCATTCACGCTCTTTGGCAACACTAAGAGCTGTGATCAGATTTCCTCTCCATGATGGAGCAGTGAACTCCTATTGTATTGACCGCACAGGAGTTGATACTCTAATTAGGATATTTCTCTTGGAGAAAGGAGACAAATTTCTGATCTAAGATTGGTAAGGGAATGTACACACTGTGGTGATACAGTAGAGCATACTTTCTGCACTTTGTCAAAGCTTCCTTATAATAAAGTGGAAACAGTGGAAACCAATAAGATACAGTGGTACATGTAAAAGCTTGATCTATGGCATTATGATCTGTGTGAAAATATCCACTGAGTATTCTGTTGCAATAAATAGTTGTATATAGCATAGCGACTGATGGGTTTTGAAAGAGTATTGGACTCCTTGAAGTTTTTACCATGTTGGTGAAAGTAGCTTCATAGTTTTCCTTTTTGAAAACCAAAAATACATAAAATTGCATACTTTATAGGAAAATGGCTGAAAGAGTCATTCAGTACTGTCAACAATAGGACTGCTTTCAGCTCAAAGTAGAGATGATGCAATGTGTGCACAAATAAACTCTTCCAACTCACTGAGTAAAGTGTTTGTGCAGGAGGGGTAAAGATTTAGGGAGCTGAAATTTGCAAATTTAAACTAATTGTAAAATATCTGTATAAATTTATACGTTTGGTCAACAAAATCTAGCTGCTTTTGTCATGTTCCATTTAGAATTTTCATCCAACTTTCTAAATTTAGTTCACTCATATAAAAGACTGGAAATGTCATGCTTTATTATATAAATCAGTATTCCCTTTTCTTGTGCAAATTAGACAGTGCTTGTGGTCAAAGAATGCAGAATCTCGCACAAGCCCGTATCATAGGGGGCTCTTCAGCTAAACATGGGAGCTGGCCGTGGCAGGCTCAGTTGTTGCGAAAAGAGGATAATGCCCACGTGTGTGGCGCTACACTGATTGATGAACTACATGTACTGAGTGCCGCTCACTGTTTCCAGAGGTAAGATATAGCCAGTTCTTAAAGGGAATTTTGCAGTCACCCCAACTTGAATTTTTAAACCCCGGTATCCTTATTCATGAATGGCTCTGTTTAATCATGTGGCAGTATTCTTGTAACTGATTGTTTAATTCATGCAGAAAAAGTCATTGGTTTTCCTTAAATATGCAGTGTTATTTTGTTAAACATGACGAAAGTTACCAGTGAGGAGATTCGTGAGATTAAGCAGATGTTTCTTGAAAGTTAGTTCAGGGTGACTGCTCATTCCCATTTAAGGGAATGTCAGTCGTTCTATTTGATATTTAGCTCTTTGTGTGTGAGCGCTTCATCCTCTTTTACCTCCTATGATACCCTAGGTCAAATTGATACATCAGATTTCCTAAAGAGTCACAAAGTTGTTCTTGAACAATTTTCTAGTGAAGGGCCACTACACTGTGGTGTTACATACAAATTTAAGACTATTTAGTCTAGTTAAATACATGTCAGGATTCTGCCCCAAGGCCAAGTAGCAGTCTTGAAGCTCAGATGTAAATTACTGTATGTGTAAACAGCATGTTGTTACATAACAAGAAGAGGTGATTTGTTTTATTTGCCCATTAAAGGTGTCAAATAAACATCTGGTTTTATGTAAAATGCCTAAAAGATTATGACTCATCAGCAAGGCAGATCTCTGTACCCCCCATCGTTAGGCCCAAACAACTGCATTTTATGCATAGTCATAGACAGAGGATCTGGGGGAAGAAAGCCCCCTCCTCAGTGCAAAAATTGTCCATTTCAGGGAAAAAGAACATAAGTTTTTTCAGGGAAAAATTTAAGGTAAGATTGTTGGCTAATTAGGAAAAACTTGCAGGGCAAACACCTGCCCACTTGTGAAATCTTATATCCCATATGTGTATGGTTTTGTGCATGATTGGCCTTCACATTCAGCTAGATTATCAGGAATAGTAGCACTGTAACAGTACATATGTGAGACCACTGACAAAATAAATACATTTCAGTTCCGAGGTGAGTGTGTTTGTTCTAGACCAGCTTAGAAAGTTTTACCTATAGGTGGCGCTCTTTTGATAAAGAAAATATCTGTTAAGCAGGAGACAGATTACAGACAATAGATGAACAAATTTCAGCTGCTTAATATTCTTGTCAGCAGTATGGCCATTGAATTTCATGATGATGTTATTTAAAGGGGCTATGGCCTCCCCCCAAATATATTTATACATATTCCATAGTTCTAAATCCAGTTGGTGACTATACTTTGATTGGCATTCATTCAAACAATAATAGCACCACTCTGGTTGGTAATGATGACTTTGGCAGTCAGTTATATTCCTAATTAGGCCCACAGTCACACACAGTTTGTTTTTCAGTATTGCCTCGAGCAATTGAAACTCAGTGCAGGCTGCTGTGGCTCTGTCTTGGAAGTGTTCTACTACTAGACAGTTGTTTGTGTTTAAATTGGAGGTGGGGCTAGAAGTTAGGTTTGTTGGGAGAATTGTTACTGTCTGGGGTGAGCTTAGAGGACCTTTAAGGGGAAATCAGAGAAAGATTTGGATATGAGGATTGTTGTAAATCACCTAAAAAGTTTTTAGTAGTTTATATGTTAATTAAACTTTGGCAGGTTATCAACCGTGGTGTCTTGATTCAGTTGTAATCCACTAAAGGTTGCTCAGCACAGCTGTCAGGCATTGATACAGTGCACACCCCCTATCTCCATCCCCACCCCCATCTTCCCCCCAGCTTAAAGGAAAGTTGTGAAAGGTTGGGGTTACACTTTCACCATGTGGGGACATGAAAGGGTACATTTTGGAGCAGGATTGGGAGCAATAAGTTACACCCCTACTGTATTATCCTTTTAACACTCAAGCCCATTATCAGTGAGGGTTTGTGGTCAGACATCCCTCTCCTTCACACTGAAAAGAGAGTTGTGCTCAGGCCCTTATGAACATTACTTTACTGCAAAAATTTTCAAAACACCACATCAGATAGCATCTCAGCAGCCTTGATGATTCAAACATGCTCAATGTAACCTCCCTTTAGAAAACACTGTAGCCCAAGGGCAGCATTTTTATTGTTACAAATTCTACTCTTAGGTTATGTCATATGGAAAAAATTCCTCCTCATTAGAGTACTAAGTTGCATGCCTGACACTAGTCACGAACACAAGGCAAATCTGGCAAGTATTCTTCCACAATCATTTTGATGGTTTGTGACAAGCCCAGCTCAGCTGGTTTCCTGACTCCGAATTGCATTCAACCTGTTGCCTTTGCTTTGAGGTAAAATGTCATTTAAAGACAGACAGTCATCACCCCAAAGTATATTTTTAGTGTGGGGGTATCAAAATTCTCAGTTGGTGACTGCTCTTTGATTGACATCAAAGTTTGAAAATTTGAAAGATGTAGAGTAGCTAAAATTCCACACAAGGCAGAGAGAGTGCTTTTATTACATTTTATAGCCTTGTATGCTCACCATGACATGGCTTAAGCAATAAAACAGGTTTATTCCTGCACACTGAGGAGCTGCATACCGTTGTGGGAGGAGCTAGAAGTTGCATAGTTGGGAGAATTTGGACTGTCTGGGATGATGAAAATTCCCCTTTAAGGTCATCAGATGAACAATCAAGTTGTCAATGTAGAAGTGCTCGAAAAGTAAGCAGTGGTTCTCATGCTCTGTCTTGTCCTTTCTTTCAGGTATTCAGACTTCAAGGTACGCTTCGGAGAACATGACCTAGATAATGTAGAAGGTTCAGAACAAGATTTTTCTATTGAATGCCTGATGAGACATGAACGTTATGATATTACAACAACCAACAATGATATCATTCTTATTAGACTGAAAAGGAAAAGAGGAAGAGGAGTAATGTTTACTAATTATGTCCGTCCGATATGCCTTCCAGAAAGGAATGAATTTGATGATGACCACAGTTGTTGGATCTCTGGCTGGGGAAATACAGGTAACAAACTTTTGGGGTATAGGATCAAGGTTTAAAATCATTTTTGTCTTGCTTGCAAGATGGGACTAGGGTAGCTGCACCTGACATTACAGAAAAATGAAGGGCACATCAGCAAGGTAGAAACAGACCTCAGTCACTCAAAATGATTGATAGTCCGCAAAACTCTCTGGTTTGGGATTCTTAGGTGCTAGTACATCTTACTTAAGTCTGATGGACAGGCTTGAAGGGGAGAGGATAGCTCAAAGGCCCTGCTTCATAGTTTGGCACACTGGCAGGTGGTCCCGATGGCTCTGATTCAGAATGCAGCTGACTGGAAGATGGTAAATTACCAGTGGGCAGGGTGACTTGTGTTACATTGGACACAGCGTGTGAAATATCCTGGGCTTTTGTAGCAGCTCTAACCTTTGGGGCCAGGCCATCATATGAACAGGGGAGGTAAGGGAGGGAAGATTTAGATTCTCTTTATAAAGTTTAGTTTTAGCCTCGGCCTCTAGTCTCAACAGCTTTCAGGTTAAGCAGTCCCAACAGCCAAGGCTTGAGGGCAAAAACCAGCTACCTCCAAAGGAGTTTGCTCCCCTGGTGGAGCTACCTTTCTAAAAAGAGACACCAAAGTGAACATGGCCGCCTACACATGCAGACTATCTCCCACTGCAGACAGAAACCTGAAACTAATCTCAAAAGGAGTTGTGCCCTTGAATTGACAGCTATTCCCTCACTTTCAACAACTTGCTTCACCCATCAAGTCTATGAGATGAGAGTTTTACAAGTTTTCTCATTCTTATTTATTGCTGTAACTTTCCTCTCTTTCCATCCATTGTAGCCTCCCAGCCATGCACATGGTATTTTATTCTGCTAGTTTCCTACATCATGAGTACGTCAGTTAAGCACTACCCCACTCAACTTAGGGTGAAGTTGACTTTGAAGTCGGGTAGATTTGTGAAAAATGTACCTTAACACGGCCCCCCCCCCAAAAAAAATTTTTTTATAAGTGGGATTTCAATGGACTGAAGAAGTCAGAGCCACTTCTGATGAAAGCTTGACTATTTCAAGACCTTCGACGGCGTACTCGTTGAAATCATCTTACTGTATCAAATGTCCAAAGGATACCACTGCAAACAACGAGAAGTTCCTAAAGTGACGTCTCAATTTTCGAGTGGAAAAACAAGTTGTAAACAAACAGAATGGTTGATTTTGTTGTAGGAAACGTATTCCTAAAGATACCAAAGGGTTTAAACCATTAACTTTTACGTGGCATAGCCACTTTAATAACTGACATAAGTTTTGAAGTAAAAACTATGAAACTAAAGCTTTTATCATGTAGGGATACATCAATTACAGGTTCTCAAAAGTATGCTTTTAAGACCACTTAAAGTGAAATGTGGTTCAAATTATATGGCATGCCCCTTGCATATAACATTGCCAGCATAAAACATGAATACACCACAGCTGCAGTTTGTGATAAAAACAAAGGTCCACAATGTTTGTATATTTGGATAGTAGCAGTGACATATTCTTAAAGGAGTTAAAGCTCAAGTAGTTTAGGAAAACAGTTGACAGGGATAAGATATGCAGATGAAAAGTCAATTGTGGAGTGATTTACTACATTAACAGAATTTTGTGTCAAACCTGCACTATTAACTCAGGTGTGAATATGTGGGTCTTTGAAATTGCAATTTTTGACTTCTGAAAGATAATTTTCTAAATATCTGATCCTTGTACATGGCCCTAATCCAAAATGTCAGAGGGCCTTAATAACATAGCTACCTATTGCAAGGTTAACACTGTAGGCATGAGAAAAATTATGCACCACAACGTTTTCAGTGGTTAAGTAGCTGGAGTTCAACACTGTGACCTCTAGAAATTGTTAAAACAGACTTACAAAAGTTCTTATGGTAGCATAAGTACATGGGAAGGAAAAACAATTCAGATTGTCATAAAATCAGTTTTTGCCAAGTATTGCCTTCAAAACCATTATTAACTTCTAGTATCGTAACTTTGCCCATAAAGTTCACAATTGTGGCTTGCAATCTCAGTACCTTGACATTTAATCTCAGAATTCTCACTTTCAAATTTAAAAATTGTGACCTTGATTCTCATTATTTTGATCTAAAATTTCATACAGTTGACTATTAATGTCATACTTTTTCTCTTGAAGTGCAGATTTGGACATATAAAACCTCACCCCTACTGTTACTGATTTGACTTGAAAAGTCAAAATTTTGACCTAAATCCCATTGTCCTGACCTTTAATTACATTATTTTGACTATTAGGGTCACAAATATTTGCCTCTTTTTCCATTATAGGGACTTCTGGCCTTATAATGTTGACTTCAGAATAAAATTTCAAGTTTCAGTCATATAAGTTAGACTGTTTAATAGCCTTTTTATCTCATACTTTTGACTGAAGATGACATTATTGTTTTGGAAATACAAAGCCAAAGTTTTGACTTACTATGTCAAACTTTTGCTGATAAAAGTGTCACTTTAATGGATTGAAAAGTCCAAATAAATAACGGCTCAATTAAAAACTTATTAGTCAAATATTTTTGATGATGGGATCTAAGTAGAGGTTATGGCTTTAAAAGCAAAAAAGAAAAAAATCATGAGTAACACTAGGAGTGGACTTTAAGATATTTGAAGTTAATATCTAGACTAAAACAGTCCAAAAATATGAAATTAAAAATCAGTTATTTCACATTTCAAGTCAGAATAATAAGATCAAAACAAATAATTTGGTATCTGAATGTCAAAGGGAAATTAAGTTGAAAGTTTGAAATTAATTGCAATAATTATGACTAAACTATTTTAAATACTCAGTTTGATAAGGAATAGGTTGACTTTAATGTTTAGGACAGTTTTAGTCTTTTTGTACTTCCCATGTGTGGAGACCTCACCTTACAATATTTCAAAACAACTGACTTTGGACCTCAGCCACTAAATCATTAGAAGCATTGAATGGTTACACTTCCTCTCACTTATAGACCTGGAACAATGTTAAATTTAGCTATATTCTGAGAGCCATCTCAGGATTAGTAAAGGGCCTACAAGTCAATAAAATTTGGAAAAAAAAATGACTTTTGGAAGGAAAAAAATTACATTTTCAAATGCCTATGTTTTCAAAAATGAGGCAAGTAATGTGGCTTTGATACCAGATTCTGTTTATACAGCTATAAATCACTCTTCATACGAATTTTCGGTTGTTGACGTAATTCCTATGAAAAGATATCAGCTTTAAAAAATGGCGCTTGCACCTTTCTTCCTCAGAACATGATACTGCACAATACTTCTCTGAGGTCTGTATAACTTCTGAGACCTCTTACCTTCAGCAGTAAAAATATCACTGGGATTATTCAATTTTGTGTAAAACCCTTTTAGGTGTACAAGTTACTTGTCTTTTATAATCATCAGTTAATAGAACCATTATATGAAGGTATTGAAATAGTCAATGAAAAGTTATTATTGGCATTATTGTGATGTCATCATTGTGTCATTTGCAAAGTAACTTGAAACATTTTGTCCAAGATATGCATTAAAACATTTGCAAGTGCAAATATGCCAATAAAACCTATATTACCTACACCTGTTTGAGATAAAGTAGGGAAAAACTCTGTAAAAAGCCGTCATTTTGGATTTGACCTAATTTCAGCTTTTCCCATTGGTGGATTTTTGTGGATTTTTTTCCTGGGTACATTTATACACCTTTAATACAAAACTGCATAAAACTCACTTGTAGGAATTTTTTTAGGGTCACACGCTATAACTACCCACTGTTATGGTTTGAGTGCCCTGCCTTGCATTAGGAGGTCCCAGGATGAAATCCCAGTCAAAACACCTGGAACCCATCAATCAAATAAAGTCATGCGAGTCCCTGAGAAATCAATGACATGCCAGGGTTTACTTGGGCAACAACATGGCTCTGAAAATGTTATGAGGTTGTCACAAATGCAATGCATCTTCTGCTTTTGAACTGGCAATGGATCTGCCTGAAACTTGACGTTTATCACCTACACTATCTAGTATGAGCTGCTGCACCATTGGTGCTCTAGGTTGAAGCTGTTTTCACTGCCAGTAGCCCTCATGATGGATACATTCCAGTGATTGCCCAGACATTAGACACATTTCAGTTTCCCCTTGCTGAGGTTATTTATGATTTAAATAGAAGTACCACATTCCAATATTTTTTCAATCTTTCCCTTTCCTGAACTGCAGGGGATGCATATCCTCGTGTCTTACAAGAGGCAAAGATTCCTCTTCTTTCTCGAGGAGTTTGCACACATCCAAACGTGTATGGCAACAAGCTGACTAACCAAATGATCTGTGCTGGAATGTTAGAGGGTGGAATCGATACGTGTGATGGAGACAGTGGTGGGCCTTTGCAGTGCGAAAACAAAGATACTGGCATCTGGAAGCTTTGGGGTATAACTTCTTGGGGATATGGTTGTGCAGAACCGAATGCACCAGGTGTCTATGCCAAAGTGACAGAATATTTAGACTGGATTGAACGGAAAAGGAGCTCACAATTATGTTGATTGGTTTAATGACACAACATGCTCCATGGAAAAATTTTAATCTGTACATTGTTTATTGTCCACCATCCAAAGTGAAGATTGTTTTCATTCACCGATTCAGATAAGCATCGATTATGTGTTATTCTAACTAATGATTCTCTACTTGCTCCTATTGATGTGACTTAAGGCTAAAAATTTAACTTGTCAATATTTCTAAAACCTGCATCATCATTTATAAAAAGCTTTTCTTGTTTTTCAAGAAAAATTCAGTGAGCCTGTACACTGTTACTTATTTTCTTTATTTTTATCTTTTTCTCTTTTTCACAGTCGATTACTGTGAGGAGTGTATGCTAGAAAGTTATGAATGAGTTACACTCGTGGAATTTTTGTTTGGAGTATTTGCTCAGCAAATGTTTTCTTGAATTGCGAAATCCTATGTCCAATGCAAGGCCACTTAAAACAGGCTAGCAGTTGGCAAGCCTGAACCATGTCTAGGCCTGGGACAGTTTAACAGCCTGTTTAGTAAACTTATTAAAAAAATTATTGGAGGAGTGTTAATCTGCCCATCATTCTCAGTGTGATAGATCCAGTGATGGAAGCATATTTTGAAGTAGTTTTGGTTCATGAGAAAATGTAAACCATTGGGGAAACTGAGGTAGTATGAATTGACTGAGAGGGCCAGAAGTGAGTAAAAAAGTACCAGACAGTATTCTTTAGGGTATAATATACCAGAGCTACTTGCTACATTCTTTTATGGGGTCTTTGATCAAGATTTAGTAAAGGTTTGAATAGAAGTTAGTAGAAACACACAGAGATTCACATACAAAGTATACATGTAAGTTCAAGGTGGCCACTTACGATGGTTTGAGGGATGTTTGGATTTTACTTAATATATGAGGACAGTAACTTTCTTTGGAGGAAACTGATGGTTTTATATGGGGTACCCCTTTGGCAAGGTAAGTAGAAAAGCTTGATGTATTCATAATGCTCATCATAATATTGATAATACTCATCATAATATTGTTCAAAACAAGACCATTGCAGTGCCAGTGAGGCAGACAAGTACTGTTGCAAAGTAATAAACTATTTTATGCTTGAAAATTCCAATCATGTTATCCATGAAATATTTTAACTGTACAGTTGGTAAAATTCTCTTTAATGTGTGCTACAGTATCATTGTTGTGCCCTCACTGGAGATGAAACATAATTTGCATTTTACCGAATTATTGTTAACAAATGAATTATTCCTTACAGCCTAAGGTAGTTTTCAAGCTTTTCTTAAATTTCTTAAATTTTTGTTTTTTTTTTTTTTACGAGTGGTTCCTATGCCTTTTTTCACCTGTTATAGTATGTGATGTAACACTTCTCAGTGATGGATTCTTGATTAAAAGTGAAAATTGTCAATCTCTGTTTGTTCATCAGTATGTCATCTATGTTGTTATCAAATTTATGTCTGTGGGCTACAACTCAGTGTTCATGATTTGGTGGTAACTTAACCAGTCCATAAAAGTTCAAGCACAAAACCTTCTACACAGTAATGCAAAATTTGAAGAGCAGTTTTGGGGGGTGGGGGGGGGGGATTCAAGTCCTGCACCAAAAGCAGCACCAAAAATATGTTTCCTGATTGTATATGTAGGCTTATGTGTATGTGTGTGTCAGTTTAGAGGTCAATGTGCCTTGACTTTGTATTGGTGCTTTATTTTTCCATCATATGCAACTCAATATTTTATTGTAAAATTAATATTTCCCAACTCCAACACTTGTTAAGAATATGAGAGACTTGATATCTGCAAAATTAAAGACCATTTGTCTCCTACTATAAGTTAGGGGACTGCCCAGTGGACCAAAGGTTCACTAGATCAATGGTTCAACCGAAGATCCTCTTCGACGAAAATCTACTTCAGGTGAAAATTAGGATTTGGGTCAGATACAGAAAAAGGTTTAGAATAAGGCTTAGGATTATCCTCTGGTAGGATTAGGGTTTGGGTAAGGATAATGGTTACAGTTAGGATTAAGTTGGAGTTGGGATCTTCGATATGTTGAACCGTCGATCTAGCAAACCTTCAATCTAGTGAACCCTGCCCATAACTTGTACCATCTACCACCACATTTTTTAATCTCTAAGTTACTTTTTTTTCTCCTTCTTTGTACATTGCGATCCAACAAAACCCTGAGCTATGTGAGCTATGTTCGCTAACTGATGAGAGTGTTAGAATAGTATGTGAGAATGTAAGAATAGTATGTCAAGACATAAAGGCAAATATTTTAAATTCTGGAATTTTAAAATTTGAGTAATTTTGATGGATTCATGCAATTGACTAAGTCAATCACCTACAACACTAGCAAAATTTAAGTATTTTCTGAAGAACTTTACCATCACCTCTAAAAACTGACATGGCCATCTTTCCTTATCTCCTACTCTCCTACCTTTCTCATAATAAGAGCTGTGGAGACACTTACCCATTAGATCAATTGAATTCCACTTTGCTGGTATTTAATCTGCAATAAATGCTTGTACAGTGATTACATTGATTTGTAACAAATCTCAAACCCATTATGATGTACACACCTCCCAGCCAAGGCTTCAGAGACTCCATTCTGCTGGCATTGGAAGTCAAATTTCTGTTAACGGAACTTTACAAAAAGGCTGCACGAGTTTTACAAACCAATAAATCAATAAAACTTCCAATGTCATCAATTTACCTTGTCCTATCAGAGAACCATATAAAGAATGGTTACTTATTAAATCAATAAAACCTTTCTTGAGAAATCTTTCACATTACAGTGAGGTTATTTTTAATTTGGGAAGGAATCTATATTATTTGCAAGTTCATCATCGACTAGTCCCTCCTTTTAAAGATACTCTCCTCATGTTAGTAGTTTCATATAAAACATTAATATGTGGACAAATCATGACACAATCTGCATATGGGCATCTCTCACACACTTCTGCTATCAGATACCCATAGCTTAAAATGTCACAACTCTGAATGGAATTAACTCCTACAATTACACCATAACTGATGCAGGAATATATGCACTCAGAGTTGTAATCGAGTCACTGGATTTGTGACTCAAGTCACCAATTGTCAAACTTTTAAGTGACTCGAGTAGAGTCACTGTACTATTTCATTGGGGAAATTTCTCCTGAATTCTCTCGAGTCACTATCATTTTGAGACGAAGTGGCTCGAGTTGTGACTCTTTACAACACTGGCAGTACTACAGCAGCTATAGCATGTGGATTACTTGCCTACCAGTGAGTAATAACACACCCATAGGCCTACCCTAAAGGCTTCTTAATGGACAAGCTGAGAATGCCAAGTTGACATTTCAGGAGACTTGAAGCTGTGCACTGAAGAAAAAATTTGTGATAAAACAAAAAAGACCAAAAGGTCTGTTTAAAACCTGGAGAAGAACAGAAATGCAAACCCTACAGTATGACTTTGGTGCAGGTCTGACAATACCTGAAATTCCCCAGGAGTCGCAGCTGGCAGAAAAGTGAAGCCGTTGCTCAAATCCAGACCAGTTAGGATACATAAGTCATGTGACCCATCCTGGCCATGTTTGTACTCTGCAGCAGCTTGAACACTCGTGTGCAACATTGCATTGAGGTGGGTGCAAGGTACCCAAATTCTATCAAGATTTGTCAAAGTGCTTAATCATACAGAATTGAGTCTCATATATGAGCTTTATATTCTCAACTTTCAATGATCACCTCATACCATACAAAAGTACTTTTGAAAAGTGTATGAACAATGGTCTTTTGTTTATATGTGGTGTCAGAGATGAGTCTTATATAAAAACATAAAACTTTTAATAAGGCACTCTTTTTGCACTGGGGGAATGGGTTGCACTACATCACACTGCCCATTTTTTTTTTTGAGGGTGCACATGGACATTTTGTAGTTTTTCCAACATAGTAGGCCTATTTCTCTGCTGACTTTATTATGGGCAAGATGACTTTTTAACTCCTTGACAATAACAGAAAAGCATTTTACCTCATGTTCCCCTTTCATGAAAGGCATAGCATACAAATAGTAGGGTGACCATTTGCAAATTCCTAGAAAGGAGGACATGGCCGTCTTCAGCCATGTCCTGGTCACTACCACACACCAGCATTGTGAAGGCAAGTATTGTGTTTCATGCCCACCAGGGTACACATCACACTCTTTTAATAATACGGTTGTATTCTAATATGACTAATGCCGCTAGTACCCAACATTTTGAGATATATCTAGTTTCTTTTCATGTCAAAATATCATATGAGATAGGAATAAATTTGTGATTTTTTTCATTTGCAAGATTTGTCAAATTATAACCTCTTCAAAAAGGATAACAACTTAACATACAGTGTGAAGTAAAACTGTACGGAGGACAGACTGTATGTTCCCCAAAGCAGGATAATCCGGCAAAATGCCCGACATATGGCCACCCTAATAAACATTTAAAACATATAAAAATAATTTAAAACATATAAAAATAAGTCTACATAAACCTCTTATCTACACATATACTTTCATGTACTGTACAACTGAACATATACACTACATGCTGTCATGGCTTCATTTCCACAAGGTCAAACTTCCTACCCTCACAGCATACTTCTTGCAACAACACATTGCATCGAACTGTATTCGCTTAAACAGATAGTGCCTCTTTGTATACTCCTCAGATTTAATGGTGTAGGTCCACTAGACTGCACATCTTGTGTGAATTGGGTTGGGATACAGGTCAGCTTATATCATTAGTTGGCCTTTTGTCTGGTGGGCCTTCAGTCTAATGCACTGTGCTCACTTACACATGCCTTTGTTTTTGTTTTTCCTGAAGCCACTGCAAGCATCTTCTTGATGAATTTGACAAACTTGCCAGTTTTAGATTGAACTGCTGTACCCATCCTCTTATTTCAAAATTGCTGTGTCAGAAATAGATTTTCCTTAAGTCATCCTTAAAAAGTAAGTAATAACATAACCAAAACTTACCCAGATTCAACATCCCAGAAGAATGATTGGTGCAACAGCAGGGCCAGATCCATGCAAGCCAGTCTAACAGGCAAAGGGTGACATCATAATGGAGCAATACAAAACACTACCAATGAGGCACCTCAAGCTGAGGGGCAAGATGCTACCATGAGAGGTGGTGCCCCTCAGGGTGGGCTCTTCTGCTTGCAAGAGCTAAGCTTTAAGTGGACTATATGCATATATATATACAGTACAAGTTAGGCTTTTGGCCTATGTCTTTGTAAAAGCTTGCCAGGGTCTTACTGCGGGTAGGTGGGGATTACATATGTAAATAGGAGGTAATGAGGGGCGAAGTAGATTTTGTAAATCTCCTGCTGGTGAGCTCACTAATAAAGAATTGAGGCTAGTTGAATTTTAATGCTAGTTCAATGCGATTGACTACAAAGACATAACAAAATATACTTAACAGCCAAGTCCCCTCCAAAGTGTTCAGTAATTAGCCCTTGCTGATTAAAATTGCTGGGACTCCGAACCCATACATGCCTGCATCCCTCCTCCAGTAGACACTGAAGCTATGAGCTCATAGCAACTTGTAGACAGATGAATTAAGAGGCTGTGCATCAGCATGATAAAATCCAGGTATAAAGTTGAGCACCTGTCCATGAATATGCATTAAAAATGGTGCCAGGTGAATATTAATGACTTCAAATGAATATTCATAAAACATCTTGCAAAATCAGGTACCAGTATTTAAGTGTAATGTGAGTGGTATGAGACAAACAAAACTTTTCTTTTTATTACACAGTCAACTGTCAGAGTAAACTTCAAGGTTTTATGTCTCAGAATGCGAAAGGGCAAAGCATATCAGAAGTGGAAGAATGAGTTTCAATTTTCAATTTCTTTGATACATGCCCACTGTCTAATCTTTAAGTCTGTTTTTACATGGAACTCAACAATGTCACTACAAACAGATGGTGATGACTAATAATGGTACTAGCAGTTAGTTTTTGAGTACGGTATTTGAAATGTGCAAATGGGCGCGGATTCTTATGGGTATTTATTAAGATAAAGTAGTATGAAAATACTTTGTCAGACCAAGATAACATTCGAATCAAATCTGTAATCAATGCCCTCACCTTTGTTAGTTTTTTGCATAATTGAGTCCTATCCACTGTAATGCTATGTATGAAACTTATAACAAAAACAACTGCATTTCTTACAGACCAGAACTCTAAAAGATGGCAAAAATTTAAACAATTTGTTGGTGGCTTTTTCATGGCAGTATTTTATTAATAAAATCCAAAATTTACCTACAGAGTCATAAGTACCATTTATAGATCCTTTTCAAAATGTAGAAAGTAGTACCAAGTTAGGATAATTCCATTTGACAACAATTATATAACTATAAATAAAAAATATTCTTTATATAATATCCTTTAATATCCAACTGCCCTTCTCCAAAATTCTTCCCATTCTTCAAACTTACTTGTGCAGGTAACATAAATCCCTTTACCAAACTGTCCATGCAACATGTGGAATTCTTCCCCTTCCACCTTCCCAACTCCCCTCTTCATAGTTTAAGAAGGTACCTAGGGTACCATTTTGCCATGTTAAAGAGGGATTTGCATCACCCCAAGTATGACTTTTACTTGGTGGTAAGCCCTGCCCATAATTGTTTTTACTGCTTCTCCTTGTGCAGATACAAACATAGTTCACTGCTCAAGGCCACATCCTGGTGAGCATAAAAGACCCCACGTGTAATCAAAACATTCTCTGTGTGTGCTGTGTAGTATAAAGCTGCTCTGCATCTTTTGAATTTTGTAACTCTGATGTCAATCAAAGAGTAGTCACCAACTGAGACTTTTGCTTTACCCCCAACTAAAAATCATACTTGGGGTGATGCAAATCTGTCTTTAATGTTGAAGATGGATAACAGCCCTGGAGTCCTACCGTCCAAAAGTTCCACTATTGGTACCCGAGCTCATTGGTACTACAAACCATCAATACTACAGTTTTATGTAGTTCTACAATAGATGAGTTGGGAAATTAGATTTTGCTGTACCATTGTACTACCACAGATCAAGTCCACGGATATTTGCGCACGGATACGAAGGCTGGGAGTGACTGCCTTTTTTTCTTTCACAATTTACCGTCATACTGTCCAACTTTTTCTGTCCAAATTGAAAAGATTAACTTCAAAAAGAACTATTCTTCTAAAGAAAATTCTCTCTGACCCGTGATTGATGTCTATAGAAAACCATACAGTAGATTTGAACTCGAAAATTGTGCCTGATTATACAGACATGTCTGTCTTGCACATGCAGTCTCTGTTGTGGTACACTTTCCTTCCCTGCATGCATTGTATGTCGAAGTTTCCCAACTCGTCTATTGGATTCCATAAGTGTATACTGTAGGACCAATGGACTGCAGAACCGATATTTCAGTGCAGGACCGAAGGGATGCACAGGAAAAATGCACTGTAGAACTGATTGGTTTTCATTTTCACCTGCAGGACCAATGGGCTGTAGGGATACAGAGTATGCAGTGACCATGCATGTGTACTTACCAACATAACCATCAATACATTTCAAATGTTCCAAGAATTTACTACAAAACCTCACACATCTGACATTTCTCCTCTTCTCACTAGTGAAAAAAATACTAACATTCATGAAAACTCACCCAATATTTAGACATTTGTCTCTGTCTTGTCTTATTTGTACTTGATGAATATTTATGACAATCATTTTAAGCTAGGCCCTTATAATAACACAAGACCCTGTGACCTCTGAACCATGTATGATTGTTCTTGTTTCTTTCTGTTGAGGTGTGGGAATGGGGTGTTCATTCTAGTTTTCCTTTTTTTTTTTTCTTGTAAGGTCACTAGCTAAGATAAACATCTGTTTTTCTAGTGTCCTGTCTACACTCCATCATGCGTTCTTTGTAAATTATATACGTATGTATAGACAAAATAAATGAAATGAAACAAAGAAGTGTAGGCGGAGTTAACAGTTTGTGGAGAAATGAAACTAAAAACATTCTGAGTACCCTTATGCAATAAATACCTACACAATTTGTCAGTTGTTACTGCTTTTGCACATGGAATTTGCTGCACCCTTTGGAAATTGCAAAAATCAGCTTGAGTTAATCTATATGAAGTTCTTCCTTTGGAAATGGATGCAACTTTTGCAAACTCACATTTGCAGTAGACTCCATGCTGACTGCCAACTGATGTTATGCAAGTCACACATCCACACACAAAGCACTAAATATTGGTATTACGATAGTATCATGAATTTATTTTGTAAAACATACAAGTGATGTAAGATGATGCTGTTTGTGTATGTTTGACCTGCTTGCTTCAAGAAGAAGTCAGTTTAATTAAAGTTACTACAGAAGCTCACAATGATGGATATTCTGATAAGTATCAAGTAAGTCTGGTGCAAGCACTGATAATCTGGCATCTGGCCAGGTATGCAAATTGCACATAAATGAAAAATGGTGGAATGCCTACAGTTACAAAGTCGAACATGAGTAGGCCTGATACTGACCCTTGTGAGATTGCACATACCAAATGCACACTGCACAGAACAAATCATGAAATGGGGAGGGGGGGTGGGCAGGGACCAATTTTGGGCATGTGCAATTATAAGTTAACAATACTTTTAAGTCTTTGGGAGGTAAATTTTTTCAGTGGGGCTCAGCCCCCCACCCTCCCTTGGTTGTGGCCCTGCATACAAAAGGCACTGGAAAGGCAAGAAAGAACTTTGTTGTTGGCAAGAAATCAGAGATGTTGAAGAAAAACAATACAAGGAATGTCCCCCAGGATACATACTGTGGTCTTTGTCCAGCACCCTAATTAAAGGCAAGAGGTAGGATGGACTTTAAAACCTACTGGAAGATTCATTCAGAGCATGGTTCATGGAAATGAGCCATGTCAACACAATTTTTATTATAAGGATTTAAATGTTTGCTGCAATGAGGAAGGAGGATTGGTAGATGACCCTCCTAGAATATATTTTCCAATCTGAGACAAAGGGATTTGGTATTGGTGATAAACAACCTTGGGGTTTGCATGGAAATAAGTGTCACCTGCACAGTTAGGAAAGGCTGTAGAAAACAAAGTATGTAATGAATCACAAGGATGGCAGAAAAATGCAAAAAGTCTTTTCAGCTTGAAAACCTATTGAGCATTGCAGGTGTCAAATGACAGCCCATTGATATTTAACATTCAGTAGTCCAAAGCTAGTACCTTGAGTTACATAGATGCCAGAAATCTATAGTGAAATATCAAAAGGCAGTCACCACAATTTGGATTAGTGTACCCTGGTATCCTATTTCATGAATGGCTCACATGAATCATGTGACAATATTTTTCTCACTGAAATGTAAAATTCATGCAGAGTAACTCCTTGGTCTGCCTTGAATATGCAACAGTAATGTTCTGAAATATCATGAAAGATATTTGAAGGGAAATAAGAGGATATCTGTGAAAATAAATTTGGGGCTACTGTTTACACCCTTTAAAGAGTTGTAGAAGTTAACCCTCCAAGCAGACAAAGTTCAGCTCACTGCCACTAGAAATCAACATCAGCATTCCACCCCAAAAACATTTCATTTGCATCAGGAAACTGATGGAAAGCTTATGAACATAGCCACTATGCTATTGGTTAGACTAAAGCAAGTAAACATTTATTAGAAACTAACATTTAAGACTTTTTTCCAGACCACAATGGTCATTTTTAGAACAAATTATGCTTGGAAAAAAAGACAACAAGACTCGTTTTGTATGCATTTGTGCACCTCAGACATGTGAAACAAAATTATCTCAAGAACTAGGTTTTCAATTTTCTCGACCATATGTCAATTTTTCCAAAGCAAACACCAAAATTCAAGGCCATATTAAATATTCCAGACCTTCCCCCATTTTACCCCTATGTGGGAACCCAGTGAAATGAAATAGGCACACCTTCCTTCAACTTGTGGTTGCTCAGCATCATAAAACAACTACAGTACCCTCCCACCCCGAAGCATTAAGCACACAAGGTGATTGTAGGCACTTAAGATGCCATCACACTAGGGCTGAGCCAAACTGATGAATTTTAGAAATGTTCAAATATTCACATAAAAATTCAGCTTCCCTTAAAATTGATATTGTATATGACAGAATGTCTTCTCTTGCATATGCACTGTTTGTGGAATCCCATGTGGAACTCAAAAAGGCTTCACTACTGTACAGAAGGTCTGTGCACCCACTAGATGGAATTTGGTTAAAGGGCATATACAGTCACCCTAATTATGGCATAACATTCTCATACTGTAAGTACCCTAATTTAATCATGTGACAACAATTTTGTTACTGATTTGTTCAATTCATGGGAAATCACTCCTTTGTATACCTTTTGTATGCAATTATATGTTGTGAAACATGATAACAGATACTTGCAATGGAAGTACCAAAGGAAATGTAATATTAAGGCTTAAACCTAAGTTCAGTGACTACTTCTTCCCTTCAAGTGTTAGGTTTTGCAGTGCTGTAACGAGTCATGACTCGAGTCACTAATTTTCAAAAGGGAAATGACTCCAGCATTGTATCATAATTTTCCTCATTAGAAATAATACCATGATTCCTGTCACTGACTCGACTCAAGTCACACTGAAAGTAGTAAATGACTCTACTCAACTGAAAAATTGAGTGGCTTGTTATGACTCTGGATTTTGGCACTCATTTATGCAGAGTGGTATAAATTAAGTCTCACTACTTGAAGAAAGGACTGCATCAATTAAAAGTTTTGAAAACTACTTTCAAGTAGCCAGCCATTTGTTGAGCAACTTAAGTGACCCAGCTCTAAATTACACCCAGAGTCAAAACTCCAACATAATGTCCCTCCAGGCATCTGCTTACTCATGGATTCCCTTTCCTGCTATAACCCCTTCCCCTTCCTCAAAACAAGTAAATGTGTGCTTCACTATCAGCTGGATTCGCTATCATCTCTCTCCTCAATGAACACTACCACATCACGTATCAAGCCTGCCTTCTCTAGTGACTCCTCTTGGACCAATGACAAGTCATGTCTTGGACGGATAGTGTATAAAGTGTACAGCTTTGGGTGGTAACCCTGTTTGGTCATCCAATCTATCAGAACCTGAAAGATAAGAACAGAATGAGCATAAGAGACAAAAGCAATCAAATGTCATTAATTAGTGTAAAACAGCTAAGTGTAACAGAAAATATATGAAACCAGTCTACAAGATTTACTACAGCAATGATCTGGAAATCAGGGCCATAGATAATGGTCCATGAGTGGGGAAGAGGGGGGGGGGGGAGGCAGAGAACACCAGAATCGCATGAAACGTGCTGCAATACAGTCCTTACTCTATGCTGGGGCTACAATTTAAAAAGTTTATGAATTGCTGTACTAGAGATAGCCAGAACCTCTATAAAGATATCACTAGGTCATATCACCAAGTCATGTAGGAAAATAGCAATGTTAATTTGCATATCAGACTTCAATAATTTGAGGCATGGCAAATACACAAACAGCAAATCTAAAGATGCACTTTTAAGCTAGCTATCCATTTGTCCGTGATACATGATCCATGTCAGCATCTGTGTCCATGTATCCATAAATGGAACATCCATGTAATACGTGAAGCACATTCACAAAACTCTCTTTTTCCTCCCTGTATCCAACAAAATACTGGATCGCTGCAATTAACAGAGTAGCTGATTCTCCAAACATGTCATCAATATGAGTACACTAAACAGCAAAAATCATACCAGGAAATGAGGGTTTTCCTCATTATATTATATAAACCAGGGAACAGGTTCAAGGTAGTCATCGTTTGGGGAAAATAGATGCCCACCTGTACTAGATGCTATATTAAAACACAGCCGTGAAAAATGTGAAAAATTGCTCGGAGAGCAAGTCCTCATGGAAACCGATACGGTCGTGGACAAGGGCACACAATGGAAGAAAGGTTGTTTGCTTCACCTTATTTTTCCTATGGCGCCCATTTCTCATGGATAAAAATGCAGATACGGATCACAGATCATGGACCATGGATGAAAGGATGGCTAGTTTACTGACATGCTAACTCTCTTTTTTTGACTGACTGTTTGCCAGCTCTGAGCTGATTCATGCCATGCATAAACAGAAAGTATTTTTGCCTTCAAGAAATATTTTAACTTTGTATGATGATATACCAGCAGTTATGAGGACTCAAAACCAGAACAGAAATGGATATGGTCAGATAATTTTGATTGGCAGAGATTTCCCAGGGTATAAAGCACCAAGGCAAATCATAGGAGGTCAAGGCCAAAGTTTGGAAAAGAAAAGGACACCTTAAAACACCAGCAGGAATACCATTTTACACTTTGGTGTCTACATAACATGCGATGGGCACTGTGGCAAAGTAAATGCATTGGTCAGACAACCATGACTTTTTATGCTTTTTATCGATTATGACTGAAATTTTACTAATTTTATGATTTTATGCTATAATGCCATCCCTGATAATAGTATGGTGAGTGTATGTTGAGTCAGTCGGTACCTTAAGTCACTCAAAACGTGCAAAACGTCTGGCACATGCACTACATATAAAACCTTTTAAATGACCGACTCATAGTATCACCATGCTACATCTAAAAGTACTGGATGATTCAGATTCACATGGCATGTGAGATACAAAATGCCAAACACCGTCCAAAATTAAAACATTAAATCATAGATTATACCAAATATGAATGCTTCTCTCTAAGAAATAAGCTTCTCACATAAATGTGGTTATTTGATGATCCAGAATAATTTGTTGGCCCAAACTTTCAAAATTTCAAATGGAGCAACATCAGTAACTCTTGTAATGCATAATATTTTGAGGAAACAAAGCTACTGCTGCAGTTTACCGGTGTAACTAAATGGTGCAACAATGATTATAGCTATTTTTGTTGTATGCCATGTTGGTGCATTTATTTAAAACACAATGTTTCCCTTCAATGCATTTTTAAACTACATAAATTAAAGATATTTAAAAATTAATTATGCATGCATGACAGAATGTACATTATGCAATAAAACAACAGAATCCAAACCAGTAACAGTACAACATTCTTATTGCACTACTACTTAGAACAAACAGTTCATGGTTACTTCATACCAATATATCCACAAACAAGCGGAAATGTAAGCAGGTCCTTTGGTCCTCTTGCCTTCAATTATACCAGCAAATGTAGAACTATAACCAGCCAACATTTTTTGTGAGTGCTATGTAAATCTTGTTCACTATAGTCTCCTAATTCTTCTATTACAATATACAGCTATTATTTGTTCAATCCATGACTGCTTCAGTAATCCATAAGGAAGAGAAGTAAAATTAAAGACGCTTTCCTACAAACTGGATTCCACATATTTTGGGGGTTTGGTTGTGAACACATCAATCATATCACCATTCTGACATTTCACACAGACACTGCCATTTTTCAAGTGTACAGACTTGTAACAAGTCTATGATGATGTAACAGGTTCACTTCACCTTGCTCTACAATCTTACTGCCATCATAAAAATTTTTCCTTTTTCCACATTTTTCAGAATTTTACCTTACCACTTGAAAAATTGCCAGAAATTTTTGTTAAGAACTGGGTTCTAAACACTAAAAAGTACAAAGTATCCTGGCATGGAACGAAAACAACTACTTTTCATTTTTGGGTCAGAACCTGTGTAAACATCTTATCATTTGATAGTAAAAATATAAATCTAGTTCTGGTTATTACGATTGTAAATAATTCTAAGAGAGCATAAACTCCACGAAAAGGCCCTCATCCCAAACCACTTGAGAACTGGGTCCCATGGTATTAGCACTTGTGTCATCAAGCACAAGCAACTGTCACCAACACATATTGTCAGGAGTAAAAAGAGATATAAAGGTCAGACATAGTATTCACATCATGGTTGAGCACCTACGATCCAACTGCAAAAAAAAAAAAAAAAAATTGCAAGGTTTCTAATGATTTTCTGTTGCACTGATTGTGGGCACTTTTACTTCCAGTGTGCATATAATTAACTTGACTGAAAGCACATGCATCACACTCTGGAAGCTATGTAGTCACATCACAACTTGGTCATTTACTGACAGACAGAACTGAACTGTACAAGTTGTTACACTTTCTTCAATCTACAATGTCATAGCTTTCCATGATCTTTACAACAAGCATTCCTTTACTTTTCAATGACTTCTCTAGACACATCATGTCCTTTTAAATTTTGAAGGACAAAATTACGGCTAATCTGGATCACATCACGATTTTTTTGGTTTTCTTTTTTTCTCAATTTCTGAAATGCACTTTTTTCAGTAATTTTCAAATATCATGGCTTTCCATGACTTTTAATACAAGTAAATCTTTTTCCATATCTTCAGGAATGCAAAAACATAACTTCTGTGATTTCCAGTTCATCCACAATCTGTGGGAACCCAGTTGTATATGCAGAGAACAACAATTGCACTAGGGTTTCCAACCAACAAATATACAATCAAGAGTACTCACAATTCTGATTTGATCATAATCTGATCACAAGCTACATGTGTGAACTTTTTCAAGGGTTGCATTCTCACAATTATTAATTTCTCACATTAAAAGGGAAAAACTTTTACAAGGCTAGATTGACGACCTGATTACAAATACATAGTTACATGTGAATGCACACAAAAAAGAATGATTCCAGGAATGAGCTCAGGTTTACCAACATGAAAATTAACTGGTTTGTTATCAATACATGAAGAATCTCAATGTTGCACAACATGATTTCACTTAGGTATGTAATATCAGACCCATGTTATCTGTAACCATTTTCCTAGAAGGCTGTCAACAATGAAAACCAATAAAAAAAATAAGGGTATATTTTCAGTAAAATGAACCAGGACACTAGCTGTCATCCCTGTCTCTCCAAACTAACACAATTACAAACAGTTATTACATATACAAGCCACAAAATTATAATTTTAGTGCACAAATTTACAGTTTCAGTTTTAATATTATTTAAAGATTGTGCTCCACCATCACAAACCACTTGCCTGAACTTTTTCGGACTTGAGAAATCTCCTCTTTTTAACGTCTGTCAAACCTCTCATGGCAACTGTAATGCTCTTTGATGGAGAAAGAGATAAAAATATACATCACTGGTCTACAAAGAAAGATCAAAACTTTAAGACATCAAAATAAAAAAATAAAAAAAAATAGTTGACTTCCATGACATGTTAACCCACCTTCATAATACATCATGGACTTCAACTTTGACACAATGTTATAAAACTGCTTATGGGCTGTTAACTGACCAATGTTCTATTTCATCAATGCTATACAAGTACACCAGTCAACATTTATACTTCAACCTTCATTAATTTTACAGTTTGAATTCTCTTGAGTGAAGACTCCCTAACTTTAATTGCTTGGTAACCAGTATCTATTTTTTCTTGCTAGATATCAGCAAGTAACTAATTTTGAACTGTCAACAGACCTTTTCCAAACAGCAATTACAAAGGATTATAGGAGAGAGTTTTGGTGCGTGTCGTTTTTGTCAGTGAATATTTAATGTGGCCAAAACCGATGCACACCAAATTCTATCCCTTAAAATCTATTTGGAAAATGGTCTATGGCAGTGGTAAATTGAATGCCAGCAAGGAGCATCAAGATAGACTTTGGGAACGATACCAGCAACAACGCAAGGTTGAATAGATACTATGCTGAACTGCTTTAGTAGTCAAATCTACCATAATATGCATAACAAGGATGCTTCCAGGTCATTTTTTACTTCAAAATACTTACTATAACTAAGACTGGGAACTCTGATTTGTTGGAAAGGACTTCTTCATGATATGAAATTTGTGCTTAATAGGAAATACCTTCTGTTTAATGTCTTAACTAGATGCCTTTCCCCTCAGACCCATAGCTCTGTGTCATGAAACATTATTATGACTATTGACTGATAAAGTGGAACTAGGACTAATTACAACGGCAGCTATTGCAATATAACCTTAGAGGGGGCTTGTGACATTCAATATTACCTTTGCCTAACAAACCTTATGTACTGACATCACCTGACATCGTTTTGAAGGCAAGCAATGAAGAACACTGCACGCGCAACTTACACTTCGCACTTGCGCATAGTAGACTTATGTGTGTATCCCACTGGTCCACACATCAGCTGTCTGCATTTGTTGGTGTAGATTGAAATGATACATGCTTATCTACATTGGAGGGCACACTTTCTGTTCTCTGATGACATCTCATGCATAAGGTCTATACAACATACTAGCTCATCAATCACCACTAGGATGTGTCTCTACCCAACTCTTTGATCTACTGACATGTACAAATATGAGACTTTAGCACAAGTGGCACTCAGTAACCCATTAAAAATAATTTCTACCACTAATATTTAAAATTTAATGGATACCTATGTGTCATTTGATATGTACCTATGACTTGCAGATATCTACTGATAAACATCAATAATATACCAGTTGCCATCATTGTAAGGAACTTTCACACTGCACACCTTACAATGATGGATGTTGTAAAACTTGAATTAAAACCATCCTGCTGTAAATGGTTTCAGGAAGGCTAAGTTTTATTATGGTCTGAAACAAATGAGCTGCAAAGGATCGCTGTATGTGAACAATGTATTAAGAATAACAATGGACCCCAAACATTGATAATCCAGTTGCCATCATTTCAAGGAACTTTCACCCTACACACCTTACAATCATGAATGTCACAAGACTTTAATTTAAACCATCCTGCTGTAAACGGTTGTCAGGAAGGCTAAGTTTTATTATGGTCTGAGACGAATGTGCCAGGCTGCAAAGGATCACTGTATGTGAACAATGAATAAAGAATTAAGAATTACAATGGACCCAAAACATTAATACACCAGTTGCCATCATTATAAGGAATTTTCACCGTACACACCTTACAATCATGGATGTCACAAAACTTGAGAACAACCATCCTACTGTATAAAATTGGTTTAAGGAAGGCTGCTAAGCTTTTTATGGTCTGAAACAAATGAGCTGAAAAGGATCACTGTATATGTGCAATGAATTAAGAAGTACAATAGACCCTTTCAAGGTGAAGAACTGATCAAGAAATGTCAAAACTGTCAATTAGACAATTCAAACTATTCTATACATAGCATGCTGCCAAGCATGGGTGGAAAATGCTGGGAAATTGACAGGGCCATATTATAAGGAACTTGCACCGTACACACCTCACAATCATGGATGTCACAATACTTTAATTAAAACCATCCTACTGTAAATGGGTTTCAGGAAGGCTAAGTTTGTTTTATGGTCTGAAACAAATGAGCTGTGAAGGATCACTGTATTTGCACAACAAATTAAGACCTTCAAGGTCAAGAACTGATCAAGAAATTTCCAAACTTTCAATCAGACAATGCAAACTATTCTATCCATAACATGGTGCCAAGCATGGGTGGAAAATGTTGGGAAGCTGGAAGGCTCCTTTCCACAAAACTTGGGAATTTGGAGGGAAATTTCAACATGGAGGGAAATTTACACCTTTGATGTAATGAAAATATGGAAGGAACTGCAGCAAATCTGGTTCCCTTCTTGGGAAGTAATCATTTTTTTCCAGCCCTGGTGTCATGTCAGTCTACAAGCAAAACTGGCGATCATCCTATTCCATTGTCTATGTAGTTTCATTGTAATACTGCTTAGAACATGAAAGTATTTCTTGTTTCCCCAAACAAAAAACTTTACATTCCCTTTCTTCCACCAGACAAAAACCTGACAGGATTCCACAGACTGAAAAGTTGTCAGTTGTTACGGTGCACAGACTTCTTTCAGCATGCAATTTCTACAGTATACTTCCTTAGAATTTTCACACAGCGCATGGAACCATAGACAGATTATACATGCATCACCTGGTCTTTTGCTTTCTCGAAGAATTTAACATTTCCACTTAACTAGCGAGCCTAAGCATGAACTTGCCTGCAGGGCAGACACTCTTTCCTACCACCCTACTGTATCTAATTGCCTTCTTAAGCAACTGTGTGGTATATGGTACATGTAAATAAAGGCCATAGTGTACAATAAAGGCCATGGTGTACAGTACTTGTTTTGATTTATTCATTATGATACTATAGGCACTTCAATACCATTGCCACAACCCTAATTCATAGGTGTCTATCCTGCATCTAGAACAACTGTTAACATCAAGAGACACTGAACAATAGACCCTTTTCTAAATAGCAATTACAAAGGATCGTGGGAGAGCATTTTGGTCTGCATCATTCTTATCCACAGTAAAATGCCATTGACAAAAATAAAAGCACACAAAACTGTCCCACAATCCTTTGTGACTGCTATTTGGAAAAAGGTCTATGTAAAGGGCGACCTAGTTTCAACATTATTTTGATGTTTGCACCTTCCCTGACAATGCTTATTAAAGAAAATGTACACAGAATCTTTGTGACTTTTTGGTAACCTAGCACATCTCTTAAACTGTGTGCGATTTATTGCCCTCTTACCTCTGGTGTGCCATCAGGTGGCTCTTCTGGGAGAGTAATTATCTGCAAAAGATAAAATACTCAAAAATTCTTATCTGGTATACTTTACCATGTTTTGCAAAGTTTTGTTGCAGTAGTGTTTAATATACAGGGCTAACACAGGAATAATTTTGTATTGAAAATTTGCCAAGATTTTCAGAGGTTTGATTTTAAGGTTCACTGGCATCTTTATTGTAATATCACTTATAACATAATGTGAATGTTTACAAAAAGTTGGCAAACACTTTTGCAATATTTGCTGAAGTAACAAATACGTGTAGGAAAATGTGAAACTCTGCAAGATCAACTTTGCAACTTTGTGCATGCATCACCCAATATTGCCAAATCAACAGTTTCAGTTTTAAATGTGCTAAACATGAATTTTAAACATTAAAGCTCTCCTCTGAAGTAATTATCTAACTATGAGGGAATGACAGTTGCTTGCCAGAAAAAAGGTTTATACAAAGCATTGCCAGAAAATTTTATTAGACTTGTGTTGATAGTAAAGTCATCTTCAACCGATAACTTATATTATGAAGAACAATAAATAGGTATATTTCTGTAATGTAAATTATATACTTTTTTGGGCTTTGGAACCTCTTCTTGTTCATCTAATTTCCTTTCACTTTCCGGAAGTTTTCTAAATTGTGCAGCATCACGACTATTTCCGCCTCTCCTTCTTCTCAGGTTCTCTGGCTCATTGATGTTTTCTTCATCAGTCTAAGCAAGCAAAAGAGAAGGACATAACATGAAAACATGAGTGTGTAAGAGTAGGATGGCCGACTGAATGAAGGCACTAGTATATGTGTAATAATATTAAATATTGATAATAATGGATTTTCTAATAGCCCAAGACCAACAATGCTGCTCAAAGCTCTTTACAATGATTACAAATAAATTAACAATCAAGTGGTGACAACAAAATAAGCTTTAAGACCTTTAAAAACACCTTTGCTTTTAAAAGCCTTTCATTCTGTGTCTGAGCCCTTGCATCATCTCACAGCAAACATGACCTTTACATAAGAATGACCTTCCACATCACAAACCACCTACGGCCACAGCTCATTTCTGAAACGGTGTGTCAAAGGTTTACGTCCATTAAGCTTTACAAATATAAGTTTAGTTGGATTAAACAAAAACTTTAGCAGGCATCAAGTTATATACACAGTTCTGCAGTAATTTATTTCAATGCAATGCATACAATTCTGTGACAATTTAATATCATCCCACTCACCAAACTATAGTCACCTCTCTTGCCAGACCCAGTACCCCTCCTCAAAGAAAATATTCTTTTTTTCATGGCATTTATGATGGGAGGTATGCTTCATTCACATCCATATTGATAAACCAGGGAGCTGCCATTGTCTCCCTGATTCCACTTGGCTAACTTGACTAGTTCACATTCCAATTTTATGGGGAGAGTATACACCTGAAAGCAACTGGAAACAAGGTGTGCATGCTGAGTGGTAAGCCTAGAGCCCATAACAGGTGGGGCACAAAAGCCTGCCTGATACTCAGGCACAGTGATGACCAATGAAAATGGCCGTCCTGGGAACAATCATCTCCAAAAATTTTGACTGTCCTATTGTACAAACAGTGCTAAACATGTGGCTGGCTTTTAAGGGAATTTACTTTTTTGTCCTTTTTTTTTTCCTGTTTTCCTTTTCACAAGATATTCCAGAAATGCCTGTGATATGCTGTGTCATGGATAAAGTCTGGTAAGTAAGTGTCACACACCGAATGCATGTGACTTGTAGAGTGTGGTGTCACAGTTCATAATGAAAGCAGACCTAACATCATGACATCATCTGTGGGTCCTCTACAACCTCTTGGATAATACAGGTCATTGCTTTTGAGGCAATGAGGCTTTGCAAATGTGTGAGGTCAGATCTTGACTCAAAGATGGGTCAAGGTAATGGTTGAACGTTTCATCAAAGAACGATTTATGCTTTATCAAACCCAACTGACCATGTATCTTTAAAGGACACAAATGTGAGCAAAAATGTTAAACCGAAACGGACAGAAAACTAACATGGTTTATAATTCATAAACCTTGAAATGTTTCTCCCACAAACAAATGGCATGGCACAACAACTACCCACAAGGACTGAACATTAATTTAAATTGATATACAGTGCTTTTATTTATGTGAATATTTTACTTCCTACACTATGGTACACACTCTAAACAAAGTGATGTCTCAAGTTGGAATATAACAGGCCTACACTGTACACTGATTTCAGATACACTAAAACTTGTGCAAGCAAAAGTAATGGTTACAAAGTATAAAAAGTACACACTGTTTCATTCCCTGAAACAATGAACTTCATACTGCATGCAGTGAGCACTGCAAAAGAAGGTTTTGTGGAAATGATTATTTTCCATGAAGGAACTCAAATCTTCCATAATTTCATATATGTGAAGGATGTAAATTTCCCTCCAGTTGCCAAAATTTCCCTCCAAACACCCAAATTTCTCAGAAAGGAGCCTCCCAACTTCCCAACTTATTTCACCCATGTACAGTATGCACAGGAATATTTGCCAAAACATGAAATATATGCAATATAAATTGAGAAACAATTTCTTTGGATTTCTGAACCACCCTGAAGGAATATATGGCAACATGTTCAGTTGGACACCACTTACTTGTACAGTATCTAACATACATTTTTGAATCTTGCAGAAAATTGAAAGTTTTGGAAGCAGAAGGGAACAGAACCTCAACCATATCTGATCCCGTAGCCAGAATAACCAATTTGGGGGGGGGGGGCACATTGAAGTTGGGGTTTTGCCGGCCTGGGGTAGGGGTCTCCCCTTTGAAAATTTTTGCCTATTTTAAGGCCTCTAGATGCAAAATGGTGTGAGATTTTTCATTTTTTCTTGTTATATTTGTACTCCAAAAGGCTGGTCTTGTATAAATAAATTTTTCCTCCTTCAGTGCAAGAACTTTTACTGAAAAATTTGGGGTGGGGGGGAAATGCCCCACCATGGCTACGTGCCTGCTGGTACATTTTTGTACTATTAAAAGCGTGAGCCTCAGTGAGGGTTTCAGAGGTCGGAGGTCACATTTAGTTTTGCATCCTATGGATGTTGTAAGCTCCTTGAGAGAGGTTTCTAGGTTTTGGATGGAAGTAAACAGCTTGTTAGTGTTTGCTTTGTTGACACCTGGTAGTAAAACCAATGAAATCCCCAAAACTCCCTGGAATGGGAATCTACCAGCCCTGATACTTACATCCTATTAAATCCGAGGGAGGAAAATCTAAGGCCAAAGTTGTGTATGGACAAGTCTGGTGGTAAGCGAGATGAGGACAAGTGAGGCCGAGCTCTTCTGGAGGGTGCCCTTTCTCCACTGTGCTATTTGTTTACCAGGGTCTAGTTGCGGGTAAGTGGGGATTAAAAGTGTAAACAGGAGGCAATGAGGGGAAACAGATCCTATGGTTGTGTCTCTATCATTTTCAGCACATTTCTATTTTTTTTATCTTCTGTCATAGCACAGAGCCTTGCAGCCACTGATTTTTTTTTTAATATGAATTTCAGCCACACTATTGCTGTCATTTGCATTAATATATGATTGCTGATATTGCGATGACGATAGCTTTGACCAGGGTTGTAGCCAGGATCATATTCAAACCTAACAACTAAACTAAGGCTGTCGCACACTGCACTAACCCTACTGAAACCCAACAGAAAATCAGTGGGTAAACAGGTCATGTGAGCGGCTGCCATCAATGTTGACTGAGACCCGATTAATTTAGATAGCCAGTACAGAAGCCTTGTGAAAAAAGGTGACAGTTGTAGTCACAGCCAAAATGGTGGCCCCCATATGAATACAATCACTGTGTGATCGGGTTGCAACGGGTATCTGCACAGTGTGGGGCAAACCTACCATCCAACAGCGACCCAGCTACTTCACAACTAGCTGGCCAAGATTGCTCCCAACTCATCCTCGATGGGTAGTCTAAACATAGGTGAGTTGCGTCAGGTAGTCAGTCTAAGTTGTACAGTGTGCCCAAGCCTTAACAGGATTAATGCCTTCATCACTACCCTAATCACTACAGGGAACTGTTAACAAAGGGTTGACAGTTTTGTTTGTAGTGGTACTTTACTAATTGCGGGCTAGCAATCTTAACTGGGTGCTAAACTTTCAAACATGGTTCAGAGTGAATGTGAAATCCAAACGGGGTACAACACCTAGTTAATGGCCTGGCTAGAACCTTGTTGATAGGTGTTTTAATGTGTAAATCTCAGTGATGTATCCAAGACTCTACAATCAAAACCCCAAAATGGAATGTTTCCTGAAATGCAAACCTATGCTTTAAGTGGTTAAAAGGGATGTTGCATCACTCCAAACATATTTAGGATTTATCCCCATTACCGATATTTATAAATACAAAATGAGACTACACTTTGACTGGCATGAATTTTAACAACAGCATAACTCTAATTGTTCAAGCATGACATTCCAGATCACACAGTATGCATAGGAACAGATCACACACAGTAGTGTGTGGACATGACCTTGAGCTACTTCAACTCAACAGAGGCCATTGAAGCTTCCTTCTGGAGGTACACTAGACATATTCTGGATTTTGGTTTTTGTTTTTTGTTCCTTTATTTTTTCCTCTTTTAAACACGAGGAGGGCTAGAAGTAAACTTAGTAAGATGAATGTTTACTGCATGGGGGTATTTGTTGCCCTTTAAGGATTTAATACCATTCCCTATTAGAAAACTGATTAATGTTACCACTGTAATGATCAAGCATGACTCCATGAAAGCTTGCTGAAAGGTATCAAAACACCAAGAGTCCTTGACCACAAAACCCATGCTGGGTAATCTCATACCGTATGCAATACTCTTATGTGTCTACTCTTCATTTACTGGAGGGTAATATTACTATGCACTGTAGAGTTGTTTGCCACATGGCAATGTGACACCCAAACTACAAGGCATGCCATGCTTTACAAAGGTCTTAAGCATGTCACTCTAAACTTCACCCTTTATGAAAAGAAACAAACACTACTACAGCACACCTCCATCAATTACTTGATTTACAATTATTTGATTTTACTGAAGTATCAGTCATGCAGCAACAATTTTATTTCATGTAACCCTTGTTATCTGATCAAAATAAGTTTTTAATAAAAGACACAAAAATGGAAGACAGAACTGTCACAGACTTCCTGATCAGAGTCGGAGCAGTCTGTATCCAAAAAGGGTTCCTGATTGATGACCGAGGATATTTATAGTACAGAAGACAATAAGCACAAATATTTGCTACTCTTGAACAATCAAATGATGTAATATAAAGCATCATCTGTAAAAGGAAATGGCACACTACCTTTGGGTTGAGGGTTTTAAAGGGTCACATGAGGTTTTACGGCTCAGTTTCTAACCAACTGGTTTAAGTCAGGCCAGACACGGCCTTTTTTTTCAGTTGTGGCTCACTGGCTTGTTTTCCCTACTCCACTGCTTATGCTGAACACCAAGCACAATGGCAGTAGGTTCCATTTTTAAAGTCTTTGGTATGAGAGAGGGTACAAAAACCAGAAAAGCCAAAACGGTTAGTGATTTTTGCCACTTGAATATGATTTTAGTTCTTTTATTTGACAAAGTTTATTTGTGAAGATATTAGGCATATAAAGTTAAAAAAGACCCATGAGCACTGATCAGACATATTGATACCATGTCAATGTGGTCATAAATCAGCTTTGCTTTTAATTTTGGACATTAAATGCCACATCTAAGATCCAAACATGTAACATTCATTACAAATCATGGTAACAAGGTTTACACTGGTTGACCTATGTGGTGACTGCAAATGACCTTTGACTCTACCATAAACAATACAGTACTTCATGTGGGGCACCTACATGCCAAGCATGGGATTCATACAGGTGTTCTTCCTTGACATGTCATGTTTACAAGATTTTCATGGTTTGGCCTCTGGTGACCTCAAATAATCTTTGACTTCCACCAAAACTTACAGACATCACCATCTCCTCAATGTTGAGCACTCACATGCCACATATGAGATTCATAGACATTTTCCTCCTTGAGATATCATGTTGACAAGATTTTCACAGTGTGATCTCTGATGACCTGCTGTGACTTTGGTCTCCACCAAAATTGATGTGGACCATTCAATCAATATCGGGTATTTTCATGTCTAGTTTGAGATACTTTATGGTTACACATCTTGATATACTGTGTTTACAAGATTTTCACATTTTGACCTCTGGTGACCCCAAATGACCTTTGACCTCTATCAAACACAACAGGAATCATCTACTCAATAAGGGATATCAACAGGCCAAGTATATGGACACCTTAAGGTTACCCACCTTGAGAAAACAACTTTAATAGGTTTTCACAGTTTGACCTCTGTTGACCCCAAATGACCTTTGAACCCCACCAAAAACAGTAGGAATCATCTACTCAGTTAGGAATATGCATATTCAAAGTATACGATCCCTCATGGTTACCCATTTTTTGAGATAACATGTTTACGTTTTCACAGCTTGACCTCTGGTGACCCCAAATGACATCTGACATCCCCAAAAAAGAAATTAAGAATCTTAATCACAAACTCAATAAGGGTTATCTACATGCCAAGTATGAGATCCCTCAACACTACCAATCTTGAGATATGGTATTTAGAAGCAGTTCTCAAGGTTTCCCCTGTCTGACCTCTGGTGATCCCAAATTACCTTTGACTTACAAAAGTTGGCATGGATCATCTAAAAAAAAAGGGCATCTACAGATAAATTATGAGATTCACCAATGTTAAGCTTCTACAGATATCTAGTTTACACAGTTTTCACATTTTGACCCCTGGTGATCCTAAATGACCTTTGACCTCCATCATAATCAATAGGGATCATCTACTTAATCTAGGCTAAGCACATGCCTGGTATGAAATGTGTTTAAGTTTGCATTCTGGAGATATCATGTTTACCACACTTATTTGCAACTTCTATCCAACTTTCCTTCTTTAAGGTCATACCTCTTTGACAAGGACATTTTCCATGAAGGAGTTTCAGACTTTCAAAAGGACTTGAATCAAGTTTAATTGTTCTCTGTGCCATACCTATTGCCCACTTGTGTAAACAGATTAGCGATAAGATCTGCTCTTTAGTAATCTAATCTGAACTTTGATAACTGGAATTTGCTCACGAGTATTGTTAAATCTTACTTTGAAGGCACACGTTTGGATTCTTGTAGACATTGGAAAAAAGTTGGCACGGGTATTCACCCTTATCAAGGTGGATTACAGGAACCCGATACCACTGTACCCCAAGATAAGGGAATTGAAGTACCTTTACCAACAAAGCAGTGGGTTGCTAAAGCAATGTAAATGTCAAAAGCAAACATCAGATTATGCATCATGCATGTCAGAGTTCTTTGCTGATATAAATTAGAAATAACCCCTTTGAAAATATCACAGGATCATACCATCTTCCAATTAAATTCTGTGCCTATAGAGGGGTTTCATGTGATGTCATGTTACTGAGCAGTGAAGGGCAAAACACACACGCAGTAAACATGCAAAAATAAGCTTATATGTACAGCGCATTTGGACACATTGGATGCTTGCCCTTCAAAACCAAAGAGACGCGCAATCACGTAACGTCGATGAAACCCCTCTTTTCTACAGACTTAAGAATGGGTATTAGAAAAGTGGTTCCCCCCCCCCAAGGAAAACACCCTCCATGGTCCTTTACCACTGTGACACTTAGGAGTTTTTGTAACATTCTATTTGAACTTTTGATTAGCTTTTGCTTAATTTTATGTGACAAGAGGTACCAACTTGCCGTGCATGAAGTTTCTAAAATAACATACTTCTCAATTCTGAAGGTATCAGACAGCTTCCTTGGGATCAAACAAATGTTATCAGCAGAAATTAACAGTGGATTTGAACATTTGCTAAAACTGGCAGTCAAAATTCACACAGCCACTGATTTTACAAACACACCATGCCTTTTTAGTTTAGATTTCTATCTTTGGTATATTAATTTCACTTTAATGCCCTGCCACACCTATTCTAGAGAGATTTAAAGGTAACAGTCACTTCCAACTGTTTACCGTAAATGTATTTTATTAACAAGCATGATTGCATTTTTATTTTCCCTAGTACATTTTCAACATTTATTGAACATAATGCACATTTTCTAAGTGGAACCAATTTGTCAGGTACTAAGTCTACACATATAAATGTAAAGACAGCCTATAAAGTTCACACATGTGACATCACAGGATACAAAGTCCTCACAGAGATCATGAGTGCAAAAAAAAATCAGGAATGTGGGAAGTTCCTTGCAAGGAAATGTTGGTACTTGGAAGGAAATATGAGCAGTTGGAGGGAAATTTGGCTAGTTTTGTTGAAAATATGTAAAAAATTGTGAAAAATCTGACTAGCTAGCTGGGAAATTAATATTTTTTCCAGCCCTGACAGAGATAATGTAAAGTCACAGCCCACTCAGCTTACAGATGTAATGTTAAGTCATACCCTACAGAGTTCTCTCAGAGGCAATGTACAGTAAACTCATAGCCTACACTACAGGGTCCACAAAGGTAATGTAAAATCATAGCCTACAAAGTCCACACAGGTAATGTGAAGTCATAGTCTACAGAGTTCACACAGGTAAATGTAAAGTCACAGCCTACTGTACCAGTTCCGAAAGGTAATAAAGTTACAGAATACAAAGTTCAAACAGGTAATGTTAAGTTTTTGAATCATGAAATTCAATGTATTCAGGTTATTATAGTCACAGAGAGTATTTTATATCCACTTGTAACTTGGTAATCTGTAAATTCACAACAGATTCTCAGGTAAGGCTCCATTCACACTGTATCGCACACTCTGTCTGAAGTCATATTTATTTGCACACTGGACACAGTAATCTTATCTTCATAAACCATTAAGATTTATCGATGAGATGATATTCTTGTCTTTAATGCTTCCTTATCATGTGTCCAACACTATCTGCTGAATTGACAGAACCTACAATCCTGGACAAAAATGATGGGACACTTTGGCACAAATGTAGCAAAATACTTCGACAGGTTCGCGGTCTTCAAAAATCCCTTCCCCCCTTGATCAATGTTGTCCCAACCCAAAGATATTCCGAATTTAAAGAAATTCAACATTGAACGGGGGAGTGGGGGTGCTGTCCCATGTATTTTTGTCCAGGATTGTCTGAACTACTGTACAAGTGTATGGGAGCATACGAATATACGTTGCAGCAGAGAAACGTTCATAAATTGTAGGACAAAGTTGAGAGCTATGATCGAAAATGAAGATAATGAGTAATTAAAGATTGCAGTTAATTGTTAATTTGGAAATCGAGGAAACTTGGATTTAAGTTAGGAAGGTGGAATTTGACAGTAATGGAGGTATAAATTTGCCTGTTTAAGAAGTTGCATTAGGACGTTTATTAAGGAGGACCATGTAAAAAAGGAATATCCATTCAATTGTATTCATGCTATTGTTCGGAAGAGGGAGGGGTGGAGAGACCGACAATTCAGTTGTTTTGTACACTTGCTTACTCAATACAGCTTAATATAACCAAATGTCTGCCTTTAGTTGAAGATTTTACACAGCATACAATATTTCATAGTCATGGCCAAGTCCAACTTTTTCTCACCGGAACCGAAAGCTCACATGAAATTGCAGAGGGACGCTTTCGAAAATAACATAAAAGTGCAGAAGTTCTTAGCTTTTCGTCGAGTTATTAGAACTATTATGATAATACCCGGTTAAATAATTGATGACATTATTGCATAAATGCCAGAACGATTGGATTCTATCATTCCGTCAAAAGAAGGGGGGACAAAGTAATAATTCCAGGAATTTGAGACTAAGGAAGAGGGCGCCCTCGTGCAATGGCTATTTCAGAACTATGGTAAACCACATGATCTACCTTATCTTACAGCATATTTTATCTCTAAGGATGACGTCATAAACATGCAAAGATGGAGTATGTATAGATGATATCACTGTACTTTTTTATGGGTATAAAGTAATTCTTAGAATGTAGTTTACTTGTTATTTGCCACGGTCAACCGTAAAATTGCTGTAAATGTTTCTTTTGCATTAAGCCCCTTCCCAAAAGAGTGCGGTTGACCATCCGTCCCATTAAAACAGTGTGTAGGTCAACGGTAGACCGTCGTCAGGTCAATGGTAGACCGTCCGAAATGATGTCGCTATATCAAATTATTAGCCGCAGCAAGGGGTGTGCAAGTGACAGTTCTTTGAAAATGAAAACGGGCTTTTGTGTACGTACGTAGTATATTTTTTTCAGTGTTTGTAATATGATATCAGGGCCGGATTTAACTTTGTGGGGGCCCTGGGCACAAAATATTGTGGGGGCTCCTTCGACTATAATTCACCACAAGACTACAAGGGCGCAAGTCATGAAAGGAAGGCAAAGGTTGTGGTCCTACCCCAAAAATACAATAACATAATTTTGTGGTGCCCCCTTTTTGTGGGGCCCCTGGGCACATGCCCCGCTGGCCCATACTTAAATCCGGCTCGGTATGATATCATGTTATTCTCAATTAAAGAAGTCACATTCCGTTTCCGACTATCATCTTAAATTTGGGGATGTGCACACCGCTACGAAAAAATCGAATCTCACCTGTGTTCATGTACCCTATATATAACTGACCAATACTCCTATGGACGTGTATGGTAGCTCAGACAATCCTGGACAAAAATGATGGGACACTTTGGCACAAATGTAGCAAAATACTTCGACAGGTTCGCGGTCTTCAAAAATCCCTTCCCCCCTTGATCAATGTTGTCCCAACCCAAAGATATTCCGAATTTAAAGAAATTCAACATTGAACGGGGGAGTGGGGGTGCTGTCCCATGTATTTTTGTCCAGGACTGTAGATATATTGACTGAAGAGACTGGGTACAAAGGCAGTGACACAACGTACTGCAACAACGTAAAGACTTGAGCATTCCTACTTCAAACTACACAGATAACTCAAATCTTAATAAAATATTTGTACTGGTAGCTTGGGTATTTCCAAAGTTTGTAAACCCTTCCATGCTTTAAAATCCAACTCAAGGCCTAATTCTTAAAGTGCTCTTTCAAAAAGATTTCCAGCTCAATTATCAAATCATGTTAGGCATCTTACCATTGTCATTGTTAAGTGCTGCAAATGTTGCTATGACTTTGTTAAAGGTTCAATGACAACTGTTATAAAGTTGTCATGGTGAAAGTCAGGGGCAGACTGATAATGAACTGGGCCCCCATGGAAAATGGGTATGGGGCCCTCCTCCTTCCCAACCTGAATCAACTTTCCCTCACCTACACAACTTATAATAGCCACAACCTATCCCACATAGGTTACCAACTCAATACCAGTCTTCACATTAACAAAGCTCATTTTTCAAAAAAGTCTGTTTAATTAAACAGTGTGGGCCCCCTATCTGTGTGAGCCCTTGGGCAGTGCCCAGTTGCCCGACTGCTCAGTCCGCCCGACTGATGCAAGTTAACAATTCAAAAGAGAAACTTCTTTTCCAATGATGCATAATTTTTCTCATTATTTCTAAGCTCATACTTTACTTTAACCTACACTAAACATCAATGTTGAGGTAATACAGTATTCGTAATCTTTAAGCACCATACAAAATGTGCATGAACCTAACTTCCCGTGCCAAATTTAAACATCCAATATACATATGGCTTCACAGGGATGTGCATGGGACTTTCCAGGTGCTTTGACTGCATTGACTGTCATCATGGGGAAGCGATTTGGCTTGGGCAGAGGGAAATATGGTACTGGGTAAGGCTTGTGATTTTTATAATTAGTGCCAGTCTCAAAGTTTTAGTTTTGGGTGGGGCCAACCTGTGATGTCTGGCATGGTCACATTCTTGGCTTCTGGCAACTAATATTATCCAGAAACACAATGACATAAACAATACTAGCACTACAGACTACCTGTGAAGTGTCACATTATTATGCTTGGTAATCATGAAGAGAGCCCCCTATTAAGACAGGTATGTTGTTAAAGCACATGGAGATGACTGTATACTATCACACTGAGTAAACATATATATTATAGTACAATCAAGTGGAACATTTTCAATAAAACTTCTGCAACTGACAAGAGGTAATAGTTTGCTTTATTCAAATAAAGAAGACAACCAGTAAAAAATTTCACTGTCATAACAATAAACCTTGGATATATGAGGGAGATTTTAAAGCAGCATTTAATTGAAATCATTGTCAAATAATTAAATATAAGCCTCTTCTTCCTCTGAAAACATGATTAGGCCACACGGGTATTCATTTTTACAATCCTAAGTGACCAAGAAAGAGGGCAAAAACTGTAAATTCTCACAAATTACAAATGCTCATTAGGTCATTTCAAATTAATTCAAAACTCAAAAGGCAGGCTCTCATCACTCCAAATACATTAATTGGGTTCAGGAAAATAGAATCCACAACTGGTGACTGTCACTTGACTGACATAAAAAACTAGGCAAATTCTTTCAAATTACGCCTTGAATATAAGGTATCTCTGTTTGGACCAAGCTTGAACAGACTAGTGAAATGCAGGATGTACGATAGTGTAGCTTCCATCACAGAACAGTCACGCACCAATAGTTCACTCAGCAAGGTATGACATCAAACAACTACACCAAATGTGGGCCTTTGTGTGAAGTGCTAAAGACTAATATTTTAATTGGAGGAGGGGCCAGAAGTAAATTTGTCTGAGAGAATTTTAACTGTCTAGAAAGAGAAAATCAATATTAAAAATCAAATTCAAAATTTTCTCATTTCAGAAGTTGGTAAGTCTTCGCTCTGGACTGTTTGAATTTCTTTTGGTTTTTAGTGATCTCCAGGAGTGTGCTCAGGTCAAGCCATTAGGGATTTTAAAAACCCACTTCCCTTTTCACAACATGCAATATTAACATGATGCTCTGTAACTACTTTATGCTTGTACACCGTTATGAAAAGAAATGGTATACGAAATGAAATTCATGAGGAACATCCATAGATTGCTTTTTGATGTAAAAGCAACCTTATCTTGTTTTACCAAGCCACGTATAGAACAACCAATCAGCCAATTGCTAAGCATAAATGCAACACTCACCACTTCCAATCACTCAGCCAAAGCACAAGTACATTCACAACTCACTTCAGTTTTGCCCTTTACCACATACTCAGAAAACAGAATTTCAATGTTTTGCATTTTTATTTCTTCTGCCTTCATGCTGCACTGAAGAACTTACACCAAGAGGATAGGATTTCCCCTTCCAAGCAGGGCCAGTGAATCTTCGAAACTCTTTCTCTAAATGGGCCTTCTTTGCTTCTTCTCTTGGTCGAAGGACTCGTTCCTCATAATCTGCAGCCTGTAGGATTAAAGCAATGACACTGAATGATCTGATGTAATCAAAGGAAATACAATTCTGAGAGTTACGTTCATTTATTAAAAGAGATTACAATTAAGGGTATAGCCAATTAAGGTGTAACTTGAGTTATGGTGCAGGGCTGGTCATATGACCCGGGCGATCGCCCGTGCCCGCCTAAACGCCCGCCTTGGAAGCAAAAACACTTGCCAAGGTGTGCAACGAAATGCCCTCCTTAAATTGTGTGCCGGGCAACAAACAGCCCACCTTGAGAAAATATGATTGCCCATGTGAAAATACAATGCTAAAACCATCAAAATACATGCAAATTAGTACGTTTAAAGACCAATTTAATGACTTTCCACGCCAAAATATTCGGCAACTTCCGTAGCGAAAACGGCCAGCCGTACAATCTGACAACACCGCACAAACTAGCATGCCGCGCACAGCTTGATTTTACATGGTTCAGTTGCACAAGTAAGCTACAGCTTGCTGCATGCATCTTGTACTGCAGAGAGTACAATTTCAAAATACATCGTTTTTGAGAGTCAATTCACTGTCAAACATTACTAAATTTGTCAGAAATGACAAAACCATTGTCCTGACATGTTCAAAAGACTCTCAAACAAGTATCTACATAATACTGACAATTTTTGATTGGAAGGTTTTCACCACGAGGCAAATTTCTCTAGGGGGGCTTTGCAATTTTGCTGTTGCCTAACGTGTAAAATAGATGGATAGGCCTACTAGGATGCTGCAATATGCAGAAGTAGTGTCTGCTTACTCGTAGAGCTACAGGGTCTAAAATTTACCAATCATTTTTGTTTGAAAGTGTTATCAAATGTTGTCTGAGATGTTGGTATGAGAGTTCAGACATATTTATGGCCAGAATAGGTCTTTGCTTGTCAAACCAACTTGAATATTTTCTAAGCCTTTTGCCATACATATTACTGTTACGAGAAGCAAATAGTTTTAGTCTCTTGAAGTCCTTAAAGTGATATGAACATAACACTCTAAATCCTCATTTTGTTGCTATGTGGGGGTGGAGGATTCATCAGTTACCACCAGACGAAATTATTGTGGCCCGGCCATGGCCCCAACCTAGCGCCCCCACTCCTGTTGGAAGATAATGGTCAAAGTATATACCCATTATATTAAAGGGGAACAAGTGTGATTTTTGTGCATACTTCACTTAATTACTCACAAGAAAGACACAAAGCTTTGAGATTAGATCTAACTTGTCACTGCCATTTTCTGGACTGCAGGCCTGGGCCCGACTACAGTAGGTGCGAATCCAAGGGAAGGGGGGCTTTCCCAGCGTCAGCCCCCCCTTTTTAGCCACATCAACAATAACGAATGCACAAAAATTAGCATGTTAATGTAGGAGAATACTGAAGGGGGCTGTTAGCCCCTCCCCCCCCCCCTTTTCGAAATTTCTGGATCTGCTCCTGGACTACATTACGTACCATATTGAAGAAGGAATATAGGCCCAACTGTGTTGATGTCAGATGATCTTTGGACCCTTACTGGCACCATTCATGGAGTGGCTCCGCCATATGTTACCCTGGACTTGGTCCACCCAGTGTCCACAGTGGTGCATAAGGTAGAAGGGAATAGAGCACCAACTCTACCCTGAAGGGTGCCATGATGTTGCTAATTTGGGTATTTGTGGCACAGTGAGATAAAATCAATTTTATTTTTTGACTGATTTATAACATGATTTTAGAAAACATGGCACCACTGTTTTTGTTATGAGTGTTGCATATCTAAGTTTGGATCTGGCTGGGGTGGGGGTGGGGGTGCTTCCCCCTAACATTTATTTTCAGAGAGGGTTATGGCCCCATGACCCCCATGATTTGTGCTCCAGGTGATTTGTGGTACATACTGCCCTTTGCTCATGTCAAAACCTCCCCATTGGTTACATGGGGTGGTTGAGTCAAGCCTGAGTTTTGCGCAGTTCTTGTAATTAAACATGAAAGTGTTCATCCTCGTTCTTGTTTTTATTATACAACAAGGTTTCTTTGCAGTTCAGTTTGTACAATACCGTTATGCTTTTAGCTAAGAAAATTTTAAATTTAAATTTTATATTTACACAACTGCCCGCCTAAAATCTTGGGTGGGCAACTAATTGCCCGCCTTGAAGTGTAACAGCTTAAGCAAGGCGGGCAGTTGCTTGCCCTCCTGAAAAATTCTCATGACCAGCCCTGTTATGGTGACATGCCACCAAAGAAAGTTGTTGTTAGTTGGCATTTAAACACTAAGGGGAGATCCATTGGAGTTACTCTAATCTTTCACCATTAACAAGGTATAGCCCTTCAAAGTTTGGTGGCACCTGAAGTAACTCATTGCCCATGCAAAAAATATGAAGTGGACTGTTGCACTGAGTAAGCATTTCTTTTGCTTACTCTACATTTATCTCTTAGGTACTCATCAGATAATTGACAGTTTGGTAAGTGATATCAATACACTAAGAAGACAAGCTAAACTTCCAAAATTATTCCCCCAGGGTATACCAGTGCTACAAGCATCTCTGAAATGAAAGTCTGGTTGGAAAAGCAAAGTATAACATACTGTAAGTCATATTTGATAAGTCCTTCCTTTGATGTCACTAATTTGCATAATTAGCTAATGTTTGTTCATGACATAAGTGCAAAATAGAAATTAACCTTTAAAATGATCAATAAGTGAAAGGCATTATGGATATTTCTAGGTCATTCCATTGCCAAATCAACAAATGGTTCCCAGGTGACCCTCTGATTTTGATGATTTTCTATCATAATGCTGCTGCACAGACAAAACGAACACACTGAAATTTTGGGGCCGATAGCTCATGTGGTTTTGAAGTTATGCCCTTCTGAAAAGTTCTTGACTTTGGATGCTCATAACCTTTCACAGAAAGTGGGTATATAAAGGCCCAAATTTGATGTATGTGATGTCTGGTGGCAACATAATCATAAAGTGGTTCATACCAGCAGTAGCTAGCTTAATTTTGGATATGTAGGCCTCTGAAAATGCAATTTTCACTTTCAGAAGCACTTTTTTCAAGTTTTGGAGCTACAGTACCTGACCAGTGCAGCTTCTAATGGTCCACAGGACCTTATATTAATATTATACCTCAATATTATTTGGTCACATGACTATAGGCATATTGATGTATAAATAAAGATTTGGCAGAGGTCTAAACTTGGTCCAGGGGAAAATTTTCAAAAATGGGGCCCTCTTTCAGAGAGGTCATTGGCCCCATGGGGAATTATCCACAGATTTGCAGTAGAAAAGAGGCATGCAGATTTATAAGTCATCAGTGGCTATGGTGTACACACCATACTACTATCAGATGGTTGCACCAGTTCTTCCAGTAACTTTTTGCACAGCATATGCTGTAGACTGGCAGGAATCTGCCAAAAACTCAAAAAAAAAAGGGGGGGGGGTTATTACTGCTAAACGCTGATTCCAACTTGATACTGTCGTTGACCAAAGTTATAAGTGGGTTCCGGGGGACAAAAGCTTGCTTCCAAGCCCCTATAATGTGCAATTTGAAGGGTTTTAAAGGCCACTTATTTATGTAAGTTCAAACGTTGCTGCAAAAGTGTCCTCTTGTTAAGTAAGACACCAAGATATTGACAATTTATATTTTTATGGAAGGGGGGAGGACAAATTCCTCCTCTCCCCCCTTTACAGAAACCGTGACTAGGATTTCTCAACCTGTGACTTGTGATCTACATTGATTGTTGAAATCACCCTAGGGCCAACTTTCACCATTTAACAGAAAAATGATTGAACATTACCTCTCATATTCATAAATGAACCGTACATGACAAGTTTCAAAACTGAGTATTTTACAATAGTACTAACATTCCATCTGCATCAAATAACGTAAACTTTATAAAACATAACAACAGAGCAAGTGACAGATCCACTTTTTTTATTTTTCCAGCCAACTTGGTGGTCCACCAGCGGGTGGTGCTCAGCAGCCCACCAGTAGGTGGTGCCCCCAGGCTCACCTGGTGAAAAACCCTGCAGTAGACTATGTATAGCCTGTCTCTTTTTCTACCAAATCAAGCAAGCCTTGACAGGGCCGACCATCTAAGCTATTTTGTAAAATGTATCTATCACCTTTAAATAAATATTGAAAATGCTTGGTAACTGCAAGTGGATAGACAGTATTTCATTAGGCATTAGTTTACCTTTCTACAATATTGAAGTAACCTAGTACATCACACAATATGTGACCACAAATTGCTATTGCATTTATCATATGGAAATATTTTTTGGAAATATTTACAGATACAAAATTATAGACAATTCGAAATAAGGCAGTGCTGTAGTTTTCTTTTCAAGAAATAAGGTTCTCACAGGAAGATATTAAGTTACTTGTTAAACAAAGATAATCTGTTCACCCAAACTTTCAAAAATTCAAATGATGCAACATCCATAACTCTTGTCGTGCATAATGTTTGGAGGAGATAAAGCTATTTCTAGAGTTTATTGGTGAAACTGAACAATTAAATCATGATTGTAGGTATTTTCTTTGTATGCCATCTTGGTGCATTTTAAACGCAATATTTCCCTTTAAAAACGTGTGGCACCTACTCTGGCAGAAGACCTGAAAGGTCACAAATTACACTAGTCTCTTTTTCCAGTACTTGTTCAGGATAGTGAAGTTTGGGGAACTCTTTCCCCAATGTTTCTTTAAACTAAAGCAACAAGAAGTGCAGAAGCTCAAACCAGATTTATCATAATTAAACTGTGGACAAATGTGTCTATGAAACACACATGAATTGATTTTAGTACAAAACTTTACCCCAGCTACAAAGCAGCATAACCACCTCAACAAGCATCAAAGCTAGTGTGACCATGGAAGTACTACCTCGGAGGTACTCCCATGGTGTAGCAGAGCTGCAACAACTCACATTACCATAGAATGCACAAATCCTGCACGTGAGCTTTTGAAGGCTGAACCAGTCAAATAGCAACTCCCTTGTTAAACCATGGTCAAGTACTACCTCGGTACTACCTCGGACAGTACTTCCATGGTTGAACTTACAACAATCACTCCACAGGAACTGTATACAAACACTTCACTCTCTCACACAAGGGAGTTGCTATTTGACACAGGGCCAACTCTACCTGTACAAGGTTGTTCAGATACAAAGGGTAGTTTCTAAAATACTAATCATAACAGTTGACCTACAATTTAATCTTAACACCCTCTCAGAAATGACCTGTCATCCATTCCTCATTTCAAAGGGTGTGCAGTGGAAGAATTACAAAGGACTAATCAAAGACAAACAAAAATGCGTGAGCCTAAAAGAAATCAGTTAAAAGGATCCCAAGCTAAACTTTGACCTGGAATTGGGGATATGGGTTGTACATAATACTCCTATGCCAATCTACTTCTGAGCAACACTGATAATAACTCAGTAACACATTCATGAGAAGAGGCCATTTTAGAACTGGTCATGAATGACCCTTACAAGACTTTGCACTTAACTTTTTTCACACCCTTCCAATTTACCCTCACCCCATGATAAATGTGACCAACTTTCAGATAAATTGATCCAACAATGCACAAGACATTAATTTTGTACGCAATTGTGGATAGACTGGATAGGCTCTATGGATAGGATAGGATAGGATAGGCCAGGACTGGATGAAATAGTATGGGACTATACATAGGATTGGATGGGACTGGATGGAGACAGACACCCCAAAATGGTATATTACACACACCAGCTTCACTGGGCAAGCTAAAAGTACAGAACTTATGCCTAATACAAAGCATTAAGCAGTGAAGAAACATGCCTACTCTGTGCCACTTAGACAAATCATACTTCACATTTGATATTTGATTAGGTATATCACTGACTGCACACTGTTAAATTTCAAAGTATATCTGTAAGAGTAAAATGCTTAAGTACTTCCAATGGGACATTTATTCATGCAGTCTTGAATCATCACAGTAGGGAACTGGGACCTGGATGACAATCTAGGGCATTTAAATAAGCCATTCTGATTAAAAGCACCATACACAAACATTCTTGGATGCAAACCAAGGGACTAAGTAAACTTGCAACCAAGAACAAATGTTACATCATCATGCCACAACGATAGTATGCTATGCACAGAAACAGGCAATGTTTAACAAAGAATCCTACTACACTGAAAAACTCAATGTAAGCTAAACCTGCATAACAAAACACAATAGTGAAACTCGATGGTGTGCACCGAATCACTTCATTACATTATCAGATTTTTCTCCAAATCATTGACAGTGCTGTGTGCACAAAAACAGGCTGAATATTTCATGATAGCCCCTGACATGATAGATAACATCATGTGTTTTGTCATAAATCAAAAAAATTAAATTCTAAGTGGACTATAACCCACTCTGAAATGTACCAACTTACATTTTCTGATAGGTCTGATATGGAGAGAATTTGTATCTTTACCATCTGAATGATATAAATTTGCAGGATAGAACCTGCGGGTATAGCAGGAACAAAGAGCTACTCCAATGTAGACTGTACTTTATTTGGTTAACATTACGTAAACACTATACGCTTGGTTTGTGTCACATTACAGGGGATTTATTATGACAAACACTGGCTCACAGACAATGAGACTGGCAAGGGAAAGGACTTCAGATTTTGTTTTTCTTTTTATTACTTGAGATTGTATGCAGAAACGAAGGGGTGAGGAGGGGTGGTAGTACTGTAGTTGGTACATTTATTTTCATTCTAACATCCTACCAGCATCATTTAAACCTGATATATATACCATTCGTCTGGACTGGATTGGTCATGTGTTTCAGACATACTGTACTTTTGTAGCCTTGGAATGATCGAATGCCAGATGGTTCAAGATTGGAAATAGGGTATCAAACAACATGAATGCAGAAGATGGTGTGAGAGAATAAGAACAGGTTGGAAAAGTTGAAGCAAAGCCAAGACAGCGATAGATGAAAAAATGGAGGAGAGATGTCACAGCCCTATATACCTTGTGGCACAGGGAAAGTGACTGTAATTTAGATTAAGGTTAGGGATGCAGGTTAGGTTAGATGAGGTTTAATGTCCCAGTTTCCAACCAATTGGTTCAAGTCGAGACGACCATGGCCTTTTTTCCAGTTGTGGTTCACTAGCTTGCTTGTTTGGGATGCACCATTACAAGAAGCAAAGAAAGTATGTAGAAAAATAACATACTTGGTTTAGAATGGTACCACCAAGTGTGGTATCGTACCACCATCTAAATAACACTATGAACATTTTCACCATGGTGAAAATAATTAAGAAAGGTTACAATCCTCTGCAAAACTATTTCAAATCCACCATAAAATTAACCTTGTTGAAAATTCTCAATGGTGGATTTGTTGTTTTTTTTTTTTTTTTGAAAAGAAAACCAATATGGTAAAAACTGAAATTTATAAATTGACTACTTGCAACTTCTCTCATCCTGACCTGACTTGCTAGCTGTGGTTTAACCTCAAAACATAAAAAAACCCACACTTGACTTTTTTTTAACATGGAATACAATCTGACCTCTAGTCACCAACTACTCTGAATGCCCAGTTTACTATTAACCACAAGGTCACATTTTATGGACAGACCTTCAAACTACAATTTTCACCTTGGTTTTACTGTAATTAAGTGATCTTAAATGATGCTATTTAAATTCCACCTCAGTTAAAGGCCTTTTACCCACAATGCTTTTCTTGAGTTTGATGAAGGAAAGGGCAGGTTTTTTTCACACAAAAATGCACCTTTTTTTTGTTCTGAAAAGGGTGAAAATGTTCATATTGAATTTCACTCCCCTGAATCCCATCATAAAGCAAGACCTTGGTCTTCCACTTCATGCAAAGTAAAAATAAGTCTGTAGAATGGAAACTTTACAGAATTTTAAGACATGGAAATCAATCAACCTGCATGAAAATGATCATACTTCTGAGCAGCATAGACCCTTTTCCAAACAGCAATTACTGTAAACAGGATTGTGAGACAGAACTTTGTATGCAGGCCTGATTTTAAGGAAATTTTCAGGTTGCCCATCGGACAACCTGAAGCTAAATTTAGGTTGTCCGAAATAGTTTTTGGTTGTCCGAATGAAAGTGACGAACAAGAGATGAACAATTCTATTTCCTGTCTCTGCCATAGAAAACAAACATTCACTTTAAATTCTGCATTTTTCCATATTTATTGGCATGGTACAATGATGAATGGTAGTCAACACCATTGTCTCAATGCCACTTCTTAAGGGGATGCTGATGTAGGGAACTATTCAGTTACAAATAAAATCTACTCGTCCATCCGACAAGTTCAAAGAGAGAAAGTGGTTGTCCGATGCAAGTTTTACCCGTCACGGACGATTGGACGAGTGCTAAATTTCAGCCCTGGTATGTCATTTTTGGCCACAGTAAAATGCCAATGACAAAAACGAGACATAATAAGACTCAATCCTGCAATCCTTTGTAACTGCTACTTGGTAAAAGGTCTATTAAAAAAAGGAAATTAAACTTGTTTTGTGGATGGATGGTGATGTTCTGGCAATAAACACCTTCCAAATTCCCCCCAAGTTTCCCATCAATTTGGCTAGTAGATAGCAACTACCTTTGCAATCTTTTCCTAATCTTTTTCCACTTTTATGGAATCTTCAGTTACAGAATTCCACCTTAAACCTTTTACATATCATACTTAACTACAAAACAGGTAACTAACTTGAAACTTAAAATTAGAAGCAAGCACAACTTTGAAAGAGGGAACAATGGTACAAAAATATGGCCAAATATCACTAGCTCATGTCTTTTACATCTTCAATTTATGTGAAGATCAAGAGAGGATATTTATCCATAGCAACAGTGAATCATTAAATATCTACTGCAATGTGACTAATGGTATTGGTATTAAATTTTCATGTTTTTAAGTTTTTTTTTTTTATTTTTGTTTTGTTTTTGTTTTGTTTTATTGTAACAGTATTTAGTTTATTGGCTGTCTTGAAATAAATATTTTATGGAAAGTGGGATAAATATAGAAACAACTCCCCCTTTACACATACACTCAAATGCCATAGAAATAAGCAAAAACAACATTCCAGTGGCAAGGTTTCTTATTTTAACAATAACTCTGGGGCACACAAGTACATTCTTACAATTCATAATCATGACCTAAATACTTAAAGCACATTCACCTACCACAGTTGCAAGAGACAGCACTTATTTGTTGGTAAGCAATAGAGGTTAACAGTTTCATATAGGCCTACTCAAAATAATAAACACCTGCATGAAAGGTTGTCATGGAAGAGTGCATCTTTCTGATTAAGCAGCAATAATTTAATACAAGGGCAATTATGCAGTAAACCAACACAGAATTATTATATATGCATATTTTGTTTTGTTAATTAGTTTCATTTGTTTTGTTATGTTCAGGGCTAATCCTTAGATGTACAGAGATAGTGTAAAAATTTTCATCTTGCTCCCTCAATTTTGAAAAAGCATTTCTATATAGGTCCTATGGAAAATATAACGGGCGAACATTGACATATATCAAGGGCATAACACATTGACATACAAAATAGAAATGGCTATTTTTCAGAAACTTTATCATGTACATACTTTTTGCCATTTTCTGAGGATAGTATGAAGCAATACTTAATAACTAACCCATTGGGGGCACTTTTTGATCAACATTAACCTCAGGAGACCATAAATTGTAACGTATGTCAATGTTACACCCATTATGAAATTGTGTTCACCTGTTATAAAAAAATGCTGATAAAATGCTGAAATTAAAAAAGTTTACCATATATGACCCTTGCTTTATACCTAAAGGTTAATATGACTGTGATAATTGATAATAAACACGGTAACATCAATTAATGATGTTCACAGGGTAATTTACAATGCCCTTCAATTATTTGACATACGCATCACATAAATGTCTGTCAAATAATTTCAAATGTGCTTCATGGGTTCTATGCACATCATATTTTGATGTTACCTTGTTTATTATATACCATCACAACATAGCAACTCAAGTTATTGGCAAGGTCCATATATATGGCAAACTTTTTGAGTTTCAGCATTTTATTAGCAGTTTTTATAACGGGCGAACACAATTTCGTAACGGGTGTAACACTGACATACATTTACAATTTATGGTCTCCTGAGGTTAATATTGATTAAAAAGTGCCCCCAATGGGTTAGTTATTAAGTATTGCTATGTATCATCCTCAGAAAATGGCAAAAAGTATGTACGTGATAAAGTTTCTGAAAAATAGCCATTTATATTTTGTATGTCAATGTGTTACACCCGTTATGTATGTCAATGTTCCCCCGTTACATTTTCCATAGGACCTACACAGAAATATTTTTTCAAAATTGAGGTAGCAAGATGAAAATTTTTACGCTATCTCTGTACATCTAAGGATTAGCCCTGAACATAATAAAACAAATGAAACTAACACAGAATGGAAGTTAACCCTTATGTGATGCTACCGTGTTGGTTTACTGCATAAATGCCCACAAAGCATTACACTTTCTTTAAACAAATTGTTGAACAAAAATCCACTTCATTCCAGTGTAAGTAGCACTAGGGGTCAACCAATAATCAGATCAGATATCAGGTTGGGCCAATGTTTAGGACTATCGGTAAAACATCGGATCGGCGAAATATAGCAAATTGCACTTGCCAATGTTTCGCGAGTCAAAAATTTCATTAAAGGACATCGGAGGACGTATAGTGATAGTGGTTTCTTACAACAAAGAAATGAACAGATAAACAGGATTAATAATTTTATTACCACCGACAATAGCCCTTGTGATCAAATAGGACTGTCAATTCCTGTTTAATCTCCTAAAATCCGTATCAAAAGTGTATTGCGTAAACTGGCTCTATTGACAAGCACTATGATATTCGCAATATGCACAAGCTTTTAAAATCTATACATAAAGTCTAGCGATCATGTCATCCACTTTTTTCAATTTACCGAAATTTATCAATGAACGAAACAAAGTGTGGAATTCACAGTCATTAATTGTATGTTTGATATAGGGCCGAAATATATGCAAACACGGATACCTTAGGCATGTCCGTGTTCTGTACAGAGAAGTTCAAGTGAAATGCACCATGAAAGCACTGTAAAGCCAGTGCATGTGTAGGTACCTAATTGTATGCAAACACCCATACATTAGAATATGCACCTGCTCTGTAATGACAGACTGCGTGTTTGGTCTAGCAGTAGAGCATCTGACTCTCATGCGGAAGGCCCGGGTTTGATTCCCAGGTCAAGTCATACCAAAGACTCTAAAAATGGAACCTACTGCCGTTGTGCGTGATGCTCCGCATAAGCAATGGAGTAGGGAAAACAAGCCAGTGAGCCACAACTGGAAAAAAGGCCGTAGCCGGCTCGACTTGAACCAATAGGTTGGAAACTGGGCTGTAAAACTCCATCTAACTCCATCTAACTAACTGCTCTGTAATGACATTGACGTACATAGCAAGAACATGGGGTGTGGTCCAGGAAATAACGGTGTTTTTCGATCACTGCTTGTATGACTATATTTCCAGTTGTTACATCATAATTTGCAGTAGTTACAGCAGATGCTTTTTATGTAAGACATGCATATTAATTTGTGTGAAATTAAGTGTGCCATATACTTTTATGGCTTTCATAATAAACGATGTCTGCAACATCACCCCGATACCCAAAACTCATACCAGCTGTGTAATTTTGTGCACAGGAAGCTCTCTGGCTAGCATGCATGGAACAAATAATTACGTGCAGATATATAGTACATGAATGCATGCATTACGTACTGCTATATGAAACACTCAAAACACATTTACACGTGTGAGCCTACACAATCTGTTTATGTGTAGGTAAAGCATGGTAGGATGGTGCGAAATGGGCAAGTACATTAACTGGAATACCGTGGGCTTATTTCTGTTTTAATGTTCATTAGTGTGAGCGGCTTGGGCTATGAACAATTTGTTGGTATGAATCATTTTGTTAAGCCCTGTTGTGTACAGTTTATAACCAGATTTGGGCTACTGCTATGAACAGGATAACAAAGGTATTGCATTTTATTCTAAAGGGGAATTAGTAGGCTTACTGTGAGTAGGTGAAAGTCAGTTCAATCATGGAATTGTGTGCTATGAATGAAGAGTTACCGATAGTCCCCCAATTGCTTATCATCGTAGCTTTATTTGGTCACTGAATTGTCATATAACCAACGTTTTGTGAATGAAAGGTATCAAAGCAAAACATGGAGGGAAAAAATACAAAACTTCCATTTTTTTAAAGGGACATTCGTTTAAGCATAGGCATGGCTCACAAGGAATAAGGAATGTTTGATCACGTGGTGAAACGATGCAAAAGCATTCATAGCGAAAATATCAGATCGGATCGGATATGGGCAGATGTTGTGATTATAACATCGGACATGGTATCGGCAGTGAAAAACAAGTACAGTAACACAACCTAAGTAGCACAGCAAGAATGCTTTAATCTTGACAGTCTATCGCTACTTGAATTTTCACTGTAAAGGCTGGTTTAGTTTCCAAATTTTAACATGCTATAAAGCTGTAAGAACCATATATGGTCATCCCTTGCTCATCTGGGCCAATCACAGACATAGCTCAGAGTTGACTGGTGTTCAACTTTCAATAGCTTTATATCACTTTAAATCAATCAGCCTTATTAAATTTTGAATTTTGTTAACAAACTGCCAAAGAGAAGCAAGCCAAAGCTGCCAAGCCTTTCAGCATCTTTAAGATCAAGCCCTATCTATAAGCATCTATAAGAATTTCACTACACTCCATATAAGATATTTACCCCCCCCCCCCCCACCTAAAAGTTTTTGAAACCTGCCTTGTTTTTTCAACAATACAAAAGACATAGAAGAACGGACTGAAGAAGAGAAAAGAAAAAACTCTTCCCACTCCTTCCAACAATTAAAACAGTGGCATGCAATGTTTCCCAAAAAGCAATCTTTGCTTTTAGCTGTAACAGTGCATTCACATTCCTACCTTCCTACATGGAAATGATATGTAACTATAACTTTACAAGCAGCAGAAGACTTGATGAAAATACCAAGGGACCAAAACAGCAACCTCTAGATGAGTGAGCTCTTGTGGCTCAAGTGTTGTCCACTTATCTCTAGAAGAAAAGAGCATTTTTCTTTCCTCGTCAAAGATCCTGACAACCTTCATTCATGTTTAAGAAACTACCATCACTTTCAAAAGGTCCTTACGAGGTGTTGCAGAAGCTACACAAACCCTGTTTTTCAAAACTTGTACAATATCTCAAACAGACTGGGGAAAGTCCAATATAATTATTAAAGTATGAAATCCTCACCAACCTTACTCTGGTGTTCTTCATCTATTCTCTTCCTAGAAGCTTCTTTAAGTTCTCTTTGTACATCATTTGGTATCCCTGAAAGACAAGAAATTTATGAAGATCTGTAATAAATCCAGACAAGGTTACATTGGTCAAAACTCTACTTTCCTGGTTGGGTACTACATAATACCCCAGGTACTTATGGCTGGTCCTCTTCTTAGGTTACATAAAAGAGGAAATATGTAAGTAACACACATGTAGTCCACAAGGATGACTAGCAAATTCCCCGGTATATTCTCTCAACATAATGCAAGACTGAAGTGATACATAGCCCCACACTAACCATAAAAGCTGCTATAAATAAACTTACAAGGAATTTATTTTAAAAAAATATCTCTCAGCAGGGAATAATTTATCTGGTATGGCATCGCATTTTGCTACACAAGATGGACAAATTGTCATTGATTTTGTGCATACAACATTAGGGTTTTCAATGATTCTGTGGTAGAGAAGCCCAGAAACCTTAAAATTGCTATGCAAATTTTGAACACTAAATTATTCCCTGCTCAGTCCCTGGAAACTTTTAGAGTTGAAGGAGGTCCAAGACTGTGTACTTCCAATGAGATGTCACTCCATTAAGAAGTTGGAAATTTTTACTCATCCTTCCTTACATATGTAATTTAAGGTCATTCAAATTGCTGTACAAGTTATTGGTTTTAGCACCTACCTTTTCCCTAACAACCAGGCTCTATAAAAGCATCATAAATTCCAAAGCATTACTACAGTATCCTTACCAACAGCTATTAAAGACAGAATGGCCAGGAAGTTAAAATGGTGCCCAGGCCCACTATTTTAATATTTTTGCTTCCTTGGTAGTTAGTACTTCCAGATATGCTTTCCTTGCAGGGTGGTTCAAATGCCAAATAATTTCAGCTCTGTTGAGGGAGCCAGGTGTTCAAACATACAACAAGATAAATTTAGCAATGGTATTAACATGGGTGTAGTAGTTAAACGATCTCATTTCATTTCCTTGATAAATGACATCTTGTCTATACTATACAGAATTTTGTTTAAGGGAGAGCTCAGCAACAATTCTCTACCTGAATAGCAAGTTGATCATTATGCACAGTGCAAGTCCTTGCCCTATACATTTCTCAGTTCCAGCTTTGTTACTGTGGATACTCATTTGAAGGCACAAATATAAGGGTACCACTTTATAATTTCTTCCTAACAATTTCACCACATGTATGGAGATTTGCTGGCACCTTCTCCTATATGTGATGATGATGCAACCAGATGTGCCTAATGATGCTGCATTCTATATTTAAAAATTTTGATTCATGAACATAATAAATTTGGGAATATATCTACTTTTTGCAAATTTTCACAAAAAAAAGGCAGCAAATGTTCCTGATTTCAAAGAGCATCTAGACCCTTTTCCAAATACCAATTACAAAGGATTGTGGGATAGAGTTTTGGTACATATTGTCTTTGTCAACATTTGGCATTTTGCTGTGGCAATAACCTACGCACAGCAAAACTCCAACCACAATCCTCTGTCACTGCCATTTGGAAAAGGGTCTATGGTGCTTACATAGAATGATAAGTGTATTAATGAGGTCATCCCTTAGGCACATCATGACTTAAGAACAGTGTTGTATTGTATAACCAAGTCATTTTTCTCATAGTAAGTCAACTACAGTAAAACCCCGTTTATCCGAACACATCGGGACCGAAGGTTGTTCGGATAACGAAAAAGTTCGGATAAACGAGTTTCAAGTTTTTGCCTTAAGTACGATACACTGGGTTCATATAAGACAGTGTACATGTCAACACATTTCCAAAATAATTCCGAAAAGGCTTAAAATTGCAGACAAAATCCCCCAAAATATTTCGTTACTATTTTTTGTGACCGATGATATGACAAATAAATTTTAAGACGTCTAAAACAGAGAGATTTTATTCCAAAAATTTGAGCCTTCGGTCGTCTGAATGATCAATGCTTTCTACACACTAAATGAATGTGTGTGCTGAAGAAAAGCTGTAACGATCTGGAGAGGTATCTAGAGTAAAAATTCAGCAAAAATTTCAAAAAATGTTAGAGACACATGTGTAGGAGACTCTCAAACAGCAGTTCGCAATGTTTCTGTAAGGTCTACTTTCATTATTTTTAGGTATGAAGCTCACTACGTTACTAACTTTTCAGATTTAGTGAAACTAAGACTTACGCTAGCCTAACGTATTTTTGTATGAGAGGATATTGAGCCTATACCGACTCATGGCTCCTAACAAGAATGTCAAAGCAAATACGTACGATATTTCTTCCAAATTTGACAAAGAGATAACAGATTGTTTTCCATGTCCACATGTCGGCTGTTTTAGCCATCGTGACATCTTTCCATTACTTTTAAAGTCCCGAGAAAAATTAGTGCATTTCTGCAAAAAATTTACGTCGAATTTTGCCTTGTAAAGCACTTTAAACTTGGTGTATACTACTGTAATTGTGTTGACTATTATTGTTGTCAAATCTGACGGCTAGTTCGGATAAACGGGGTTTCGGATAAACGGGGTTCGGATAAACGGGGTTTTACTGTACAGCTATTTTAAGTGACTCCAGTGAAGGCATTGACTCTAGTCACTGTTATTTAACTAGGGGGAAATTCTCAAGGATTTGTGAGGTCAGGTACTTTTGGAAAGGTTTTGACTTGAGTTGTGACTTGATCACAACTATGCTAGAGGGAGACATATAAGGAGCATGAGAGTTATCATCTAAGAATGAAACAGACATTTCAATTTTGGTAAACTATTGATGGAAACAAGTCAGTGCAGATTTGAATGCAGCACATTGACAAAAATTTAAATTCTGTGCAGCATATCCATACAATACTGAAATGTTGTAGGTTGTTATGACTGTCAACTAAAATGTCTATCCAATATCAGCACGAGACAATATTGCTAATTACGCTGTATTCATTCAATATCAGTACGAGCAATATTTTCCTTAAATGATGATAAAACCTACCCCTTCAGCTAATACATTCAGGCTATGCTATTTTCTGACTGGAGGTTCCAATATTTTAACTCCTAAAAGTAAACACGATGCTTCCTGGTACTTCCAAAAATCAATGGTTTTATGTTTATGAAAATCAAATATGTGCCCTCATTTAAATTTAACCCTGCATCGTGTACTTGGACTTATAGTAATTTTATGATATGCAGCAATGCCATAAATAGTTGACACAATAGCTAGATAGCCTTGCAAAGAGCTATCTCATTTCTGAAACATTGACATGAGATCGGTATTGGTTGATACTGAGAAATCAGATATCGAATATCAATTTTATTGGTTTGGTTCTATCGGTACAACATTACTACGCACTCACCACTAGCTACAGCAGGAGTCTTTCAGCATTGACCCTTTCGAAATAGCAATTGCAAAGAATTGTGGAAAGTGTTTTTGTATGCGTCGTTTTTCGCCACAGTAATGTGCCACTGACAAAAACGATGCATACCAAACTATCCCACAATCCTTTGAAAGTATTAGTTGGAAAAGGGTCTATGGCTGCAGATGTACACTTTACAGTATGATACACCAGTTGATACAAGAGCTGACATGCTGTACCACCAATACAAGCTGAGATGCTATAGATTCTAGCTGAGTACGGTACATTGCATAGCACCCTGCACCAATAAAGGAGGGGATGTTACTGAATTTAGCTCCTGATGTACACACTAAGCTGGGTTGCTGCACCAATTGCTGGGAGTGAATGATACTGCAGGTACTGGAAGCAGACTAACCATACATTGCATGGCTTGCTGCACCAATTGATGTAAACTGATACTGCAGGTACTAGAAGCAGACTGATGGTGCATTGCTTGCTACACTAATTGATTCAACAAGAGCCCAATGGGCACTGTGGTTCCTTGCTGAATGTAATGAAACTAAGCCAACTACTGAATGAACCAGTATTTCTGTTGATTCACAAAATCTGCTCTGTAGACAATGCACATCTTGTGTTAACACATTCAAGCATAAATAAATTGTTCTGAAGAAATACAGCCTACAGGCACTTCAGGGGATATCAAAACAGACAGGATACAGTTACAATTTGTTTTATTCAATTAAGCAATCACAATTCATGCACGCTCAGTGGTATCTGATCCAAATGATCAGTAACTTGGTTCTCTTTATAAAACTAACAACCCATAGTAGCATTTAATTAACCAATTCCAATTTCCAATTCCTGCAAGCTCACATGTCCTAATCTAAGGACAAATGTTGTCTGTCTAGTGAACTTTCACAACAGTCCTCTGCTTTGTGGGCAGAGAATCTTCTGCAATATTAAAAAGCAGTATTTGATGCACGTTTTAATAATGGCAGAATTATGGATTAAAATCGTAATACTATAATTTCAATTAAAATTGAGATACTTGGCATCTCTGAAAGATGTCCCACATCTTTCAGTCATTGGGTGAATGTGATCTTAATGTGCGGGAATGATACAGTTTTGTGCTTATATTTTTGACTTGAGGAATTCTTGGGAATTTGCTTTTTAGCATCTGGTGATTTCAACTCTGACATCCAACAAAACTCATATGGGTTTTCTGCTAGATTTAATGCAACACCTCAAAGCAAAGATCTATTCAAGCTTCCTACACTGAGATATAGAGTTGAAAAGGTTTGCAAAGTTTGACCTCCAGTGACCCCAGATGACCTTTGGTCTCCACCATAATATTTTTCCCCACCATAAGGCATCCACTAAGTATGAAATTTATCCAAGCTTCCTACCTTGAGATATTGTGCTAACAACAAGGTTATCAGTTTTTGACCCTCGGTGACCCCAGATGACCTTTGACCTCCACCCAAAACTGTATGGCACAGCTTCTCACTATGGTGTATCTATGTACTAAGTATGAAATCTATCCAAGATTTTTTCCTTGAGATATTGCATTAACAAGGTTTTCAGTATTTGACTCTCAGTGACCCCAAATGACCTTTGAACTCCACCAAAAATTAAAGGATTCATCTTCTCACCATAAGTCATCCACATACCAAGTATGAAATCTATCCAAGCTTCCTACCTTGAGATATTGTTTTAACAACAAGTTTTCAGTATTTGACTGCTGGTGACCCCAGATGACCTTTGACCTCCACCAAAAGCTACAGCATTCATCTTCTCACCATAATGCATCTACATACCAAGTATGAAATTTATCCAAGCTTCCTACCTTGAGATATCGTGCAAACAAGGTTTTCGGTCTTTGACCCCTGGTGACCCCACATGACTTTTGACCTCCACCAAAAACAATAGGGCACACCTTCTTACTATGACAGATCCATATACCAAGTTTCAGTTTAGTCCAACTTTCCCTTGTTGAGTTACAGCGTACCGAAGCAAGTGTCACACACACACACACACACACACGCACACACACACATACACACACACACACGCCAAGCTGACTACATAGGTTCCTTTTGCTAACGCAAGGAACCAAAAAGTGACCATGCAGATGCTTATTACAGAACACTTATTATTACAAACACTTATTATTACAGAACACTCATTATTACAGAACACTCATTATTACAGAACACTCATTATTACAGAACACTTATTATTACAGAACACTTATTACAGTTTTTCTTACTAACTATTAGAAGTATAGCTTTCATGCAAATTATATACTGAAACATTTACTTGTTTGTGTTGGAGTTGGTTCCTTATGAAGCTGCTTCCACAGTTTTTTCACTTTGTTTCCAAACACTGTCCAAAGTAAGACCACCACAGTTAGGTAGAAAAGTCCCACCAGTGATGAATGGATCAAACTGGCTGCATCTGTAATCACACAAGAAAAACTTCACGTTATCAGATGAAATGATTCTAATGACAGCAGTTATAATAATACGAATATTTAAACAAGTACCAATTCTTGCCTCTTTCCTAAAATGGTGTATACATAGTACAGCATGTAGTCTGGATATTTCTAACAGGGCATTAATTTTAAAACTGATAAACCTGATACTACCACCGGTACAATGACTTTTTGCATTAGACCATTGCTTCGTCACCAGTGTAGCCTTACATTGTACATAAAACTCCCCCCACCCCACCCCTTACTTGACCAGCATTTTTAATAACTAGAGTAGCAATGCTACAGTGGCTCAACCCCTTTGAATGGCTTCATAAAGACAAGTGGCGCTGCACCATTAGGTTTCAATATCCTATTTTGGAATTCCATGGAGGGGGGTAGTCTTGTGGATATGGGAGATGCAAGTCTGTTATGGGACTTTTGCTCTCGGTAGCCATTATTTACCCTTCCACTGCTTGATTCATTGAAATTTTGTAAATGTGTAGTCAATTCTGGCCAACTGTAAAATGATGAATGTTGGAGGGGGAAGAGGGGTGCGACAATTTAAGGCCGGACACTCAAAGCAAGAGATCAAGTTAGAATAAATTTGAGTTCTCTGTGCCTTGTACATTTTGAGTTCTTAACCCCTAAAGTTGGAGAGTCAGACCCTTCATTGGCTGAAAGTCTTTCATCAGCCCTTCCAAATAAGATATTGGCTACGGCAAAAAAATTGCTGAAGTCAAAAGGACTTACTTCGGCTAAAATACACTTTACCTCGGCATTAGGTAACTGTTCGATGCTACTTGTCAACAAACTTCTACCACAGTAGGTTAACGTAATTTGTTTGTTTAAGCTTCGGAATTCCATTGATAAAACCAATACAGCTGCTTTGGAAATTTTTCCCACTTTATTACACATTAAAAAAGATAAAACGGCTGGTTCTGAGATCTAAAGGTCACACTCTGCCGTGTCATACTCATGTGTGTACAGTGATCACTTTCTTGACAGCAGACAGTGAGTTTTGTACATACAGTAAATACCCATCATAACGAACTTTTTAAATCAAGATTTTCTGTTAAAACTTGAAAAATTGCAACTATGTTTTGTATATAGAGCAATAATACTGAATATGTTAGCTCATGTTACGATCGTGGTGGAAATTTTATCAGAAAACGATTTCTTTTCAAGTCGCTACTCGAAGCTGCATTTCGAGCCGTGTAGGCCTAGTGTGCAGCTTTCGTAACCAGTAAGTCCCTGTACGCGTGTCCTGCAATCTATCGCCTCGGCAAAATTTTTGCCGAAGTCAAGTCAATTTGTCTCGGCATTTACCTCGGCATTCCCGAATGCCGAGGCTATTTTCGAGGGCTGTTTCATCATGTCACAGGACATCAAATTTAAAGAGGGATTTGCATCACCCCAAGTATGATTTTTACTTGGTGGTAAGCCCCACCCATAATTGTCTTTACTGCTTCTCCTTGTGCAGACACAAACAGTTCACTGCTCAAGCCAAATCCTGGTGAGCATAAAAGACCCCATGTGTAATCAAAACATTCTCTGTGCATGCTGTGTAATATGAGCTGCTCTGCATCTTTTGAATTTTGTAACTCTGATGTCAATCAATGAGTAGTCACCAATTGAGAATTTTGCTAACCCCCAACTAAAAGTCACACTTGGGATGATGCAAATCTGTCTTTAAGGGCCCTTATCTTTTCAACTCATCGTGATACATCCTTGAAACAAAGTCCATACATTCATCATTTACACCCCAGAATGCAAAGATAAAGTTAGATGGATACCAAGGGTGTAGAGTTTTAAGAAATATTCATTTGAAATTGTCATTTCTCATGCTAGTACAGTATATGAGACTTTGTGAGCATTAACATCAGACTTGTCTCCTTACTTGATGAAAATGTCAAATCTCTGGATATTTGCCCACAGGGTCAACGACCTCTCTGAAAGAGGGCTCCTTTTTTGAAAATTTTCCCTGGGACCAAGTTTAGACCCCTGCCAAACCTTTATTTCTATATCAATCTGTTAATGCTTATCCCTGCTTATAGTCAAGTGATCAAATAATACTGAGGTATAAATATTACAGCCCTCAGTCCCCAAAAATGAAACATGAGGGCAATCCACAGAGCTGCTTATCTCATCGCTAGCACACGCATTAAGCCATGTAACTCACAGGAAGAACTTTCTCTCTTCCTTGTGGCATAAGGCCTACACATAACTGCAGGGACCGCTGAGACGGGAGGCTAAGGGGCTTTAGCCCCCACACTTTTTCTGCCGTGGGTATTTTGGGCCGCAGTAAACTGCATTTATTTTATTGAACATATTGGGCGGCTTCGATTATTAACCCCCGCACTTCAAAATTGGCTCCCTGGTCTCTGAGTAAGTGCACTTGAATATGAACGCACAAAGAGTGGTTTGAACTAAAGCTCATAGTCTATCCATATGTATGTCAGTTTCTATGGTATCTTCAAATTACTCACTTTAATATCGGCCTTTAAATTTTCACGCGCTCACAAAGTGAAAGCAACTACCAGCGCATTCGTCGATGATAACGCTGAAGTACGTGTGAAGTATTCTGGATAAAAGGACAGGCCAACTAAATTCTGCGTGTATACAATGCTTACGCAAGCTGCGTTGTTCTAACAATGTTTTCCATAATGCGTGCCTATTTTACACACATCACTGAATAGAAAGGCGCATATGTCAAATCCGCACTGCCGCCCTGATATTCGGATCTCCATGCGCCCTTTTGTTGTGCAAAAAGGACAAATTCAGTGCGCTTTACAGAAAATCTGTGCACACAATATGATATGCGGAAGGCACATTCATCATATGTGTGAAATTTCATGTATGTGAAATGTTTCCTTCTGGAGTTATACTAAAAATACTAAAAAAATGTGATTTTTCACAAAAATTGATCTTTGACCTTGGTTGCCATGGCAACCATATATTTTGGTAGCATTAGACATGTTCATCATATGTGTGAAGTTTTGTGTATGTGGAATGTTTCCTTCTGGAATTATACTAAAGAAACTAAGAAAATGTGATTTCTCACAAAAATTGATCTTTGATCTTGGTTGTCATGGCAACCATATATTTTGGTAGCATTAGACATGTTCATCATATGTGTGAAGTTTTGTGTATGTGGAATGTTTCCTTCTGGAATTATACTAAAAATACTAAAAAACTGTGAATTTTCCCCAAAATTGAATTTGACCTCTGACCTTTGACCTTTTCTGCCGAAAGTCACGGAGACACAAGTCTACACTCTGGGGTACCTACCCACCAAATTTCAAAAGAATCGGTCTGGCCCACAAGGAGGAGTTATGGAACACTTTTTTGCTTAAAATGTTAATATCACATGACTTTTGACCTTGGTTGCCATGGCAACCATATATTTTCGTAGTGCCAGACACTCATTATATGTGTGAAGTTTCATGTTAATGGGATGTTTTTTCTTGTAGTTATTATAAAAAGAGTGATTTTCACATAATTTGACCTTTGACCTTTACTTCCGGGAGTCGATGTAGACTTGGGGTTCCACCTAGGGCACCTTCCCACCAAATTTGAAGAAAATCGGCTTTACCATTTTGGAGATATTAAGAAAACAAAATTGGACACACACAAACCCTTACTCACACACACGGACACGTTTTGACCCCTCCCTCCGTTATGGACTTTTGGTCACCCTGGGGTACCCCACCATGGGCTAGGACTTTAGACTAGTAACTTGTGAAAATTAACTGTTACCATGGCAACGGTTGTAATTTCTGCTGGCATTGCCGAATATAGCCCAACAGGTCAAGTGACTACAATATCTCATCCTCCTCACGGAGCGATGAGATAAAAATAACTCCTCAAAGTGAAAAATATGCATTTTGGGAGGCCCACATATCCAAAATTAAGCCAGCTACTGCTGATCTGAAACCAGATTCTGACTACATGTTGTCCTGAGACAACACAATCAAATTTGGGCCCTATACCTTTTCTCTGTGAAAAGTTACAGCATCCAAAGTCATTAAAAATCACAAAAGCAACATTTTGCATGAAAATATGGTGCAAAATACTTTTTAGAAGGTCATAGCTTCGAAACCGCTTGAGCTACAGTATCAGCCTCAAAAGTCAATGCGTTCGTTTTGTCTATGCAGCAACATTATGTGAGAAAAGTAGATGTCTCCAGGGAACCATTTGTTGATTTAGCATGGAATGACCCTATTCCTAGTCTAAAATTGGACTGTACTTGTCTGCCAAATGGATAGTGGCCATGATCCGATGACTTACATACCTTACTTTGCCCGTGCCAGGGATCAAACCCCGAATCTCCCAGTCGATAAGTTTCACCACTGCAATGCCACCGCCTTTATCCCCTCAGCTACAGCACCAGGTCAACACTATTGCTCAAACCAATTCTTACACCTCCACCAAAACGACTTAGTAGTCTTTTGCTCAATGTGAACCGCCCACAGGCCACAAACCATGAAAGAGAAGCATATAGGACCTGGTGATACCATATTTATACACAATGTTTTCAGAGTCTGACCAGATGACCTCTGTTCCTTTAAATTCAGTTTGTTTTACTCTTCTACTTAAAAATACATCTTCATGTCATCTACTAATACTATCCACAAGCAAAAAATTAGCCAAGCAGTAGCACCAGGCACTGTTTGACGCTTGCTTACTACCAAACAGGGTATTTACTCCAACGGGGTACAACTGCAGAATACAACACCTCTCCAAGATACCACTAAGGCTCAGGAGGCACGGTCCCAGTGACTGGAACTGCACCTCCAAAACTCAGTGGACATAAATAATGAACACAAGACTCACACAGAGTCGTTCTCAAAATTACACAAACTTCCAGTTCCACCACTGCGACTACAACTGCACCTACACTCCAGATTAGAAGCCTCATGTTGGATCACTGCAACTAAGACTGCGCCTCTAGCATTGTCGGCATTAGCTGGTATAGCATAGGAAAATGCTCCTCATATGAGTGTGATTGCTACACAATTTCTGAAATGAATAGCAGTTTTTGTACACAAAACCATAAGCAGAATTCCATCTGGACAAAACAACACCAGAAATTGCTATACAAAACTTTGACACTAATGCAGACTCTGGGGCCTGCAGTCTACACAAAAGCTTCACATTAGACCACTGGGACTACAACTGCACCTCCAGTGTAGATTAAAAGCTTCGTGTTTGACCACTGTGACTACAACTACACCTGCACTCCAGATCGGAAGCTTCACGTTCGACCACTGCGACTACAGTACTACTGCACCTCCAGTCTAGATTGGAAGCTTCATGTTCTACCACTGTGACTACAACTGTACCTCCAATCTAGATTGGAAGCCTTATGTTCGACCACTGCGACTACAACTGCACCTCCATTCCAAATTAAAGGCTATCCTAAACTAACAATGAACCATGTAGCATTTTACTGTACATAAAGGCAAGCTTTTGTGGGGTTGCAGACTTGAAGAGTAGAATTAGAAGGAGGAACAGAGAGACTGTGAACATGTGCAACTCTTCCAATGAAGGGTCTTGAACATGTAAAGGGTCTTAAACATATAAAGGGTCTTAAACGTATAGGCCTTAAGGGTCTTGAACATATAAATGACTCATAGATGTCAATTACCTAGGTGTAGGCTATAGTAGGTGAATTTCAGAAAGATGGAGACCTTTCACAATTTTTGAAGATGCCGTAGCCAAATTTTGCAAATGGAGATATTGCTGACCTTGTATGGGAAGCCCCAAAGCGACCCAAATACTAGGTCAGCAGACTGCAGACTAGTGCAACATGATTTTTACAGGTTGCTTTTTGGAGGAGCATAGTATTCTGCAGTTACTCCCCAAACAAAACCAGGTACAAGTTATGGAATACAGGGCCACTCTTGAACACCACCTAGCATCGGATGCTCGGATGCAATGTGACACTGTTTATCTTGCACCATCAACTTTGACTCAGCATCCAAGTCAGCCCTCGAAAATAGCCTCGGCATTCGGCAATGCCGAGGTAAAATGCCGAGACAAATTGACTTGACTTCGGCAAAAATTTTGCCGAGGCGACAGATTGCAGGACACACGTACATAAGGTGTAGCGGTATTGCCAATATAAAATATCGATATACCGATTTGAAAAACGATAATATCGATATTTTAGCAGAATGAGTACGCACACTATACATATGAAAAAACGAAGTATGGGAAGGTATTTACCATGTACCCGGCCCCTGACAACTTAAATGCCGAATTTTACTACGTTGGTAGCGAAAAATAAATCAAGATTTGTGCAGAAAAATTAAAAAAAAAACTGTGTTTGCATTTAACATTTGAGTAGTTGCAGTCGCGAAGTAACTTTCAATTATTTCTTTGGGAATATGTCTTATATAGCTTTTAGTGTTACTTCAGCATCACACCGGACGATCAAATATCCCTCCATCTCGCTAAAGCAACAGCCATGATCTATACAAAAAATCTGTAGTAGATCTGCCCCTAAATAACTACAAAATAGTTTCAAAATCTGTGATTATTGGTTTCACTGACCATACAAACATTTTCAAAACGAGTGGCCCAAACATTAGCGTAATTCCCACCCCTTACTAGCATGTGCTACGCCGATTCCTTCCACTATCAACAGCTTGTGTTTTAAATACTTTTCTTTCAAACAAAATATGGCATATTTTAATCAGCAAAGTTTTGGGATAAGTAAAAAGTGTTCCTTTTGGACTTACGTAAGCCAGGGGCCTTCTCTGTTATTCAGTTTGTCACTAAGAAGTACTGTACGTACCTCTTTACCTAACTCTCGTAAAATACCTCGCACGTAGTGCACTATGCAATGCTGCATCAAAACGGCCTTGTTTAGCTGGTCACTATATATCTAAAATACCGGCCGATATTTTCGATATCAACTATTCGTCGGTATTACACTCAACTATAACCACCAATAACTTACTATAGCAGTCGATATTTATACCTAGCTGATCTCTTGTATTCAGACATTCCAATAATCTATGAATGCAGTACTGCTCGTAGTGAAAATCCAGACACCGTGCAGTTCTGCAGCTCGCTAGCTGCTTCAGCGTCTCGGCATTCTCTCACGTGTCCGGTACCTGGGATGTCAGAATTTTCCCGAAACTTTCAAGTGCAGCTATAAGAACTTTTACGCAGCTATTTTTGCAGGATCATCCCCATCGTAGTGTCAGCGACCTTTTTTTAATGTATGGAAAAATATTGCAGTCGAAACTACTAGCAAAATTCCCCCCAAACAAACAAAACGTACATCCCACAAAATATTTAGAAAACCCCTCGTATCAAAGTACGCTGATCCATTCAAAGGTCACAATACTCCTATGTATGCTGCATAGTTTGTTCGGAAAGTCCAAACTAAATATTTTCTTCAGTACCACAAGTGTTGCATGTACGGACTGATTGCAGCATGTTCGTACATGTTTGCATACATTCATGTTGTCAACAGAATTAACGTAAAGCTTCCCCAACGAAAAATTACGACGCTGTACTAAACCCTATGGCCTATGGAATAACATGCGTAGTACAGTATGTGTACCAACACTGAACTTCTAACGAATGTATTTGCAAAAATGTTACGTTATTTTCTGTTTGTGGAACTTTACTCTGTGAGATAGACTCAGATAGATCATCCTACAATGAGTCTGAATATCATGAAAAATTAGTTTACTTCTAAGGTCTCGGAATAACTTGCATGCAGTAACCAATTCTGTAGAAAAAAACTTTCGTGTTACTGATACGGCTCATGAGCTAGCTCTGTACATATTCAGCCATTTATGCCCCACGTGTACTTTGGCAGTCGATCACCAGTCTGTACCGAATCCACTGTGTACACAGTAGGCCTACATTGAAGTATTCCACTGCGTATGCAACCGCAGAAATAATTCATACAGCGTGCTTATATGCTCGTAGCATTGTGATGAACAGCTCAGTATTGTGCTACGAAGGTCACAAGAGGTGAACCTAGACTTACGTAAGCTAGGCCAAAGATTCATTGGTAACTTGACTCTATCGATGCTTAGGTATCGGTTTTTAAAAACACTCGTATCAGTTATATGAGTCACTACTGTTAAATATCGATATTTGTGTTGAGTGTCACTATTTTAGAAGAATCGGTATCCAAGTGAATAGTAGAATATCGATATTAGTACTATATATAGACTTTACTATTTATCGATATTTTTGAAAACGCATATCGACGATATTACTAAGGAGCAAATATCGACTAATATCGATAATATCGATACACCGCTACACCTTACGCGTACAGGGACTTACCGGTTACGAAAGCTGCACACTAGGCCTACAAGGCTCGAAATGAAGCTTAGAGTAGCGACTTGAAAAGAAAACGTTTTCTGATAAAATTTCCACCACCATCGAAACTTGAGCAAACATATTCAGTATTATTGCTTTATATACAAAACGTAGTTGCAATTTTTCAAGTTTTAACGGAAAATCTTTTAAAAAGTTTGTTACGATCAGTATTTACTGTACGTACGAAACTCACTGTCTGCATGCTGTGAAGAAAGTGATCACTGTACACACATGAATGTGACACGGCAAAGTGCGACATTTAGATTTCAGAATCAGCCGTTTTCTCTCTTTTAATGTGTAATAAAGTGGGAAAATTCCCAAAGCGGCTATATTGGTTTTATCAATGGAATTCCGGAGCTTAAAAAACAAATTACATTAACCTACTGTAGAAGAAGTTTCTAAACAAGTAGATGCCATGCACATGGCTGTATGACTTTTACTGCCGAGGTAAAGTGTATTTCTGCTGAAGTAAATCGTTTTTACTTCAGCAATTTTTTTGCCATAGCCAATATCTTATTTGGAAGGGCTGCAAGTACAGTATCCACTCCAAGACTTATACTGGTGAAATCATTCACTCTGCATCCAAGCATCTGTGCATCCAATCTAGAATATTGCTTATGGTCTTTAGTAAAAAATGGACAACCAGTTGTTCTCAAATCAAACTTAGGCCAACCTGCTGTATTCATATTAGTATTTTATTATTGAATCTTTGATGTTTATCTAACAGCCCCAACTTTTGACTCCACATCAGCGCATCCACCCAGGGGATGCTTGGAACGGCACACAGGCGTTCTGAGCATCATACATACACTCAGGGCTTAAAAATAAACTTTTGCCCTCTGGGGCTAAAAAGAGCTTCTGACAACCTTCATTTTCAAGCTTTTCTGGAGCTGTTTTACTATTGTCTGGAGCAGTTTTCCATTTTTCAAAGAAACCACTGTTTCCTACATGTAACATCCTCTTATCTTCTCCTAACTTTATTTGTGCATTTAGTAAAGAGAGTCAAAATGTAAGAGGCAGGAAATAAGACAAAAGAACATTTATTTGGTGTAACAAATGGTAGTAATAAACATGGTGTGGTCATTCCATCACTGAAAAACTTGGAAGGAGACAGAGGGGCTTGGTGCATGTATACAGCAGCTTTGGATTGCCCTCACTCGCACCGCCTTCACTGTCGAGAGAGGGGAGGAGTTAATAAATTCTATCTCCTACCCTATGGCTGGACTCCTCTTTCATTGAGGTAGTGCGAGGTTTGATATCCACTGGAAATGGATCAACTTGGAGACTAGAGTCCATGACCTGAGTTTGTAGTATGTTCATGAGGTATTGGTCTCGTTAAAACTACTAAATACCTCTTTCCCCTTTCTCTATTACACCAATTGCTTCAAGGCTGGACATTGCCATTGTCCAGATCATGGCATGTGATACAGCTTACTAGAAAGAGATAATTACTGTAATTGGCTCGGCAATGGAGATAGCCTCGGGCGTTACAAAGTGACATATAATTCTACCCAACGAAAGTCCAATTTTGTAGGGTCAGAAAGCTAACATTTTTAATGGGTTCAATACGGCGTAACAGTGATATACTCTAAAATTTGTAATATTTTGTCGAATTTTGACATGCAAAGATGCCACCCTGTCAATAAAATAAGACCCTGCATGTTAAGAGCATGTTTAAAAACAAGCATAACTTTGGTAGGCACTCGAGAACAAAAATAATTAGAAAAACGTTAACCTGTGAACAGCTCTTCAAGTAAGGAGATTATTGCAAAATTGTGTGTAGGTTAGATTCTCATTGTACATATGTGCTACATGTTAGGCAACGGCAAAAGTGCCAAGACATGCTGAAGAAAATTACATCGTAGGGAAAAAGTTTCCACCTAAAACTTCCAAATGTATCGCAGATTGGTATTTGAGGATCTTTTGCACATGCGATGTAAATGTTTTTGGCATTCTTGACCATTTGGAGTATCGTTGACCCTTTTCATTTATCGATCCTGCTTCGTTGAAGTAAGGTAGTATTAGTAGTACAAAAGTGTATGCAGAGAGCACTAGTTCACTTGTTTGATTGAACCATGCATTTCGGGCTGAAACTTCTTCCATTGGGGAGTCGGAAACCATAATCAATGTCTCAGCCAAAATATATCACTCTAGATCATTAGTTTATTCTAATTTGTTTCATCCATTCTAAGTTGTTACGGGCAAAATTTTGGTCCAGGTTCTGTGGGCTCCACAAAGCATATTGATGTTCACAGAAAGTGGAATGTTCCAGCCAATCCCAGCCAGTGTTACATCATATTTCATCGACTGGGAAATACAAATGCACTCACAAAGGAAACGAACTAGTATCAGTAATGAAATTTGCTGCATTTTAGCGATATTTATTCCAGTCTTTTAAGTGGGTCACAAAGTTCCTTTTTTCATATTTAGGTGAATATTTCTGTGAATTGTACAATTACCTTGTCCATTAGAAGGTTGCTGATACAGAGATATTTACAACAGACAAATCCTTAATTTTGGGGTCGTATCTATACCTTGGGACTTTCAGGATGACAGGCACTATACTTTCGGTAAAATAGTGGCGCCTTGTAAAACTCTTGTCGGTGTCTAACACCCTGAACGGCCGCTGTTCAGCTAGAAACAAGCACTAAACAGTGCAGCCGCTAATTTCACCCTTCAAATTGAAACTGACTACTTTTAAGACTTTGATGGTATTTAATTATGCCAACATAGTAACAATCACAGTAATTTGATGAAACTGTACACACAATGCTATGTGTGTTTGCGTGATTAAATTATTGGAGAATTAAAACACACAATAATCTTGAATTCATGCAGTGAGTTGAAGGTACAGACTTTTACATGAACTTTCTACATAGCAATGAGCACATTGGATAAGCCCACGTGACATGGAACTCTCAACAGGTTCTTTTGTTGTGTGCGTATTTGCATCGGTGCAGTATACAATACGTGTAGTGTGCTTAATGCGATGCCCAGTACATTGCATTGACAGACGGTCGGGCCATGAACACAAACTTTGTTTTTTCTGTACATATTGCAAGATTTCAGAACACTTTTTTGGTGTAATTGGACACCTACATGCAGGGAATTTTTCCGTGATTCTGAGGCTGTTTGCCTCACGTACCTGGCGCTATATTTAGCGTCAGAGAAACACCCACTTTTTCGTTTTTCTGGCGCAGTCACGGTGGTCTCTGGCGCAAAGGCGCCAGAGCGCCAGCCAATTTTCAAGCCCTGTGCACTATATGATATATATATACACTAAAAAGTTAAGTCACCTTTCAGGATGAGACTCAAAAGCTTGGCCTACTTTTACATTATTACGCTCACTGCGAAACCCAAGTGCTGATTTCTTTCAATCACGTCATTCAATGGGTAAGAACATCTAACATCTCTTCGGACACAACCCTGGCCATTAAATCACTAAGTTCTGGTCAGAATTATTCATAAAAACATGGTATGTCGGGTGCCACACGGTAGCCAAACTTCACAGGAGCAGATGACATACTGGGTTGAGAAGCCTGCCCAGCTCTCTATACCATCTCGTAAGCCAAAACAAACAGTGCAACGTAAAGCAAAGCAAACGATCAAACAGTCGCTTTGCAGATAGATACGAGTTGCTATTATTCGACAAATCCTATGTAACGTGCGTTGTGATTGGCTAACACACGTTACATAGGATTTGTCGAATGAGGAGCTACCGCATGAATCTACTTTACTGCGTATCTATCTATATCTAGGCCTAGCATCCACTGAATGATACTATTACTGTAGTGGTAACCAGTCAAATCGTCCCTTTACCAAAACATCCCCGCTTTTTAGTGACCAAAACGTCCCCATTTTTTACCAAAACGTCCCTGTGTTATTACGTATGTAATACAAAAACGTCCCCGCCTATGAATGATAGGCTACGTATTATGATGCAACCTCTTAACTTTAACAAAGAGAAGTTTTAATTGTAATTAATTTATTGCAGGTACTTTGGAAATCGTTAATAGTTTTTTTGGTTTGGAACAGTAATATCACGACATGAAAAAACTACTTAGCACAACACTAACTGCTACCTACTTTCACTTACATTCTCATTGCACACTGCAATACCTGCATGTATAGTAGGCTATGCACAACACGTAGGCCCTGAAGTATTTAAAAATTAATGTATTGCGGCAGTAAGTTGTAAAGTAAATTGCTATTAGTATTTCATTTTCCTTGAAGAAACAGAAAACAGCCTTCTAATGTTAATAAAAGCATAGTTGAAAAATTAGCATAAAACTAGCCTAGGCCTAGTCCAACAACGATTCAATCCTGGGACTTTTTGACAAATAGCGGGAACGTTTTGGTAAAGGGACGTTTTAACTGGTCACCACTGTAGCCTAGGCTTACTTGCAGCGGACATAGGAAAAAAATTGCAGAAAGTTCCCCATGTACTACTATGACATTCCAGATCAACAATGTGTCATTCTAAAAGTCATCCATACTTGTAAGACTCCCTTATTTTTCTTGGTAAAAAATTTGACTCTGCATCCGAGGATCCACCCAGGGAGTGATTGAACTCAGAAAATTTTTCCCCAAACCAGCAAGACCCGCAAAGAATATTCCTTACATTAAGAGTCACCATTTTACTGAATGTAGCCCCGTCAGTAACTTGCATCCTTAGGCCTATCCTAGGCCTAGGCTATGGCACGCCAAAAGGCTCACCACATATGATGATGTACTAAAAATACACGTACATGTACTAAAATTACACGTTCATGTACCAAAAATACACGATGATGTACTAACTTCATACGATCATGATGTAAATTTACACCATCATATACTAAATATATATGTTCATCATGTTAAATGTTACGATGTATATGTAAAACCACACGTTGTACATATAAAAACACACGTTGTACATGTAAAAACTTACGATCATCATGTTATTATTGTCCTCCCCGCATGCCATACTGAGTGAGCCTTTCGGCGTTCACGAAGTCCGCCGAAAGGCTCACCGACATACGTTCATCATCTAAACTCATGCGATGTACTAAAAATACACGTTCATGTACTAACTGCTTACGATCATGTACTGAATGCATACGTTCATGTACTGACTGCTTACGATCATGTACTGAATGCATATGTTCATGTACTGAATACATACGTTCATGTACTAAGTGCATTGTCAATTTATACGATGTACATGTGTAACTCACGTGTTTATGATCGGTCATCCAGTTGAAATGAATACAATGTGTTAGTGGAATCATCACCGGGGTAAGTACTTTTTAGTTTTCTGCACTTATTGGGTAGGCCACGCTATTATAGACCGTTAATAATGCTCGTGTATACATGGCATCATCAGTATTACGCAACAGTAACAAGCCTAGCCTAGGCCTAGTAGACAGTGCGTAGGCCTATTCGTTAAGTCAATTTAAGATGGCGGAATACTCTCCTAGATTAGAGCCTACGTCTCAGGTGTTTTAATGTGTACGTGCACTGTATTTAAGTGTCAGTACTGGATGTGTCCGGCCGTCCGCGGAGCATATCGAGACGGCATTACCGGACTATTGCAAGAGGTGCTATCCCCGTTGTTGTTATTCTATGTTTTCAGGAAATTTGCATAAATTAAAATTACTTTTTACAGAAATGTTCCCACATGCACACCTATCACGTAGTTGTGATATTGTGTATTTTACATGCTGATCGTGAGTTTTGACTTTTCAGTACATGAACGTATGCATTCAGTGCATGGACGTATGCATTCAGTACATGATCGTAAGCAGTTAGTACATGAACGTGTATTTTTAGTACATCGCATGAGTTTAGATGATGAACGTATGTCGGTGAGCCTTTCGGCGGACTTCGTGAACGCCGAAAGGCTCACTCAGTATGGCATGCGGGGAGGACAATAATAACATGATGATCGTAAGTTTTTACATGTACAACGTGTGTTTTTATATGTACAACGTGTGGTTTTACATATACATCGTAACATTTAACATGATGAACATATATATTTAGTATATGATGGTGTAAATTTACATCATGATCGTATGAAGTTAGTACATCATCGTGTATTTTTGGTACATGAACGTGTAATTTTAGTACATGTACGTGTATTTTTAGTACATCATCATATGTGGTGAGCCTTTTGGCGTGCCATACTAGGCTACATCATATTATTTTGACTTTGCCCTAGGGCCTAGTGAAGTATCATCGTCATAGTGTTGATGTCATTTACCTTGATTTTTCAAAAGCCTTTGATAAAGTTCCATTAGGTAGACTTATGTTTAAACTGCATAGGTTAGGCATCAAGGGCAGTTGTGCTGACTGGATAAATTCATGGCTCAATGGTAGATCTCAGAGAGTTGTTGTTAATGGTAATTTCTCTTCTTGGAAAGAAGTTACAAGTGGAGTTCCACAGGGTTCTGTTCTTGGCCCGCTTCTTTTCTTAATTTTCATCAATGATATTGATAGCTCTCTCACATCTAGTATTAGTAAGTTCGCTGATGATACTAAGCTCTATAGGAAGGTTAGTGATAAGGATTAGTGTTCGACCGATTATGCCATAATCGGTAATCACCGATTACCGATTATTCAATTACACAATCGGGCCCATTACCGATCACCGATTATTTACATGTATAGCAAGGTTATGTTTTCTGTCGCATATTTCTGTCGCATATTTCTAACTTTGTACACACACCATAACATAACCTTCACACTGGAGATGAACGATTAAGAACAGTTCCCTACGATCCACGAGTAGAATATTAAATGTTTTTGAAGGATTTCCTTTCCAAATACTATGATAAAAATCAACCATAAATACATGCTTTCGTACGATGTCACAGGCTTAACGTTAGCCAAAGAGTCTGGCGGCTTACATACGGCCCTACCTATAGGAGTTCTATCCACCGATCATGTCGGAAGATTCCGTGCAAAGGTCTGTACTGGACTGTAGTAGTGCTATATAGTAGCCTATCCACCCAGTTTTAGGCAAAAATATCTAACTACCTTGGCACTTCGGGGCCACTAAACATTCCACTCAATTTACCTGATTTACTCATCCCATGCTCCCTTAACGATATGGATACATTTTTTGTAATGCGTCTTGCCCAACACTTACGTCTTATGTAAAAGATTCTCCAATGAAACGTAAAACTAATTCCCGATAAAGTCCCGTTATCGAAAAACTGTTGCCGTTCCGGCGTGAATATAACACGGGGCCCGTTTCCCTTCGTTCATCTGTTAGGAGCACGGACGGAGTTCATGACCAACATGCTACGTAAATGCGCAGGCAATGCACTTAGCCTTGCATTACGTATTACGCACTGTACTGGTGTGCTTTCGTAGGTGAACTTCAACTTCGCAAGAACTGTACGGCAGTTACGTGTGCGCATGTGCAGGTCATAGGTAATTAAAAACTTAACGAAAAGAATGTGGGAAGTGGCATAATTTATGCAGGATAATAAGCCTCGGGTAAATTCCAAAGTTGCTACAGTACAGTACGTGCACCAAATGTGTACAGATGATGTGGTTTGCACTGAAACTTGAAAAAAAAAAAACGTAGGGCGAAGTCATTTCTTCCTGTAGTACAATTTGTATGCAGATGTGCGGCATGGTCCATGACATGCACACCTAGGTAATACTGTTTGGCCTTTCACGCACCTGAACTGTGCTGCACTGAGAGTTACGGCAACAATTACGATGATTGCTATGATTTGGAGAGCTTAAAATGTTGCAAGTTTTGTGAGTATCAGTGCTGATATTTTGGGCGGGAACTTAAAGAAATGCGTGTTTTGGAGAATTATAAACATTTTTGCAGAACTTTGAAGTGTATTTTAGCCCTGTTTCCAGTTTTCAAATAATCGGTGGTGGTAATCGGTTGAAGGACAAAATTTTACCGATGCCGATTATTTACCGATTGTGCGATAATCTGCCCGATGCAGATTATCTAACAGATGATCGGTCGAACATAATAAGGATGATGCCTCATTACTGCAAAAAGACTTGGATAGGTTATTTTCATGGTCTCAGACTTGGCAAATGTCTTTTAATGCAGATAAGTGCAAAGTCCTTCACTTTGGTCCTAAAAATTTCAGCTATGATTATAACATGAATGGTAGTATTCTGAGTGATGTGACTTTTGAGAAGGATCTGGGTGTAGTTATTACAGGTGATTTAAAGCCATCTAGACAGTGTGCAGCTGCTGCTGCTAGGGCTAATAGGGTGCTTGGATTGATCAAGAGGAATTTCAGTAGTTTTAGTAAAGAAATTGTACTAAATCTGTATAAGCAGTTGGTAAGACCCCACCTCGACTATGCAGCCCAGGCTTGGAGTCCCTTCTATGAAAAGGACAAGCTTCTTTTAGAGCAAGTTCAGAGGAGAGCCACTCACCTTATACCCAAGGTGAGACACCTACCTTATCATGTTAGACTTAAGCATCTTGAGCTTACCACCCTGGAGTTGAGAAGGATTAGGGGGGACATGCTTCAGGTGTACAAATTTCTCTCTGAAAGGAATCCTTTGTCCTCTTGCAATTATTTAAAGGTTCAATGTAATTCTCGGGTTCGAGGCCATTGTAAGAAGCTAGTTAAAAATTTTGCAAGGCTCGACATTAGGAAGTTCAGCTTTTCTCCTAGAGTTGTTAACGAGTGGAATAGTCTGCCTGAGTGGGTAGTTAACTCCACATCTGTGCACTGCTTTAAGGTTAACATTGACAAGTTCTTCCATAAGTGTGGTAGAATCTAGTTGTGCTGGGCTCGTTTGGTGTTGGTTGGTTCTTTGTTTTCAGTCAAGGTTGTATGGACTTCAGGGCATCTTATGGGGCCTTAGCCCTCCTTTGCCCTTTAACCTGTTATGTTATGTTATGTTAAGTACGCTCCGTCATGTCAATGTAAACTCAAGTTAGGTTTGACTACCGTGACGTTATGCACTGACTGAGCCTATGTTTGCTTGGCCTAACTTTGTAGGGCCTAGACGAGAATGATATGAGTACAGTATGACATAGGCCTAGGCCTAAAGTTAGGCCTAACCTGAGAATGGGTATCGTTTATGACTAGCCTACTTAGTACTTGGGACGATGCAGTCTAACGTTAGACCTAGGTTTTCAATTCATCACCTCTGTTTTCGATTCTCCCATCAAAGTAACATCATTGCACGGTACGGGCTCAGGAAAACGGAAATTTCCCCCTCGTTTACTTACCAACGGAATTTTCCATTCTCGATTGGCCGTTCATTCATACTAAGTCTGCCATGTTTCGTGCCGTGCATGTAGTAGTATACGTATACAGGTATATATGCAGAATTGAAGTAACATAGCTTGTTAGTGCTACTTACATTTACAACCCCAAGATAAACCCAGCAAGCTTAGCACGCAGTGGACTGACCTATTAAACACGTATACAACATATAACAATATACGGATCAACAAAGCTGCGTGTTAAAATGACCTCAACTTTCCACGTGCGTAGATATACGTACGTACGTATTCATGATATACCAACTATCGTTGCTCAGGTACAGTACAATCTTGAGTACTTGTACGCAGATACAGGAGGGACCAATCCAAAAAACAAAAGAGGAATAAAATTAATTATTTCTTAATATTACTTCTGAATTTTTAAATTTATGAACATCATTGAATGTTTTAATTATTTTTTTTATATGAACCTATCAATCAAAGTTAACATCTGTAGCTCAAATAGAAATAAATGACTAAAAATATCTTGCTTAAAATTTTTAACCCTCTATAAAAGAGTAAAACGAGAAGATCAAACTAAGACATTTAAGGAATCATTTTCCTTACATCACATATAAAAATATATCTGTTAGCACTAATTGATAATTTTTGATCATTAAAATATATTTTAGTAACTTTTATTGATCGTAACGACTTATATCTGGATTAAAATTAAATTATTAAGAGAATTACAACATTTTTGAGAAGTACAGTTACCGATTGACAAATAAACCTTGCCATATTCAACCAATCAGCTTCTTTCAATTTTCAAGTCGACCACTGAAAAGAAAATGCACGACACGATATTGTCCTCTTTGACTTTGAACAAGCAAAGGCACAACTACGTTCAAATCGGAATTCACTTTTAAACGTACTTTGATCATACTATTGTATCGCAATACACTGTGTACAGATATTCATCATGTCGCAAAATCATGTGAACGGCGTCAATGAAGACGACGAAGGCACTTTTCTTTTCACATCTGAATCCGTAGGAGAAGGACACCCAGGTAACTTGTTTCAAAATAGACTTTAGGCCGCTGAAGTTTCAGTTAAAGTAGTGGAGAAAAAAATAGCACGGTAACAAGTGGCAGTAGGCCTATGTACGCACGTGCGTTTGTTTTGCTTTTGACGATCAGGTGACTTCCATCTGACACTAACGTAAGGCCTACAATTACAAAGGACAAGTCTTGCAATGCACTGCACGGTTCACACAGTCATAACGAGTTCCCGTAGCAACACTTATCAATCCTTTCTAAGACTAACTGTAAGGCTAGGCCTAGGCTATTTGATTTTGGCCCACATATTTGCAGTGAGTCGCTTGTTATCGTTGAAGCCCATACGTCCTAATAAAGTGGCTAAGCCTAACGTTAGACCTACAGTGTGTGTACCAATACTATAGCGTGAAACGGATCATGGCCACTATCCGTCCGGCAGACTAGTACAGTCCGATATTAGGAATATTGAAGTATTCATACTTTTTGCTAAACAAAATAAGAGATATTAAGAGAGTCGTTCTCAAAATGTTTTTGGTTGTATATTATCCACCTTTATTTTTAAATTGTCTAAGAAGAATTATTTTGAGAACGACTCATCATTTACCATAAAAATGTGAAAGTAAACATTGCAACCCCCTATTTTTCAATGGAATGGAACAACCGGACAGATAGTGGCCATGATCCCGTGAAACATTTAAGTGTGTTCACCGGTATCTTATAACATTTGCGAGGTTTATATTCCAATGCTGTATGAAAGACATGGTCTTTGTACTAAATATGGAGCAGCCCCGATGTACAATTTGATAAGGTCTGAAAAATACAATCCAAAAATGTGTTTCAAGCTATTGGTACACATATAAAACACAAGTGCAGTACCCATTAGAACTTTTTTGATACCATGCTTGTAGAACACTAGCCTAACTAGCATTGTACAGTGTTTAGTATGAAAGCAACACATGACATTGCTGGGAAGCCCTTGCCAGAAGGTCTTTGGAAAATGTGTTCTCAAATAAAGTTAAACATCTTATTTGATCTTTTTTGCAAGTGCTGAAAAGATGATTTTAAGCAATTTCAGGTGTAATTTCCTCTTTGGAAATGCAGAATACTTGAAAAAAAAAATGAAATGTGTGATTTACATCAGTGATTTTGTCAAAAGAATCAAGACAGACTGTCATCACCCCAAAGTATATTTTTAGTGTATGCATATCAAAATTCTCAGTTGGTGACTGCTGTTTGATTGACATCAAAGTTTGAAAATTTGAAAGATGCAGAGTAGCTCACATTCCACACAAGGCAGAGAGATTACTTTTATTACATTTTATAGCCTTGTGTGCTCACCAGGACATGGCCTTAAAGGCAATAGGCAGTCGCCCCAAAATTTTCTTTGAAAAATCAACAAAACTCTCGCAAATCACTTCTTATTGCATTACAAGCACCTCTGAAGACATTTTGAACATAACTATTACAAACAATAGGTAAAGCAAGGCGAAATTCTCCTTGAATTCCACAATTCACTAACAAAAATATTGTCACATGATCAAAATAGGCCATTCATGAACTAGAGTGACAAGATACACTCACTCTGTTTGGGGTGACTGCCTACTGCCTTTAAAGACAGACTGTCATCACCCCAAAGTATATTTTTAGTGTATGTATATCAAAATTCTCAGTTGGTGACTGCTGTTTGATTGACATCAAAGTTTGAAAATTTGAAAGATGCAGTGTAGCTCACATTCCACACAAGGCAGAGAGTGTACTTTTATTACATTTTAAAACCTTGTGTGCTCACCAGGACATGGCCTTAAGCAATAAAACAGGTTTATTCCTGCACAAGGAAGAGCCTCATACAGTTATGGGAGGAGCTAGAAGATGCATAGTTGGGAGAATTGGAACTGTCTGGGATCATGAAAATTCCCCTTTAAGCAATAAAACAGGTTTATTCTTGCACAAGGAAGAGCCTCATACAGTTATGGGAGGAGCTAGAAGATGCATAGTTGGGAGAATTGGAACTGTCTGGGATCATGAAAATTCCCCTTTAAATCAGCCAACCCTGCCTTGTACAAGTTTAAACCTTTGAACTTGAATTATATCCGGATAGTAATTGAAGTTTGACTGCATGAATCCATTCCAGGAACTGAAAGAAATACAAATACAACTTCACTACATAATCTGTTTTTCCATTAACTTCTCGTCACTGCTGAGTGCAGTAGTAGTAAACTGTACAACTAGCCCAGTTGAGATAGAATTTCATGGCATTAAAGGGAGAATGCAGCCACCCCGAAAAGAATTGCATAGTAGACTATCCTGTGTCCTGAATGGCTCTTGAGAATCGTCTCGGTATTTTTCTCAATGAATTGTAAAATGTACGAGGAGGAACTGCTTGGTTTACCTTGAATATATAAGATTTATGACCTAAAATATCACGAAAGATACTTGGAAGAGAAATAACAAGAAATACTGTTTCAAAATAAGTTTGGGGCAACTGCTTTTGACCTTTAAGTGTACATTTTGCATACAGTGTATGCAGCAGCATTCAGTATATAAATATGACAATGAAGGGCAAGAGTCATGTTAGCTCATTTGCCAGGTAAAAATTGTGTTAACCAAACAGTCTAGTAAGTAGAGATTTCAATTTAATTTGAAAAGGTAGCAATGTGAATTATTGCTTAAAGATTACCTCCCACAAAACTTTATTTTGGTTATCATAGGTTTTTGCTTTATAACTTTCTAGACATTTTTTTTTTTTTTTTTATTTGTTTTTAGCTAAGCCATTGTAAGATTAGTGCTTATCATCACTGCGTAGTCCAGATGGCATTCTTTCATGCAGAGCTTGGTTGAAAAGATAAAAGATCTGTTATTTAGATAGATCACAAGAGAAGAAAGTTACTAAAACAAGACCAACTCAACCCTCAGATTTTGGACTAATACCTGTTAGGATGAGGACATTAATTCTTGACCAAACCAGTAAATTTTATGATAGGCCAGCTGTGAAAAAATGACCATTAGCTACCAGCAATTTTGAAGATAGTAATTATAATGGAAGCTATGTATGTTAGTGGAAGAAATGCCTACTACACACATTTAAGTATATTAAGTGAGATTAAATCCAGAAAGATATAGCTGAACCTGGTCAATGGGAGGCAATATTGTGAAGGCCATTTAAGATGCATCATAAGGTCAAGGAGAAAACACTGTCAACTCACAGTATTAAGCCCCCTTGTTATCTTATCTCCATATAAATTGTGTAAATTTATGTATGTAACTAGGAAATGTACTTTGATCCAGTATAACAATGTGAAGATCATGTGATTGTGTATGTGTGAGCAAGAACTCTGTTTGAGGACTTCTGCACTGTACTTGGTAGGTATCTATATAAACTTGGGCATGCAAAACTGATGATGTTGTGGGTCAGAGGTCAGCTGACCCCAAAATTGGCGTTTGGTCACTATCTGCTTTTCTGAATGTCGGTAAAAGTCGTTCTTTTACATACATACAGTGTTTCGACAAGTGTGTTTGTGGTTGCCAAGGATTGAGGTCAGATGTAGGTCTAAAGGTCAAATTGGTTAAATTGTGCAAAAAGGAATATCACAAAGTCCTAAGTCTAGTCAAGGTCAAGCTTCGTTAATAGGTGTCTGATCGTGTAAACTTGTTGAATGTGTCCTAAGTAAAGGGCCAAAGTGCAGACCACCTAACAGTTGGTTTTAAGACAAGCTCTTCCATTCATAATATTGAAGAAGACTTTGAGATACAAAAGTATGAAACAGATTTGCAGCTCACACTTGGAGGATAGGAAAGCCTGTCTGATTATGTAGACTTGAACAGGTATACATGGATTGATGTCTGGGGAGGGGGTTGCTCAAAGTTTGTAGCCATTATCTCAGTGAGTCAGTACTGAAAAATTACATAAAACCACAAAATATTAGTTAAGTTGAAGAAAACGATTGTGTTCCCAGTTGAGCACGAGCAGGGGATCAATTCGCAAGTGGGACGCACTCATCCCCCAAATTAGACTTGGGGGAGGATCAGGCTGCACTCAGGTGATCAAAAAACAAGTGGGAACACAACAGGGGATCATGGTGACCCGAGATTGAAGCAAACGAATGATGTACTTCCGCTGACTGTACTATTGTAGTACAGCTTGCTGTAGTCTCATTGCCACGCCACACAAACTTACAGTGTAAACAAACATGACCTGCAGACATAATTTCAATGACGCAACTTCCTGTCCAGGGGATCAGTACACAATTTGCTATAGTTCGTAAATAGGTTGTACGATACCACATGACTAAAAAATTTGTCTCTTTTTCTGAAAAGCAAGTCAAATTTGCTCCAGTTTTTCCACAAATTACCAAAATCCCCCCCATACCCATATTCATAGATGCCTGATTTTTTGCACCCATGGCCATAACTGCCTGGAATAACAGTTCCAAGGGTGTAAAAAATTAAGAATATGTGTGATTGATACATTGAAGCAATCTGTGTACTATTCTCCTTTTAGTTTACAATATTTTGAAGATGTAGGTCATCAGATGTCAAAATATGGAATTTTTGGAATTTCGGGAAAGATAGCATAGCCTAAAGAGGTACCACAGTTGAAAAACGGCATGTGAACAAAAATATTTTGGAAGTGCTACTCATAGGTTATATATTTGTCTTAACACTTTGTGTATTTCAAGCCAGTGTTTATGGTATTAAATGGAGTTCAAAAGTTTATTAAGAGGAGAAAAATTCCTTAAAGAAGGATATTAACATGGTCTGGATGGAACCCCATATCATCTCGCTCGCTTCCTAAGAACATGAACAGTAAGGCAAAAATGGCATGCTTGGTGTAGAGGTTTGGTGTCTAGGGTAGGAGGTGGTTCTTCTTAAGGTACCATAGTGTACGAGGTCATCAGTTAGGCATATTAAGTAGTGTATTAATCATCCCTCCCCTGTTAACTTTTCCCCTTGCCAAGCCTTACATCTATACCAAGATATCCTACTCCATGATCTCTGACATTTTTAGTGCTTGGTTTGCTACAAAAATATATGACCAGGTGACTTCTATTTTACATAGAAAACAAAAGCACCTTGTAATATCAGGGCAGGGTTGTAGCTACATTGGACCACGCTGGACGGTGCCACCCAGGAATGTTCTTAAGCGCTGAGGGCTAGTGGCAATTAGGCTTTGCACCGCCTGGTAATTTCACTTCCAGTTACAGTAAAGGTGATGGCTGCAACTGGTTGTAGAAGAAGTTGGAAGGAAAATAAACCTTTTTGGGGTCATTTTCCCCGAGCTCTTGACATAGTACCCCAAAACATGGCCAATAAATCAAGAATATGTTACACTTTTCATTTATAGTTTCACCAGGTACTCTGGTTACTCTTTACTTGGAACCCACTACTCAAATTGGTCTAGTTACAACCCTGTACCAGGGTATTCCTGAATCATAACAGTGCATTGTCATGCCTAATACCATGATAATTTGCACTTGCACAGATTGGAATGCCCCTGGACATGGAAATATGGCACCTGATTCCATCATTAAAAACGTGCCTGTATGTGGAAACATGGTACCTGACTCTATCACGATCTTCAAGACTAAGAGCCAAAAGGTGAATTGCACTAGCTGGCACCTCATGTAATAAGCCTGCTTAATTTCAAGGCTTGGCCAGGCTTGCTATTCCCAGTCACCATGATCCCTGAATGCATACCATATCAGTTCATGTGTTTGTCATTTTATACGAATGTAAGTAGAAATGTAGTATGCAAGAAATATGTGCAAAGTAAAGGGCATTAAAAGTAGGGCAACTATGACCATGCACAGCCAAGTAGAATAATGATTTATACATTCCCAATTGTTTATGACATTTTTTCCTTGTCCTCCCAGTACCTCCTAGCTTTATATATTGATCCTGTAGGCTATAATTCTCATTGATTATTTTCAAGCTCATTTTCAGAGCCTTTTAGATTTTGGCCTTGTCGTGCTCATTGTGTGGTAAAGTAGTTGTCTCTGAGGTCAGTCAAGCCTAATCTACAATGTTATGAATAGAGTGGACTTGGCAGCTTGCCATAATAACAGCTGTTTAGACCTATGACTGGATTGTTGTGGAGTAGGCTTGTTTCCAGCAGTTTGTTTACAAATATTTAGTAGCTGTATTCAGTGTGGGAATGGATGTCAATAGCCCTTGTGGTATTTGCTCCATGGGAGGAGGCAGTTACTATCAAACTAGTAGACACACTTCAGATGCTTTGCCAAAGTGGAAATAAGGAACAAGTTAAAGAGTCAGCTTCCCAGTTAAACCTAGGTCATACTCAAAAGTAGAACTGGTTTGTACTGGTTCCACCCAGTCCTTGTAGCTCTATTGAACCAGCTCATCAGTATGGAGCTTCATTGACCTTGTATTGACCTAAGGCATGGTTGGAAATTTCCCAACAGTACAGTATTATTGGAGAGGTGCCATTATGTTACAAGTAATACAGTATATTGATTGTGACAGAACATCAGCTCCCCTTTTGAAGAAGAGTGTAGTTTTCTTGGAAACCAGCTTTATTTGGATTCTCTCCTGTCTTATTTTTATGCATGAGAATACATACATGCATATGTACGGTAATAACTATGAGGGGAATACTTTTGGCTGTGATCCAAAGGGAAAATATCATGCATAAACACAATGGTAGATCCTGCATACACAATATACTGTACTGTGTAGTCCACAGAATGTATAAGCCTCCTTAACATAATGCTAGAAAGAAGGAATTCTGTAAACAGGTTCGACAGGGTATTATATTCAATATTGATGTATAAAGGGATGTACATTGTTACCTACATGTCAAAGAGAAATCATCCAAGCACATTACAGAACTTGTGTAAAGGCCTTCTTCACACCCATAATGGCATTAATCAGAGCCTAGTGTATGAAACATGTGGTTTTCCCATTTTAGAAATAAAATGCACTTTGACAAAAGAATTTTTCCTTGTGTTCCTAGTAAGTATAACAAGGATTGTTACACACTTTTCCAGTTTGCGTAGTTTGCATGGCAGTAGGAAATTTGATCCTAGAAGTATACTCACTTACAGTGCCATTCATTTTAGGTGGAAATGTTAAAAACCACCAAAGACGGCTACCTAAAAAATACTGTAGATATGATACCCAGGTTGTATTTCAGAATGGATATCCTACAGTTGTGAACAGTGTTTTAATTTTTTTTTTTAATTTCCTTGTTGCATTATTCCCCACTGCAAAGTGTGTTTGTTCATCACCCACCAAAAAATTACCTCCACCCCATCCCCCCTTCCACCTCTCTTACTCCATACATAACGGTAGGAGAGGTTTGCAGAATCTACCAAGTGTAAACATGGTAAACAATCCTGGTAGCACCACAAGTTAGAAAGTGTTGCTGCTTTACATTGTCTATTGTTGAAGGTAGTATTTTCCCTGGAGACTTAACCAAATAGTACTGTTCTAACAGTGAAATTTTCCTTCTTTTGTCCAATCCAAGGATCTCTTCATGAGAAGGTCAAATGCATTTGATTCTGAAGGCCAGAAAGTTGGACAGTGATGAGCACCACAGAATCTAAAAGATTTTACATAAGTTGGATTACGGAGAGTAACTTTGCAAGGCCACCTTTTCTATGCTGTGCTTGTTCTAAAAAAATTGTCCTAAGCTTAAAAAGTTCTTTTAGAAGGTAAAATGTGGACTTTGTTTACTCAGTCCAGGTGGATAAATCATTAGACTCAGGTCAATTTATTGATAACCAGTTGCTGAGAATAGGCACCATATTGTATCCAAATACTGGCATCTACCTTTCTGTGTGAATATCCTTGTGTACATATGAGTATTAGCACTCACAAGTCATGGAATGACGGTGCATATTCTGTGGATTGCATCAGATAATGCAGGATGGATTGCCAATAGTTTCTTTCACCTGCGGTTGTCAACTTGTTATCAAGAGATTGTATACATAGTGATGCTGATGTGTGAGGATTTAGATAAAATCAAGGTAAATCAACTTGATTGTAGATAGCACTGATTTTAGAATCCTGGAACTGGACACATATGGCAGTCTGGAGATAATTTTAATCTCTTGAGCTTCAGTTACCAACAGAGGTATATTGTCACAATTCATACCCATTTACTTGGTGCTATGTGGGGAAAAAATACTTGCCTTACCCTCTCACCCTGGTGTGTTAAATTTTTTTTTTTTTGTTAAATTAATATTTTAGGTCAAATTGCAATTTTATCTATTTCCTTTCCAGATAAAATATGTGACCAAGTCAGTGATGCTGTTTTAGATGCCTACTTGGAACAGGATCCTCATGCCAAAGTTGCTTGTGGTGAGAAGACCAAACTTTTAGCATCCTTCTAAGCCGTAGTAAAAAGGAAAGTTAGCTAGGGCGCTTCAGTCCCATGCGCAACAGACTTTGCCTACTGGGCAATCAATTTTAATGGCAAGCCCAAGCCAATTGCCAAAGTGGAAGGAAAGTCAGAGTACCCAGAGAAAAGCCCACATACATCAAGTGGGATTTATGCTCTAGTTGCAATCAGAACAACTTAAATGCTAAGATAAATTTACACAAACTGTGATTGGTTATCCCAGGGTTGGCATTCTTTCTTCAGGTTTGAATGGAGAGAGTGTGTATTTAGGGAGCATACATGTACAATGCTGGTGAATGGATGGCCCCCTCTGAATTGTGTGTACATGGTAAGCCTGTGGTAAAGAGCCAGAACAAGCAGCACAGACATTGTTGATGAGTTGTTCCCATAAAAGAAAATAATGTGTTTGAGACTACAAGACGTTGGCACAGAGAGAAAGTAGCCTCATCGTCCTGGGTGGAAAATGCTGGGAAGCTTCACTGTGAAATTTGGGTATTTGAAGGGAAGTTTTGATCATTGGAGGGAAATTTACCTTTTATGTACATGACTATATGGGAGGAATTGTGGAAAATTTGACTCACTTCCTGGGAAATAAACATTTTTTCCAGCCCTGCTCATCATTCAATTCTGATAGTGGTTTTACTTCCACAGTTATTACCCCTGAAAGAGTTAGGATTGTTAGCTCATACCAGCATGCTGGTGTGAGCTATTGTGATCACGCGGCATCACTCTATCTATCTATCTATCTATCTATCTATCTGTCCACACTTGTTCAAAATGCTTCTCCTCCCACATGCTTTCGTGGATTTGTTTGAAACTTGGACACAATGTTCCTTGGTTGGTGGGCCATTTGGGGTGTTCAGGAATTTTTGGTCCAAGGTCCAATGTGGACCCTAGGGCCCATTTTATGAAATTCTACAAAATGCTTCTCCTCCTACAGTTTCTCTTGTACAATGCTGATGTTTTGCCATAATGTTACTCTGTTATTGGTCCCTTCGGGGTGTTCAGGAATTTTTGGTCCAAGGCCCAAGATGGACCATTGGGTCCATTTTGTGAAATATTGCAAAGTAATTAACTTCTTCTCTATTTAATGTTTAAAGAGAGGTAACAGCCTCTCATTATAATGCTTGGTTAGTGATTTCAGTATGGTGTTCTTGAATTTTGGTCTAAGGTCCCATGTGGGCCCCAATGGCTCATTGTATGAAATTTTACAAAATACTTTTTCTCCTACAAATTGTGTTGTACAGTGTTGATGATTTGTCATAATGAAGCTCTGTTAATGGTCCTTACAAATTTCTTCTCCAATTTGGGATGAAGAATACTTTTGATACCTTTCTAACCAATTTTGTGCCACCCCTCTATTTTACCAGTCTCACAAAATCACTTTACTACCTATTTTTCTTTGTACTGCACCCTCTTTAAAACTGTGTAGAAGAGGTCAATCCTGTGCAGTTGTTTAGGTTAGTTTAAAGGGAGCTGCTTAATAGGATTTCCATTGGGTATTTCCATTGGGTATTTCCATTGTGTGTGCATTGTCAGAGCACGTGGGTGTGTTTGTCATAATGATCCTCTGTTAATGGTTCTTTTAGGGTGTTCAAAAATTTTGGGTCCAAGGCCCAATGTACCCTAGGGACCATTTTGTGAAATATTGCAAAATGGTCAATTCCTCCTCCAGTTAATGTTAAACAGAGTTGAAGGCCTGTCATAATGATGCTTGGTTAGTGATCTGTGTATGGTGTTCTGGAAGTTTCGGTCTAAGGTCCCATATGGGCCCTATGGCCCTTTTTATGACATTTTGCAAATTGCTTACTCCTACAGATTCTCTTGTGCAGTGTTGATGGTTTGTCATAATTATATTCGGTTAGTGGTACCTTCAGGGTGTTTAACAAGTTGGGGTCCAAGGCACAAGATGGACCATAGGGTCCATTTTGTGTAGTATTGCAAATAATTGACTTTTTCTCCAGTTAATGTTTAACAGAGTTGACGGTCTGTTATAATGATGCTTGGCTAGTGATCTGTTTCTGGTTTTGTGGAATTTTGGTCCAGAAGCCCATGTGGACCCTATGGCTCTTTTATGAAGTGTGCAGAAGTGCATCTTCAGCTACAGAATCTCTTGTACAATGTTGATGGTTTGTCATAATGATACTTGAAATTTGGGGTCCAAGGCCAAAGATGGGCCCTAGGGGCTTTTGCTCTCTTAAATGGTATTCGTGAAACAACTTACAAAGCAGAGATAGCATGACAAATTTTTTGTGACATTCGGGAAGGTGCCATCAGGGTATGTGAGATTTGGCGTCATAAGCCATTTGACGTCATTTAAAGTCATATGATGCTTGTACTAACAAAGACTAGAAGCCAGGGACCCTTCATTGGTTGAAGGTATGAGCTTCAGCACCATTGGTGCTCTAGTTGTATTGTTTGGAATTGGAAAGTTTATGTGAACAATTTATTTATAAGCTGCAAAGTAGCACAATTTCTTTCTGTAGGAACCTTTATTTATTGAAAGTAAGTTACCCAGCCACCTTATTTTGAATTGCCTGTAACTTAATCATATTTAAAAAGGTACAAAATTTTTTTATGGATACTGTTACCACAATAGCAGTATTTTCCTTTAGTAGTAAAATGTCTTCATGATCTTATCAGGACAGGCATAACAAGTCTGCCTCCCACTTACAGCATCAGGGTGGTTGCCTGCCTACAAAAACTTTCATCACCCCCTCCAGCTTTTTGAGTGATGGCTATGACAGTAGTTATACATGTGTAATTAGTCTAGGCAGGGTGAAGTCCAGATCATGCTAGAGAAGGTTGCATCATCCCAAACACTGAATGAGCTCAAGTTAATGGTGGGAAGTGCACAGCTGCTCTATGTTGGCTGTTTGTGAAAAAATTGTCACTTAAAAATGATTTTAAAGTTTTTGCAATTTGTTTGACATTTTGTGTTCCTGCTTGTCCATAAGTTGTTAAGTTATGATATACACCATTGGAGAAAACAATGTATTTACTTGCTTCAGGTTGCTATTTTGTAAACATATGTTCTCCAACTCATTCTACAGAGACTGCCAGTAAAACTGGCATGATCATGGTATTTGGAGAAATCACATCCAGTGGTGTCGTAGATTATCAACAGGTTGTCCGACAGACCATCAAAGAAATCGGTTATGATGATTCAGAGAAAGGTACTCACAACTTGTTCTGTTTAGTTCTTTTATTTCCATGTTTTGGGAAACCTGATTTAAATTTCTGGAGGTGCTTGTACATTTTCAGTTCTATGCAAGTGTACAAATACTATACATAAGCATTTTGGCAGAACATGACAACTCTGTTTTGTGAAAACTCTCTGACAGTTGTCAGTCACTTGCTCAATGTTTACTTTTCCCTAGGATTTGACTACAAAACATGCAATGTGCTTGTAGCAATTGAAAAACAGGCTCAGGAAATTGCCAACACTGTACACATCGACAAGGCTGATGATGACATCGGTGCTGGGGACCAGGTGAGGTTTAATGTAGAATTATCCAAGTCTGTATGTTCATTCAAATTTCATGGTCAAACTTGTGAATCATGAAGGATTAAATTCTCCATTAAGGACAATAAATTAACCGGCACAACGTAACAGGACAGAAAGTCCTATTTAAATAGTAAATAATAGTTAATACCAACTTATTTTGTTGTAGTAGATTTTCTTAATCCTGCTATTTGAATCTGTTGCAAGTGGTGTAAAATTCATTTGCTATTAGATGTTAATGTGGTTTACTGCAGACAGTGTGTTGTGTGTACCAGTACAGCTTTGGTGGCATGATTTCATTTCAAACTATTCTGTTTGATTCTCCTGTCCAGGGACTCATGTTTGGTTATGCCACTGATGAGACAGAATCTTGCATGCCACTAACAGTAGAACTTGCCCATGGGCTCACTAGAAGATTGGCAGAGCTTAGAAGAAGCTCAGAACCAAGGCTACGTCCTGACTGCAAATCACAGGTAAGGAACATAACCATGAGATACATTAAAGGATGAGCTACTTCACATCTTATTAAGAAATGTGAAGATGAAATGACATCAGACCATCGGTGCACACACCCCTTATAAAATTTGGTGGGTACCTGTGCCGAGTGAGGGCCAATGGCACCAGCCAAGAACACACCTCTGGTACAAAGTGAATGATGTGTCGTTTATATGTATAGAATGTGATTGGGCACTCTTCACCCAAAGACAGGACTGCAAGGTCTGAGGTTAACAGTTTCCTTAATATGCATTTTGCATGCTGCTGGAAGCCCCAGATTGAAAGTTTTGACAAACGTTCAGGGTAGAGGCACAATGTACATCATGTCCCTGCTGCTGAAAAAGTAGGTGAGACGTGCCTTGCTGTCAGGGCTTCTCAATCTGACATAAATTTCAATACATTGGACAAAAAGTATGTAGGCATCATTAAAACAGTTGTGTTGTAAATTTCAGCAACCATTGCCATGAAGCCATCAGAATAATTTTGAGCATAATTAGTTGGTTTGGAGTATGGACTGTAATTTTAGTGATATTGTTTCACACCCAGTTGAAATGTTTCATGAGTAGTAAATACTTTTGGCTCAGTACATTCCTCCAGCACTAGAATTACTTTGAAATCGTACTAGTTCATAGTTGAATTTGACCGCCAAACAGATACTGTCCGTGTATTAGTGACTGCCCTGTAAAGCATGACTTCAAATTACATTTAAAGGCTGTTACATAATACTCTTGTCTGATTGCTTTTAAATTTGAACCTTTGGTCTTTCCCTTGTTACCTTATGTAGATAAAAAAGAATTATCTCTTTGTTAAATTAGGCTTAGACAACAGGCAGTAAGAGATGGTACGATATGTCAAGCACCTCTTATCAGTTATTGGCCACAACCCCTGGAAAACAAGTATCATGCACCAGGACATGCTTGGAGGAAGGTGAACTTCTTCTTAGCCTACATTGCATAATATGTGCATGCCACAGCTGATTGGAGATACAGTGTTTGTGATGAATGACCTTCTTCAGTCATTGTTTGTGGGTTTCTGGTTTCTTTGACTTGCATTAGTGCATTGGTTGCTATATGATCTTGTGATGATCAAGCAACAGACAAGAATTTGAGGTCATTACACTTCGGGTTTAAAGAGGTTTGAGTTGCCACTCACCTTCTGGCTATGAGTCAGTTGTGTGTGATTCCCCAAGCTGAGTGAATTGTTTCCGGCATTGATCTTTTTTCATGATACATTGGTCACTTAACTTTTACAGTCTTAAAATTCTTAAATTGTTCCATTGTTTTATTCATAAACCATAGCATGTCACTATTTCCTCTTTTGCCCAAACAGGTCACAGTTGAATACAGAATTGACCATGGTGCCTGCATTCCTGTCAGAGTACACACAATTGTCATATCCACTCAACATTCACCAGAAATTAGTCTCAAGGAACTGCAAGAGGTCCTCCGTGAGGACGTTGTCAAATACGTCATTCCTGCCAAATACTTGGACGATAAAACCATCATGCATCTCAACCCCTCGGGCAGTTTTATAGTAGGAGGCCCTCAAGGGGATGCTGGGTTGACAGGCCGAAAAATAATTGTTGACACATACGGAGGCTGGGGGGCTCATGGGGGTGGGGCATTCTCAGGAAAGGACTTTTCCAAGGTGGACAGATCAGCAGCATATGCAGCAAGATGGGTCGCCAAGTCCCTTGTGAAGGCAGGACTAGCTAGACGGGTACTTGTCCAGGTATGACATTCGTGAGATATCAGCTTTGTACAAAGAGTAACTTTAAAAAATGATTTACTTGTCAGAGGGCATTCATTCATCACTAGGTGTGGGGTTTTTCTCACAATTGTTACCAGCATGGTGTGAAACTTTATGACTTGGGCCTCTTGGCCACTGGCTAAATCGAACCCGTATAGGGATTGACTCTTCTATGTTATTTTGGTAAGTTACCATTACTCTTCAGTGAAAAAGTGAATATTTTCTTTTTATCCTTTTTCTTACCTAGGTGGCATACTCTATCGGAATTGCCGAGCCTTTATCCATAACAGTATTTCATTATGGCACATCAGATTACACTGAAAGGCAACTCTTACAAATTGTGAAGAAAAATTTTGATTTGAGACCAGGGTCTATTGTCAAGTGAGTACAGCATCCTAAAGATACATACAGATGCTTTATGTTTGTTTTGTGTTCCAGAGTGGACTTGGTGAAATCTATTCTAAATCCTTCAAGTAAATCCTTCATTGGCCCGTATGTATAATATCGAAGATGGATGAGTTTAAGACTTGAAAAGGAATAAGGAGTGCCTACAATACTTCATTATGAAGGGATGAATGAAAAGTGAATCTAATATAGGAATTAATGATCATCTGTAACATACTCAGAATAACTTTGGAAATGGACTGTTCTTTGAAAGTTATATAGGTTGTAGATCTTAGTTTCCATGGACTTTGTTAGGTATTGTTCCATTTGAAGTCAAAACCCCTTTTGGAGTGGTTTCAGGTTTTCACCACCAGTGGGAGAGAGCCCACAAAACATTCATTATAGAGAACTCTGTGCTGCTTCAAAGGCACAAGCTGTTCCGCCACATCCTGTCCCAACATTTATTAATTCCAATTTTTTTTGACCAGATGAGTGGGTACATAAGGGTCTTTAAAAAAACATGCATCTTTCAAATAAAATTAAAATGTTGCATGTCTTTTTTCATCCAACAGGGAACTTGGACTGAGGAAACCTATTTACCGTCAGACAGCTGCCTATGGACACTTTGGCCGCAAAGAGTTTTCTTGGGAGCAACCTAAGAAGCTCATTCTATGAAAAAAAAAAATCTGGATACAAAAATGGAGATATATAGATATATTTTTTGGAACAATTACCTATCACCCTGAAAGGTGAATTGGACAAGCTACATAAACAGTGAATACTTTACGAGAGCTGAGTTGAATGCACAACTGTATACTGGGATTCATTGTGTTGTACTGTGGTATGAAATGGTAGCTAGAAGGGGTGAGACATGGTGTTAGTGATTCAAAATGAAACCTGACAAAAATTAAACCGTCATTGTGCTTGCAACTGCATTTGCTCAATTTGTAAAACATTGATGTATATAAGCTGCTTTATTTTCTAGGAAGGTACCTTGAGGATGGGGACCAAACTTGTTGCTGCCCCCACAGTAATATTGACAGTTATATTGTATTCAAAGACAGTGGGACTGGAAAACTGATGAGATGCCGAGTGGTGGATGTATCAACGATAGTCAGTGTTAAATACTGCATGTGTAGAGATTGGTTGGTAGAGGTGCTAGCATATTTAACTTAGGGTTGCAGCACACAAAGGGAAGTCTTCTCGTTTTGACAAATGGAGGAAGACATAGTAGTTTGTACCTTCATATGCAGCTTCGCAAGTAAATTTCTGGAAGAAAGTAGTTCACTGGATGACGTATAGGTTAAAGCGATGGCAGCATATAATAATTGTAGTGTTATGTTGATCTTATCAAAATCACACTTCACCATCTCTGAAGTTAACTTTAATTCCAGGGACTAAGTGCCTTAGTTTCACACTAGTGGAAGTAAAAATCACAGATTTTAATAATCTTAAAAAAATTGTCATGTTGCAAAAATGAGGATAGAAACTGATAAATGGTAGCTTCAAAACACGGCTGAGAGGTATCCTTCAAATTTCTGGTCTGTATCTCTTACAAATGCTTTTACCAGGGATTATATAGTCCATTGTATAAAGTTTGTCCAGTCACCAGCAAAGTGCACCACATCCAGTGAAAGAAATATCAAAATAGGCAAACGAAGAAAAAAATAAGTAAAAATTTGCAAGCAATTATTAAATAAAGTCTTTGTCTGTCTACTTTTATTGCACCAAGTATCTTATAAACCCAATGTTCAGTGCTTTGCTGTTATATCCTGTCAAAATTTTTAGCATGCTTCTATCCTAGTTTTTAATTCATTTTTTGTGATGATGGCAAGTTTATAATGTTATATCAAACTTTGTATGGTGTTGGTGTTTGCAATGCCCTGCAGCAATTAATTTTATGCCACACTGTTTTGGTATTATGTGAGTTGTCCTCAAGCAATGTGAAGTTGGATGCTTTGAGATGAAGATGGTGGAACTGCTTTTTTTTTTTTATTTTGTAATTAGTGAATTATTCATGTTTGGATAAATGGTGATATGGGAGGACAAAGGAATGTGAAATTTTCAAATTCTTGAGTAAATGTGATGACATTGATGGTTTGGTGCAGAGTTCATTATTCTTCCAAGTGAAGTCATGTTTTATACGAATATAGAACGTAATTCAAAGAAAATAAAAGATGCATGTTTTATTTTTTTCATGGACCAAGTCAAATGTAAGCATTGTTTGGCATGTCTAATGCCTTCTTTTCAGGTAGTTTTATGTAGGGTATTCAGAGTACACAAGTGTTGAAAACAATTTTTAGCCAAATGGAAATCAGGAAGAAACCGAGGTTTTCCATTTTCCAGTGACAGAGAAGTCAAATAATTTCAGAAAATATTTGTCTCCGAATTTGACTGAACCGAATGAGAAAGTGTTCAATGTGTTTTACTTTTTCTCACATTCAAACAGCATATCACTTGGATGAAAGGCTGCAACAAGTCGTTGCACTTGAAAATACATCGCAATAACTGTTCAAGAACTTTACCTTGGAACCAAGACTTGTTACATATAACATATAATGCTGGCTAAAAATGCCTGGAACTGTAACAATGTAACAAAGTATAGAAGTCACGTTTGACAAAAAAGCTAAGTTTTACATAAACATAATGCTAGGAAAGTGTGAAAAGGATATTTAATTAAAAAAGATTCCAAAAATTTGAGGTTTAAAAAAATTTTGGAAGGGGCTAGAAGTAACTTAGCTGGGAGGAATGGAATTGTTTGGAATGACAAAATTTGCCCTTTAAACATGCACTGGCTGCTATCGTAACGGACAAATTTCAACACGGCTCATGATTCCATCAGCTTTTGAAAACAAGAAAGCAAAGTGACTTTCATAGTGAATGTAAAACTGTAGTATAAGGGTTCAAAACAAACATAGCTGACAAGATAAAACAAAACTTGTTCTGTACAAGTAGTTGCCATTCTGTCATTGAAATGCGTATTGCGTATCTAGGTTGCTCAATACAAACATATACATACACCCAGGAATGCAATTAAGTATAGTTTTTAATGTAAGCTACACCTGTGAGAATGTTAACCTTGTGTTCAAGTATCATGTTATTAATTGATAAAAGAAGGGCAAAAGTTAGCGTAAAGGACTTCTACCAGCGATGAGAAATGCCATTCAGAAGACATAACTTCACTGCTGTCTGCCACTTTCCATATTCAGTACTGTCAGTCACTTCTTGGCACTCAGTGTAAGCGTTGGAGGGGGGGCATATGCCCTCCCAATTCTGGCAAAAATAGTGGGTCCATGTGAGCAAATGAGACAGCCAAGAAAATAAATTATGCCCATGTGCAACCGACACAGCGGTAATCAAAATTGGTCCAAAATTCAAGTTTTGGCAAAAATTATCCCTGACCACCACCACCCCCCCCCCCCCCCCCCCCAGAAATATTGTTCCATGTACACCAGGCACTCAGTCATACACATGTGACAAACTGATCGAAACCAGTCATATGTTTGTAGGCTGTGTCCATGCTTGGTGAGAAATACAGTGCTTAATTGGAAGTACCTAGGCACTGTCTAATACACAGAGGGTTGATGGAACTGCCTGAATATACTTACTGAACAAATTTGTTCCAGTGCAACTTAAGGGTTTGCATAAGGCTTCCACAGAATAAATTCAAATGCAATGTACATGACCCATGACAAGGATCTTAATTTCATATGTGCAATAAGTAGTTATCTGAGGTGTGTACATATAAACCTGTGCACTGAAAAAAATTAGAGAACTTGCACAATGTATGTAAAGAAATCCTTGAAGACGTTGGAGCAAGTTGCAACCTGCCTCTAGGCTGTCATTCTTCCAGGTGTAGACTTAACTCATCAAACTTTTTTGGCTTCACAAGGAGTAGGGTTCACTAGACTAAAGATCCTAACTCTAACCATAATCCTTACCCAAAGCCTAATCCTACCTGAGGATAAGCGTAATCCTAAACCTATTCTGTACCCTAATTCAAATCCTAAGCTTACTTCTTACCCAAAGTAATTTTCGACTGAGGAATCTTGAGTCTAGCGAACCTTCGATCTTTTGATGGAAAGTATGGTAACTTCAGTTGTTTGAGAAACAAACATGCTAATTTTTTACTTAAATACTTCAACTAAATTACTCTGCCAAAAAAAAGTAAATTTGGGCTGGACTGCTGCTTAAAGATGAGACCTTGTATTTAAATTGCATCATCACAGGTCAGATTGAAGTAGCTTTTGTCAACTGTAAACTATCAGTTACTGCCCTTCTTCCTTATACTTTACTGCATTTTGAAATAAAGGAATGTTGCATGATTTAAAAATGTGGAAGTTTAGGTGAACAAATCCTTCATTAGCTGCAAAGCAGTGAATTTCTTCAACTGACAATTTTTTGATCTGCTAACTGAAGTCCTGATAAGTTGACAACATACATAGCCTTCATCCTAACCCAATCCACATAACATAGTTTAGTCTAGCAGAAATCTACAATGAATGCTGAGTTCCTGTGGCCTGGAAAAAAATCAATTTTGTTCAAAAATGCATACATGTACACTGTGTATTGTTAATCCACAACTTGAAGCAAAATGACAAAGTCATGAAACATTGTATACAATTGTGATTCAAGGAAACATGTGAAAGTTGGTCCAATGTGCACTTTGTGATTTGTTGAGAAAGTATGACCATATCAAACATGGTTTTAGAAAACGGAGATCCTGTAACACCCAACTTGTCTTGACAGTTGATGACTTGGCCGGTTCCCTGGATAAACGTAAACAAGTGGATGTTGTCATCCTTGACTTTAGCAAAGCATTTGATACCGTCCCCCACCATAGACTTGTCAACAAATTATACTATTATGGTATAAACAAAGAACTTGTTAGTTGGATGCTTTCTCTCTGGGAGAGAACAGAAGGTTGTTCTCAAAGGCCAGTCTTCTTCTTATCTACCTGTGGACTCTGGTATGGGCACAGTTTTAGGACCCCTCGTATTTCTACTGTATATAAATGATCTGCCTGACAACTTAAAAATCAACTGCATGTACAATTATTTGCAGATGACTGCCTCAGGTACTATCTCAAGTACCAAGGATTCTGAGGATCTACAGAAAAAACTTGACCTCTTAAATGCTTGGCAAAACAAGTGGCAAATGTGCTTTAATTTTAGCAAGTGTTAGGTCATGCATATATCTACCATCCACTATCCCACACGAGCTGGGCAATGAGACCTTAAAAACAGTTCACTCTCATCCTTTACCTTGATATCCCATCTTCAAGACAACATGAAGTGAGATACCCAAGTTACTCATGCGCAACTACTAAAGCGAGTAGGGTACTAGGCCTCATAAAAAGGAATCTATCCAACTGCCCTGAGCAGCTTAAAGCTACTGCCTATACCAGCTTGGTAAGACCTCGTTTAGAGTATGCTACACCTGCTTGGGAACCTTACATTGAAAAGCACTGCAGCCAGTTGGAAAGCCTGGGGTGCGAGGTAATGCCACAAGGTTCATCAAACACAATTATTGTAAAACAGAAGGAACAGTCACCAAGCTCCTCCATGATCTTAACTGGAGAGCTTGCAAAACAGGAGATCTGCCTCTAGATTAACACTACTTTATAAAATCAACCAAAACCTAGTCGACGTACCCAAAGAACACTTCCTAAAACCAGTGACATGGAAAGGTCTTCGGAGAACAAGCACGCAAAACTTCCATCAACCTGCGTGCCGTACTAATGTCTATAAGCACTCCTTTTTACCAAGTAGAACTATAAAGGAGTGGAACAAATTACCAGAAGGGACTGTCAGTACAACCAGTATTAATACATTTAAAAGTAACTTGCATTCTGATTAATACATACCCCCACCCCACACACCTGTGGCTTATATGCTCTATCTTTTAGAGCCCTGTAAGGTATACGAGAAGAAGAAAGCATTGACTTCCTGTGACTTGGACATAAACATGGAAACTATTTAGGTGTGCATAGTGATGACACATATATCACTGTCTTTCCAAGTCCAAGGGGAGGGGGAGGATGGGGAGCAAATTCCCCTGGAAAAATTATCAACCCCCAATCAAAAATCAGCATTGCCTTGATGCAATTAACTATATCATGCCCCCTGAAAAATTTTTCATACCCTTCAGAATCTTGCCTGGCTATGGCCTTGCATTTCCCAGCAGCACTTTCCCCCTTTATTTAACATTATTATCATTTTTAATATTAACAATTTCAAGAATCAGAATATTCAGATAGTTGGCAACTATACACTTTTCCTGGAGTTGCAGGATCTTACCTTGAAACGTTACAAGGGCAAACCACATACAAGTAAATTCTACATACAAAACTACATACAAGTTAATTCTGAATAAACCTGCCAACATCACATGACCTTTCATAACATCACAATTTCAACATCTGGGAATTCCAGATCTGCTGGTTCAAGACTTTCAATGGCATTCATCCAGTAACTCTTACAAAATTACCTTCTGGTGCAGCATATGAAACAAGATCTATACTCAATATGCTTACTTGATAGAATGACTTCCTGTTGACACATGTATGGCATTATCTAATTATATGTGCTCTCTAAACATGAAGAAAAAGACAGAGATACCACTGCATCAATAAACTCTGGTGAACTTTACCACATTAAATAACTATCTCTTGCAACAATTACAGAACTATACATACTGTAAACAGTCTGTGTGCATCTGTGAGATTGCCCAACCTGGTAGACATAAGTTCAGGAATGGTTAGTGGAAGGGGAGAAGGTGGGGGAGGGTAATTTTTTCTCATAAGACCGAGATACAGCACCTTTGTTCTTCAGCCAGTGGAAAAGCAGAGTGCTCAATCCTTTGTCAAATGACACTTTTAACAGCTGTGGACTTGCAAAAGATTATCTAAGGACAAAGAGTGCAAGAGCAATCACAATTTTGAACAGCACTGGTTCTTAAATTCTCTAAAAATACCCTATGTTGAAGAAGGGAGGTGTTTGGACAGTTGCCAGGCAACTACCCACCTGGACATTTAACCCATCTTATACTACCTGGTCAAATAACACCCGCTGGTCCAGGCGCTTATTGACTGGGGGTAATTGTCCGGGGGGATATTGTCCAGGGGTATTCCTCCAGGAGGTTATTTGTCCCGTCATGGTTAGGACTAACATCTCCCTAGTTAGTCCAGTTACACTAGACACACAAAAGGTCAACTAGGTTCACCCTGCTATGATACTCAAATAGGTATTTTCCCACACCTGTTTCTTAATCACAGGTTTATATCAATACAACACAATTTAAATTGAAAATTTGTCATTTCTTTGTTGTTAACTAATATTAATGGTTGAAATTTCAGTTTTCATATACAAAAATTGGACATTACAAATAGCTATGTGAAAATGAAAATTACAGAAGTGATTCACAAACTATTTGCTCAATATAAGTAGTGAGTTAAAGGGTCAAAGGTGAGCTTGCCTTCTGTCTTCGGGGAGACTTGCACTAACTCCCTGTGCCATAAAAAGTGGATGTAACGAAACAACCTAATCGGTTTAAACCGATCAGGTTGGGCAGTTTTCTGTGGTTCAGAAACTTGGCATGTTGTCATTTTGACAATGCATCACTGATCCTATAGTTGATCTAGATAATGAGACGAGAATTTTGAGAAGAAAAGCAAGATTACCTTCGGAAACGAACATTGCTTCAAAGAGTCCAAGGGACAAAGGATCTCCTTCCTAACACCTCCCTGGACTAACTATCTTGACAAATTTGTTTCTCAATTGGGACTTTCCAGTTTCCAAACCCGGCAATGGTTGTTTGAATTCAAAATATGTGACCTTGTTATAAAGTTCATTTCTAGTTTCCTTAGGCTTCATATTACATCTATGTAGGTAGCTTAAAAACATGCCACCATAGTTGTGACCTGTGACACTATTTGCCTGCCAATTTACAGTTTTATTGCCTTGGTACTTTCCAGAAGAAAAAAAAAACTTTCCAGATCATCATTTGAAGAGTATTGCTGTACATCAACATGATGGCACCCACCTCCTTTCACTAGCATCCAATCCACCCACTTTATTATAATATCACCAAACACTAGATGCAATAATCTAGGTTCACTTTCACTAAGGGATGATAGATGAAATTCCACGACCTTTTCCTTGAAATACCCATTTTCCATGACATTATAAAATGATAAAATTCTATGACTTTTTCATGAAGTTTCAAATTCCAGGATTCCATGATCGCTTGAACTTTGGTAAAAACAATTTTTACAGTGGATTGTTAAATTAATGCAACATAACTCCTGGGCTCACTATTAATTTGCAAAACCATGAAAGAGAGTGGTCAGAGGAAATCTTAAAGGTGATGTCTCAAAGAAGGTGATGCAATTGCTAATTCCTTTGTCAACACAGGTGTACTAGCCTAGGGGCTGCAGCAACTCGGAGTTCAGGCAAGACTGTTTCCTCTGGTAAATCTGCAGAAAAAAATTTGGCAACTTTCTGTAATACAGGCTTTTCTTCCAGCAGTGACAGCTCAGCCCCCACCCCCACTACAGTCCTTCCAGAAAATACTCCTATGATTATTTTCATCATCAATTTGGAAGGTTCCATTGCATCATCCCACATATATTTTGAAAAGAGGATACATCTAAAATGTACACAAGCAACTTTGATTGGTCAATGCTGCCACATGCAGATCAAAGATGTGTGAATACAAGAGTGCATTAATTGCACATCTAGTGGCAAGTAGCTGTACAGTGTTGCTAGTGTCCGAACAGGCCAAAAAGTTTTAAATGAGTATCATCTCGGTAGAATTGGCCTTGGTCTGGGAGGGGCAAAAGAGACATTTTGAGGTTTTTTTCATTTTTCAATAACTATGATGGTGTGATAAGCCCTTTTACAATGGGCTGCTACATTCTGATGTCCCCATTCTGTGCTGGGACTGATATTTTCTGTGGGTGGTGGTTTCAATTTGATTTCTTTGGGTCCATTTCACCCATTGTACATGAGAATACTTTTTCAAAAGTCCCCTCGACTTTCTGGCGAAGAGCCAAGGGACAAAACCAAACACAATCCCCAAAGGAGTTCTGCTCCCTGAAGGAGCAACGTCCCCATGAGACAACTTTGACTAAAATGACCAACCCGATAGTGGTACCGTTCTAGACTCGCTGAATAGAACAGATCCCACCTTGGAGCTCTGTTCATTGTACATGAGAATACTTGCTTGAAATTTTCTTGTTGTTGAGTTTTCAAGTTTGGTCATGTCAATTCCACACACATACAAATCACAAGACTTTTCACAGGTCACATCAAAGTAAGACACATGTAACAGATCTTTGTCCTTTACATTTTTTTATTTCCGTTCACCGAAGCTGAACATGGTCACCTACAGAATTTACAAAAGACCATGTAAAGTGACCAGTCCCAGCAAACAATGACTACCACAGATAACCTGCCATACAGAAAGAGATCATCTTTGAGAGTCACTTCATGAATATTAAGAAATACATATTCATCACAAAGTGACAACTTTTACTGTTTTGCATAATTTCAGAAAAAAGGTCCATTTTATTTTCACATCATTCCCCACCCTTATGACCTGTGTTAACATCACTACATCAGTGCTATTCAAAGCAGCAAGAAGTTCCCCTTCACAAATTATACTTGCATTGACTGTAATAAATGAAAATTTTCAGATAAACAATTTCTGATGAATATGTATATCAATATTAATATTCACGATAATCTACATCTCACTTCCTCTAACATTCTGTACCCCCTGTCATACAATGGTTACTGCCCTTAATATAAAATATACAAAGGTAAAAAACAATACAATTTAAATACTGCCTGGTTCAAAGTAACCAGTGTAACACACAACATGATCATAAATTAGAATTCCTAGTTGCAAAGAACTAACAATATTGCATGCATTTGAAACTAACATGTACATCATTTCAGGATAATAAGAAAAAATACACAAACACATTGATACATACTAACTAGGTGTTTAGGTATCACTTTATGAGTGGTTGAGATTGAAGTGGGTCTCAGAAAATACTGTTCCTTCACAAGAAAGGAAAGGGAAGGGGGAGGGGGTTTCATAAATTATAGTTTAAGGTGATGCAAGAGAGGGTATCTTACACTAAGAATGACTTCTCCGATCAAAACTATAGATAAGCTGGGGAAACATTAACAACCACTAGTACACAAAATACTGTTAAAAATGTTCTCCAATGAACTCAGTGAACTACTTATCCACTTATCGTCCTGATTATCGGAATTACAGCAGGAAAACTGATAGCAGATTTAAATACTGATGAGCAGCATGAATCACAAATTACTTTAAAGTAAAAATAGTGCACAAGGCAGGTGGTATAATAAGTGAAATTTTCTGTCCCAAGCAAAATATCTTTTCCTGAGTTCAATGATAGGGGTCATGCATATAGCTTAATGTGTAACAAGCAAATCTGCTTTGTCAACCCATACAACAAGATCTTAACCTTCTGGAAAACAGTGTTACGTCAAGTAAGTTACGGGGCTGGGTTTGAAAATTTCTGACAAAAATACACCTGGCTTAATGTTCACATAGTTTGACCTGGGCTTAATGGTACTTAAATACCCTAACCTGGCAGCTTCTTATACATGATTACATTCCCTATGATTTTAATTTTGCTGAATTGATCCCAGGACTCCTATGTCAGACCAGACTGATATGAAATCAATAATGGCTCTATTAAGTGTGTAGTAGCACCATCAATTGCCTAAGCATGTAACAGGAAAAGGAAAAATTTACAACTTAAATTCCAGAGTTCCTGTTTTCCCCTAAACTCAATGAAATAGTGTATAAAATAAAACTACTTCTTCACATAAGAAGTTTAAGAAGCGAACATTCAACTGCTGACAGATCAACACATTTACAATTTTTAGGAGAATACAGTTAATACCAGGTTTTAAGATGACTGAACATATCATGGGTTCCAAAAATGGCAAAACAGTTACCATGGTGATGTAATGACACAAAGGTTTAAAGCTGCTTTCTTCCTTGCCAAAATTTTGCAAGGAGATTTATAAATTTTATGATGACATGTCATGGAGGTTGCCAAAATACTCCCAGAATACAGAATTTATTATCATAAAATCTTCCTCAGCAAATGTCCGGGGAGTGCACACCGATCATTCTCACCAGCTAAAATTAAATTCAAGGCTACCATCATAAAAGTTTACCAAGTTTTTATTATTAAAAGGTTAAAATGGCACAAATTTAACATCAGCATAAAAACATGATTGAAATCTGTTTACATTCCTCATGCAAACACATAAAAACATTTTTATTAAAACCATGGTTACTTAAAAAACTAACCCTTCTTTGTCCACTTACACTCAACGTTTTCCCATTTGGACTTTTTTGAATGAACCGCTTAGCTCATGAGGTTGCCAGTTTCCTGGGTTCTGTTTCACTTTGATTAAAAGTGTGAAAGCTTTATAAGTTCCTAAACACAAGTGTTTAAAAATAAAAGGGACAGCAGAAATTGCATAAAATACTTTTCAACTTAAAATGAGTCTCACTGAAGATCATGATGTACAAAAAGTCCATTTTTTTTTTCTTTTGCTTATAAGTCAACAAAGTGAACAAATGAAAATGATTGCATATCATTAATTTTTATCTGAAAGTTTTTAAAACTTTTTGTTTTTTTACGTCCTAAATTTGCATAGAACATCAAACCCACATACCATTTAATGTCAAAGACACTTTAAATAGTTCATAACGATTTTTATAGGATTAAATAGATTTTGCATATCCCAAGCCAAAGCGGTAACTGGCCAGTCAAATGAAGTACATCGTTTCTTCTTTTCAATGCAAGACAACAGCCTCATCTTAGTCTAAGCACACCCACCTACTAATGAATACACCAAAACACCGCCCTCCTTTGTCCCAAGTTCCTTCTGCATATACACTTAATAACCAATCATTTGCTGACTCTGACTCAAAATTTGTCACAAAAATAAGATAATTTTGTATTTTACAAAAGTTATGCAGCATGTTTTTTTTTTCCATAAGTATTAAATATCAAAATTTAATAGAGAAATATGACTAACACAGACAACAGAAAAAAATGCCTTCAAATAATAAGAGGATGTTTAAAAATTCTTATCTGGGGAAGTCCCCATTCTCAAACTATCTATCCCATAATAATCTCCATTGTTCCTTCTATTCTTTGCTTCATCCTTTGGATTCAATGGAAGAAAGGTTTATTTGCACAATTCTCTACAAAGAACTTTAAATGAAGGCATTGCATTGTCCACTCACTGACACATAGAAAGCTTAGCACGACACTAACAGTGAATTTTGCTTCATTCTGCCCGGTAAGGCACTTTTTAAAGGCACTTTTTAAGGGCACTTTTTATCCCCCAGTTTCCTTGGATTTGAAATCTTGAGAGATTCCATAAGTCAAAGCAAAAGAGTGTGAAGAATATAATAAATACTTTTTGTATGAAAGATTGAATGCGACTAAAACTCCCTTCAAGCAACTATCATGCATCTTGACCCACAACTAAAGGAAACTGAAAAAGAAGAATGCAGCATACGAGGTAGACGGAGCCCAAGTGCCATTGTCTGATTGTGGAAGAAAAATTGCATAAATATTATAAAAAGTGAGACTCAACTCTGCAGAACTAAGTACAAATATTATACCTCTGTGCCCCCCTCTGTGTTTGTGGCCTTTAATTTGACCTCTAAATTGACCTTTTTAACTTTCACTTCTGATTGACCCTGATTATTTGGCTTAAGAATATTAACGCTACGAACTGTAACAGACTTGTTCAAGTCCATTTCTATTTCTTCCACTGAGCACTTGATAGGTTTGGCAGAGACCCTCATTGTGTTCAGGGGGACGGCTTTAGTCTCTGTCACTTGGGGTTTATGTTTAGTCCTTTTCCGTTTTGTAAATATAATTACTATAACTACAACAATGATTGCGAGTGCTGTACCAATCACCCCAGATATCATGGCTGTTGTGGAGCTATTCCCATTGGGCTTTGCGAGGCCTGAATCCAAGGCACTAGCATCCAGTAATAATTTGTGCATGTTTGTTCCATTGTGGCGGGAGTTTTCGCTGACTCCGTTAATGACAGGGCTGTCTCTCTTCTGGATTGATGACATGATTGACCTTCGGAATCGTGTGGTAGAGTCAGATGGACCGATAGTGTAGATAACCTGCATGTACCACTGATGACCCGAGTTGACCTACGATGAAAGTGACAAATTGAAAAACTTAATGCAAGGCACAGGTAACAATGGCAAGGAGAAGCTTATATTCATGGCATAGACTTATGAGGTTGCAGCTGCCCCACCCCCATTTCTGCAGAAAAATTGCTCTTTGTGTGACCCCGCTGTTTGCCCAGTCCCCTTATTCGTATCTATCCACTGAAAGGAATCCTATACACTTATACATGAGTGGGAAAATTTGGGGGACTACCTTTTCACCTAAAATATTTCTTTTTTCAGTTTTCCCCTTCCAATAATTTAACTGTAAACCTGTGTCAATGGAATCTTGCCCCTAACCAAAAATTGGTAGAGAATTTTCCCAGATTTGCAGTAGGTTTTATTTCTTTTTTAGCTCCCCCCCCCCCCCCCCTAAATAAGCTATGTAAGAAGCTACAACCACTTATATAACAGTATGTGCTTCATTTTATTCTAGCAGTACGTGTAAAACCAGTGATAACGCATCCTGATACAGGCACAGCATCAAACATATTTTGTAAAACAAATGTTTGATTTGCTTAAACTAAATACCTTCCCAAAACTTGGTTTTATGAAGATTTAGAAACGAGTAGGATGGAGAACATAAAAGAAAGGGGTAGGGGAATCTCTACAAGAGGGAAGGGGAAGGGGGATTCTTACCTTATAGAGTGGATCAACCTTCATGGTGAAGCCATCGACACCAGGCATGTCATAAACAGAGCTATACTGCTGGGAACTGCTGGCAAAGTTGGCATCAAATGGTACATCGTTATAGGACCTCTGAATGGAGTCTGGGTTACCACGGTCCTATTGAAAAAAGCAGATTGACAAAGGAAGGGATCAATTATTTTTCCAGTCAAGGAAGAGGGCAGATTGGCATAAAATTGGATATTTTCCGATCATACATAATTTTTTGCTGTCATAAATGAGGTGGTTTCTAACAATACAAATACTAACCTTCTTTATAACATGCCCAGACTGAGAGCTTCAAAGATCAGAATCACATTTATAGCCCTATAAATCAAACACATTAGTTTCAGCTTTTTACCCCTTTCACCTAACTTATCAGTTATCATACCTCTTCTTGACATCTACTAACCCCAAATATTTGGTGAAGGGTACAATTTACCCTGGTATCACCCTCTTCTCTGCAACACAACTTTAAACCACTGTTTCCTCTTATGACTGCAAAGTTGTCCATGACTTTTGGAACAGATTTCAACCATCCTTTATCCAAAACTGTAAGCCTCCACGATATAAGCTAGATACAACTTTGTACGACCCCCCCCCTCCCCCTTCCCCCTCAACAACACTATATGCTGAACACAAGAAGCATATATGCTACTGTCTGTATCTTTTTAAAGTGACATTCTGCCATAGAAGGAGAATGGACAACTTCCCCCACCCACCCCAACCCTCCAGTTTTCAAATAAAGGCACCAACTTAATACAAACTTAACATAAAGTCTGCACTATGTACAAATAATGTCTCCAAAAATGTCTCCTGTACATACCAGTATAAGGAACCGACTCTTAAGATTCTTCGTGTCTTGCATGCACCCAAACTGAGGTCCCTGGTTGTACAGGGTACCACTAGGATCATAGTAAGGACTGTGGCCATCACTACCAGTACATATGTAGAGCTTTTCAATGTGTAGCTTGTAGGCCTGGTCAAGATCTTGGTCTGGGTTCCAGAGAACACGTCCATAAATAGTTTGTCCTGATAGGACGAAGCGTAAGAAGAATCACTGTTAAGTAGCCGCACCCTTGGCAATATTAAGGTAAAGGGGAGGGGGGGGCAGGGGTGAAGAAGTGATAAGGAGGAACTACAAGCTGCAGCAGTGGTGCAGAGTAGTTGCCATGGTTTCAAATTGAAACTTGCTAATACCTTTCACTGTAAAACAACAGAAACTATAATTATTAACACGTTTTTTAAGTAACTGCAAAGAAAGGGAGTTAGGGATATATTCTGGGGGTCAAGGGGATAGAATTCTCTTAATTTGGGGAAATAGCCATTTCCTGACCAGCAGGAGATTTTCATAACCCCTTCCCCTCCACCCATAGCTCAATGATGAGAGAAAACACATTCATTAAACACAAGCTATTCATTTGAAAGTGGTTTTACAAAATGCAAATGCCTTATTTTTAAACATAAGACTCCCAAGGTCACAGTGACTGTGCAATCAGACTACCACTGGGGCACAGATCGTTGAAACTCAATAACACTGTTATTAATTTTCAGATCCCTTAGAAATGAACAGCATTTAACGAGCCAAGAGGATAAAGGTTCCACTTTTAAGTCTTTGGCACAACACATGAAACCTTAGATTGCTGAAAGATGGTTAATCTACTACCAGGCCATGACGTCAGGTAAATGAAGACATAAAATTACCTTTAGAGAATGCTCCCTGATAATCCATGTCCTGCAGTGAGATGGAAGCTTCATTGGGGTTCATCAGGAAAACTTTCTCATTGTTCATCAGATGGAACTCGGTATTGAGGGAGTAGACTACGGGAACAGGTCGATTGGTTTGTTGGAAGGCTATTGGAACAACAAACCTGAGAAAAGGGAGAGATAAACAGTTGTAAATAACAATATTCTGCTGTTAAGAGCTGTACACACTGTTTTGGGGATTGTTTGGATTACTTCACCCCAAATTACTACCATTAAAAGTGCTTTAAAGTAAGAGAGTGAGTTCTTCAAGCCAAAGGTCTTTACCATCATGACAGAATATTCATGGAGGGCTCCTACCACAAAAGAAGATGTGAAATCTCTTTATAATGTGATCCAAATCACTTACTTCTCGGGGATATGAGCTGTGCACACTGGAGGGCCATCTTGAGCGACATTGTAGGCCTGTGTGGTGGTCACAGAGCATGGTAGCAATTCAATGATGTAATCACCAGAATAATCCTGGAAAATAAAAAAATATTTGACCCATTTATGACTCATGTATGTAATGTCTCATAAAATGATCCTCCTTACTAAAATTTAAACACAGCTCTACAATCAGCAGCAACATTTTAAGTGAAATGTTCACTCAACATACATTTGTCCTAAATTTGCTTAAACAAAACTGACATGAATTTAAAATTAAAAGTTTAGCACAGATATAATGAAACATTTTGCAATGAGTTGAGTATCCAATACACACAGGCTTGTACCCATAACATATCCAATAGAAGATTTAGTAAACATATTCTGAAGATGTAATGCTCATATTATCCATTTGCTCCACCCCACCTCTCTCCAATCCCCCCCCCCCCCACCCAATGTCACAATAGTGATTGTATGCCTTACCTTAAGATTATAATCACTGGTTGCCCTCCAAAGCTGTTGGGGACTGTCATACGTTCCTTCCGTCCAAAGTAATTCCAAGTTAAAGCCAACGCCCAACTCAGCTGGTGGCACCACCCTGGATTCATATTCTGGTAATGTATGATGGGCTAGCACAAACATACCTATCAATGACAAAATAAAAATCACATCTCACTACAGTTTCCAAGCTCCCCTGTAAGCAGCAATGATACAAATGTTTCTCAAAAGCTGTTCACTTTTAGGACTTGATTACACACAATTTACTGATTTTTGGTCATCTTTGTAAGTGAATGATAGTAGTGACTCTCCAACTAATATATCCTAACCTCTTCTACAATAAACATTTCTTTAAGTTCCCAGGTTTGAATATACTCCTGGCTAAAACCCTACATATACTTGAAAATCACTTAGAATTGACATTCACAGGAATACATGTGTTAGCAAAAGCATGTTGTAACTGTAACACTGTACTCGTAACAATTTTTCAAGTTTTCCATCTAGATGCAATTTCTCCACACTTGCTTGGAAACAAATAGGTTTAATGCCTTTGGAATTAAGCCTTCATCCCTATCACCACTGGGAACTGTTATGAAGAGTTAACAGTTTTATATTCTGTGGTCATTTTTAACTGAGGGTTAGAAATCCAAACTAAGTGCTGTCTGGTGTCTCTGAGAATCCATGTGATGTTGAACATACTTTCATACTCATCCTAATACTTATCCAGATTACAAACATTTCTCCAAGTATTCCCTGATTATTTCCAAAATTCCAGGTTAATTTTTTCTGTCTATTTCCAGTTTGAAACTTTTTCACCCAGTTTGAACATAACACAAAATATAACACAAGAGACCATTTTCTCTTTTGGACTGATCAAATTCATTGCCTATTCCATGATTTGAGGCATTTTTCTGATTTTTCCCAGACTGCAATATGTGTAACTCATTTTCTAGATTTTCAAAGGATTTTCTAGGGTACCCCTTTACATCATTGCACATACACTACAAATGTGATTGGCCAATATTGCATTATCTCATCACCCATTCCCTTACCTCTGAAGTTTGTTGTTGTCTTGAAGTCAATAATCATGTTGCCATTGTCACCTATTCTTATTCTAAGAACCTGCAGCCTGCCACTCAGGACACTGTCTGTTTCAAGACCTGCTCTCCAAAGAATTGTTCTGTGGAATAAAAGAGAACCCTTAAAGAGTACTAACAAGTAAAGTTATGCAACGGTAAGGGCAGTACAGCAATTCACATGTGGGTGTTATATTTAAAATTAGAACGATTTTTTAACACTAACACTTGCCATCTCATAAATTGATCATTTTCTGTTGTTGTGACAAGATTCCCTTAGGGATGTACATATAGCATTCTTCTCCATGTAGGGGGACTATAACTTGGATCACCACATTATGTCTGTTTACCCTCATTTGGCTGAATCAATTGGTCTTTCAACTTACTGGTAAAAGAATGAGAATTCCATCTCAGTCCTGTGATCCAACGATGCCCACCCTGTAGGGGCAGTAACATATACGTAGGAGACATAGAGAGGCACTGTCACAGTCAGGAAACTCTGATCACCATCCCGGACCTGAAAGTCTGTTGTTACTGAACCACCACACAGGTCAATCAGCTCTGTCATGTGATAGTATGTATCAAATGTCCAAGTGCAGCTTTTCAGATTTAGGTGTTTGTACAATCTCAAAGCCCTCTCTTCCCGCAGGGTGCTGTCAAACTGGTATGGGTAGTCATGACCCGGTCCCAAGAAAATATTGCTGTAGTCAATATCATCCAGGAACGTGTAATCCTCTAAACCTCCAAAGTTTTCATCATTTATTAGGTTGGAGCAGATGTGTTGCTGCCGGTAGACAGCCTGGGTGAGCAGAAGACGGATGTTATGTATCTGTAGGGTGGAGATGAGGGGGAGCATACCATCCTGGTGGGGTATCTCAACTAAAACATGGAGGGTATTGGGGTGTTCCTCATGGGTGGGATCCAGGTACTCCAAGTTGGCAATGAAGGACTGGGCTTGCATACCCCGAGAGACACCTGTGGTGACTGGGGTGTGACAAATACCATTGTTGGTACCAATAGTTACAATGTTACTCCTCAATGGCACACCGGGTCTTCCATACTTGTCGTAAGGCTGTGCCACGCAACGGACATGAAACCTACGACTGAAGTAAATGCTTTCCAGTACTTTGTGATTGGCACTGGTGTAAGGGGTATTGTCAACAATTCGTTCAAATGGAGCCCTGGATCCTTCAGCATCAGTTGGCATGGCAACCTCCCAGCTGTAGTGAATGTTGGTGGCATTGATACCAGCCTGGTCACATATAGTACCAGTCATTGAGTAGTCAGGAAACTGAGGATCACAAGGCTGTAAAGATTAAAAATGTCAACATTTAATAAAGAAGGCCAATCAAGTCATGTTTATCTATCTAGCATTTATTGTGGCAGTCTGAGACATGGTGCACGTTTTTTCTCTTCTCACTTTCACATATTCCATAACTTACACTTGTAACGTTGTGTGTTTTAATGATACCAATCTAAATGAATACTTTTGCAACAAGAACGAAAAGGTTAAACTGAAACAGTTTAACCACTTCAGTGATGTTAATACCATACCATCAACTAATCTGTATAAAGTCATAACCATCACAATTTCTAACAAGACCACATGACAATGGGGTGAAGCTCAAATTACCACACTTACGGAAACACATTGGGGCTCAATGACAAAGGTATACATAGACTGTTAATAACACAAAAAGAAATTAACAAATAAAATTGCATGTCAAATCTCCCCGAATTATTAGCTTGTTGATTATTAGAAATCTATGCAATTATGTCACATGTTTTGTGGGTGGATGTATACATGAATGTACATGAAGCTTGTAAGCCTGGTGTTTTTACAATGTAATTTTGTTACCACAGAATAATCGCAATATTCAACACTTACTGTTATGCAGACTAACGGATAACCAGGAGATGGATCGCTATCGAGGGCGCTTGAAACATCATCAAAATCCATCAATGAGACCACGAAGGGTGTAGTCGGTAAGACGATACTACCAGCAGCTTGTTCATCAATGATGGTAACTGTTGCTATGGAAACTGGACCTAACATGGCATTGATTGGTTCATCAGGGCCAAGGACAACAGAGAAAGTCTCATGCCATTCACGATCTTCGTTGTAAAGGATTTCAACCTCTTCCTCTATAGATTGCATACCTGTAAAATAATGTAGACAATAAACCCATCTTAAGCCCATTTCTAACTGTCAGATTCTAATGCAATTTTTTGCAAGCTACAATTCCTTTCAATACAGTATGCTGTGATATTGCAAGACATTTTCCATGGGGGGCAGCAACAGAACTTTACACAAACAACCACAGCACCACCATTCATTTCTCTCTTTAACAATACATGTGGTTTTGTACCCCAATCTGAATTAACTTACCCCCCACCCCAGAGCTAACTGATCCATGGCTCTATTTATGTACTGAAACATCCAGAAAGGTACTTCTAAGGGAAATTTGAGGAAAATTTGAAAAATTGAAATGATGATATTTCCAAACAATTTTGGAGAAACTTTAAATGCCCTTTCATGTGAGCAGTGCTTTTTAGTTTCAGCATTCTTCATGACAACATTATGACATACAAAGACATACCAGGCTCAAAGATAAGCACATTGGAGTAGGGTTCATAGTCCACACCAGATTTAGCTGAGCCATCACGGGTACTCAAGCGAACCTGGGATGTCCGATTGCGATCTCCAGTTCTCACAATGGTGACAGTGACATAATGTACTTGGTCTGGTCTTGACGGTTCTCTAACACTATAAGCCATCCTCTCAAATTGCAACATGGGGGCTGTAAAAAAATAGCATGGACTGAAATGTGCGTTTTAAGACAAAACCAAAAAGGTTGTATAATGAACTAGGTTTTACAATTTATTTCATTCAGAATGCTGAGGAGAAAATCTCAGACATCAACACTTTTTTGTTACATTTCTTCAAATTAGAAACTTCAAGAAGAGTTTTCAAATCACTTTTCTAAAAGCAAGGAACAACAAAATTCTAAAATTCATCTGAAAACATTCTGTCCAGCAAATTCACACCCTTTGAAACTTTAAATGCCACCAACAGTAAGTCTGAAGCTTGATCAAGTTCATATTAAGTAGGGATGGTAAATCCAAGGACTTATATCCAGTGTTGTAAAGAGTCACGACTCGAGTCACTTTTTCTTTATATCACCACAAAGGAAGGCAATCTTAACTTTCAGAAAAATGCTTATATGGAATTCCTCTTTTGGTATAAACATATGTGCCAGCTTGAATCAATCCTGTAAGATTTACTTACCATCCTCCCGGTCAGTAATGGTCACTATAGCAGATTTATTATTACCAATCATCGCTTTACAGTATTCATTGCCTTCTGCATCAGCCAATCTAACCAGGAACTGTTCATCCGGTTCAAATGTACTGTCCTCCATCAACCTAACTGTACAGTTTTTTACCTGTGAAACAACAACATTCAAATTTTTTGAACCATTCAAATATTAGAGACTTATAAATATTCAAAAATATTTACTTTCATTGACTGATGAGAAACCCATACAAGTAGGTATGTAAGAATGTTAATAATTACACACAATAAAAATTTTTAAATTAAAAAAAAATAAAAATCTTTACTTCAAACAAAAGTACAGAGCACATTACAAGATCAACCTTTATAAATTAGTTCCACATAACAGCAAAAAGTATTCAGGAGTCAGGACAATTAAAAAAGAAGTCGTACAACATAGAACACAAATATTTTCAGTTTTTCAATGTAAATTTTCAGGTTTTTTCAACAATTTTGGCAAGCAAATTACATCAAACAATGCTCTTTGAGGCACTTGCAATCAATCACCCCTGTTCCTCTCACTTCTTTTCAGAACATAATATAAAAGAACCTTCATACACCATGCAGCCCCCTGTGGGCTTGGGGTTGTAGAATATGCCCACGGTATTCCCTGCCTGTGGTAAGAGGTGACCTAAAGGGAGGACTTGCACTGTATTTGAACAATATTTGAAACCGAACTTGAACCGTATTTATTTAGTTGACACTATATAACACATTTGTATTGGTGTGTCATTAAATCTCATCTAACTAACTTCATAGACCATGGAAGGATATTGGTACCGTGACCAACATGATGAACCTTTAACTTTTCTTTGCTATTTTTGGGGAGGGGGGGAGGGGGGGGGTAAATTTTTCGGCCTTCTTTAGTTTTGTTTTTGTTTTCTCTGTTTCTTAACTACTCATTTCTACATGTTCCATGTTCTTTTTGCTCAATTTTTTAAATTTTGTAAGCTTTGAGATGTTATGTATGACACTATATAAATGATTCGCATTATCATTATAATTATTATCACCTTTTTAAATTACTTACCCTTTCTCCTGGCAAGAATACAATCCTAAACTCATCTGTGTTTCTTCTTTCATCATAGTCCATCATGACCTGAGCTGTTTTTTGTCTTGTAAAGCAAATGACCGATGAACTGTAACTAAGGTCACCAGTCCTTGTGATGGGGATGTGGACCACGCCTGTTTGTTCCTCTACGGTGACTTTATGAGTTGAGAATTGCATTGTGGGAACTGAAAAACACAAAAATTTATGTGAAAGGGTACACTGTGCAAATTAAGCATATAATTTAGCACAGCCAAAAGCCAAAAGGGTTCTTGGTTCCACTTCCACTTCAATTACATGAGGTTTTTCTCCCAGCAGTTACACTTTCCCCTCACTCGGCAATGAAGTCTGTTTTGTGTTGCACAGAAGAGCCTTCAGTCTGACTAGGTCAAAAGCTGACTTTACTTGGTATTTTGCATATCATCTTCAATGACAGCATCATGGCAGTTTTACATCCATACATTTTAAAACAACATTTGAAATGTTTCCTTCCCACCATAATTTAGAATTGTGATTCAAACTGAATAAAGTTCTAGTCATAATTATTATTATACCATCAGCACAACACCTAATCAAATAAGTATTTCTGGCAAATGACCTACAGCCCACCCATACTTCCCTCATGATCCACTATTGATGCCTAGCTAACAGTAAAAATCCATTTCATATACTTTTCATTTCTCATGGCAATGCACTAAAGCTGTGATGTTGGGGGAGTAAGTAAGGTGCAAACGCTCATGTACATAGAGCAACAGCGACTAAAAGTAGAACAGCGTTGCCACCTGAGTGCTTACAACATACCGTGTATGCAGCAAAAGTAAACAAGCAGCCCACATGTGCCTTCAACATGGTCATGTAAACAAAACATGACATAACATGCAATGGGTCTACAGCGATAAATGTTTACCAACCATTTCACTACAGGTTCCTTACCGTCAGATGTATCATTGATGACAATTAGTGCTTCATAAGGAGCACTCAGAGCTGATCCCATTGGTGAGCTTAGATACACCACGAAAGTCTCATTCCCTTCCATCCGTGGGCTAGCTGTATCATCAACGATGGTGATTCGACAAACCTGAACATATCAAATGGTAAACACAAAGACATTCAAAATTAGTTTCACATAAAATCATTCAGAAACTGACTTCATACTGCCTTCAACTTACTTAACTCTACCTTAAAATATACATTATCCTTGTTTCAACCTCTATCTTATGCGAAAATTGCAAAAATACATAATTCACCCCATCCTCCCCTTCCCCTTCCCTGCAAAAAAATACAATTTTCCATGTCCTTTTCACCCTCCATGACATGTGTGTTTGTCCATCTGCAGTATGCCATATAATAGGTTTTGTTTCTTGTAAACAGCAGTTAATTATGGAAGTACTAAGGACCTTGAAAACATATTTAAATGATATCTTGTGAATACCTTTAACAGACACTTCTCTAGTGACTGAAGGATAAGAAGTGTGAGCCTCCGACTAAAACTGAACATCCATCTTTCTTTTTTCTTTAAGCAAACATGAAACCCTCACAATCAAACCTCCAGTATAATGGGTTCCCGTCATCAAACTTAGCTGCAAGATATTTCAAGTACTGTTCCAGTCCTCTACTTATATGACAAGTAACTAATACACAACAATCAAGCATGATTCAAAGAAGGCTTACAGAAAATGAAACGAACTACCAAAATAGAGACAAAAAGAGTCTACATTAGTGACTTCTTCTTGTAGGTAATGTGTCCTCAAGTTCAAACCTTCATGTACTGTGTGTGAATGTTACTCTACAATGGAGAGTGTGTTAAGCAGAGCTTTCTACCGGATGACTTTGCATATGAAGGTAAAATTGTTGTCCCAAAGCCATTCAAAGCTTCCCCTTGTGAGGAACGAAACAAAGAGGGACCTACCTCGACAGTCTGCTGAGGTCTGAAAGTAAGCTGACTTGCACTGGGCACAAAATCCTCCCCAGGGTTTGCTGAGGGTGGATCCAGGGGTTTAGGTGCACACCAGACCATGGAGGTATGGGTCAGATCACTGCCCTGTCTGATCACCTCAATCTCAACAGTACCTGCATTCTCGTTGAAGATGTACTCGTGGTGGGGTAGATAGATGAGTGATTCTAAAAATATGAAGAGTGACAGAAAACAACATTTTAAGACCAAGTTCTTTGTAACATGTCATACATATTTCAGCCAATGTTTTCCAAAATGTGTTTCTTCTGATGCTTAGAAAGTCAGTCACTGTGGTAGAATTAATCTTGCCAGTACCATGATCTACTGGACAGGTCCTTGACTGACCTGAGATAAATTTTCTGACTTGGAGCCACAAGTGTACGGCATATAATTTTGAGGGCTAATAACTTTTTGCCCACAAAAAGCTACATTACATGAGAAACTGCCTGGGGTTTGCAAAACATCTGTCTGGCAAATGGGTTGTTTTGCTTTAACCCAAGGGGACTGTAGCCGACTGACTCATACCCCCCTATACCTGGAGCAATAAATAACCCAAGCTGAAGTAACTCTCTTACATTCTTTGGAATAATTACCATAAATTCAATCCTGAGGATAAATCCAGTCCTGTGCACTTCACTACGTTACGTGATATTTCACATTTTCAACCTGGACTTCACAACTCAAACACTAAGAGACAAATTAATGGAAAATGAATCAGCTTGAAACTAATCATATTCTTCCCTGCTCATAAATTGGCGTATTCAATTAAACGAACCTAGCATTTATAAAATTTAATATCATTGCATATAATGTAACCGTTTCTCACCATCATTAGGTCCATCGATCACAACTGTGGCCCGGGACTGCTCTCCTAATCTGGCCTGTAGTGAGGGCATCGCCAGGGCTACTTGAAAATCTTCCTCTTCCTCAAAAAGAGCATCATCAATAAGCTGTGAGAATAAATAATTGATGTTTCCTTATCACAAATCTTAAAGAGTGACATAGCTGCTGTAACTTTAAGAGCTATACTTTTTCCAAGCAGGCTGCAAGCAGGAATGTAAAGAGGACAGCGAAAGGGATATGGACTCGTATTTGAAAGGGACCCTTACTTAATCTTGAGAAGTCTGTACTGTATAACACCAAAGAGAGCTACTCCTTTAAGCTGAAGTCCACATGTTATGTCACTGATCTATTCATCTCTATTCAATACCTCGGATATCTGCATTTAAGAGTTTTTCACAGATCTATTCATTTCTTTTGAATTCTTTAAGTGTTTCCCATTAATCTATTTCTTTTGTCATTCCCTCCAAAGTCTACATTTAAGTGTTTCTCACTTATTTATTGACTCTATATTCACTCTCTTTAAAGACAGATACTGGCCATTTAAAGTATACATATTTGGGTATATAACTGATACATTCATTCCATATTCACTCCCTCTGAAGTCTACATAAAGTTCTTTCCACTGGTCTATTCATTTGTTTTCCTTTTGTTCTATACTTTCTCAAAACACAAGCACAAGGAATGATGAAATTTGAAAAAGATGGTAAGAGGTGATATACAAAAGTAAAAGGGAAATATTTTATTTACGGGTACTACCTACCTTGACATCACATGATGCTCTACGAACACCAGCTGGGAATACCACCTGGTATTCAAGATCCATCCCTCTGGCCTTGTAGTCAGAACCAGACTCCAATGATGACAGACTGCTCCCAGTAGCTGACCCAGGGATGGTGAAGCAAATGACTGTCACAGTCTTGCTCACATCACCTATTGTACCATATGAGGAATATATGATCAGCTGCAAAGTTTAACTGGAAAATGACTACCTAACAGCACACACAGATGATCTCTACTTGAAATTTGTTACAACAGTGTACACGTACGTCTTTCCCATAAGTGGAATGAGTTGTTGTAGATATTTCACGGCAAATGAAAAATTCAATCACAGGCCCCACTGAAATAGTCTTTGGTTTGAAAATATTCAGAACTCTCAAGATAAATTATTGCAGTCTTCTTCAGAGATATACTACATCTGCTGATACAGAATCTATTTTTAATTATTGTCAAAGAATTTATGAATAGGATTTCTTTAACTTTTCTTTTCATCAGGGTTCTTGATGGAAACTTTTTTTTCCTTCCTCATACCTTTTTTCAAGCAAACTACACTATAGTTTACTCTGTTCTGGTCAAATGTCAAGCCCACTGATGTCATTATCTTTAGTTATTACCACAGGCTTTTCGTAGACAAGCAATTTGATAAATACCTTCTTCTCTAAGGACAAATTATTTCATGATATTTTTTCACTTACCAGTCCTGATCAGAGGAGCAAAGATAAACCCTGAGCTTTCATTAACATGCATCACTGACTCCTCAAATGCAATTGTTGGCTCTGGAAAAAAAAAAGTGAAAATGACATTCACTATTACACAGCCAAAAGAGTCAATTCTTCCTGAACTCTACACTTCTTCACCTGTCCCTCTCTCCCAAACCCCCTCTCCCTCCATTCCTTATTTACCCTTCCTCCCACATCAGAGACTATCGTAACAATGTCACATTCACAAGAGCCAATCTAAATTATTCAGACTCCATGAGGACAGTAATACTCACTATCTTCAATGTCATTTATGGCCACTACAGCAGTGAAAGGATCTCCTAATAGTGCATAGGCTGGTGTGTCCAGGGCCACTATGAATTCCTCATCCTCCTCATAAATTGTATCATCACTGATGATGATGGTGCAGATCTTAGTGTCCTCTCGTTCCTCAAACTGAACCTGATAATGAAAACATGAAGTAAATTAGCAAAAAGCTGATAACATATCAAGCAGAGTAATACAATTGCCACATCACAACTACTTACTGACACAGCAAACCAACCTGTTCCACATTTAACAAAATGACAAATGACTTATGAATGATCAACTCGATCATTCTGTCCTAGTTTTCCTATCTCTTCAAACTATTATTCAACCCCAACTACGTGGCACGGATGCAAGAGCAGTGATCCCAGGGGGAGGGGGACAGGGGGGCAGGGGGGCAGGGGGGCATGTCCACCCAATACTGAGAACATATAGCTGCCAATGCATGGATGAAAGTTGATGCTTGTATGTTATTAAATAGATCATGATTTATCCAAAATTCAGTGACAACAAAATTCTGTAGGATGACAGCCACACAGTTTAATAGATGTCAACACAATCAACTAGCATACCAGATATTTTACAACCTTGCTGGGACTCCTTGAAAGTTCTTTTCATTTCCTTTCCTCACTCCAGAAAACTAAAAAATATTTACAAAAGGGGGTAAAATGAACAATATGAAAGTAGAATTCAAGGGTGCAACAGTGTGTTTCCACTATCTAAGCATAATTTCCCTCTCAAGGCTTTAATGCAACATTACTGACATTCATTATACATGAAACTTCAAAATCTCAAATAAAGGTCATCCATGCTTTTTTGATACTGCCACATAACGCAGCATTACAGAAGACCTGCTTACCTGGCCTGCATGCTCTACATAATCATTTAGACCTGGCCTAGCTCCGATGGAAGATGCTGAAGTTGCAGACCCGGGCTCAGTCCGACATAGAACAATGGAATACTGTGGAAAGGGACAGTACCACAATTTTTTTGACACAATGAACAAGTGCATAAAGAAACATTATTTTCGAGACCCATATATTCCAACAAATTTGAAGACGGGCATCCCCCCTTCTTTAAAAACATTCTGTGTCTATACATCTGTGTACTCTTATTCTTTTGCTTTTCTCTAACACTGTGATGAATATCATTTTTCAAAGCATACAGCTGATGTTAGTACTATCATCTGGTATATTATCAATATGTTTAAAGTAGGGTGAGATGTCCTTTTATAATCAAAACTGACTACATACAGATAAGAATGGGGCCAGATACAGGCAGTATGCAGGAAAGAACCACAATGTTCACACATCCACATGGACATGGCCTTTAAAAGCAAGGTATCAAAGAATTTATCTAATTGACAAGAATGCCTCTGATGACCATTCTCTGATTATCTTGGACACAGGTACTAATGATTTCAACTTTCTTCATTTCACCAGAAAAAGGACTCTTCAACTAGTTGATTTGTGGAAATAATATTCTAAAATCTTCCCAAAATATTCTTACAAATGAACATTCTATTTCACTTAAGCAAAGTTGTCAACAAACTTCCAGTGTTCATAAACTTCAAAACTTAAACCCTAGCAGGTCCATCACCTACCTGGTTAAGATTTCCTGTTCGTTTTACTGTAACTCCAATTGATCCCTGTTGTTCACTGACATTGTACACTGCCTTATCAAAGTGAATCAAAGCCCAGCGGATCCTGAACACAGTGCCAGAGACAATGTTTGGAGCAGTGTCAGACACATCAAAGACAAAACGATCACTGGTCACAAGATCGCCCTCCTCCTCCAAGACATACCGGATAATGCCATTGTTGATGTCCTCTGTGGGTCAATAGGTAAAAGGTCATAATTTGGTGGCCTTCATTGTCAGATATAAAAGTACCAAACAGCATTTATCTTGAGGGGTTTAATTCATCGCAGATTTGCAAACCCAATCAACTCAAAAGACTTAAGTAGCTTTGTCCTGAAATGGTGAGCTTGAGATAGAAGAAATGGAGTTGGATCCCCACCCTCTTGGGGTCCAGAGTATTGCCAGTGATATTCCATGGTAGATGAGACTGTTCAATAGTAGTAATAAGTCAGGTAATTTAGAACACAATAGATTGAGTATACTATCATTAAACTGGCATTAGGCTCAACCAGCCTCTGTGAGTACTCAAAAGGGAAAAGAGTGGGGGGGGGGGGGGAGAGGGAGCTTATTCCGTGCAAAAATGTATCTTTTGTTAAGGTTGAGCATTCCGCATAACATACTAACAGATACACAGACAAACAGACAGACAAACAAACACAAAACAACACAGCTGTATCCAGTTGTGTAATCAATAAAAAGTTAAAAGACTTAAGGGCACTTAGTTGACAAATAACACAGTCCAGACAACTTAGGTTGCTTCTGAGAATTAGATAAAGATGACTTATATGTAATTCAATCATCTACTTTCCTTTCAGAGATGTACAGAGGTAAATGTTTGCAGCAAAATGGGGGGAAAGGGAAGATGACAAGCTAGTCCATACCTTGGGTAAAGGTTGTAATGGGTATGCCAACCTCAAGTGAGTTTTCCAAGTATCCATGCCTGGGGGGTGAGGTGACAGTGTACAGTAACTTGTTGTCTTCTGTGTCAGTATCCATGGTTTGCAAGTTACGATTTGTAATGACTCCAAGAGCCTGTAAGAATTCAAGTAATACATCAAAAATAATCCAAAATGCATAAAAAAGCTCAAAATTTGATAAATTACATATATGACTTCTTTAAATTTCATATTCAACATGTAACTTTATGATTTCAATATCATATGATAAATTTAGGAAGAACATTTTCAAAAAATTTGATAAAAATTTTGATAAAAGTTCAACTCACCCTATAGTCAACATAATCCAGGTAGCCCAGACCAAGGTTAGTTACAATTCTAGGAGTGCCATCATCAACAGGCATGATAGTAATAGCAAAGACCTGCAAATAAGAAGCCATGATGAACAGAGGATCACTTTAAATGAAAATCTGTTTATGAATAGGTTTATGTAATATTTGAAATGATTGTCTCCATCAAATGGCAATTGAATTTAACACTGGAAGAAATATTTAGGTGCACGGTTTTCTTTCTTCAACTTTTCTTTAAAAAGATACATGACTGAATACTGCTCTTCCATTGGTTGCCTTCCTTAAAGGAAAGCATTTCCTTCTTTAAAGCTGAATGAATTCCAATGAAAACTTATGAAGCATATGTGGAATTGAGAAGCATCAGAGATGTCAGTATATAGTTTTGTATCCCAGCAGAGGTTAGATCAGCTTCAGAAAGTGAGATTTCTCAAATTAGTGCTGCGTTTGGAACAAGGGGGAGGGGGGGAGCAGACGGTCCTTGCCTGAAATTTTCCCTTCTGGTCAAACAATTGCAACATGAATGTTGCCCTGAAAGACCTGATATTTTATGCCTATGTGTGTGCTAAAATCTTGTGAATACCCTCCTTTATCTTTTATGCCAAATAAGCTACACACATGTTTAGTCATTACACAGTTTCCTTAAAAACAAAATTTTAAACTTGTTCAAGCAGAAGGGCCAGGTGAGCAATGTGTTCAGCCTGTCTTTTTGACTCTCCAACTTAGCTACATAAGGTTGGCCAACTATGTGACCACAAATCAACAAATGTACTTCTTAGTATTTATATGAGGAAGAAAGATACTGCAGGCAAATACCTGTGGAGAATTAGTAGTGACCAGTGCACCATTCTGTTCAAACATGAACATTGCATTCTGTCCGTCAGACACAGTGAACTCAAAGGAATCTTGTACAGTGTTGGTACCATCATGGTTGTAACTGATGCGGTTTTCATAAATGTCTGACATGGTGAAGGTAATGGTAGGGCTGTAGCGCCCGTCATCACTAAGATAATCAATGGTACCATGTACAGGCTGCTGGAAGATGGTAAACATCACAGTGTCCTCCTAGTAATGGAAAGAAGGAAAACAACATATGAAAGAAACTTGCAATTTACTATTAAAGATTTGAATCTACTGTTGATCTAGACCAGCAGATATCCTCACATACCCTGGTTCACTGACCTCATAACTTCCTTTCTCACTGCTCAAGGCATCTTCATTGTAGGAGCAGTCAAACTGGTGTGAATCTATGGGATGGTATGGGGAGGAGGGGGGAAGAGTGGGGATGCCCTAGCCTTCTTTCCTGCCATGATGTACAGAGGATAGACACTAGAATCCTCACAGCCTTATTAAATCAAAGCAAAACCAACATCCTGTAACACCACACATGATATATACAGAGTTTTGCATACTGAAAGGAAGACTAGGTCTAGCTTGATTAAAGACATTGTCATTTGCTTCCTTTGATTTCTGTTTTTTTTTCTTCTTCTTCTTCTTCTTTTTCTTTTTCTTTTCCGTTTTATTTCTTTTTCTTTTTATTTTATTTTTACTTTTCTTCTTTTTTTCTCTTGGCAACAAATTTTTAAGTACAAGGTCCAATTTTATCAAGAGAGGATGCCAAATCTTCTTTCACAACTGTGTTACTCAAATCAGCAGATGTAACTAAACATGTTTCATGACAAAGAATGTTGCCATACTGTGCACTAGATGTACACCATTATAAAATAGAGCCTTCCCTTTTCACCTTACAAATACACCCTTTTTACAGAAAATAAGATTTTCACCAAAACATGTTTCTGTAAGGAGGTTTATACTCACTGGGGTGTCAGCATCCTGGGCTTTGAGTTCAAATTCTGTGAGGGTTTTTCTCACCCCTTCTTGTACTCTGACACCAAAGTTGGTGACAATTGGTAAGGAATCATCCACGGGGGATACATTGATGTAAAATGTCTGTGTCACCTGTTTGGGAAAGAAAATAACTAACATTCTCATTTTCTTGGAGAACATTAAAGCAATTCTTCAATAAACAATAAATGTATGACCAAACGTCAATTTTAGCAGCTCTTTAAAATATGAAATCCCTCAAATCAAAACTTTTTGAAAGGACATTAAAGGGGAATATAGCATTTGTTTTACAGAAAATTTTTATTTTTTAAAACCAAAATTTATAGATACAGAATGATAGATAATTCAAAATAAGGCAATACAGTAGCTTTCACTTCAAGAAATAAGGTTTTCACAGAAAGAAATTCAGTTATTTGCTGCTCAAGAATAATTTGTTGGCCCAAACTTTCAAAAATTCAAACAATGCAACTTCCATAACTCTTGTAATGCATAATATTTTGAGGAGATAAAGGTTTTGCTGGAGTTAATTGGTGAGACTGAATGGTTTAATAATGATTACAGCTATTTTCTTTGTATGCCATGTTGGTGCAATTTAAACACAATATTTCCCTTTGAACTTTGACAGTAAGTTAATACATGTTTTCTCTTGTCCTATACAACTAGCTGATAAAAGCTACCCACACAGAAGGAAGGAGGAAATTCTCACAAAGGTATTACAATTTCGCTGGATTCCTACAGATATAGCTTGAGCTGAGAACTGCAAGGGACCAAGATTTTAAGGAGGAGTGAAAAAAAGACAAAATTCTCACATCATTGGTTCCATCAGAGACAGTAAAGATGAAACTGTCCATAGAATTCTCCTCTTGACTGGTATGGACATAGGTGAGGCTGCGAGCAGCTAGATCCGCCTGGGTGAACTCTGAGATGGGGATCCCTGGGTTGCTGGTCAGCTCTAAGTGGCCCTGGCTGGGCCCACTACTGACAGTGTATCTCAGATTGCCAGGAATACTGTCAACATCTGTAGCTGACAAACAGTTGGTGGATAGAACAGTGGATCCCCCTTCATCCACTATGAGAGGGTTGTTTGCTAAGACACGAGGTGGAATGCGATCCTCTGTAAGGAGAGAAAAGGTGCAAATTATTTAAAAATACTAGCCAATACAATAGCTTTAAATAAGTAACCATGTGGGCAAGGCTCTTTCCTATCAGCTTTAAGGGAATATTTATGCATCCAAGGGACCAAGGCCAAGTAAAAGATTCTGTGTTATATGGTCTGTGTTTGGTTATATTTTCTTAACAAGGGCATGAAAACCAATGTGGCCTTGACAAAGTATGCCCCTTTGTTGGGATCAGAAGACATTTCCAAAATCTGGAGACCATGACCGCTGTGGCCTTTTTCATTCCAGTCCTGCAGTCCTAATGTTTTCAAACATTTTAAAAAATTGAACCATGTATTCAATGACTCTTTTTTATGAATTCTAAAACAAATTTCATATAAATTAAACAAACATTCTTACCAACAATAGTTATTATGAAAGACTCGTCTATCAACTGATTGCCCTCTGGGTCAGTCACTGAAAATTTGAAAAGGGTAGTGCCGGCAGCTTCAGATGCATCATGGGAATACTCAATGTAACCTGTAGAAGCAATACAGCAATGGGCAGGTACTTATGATTGATATACAGATTCAATTCTTTACAAAGACACTCAGAATATTTCATGAAGACAATTCAATTTTAAGGGAAAAAATTAGGAAACAACTCAAAGGTTTAAGTTGCAGGCCACTGCTAAACACAATGCTTGTTTTTGAGATGTTGCATTCCAGCACTTACACCTCTACATTTAAAACCACAAAGTTTTACTCTTTCTTCACCTTTCAAAGGTCCTGATAAGTTTTTAAGTCTCCTTTCAGTAATAGTGTAGTTTAGTGAGGACAAAACCAAAGGAGAATATTCGTTGGAGGTTTCTAAACCAATGTTACCCACGCATGACAAGGAATACATATGCCAGCTTAAGACTAATCCCTCATTATACACTGAAAGTACATAAAATATGAATACATCAGCAACTCAACATGAGTGAACACTTATTTGCTAGTATGTACACAGAAACATAAATTTATGCTTAAATGGCATGCCAAGGATATGATAGCTGTCAAGTCATGAGGACATTAACTATTTGTAACTGTCATATAAGAAAAACAAAGTCTTTTCCATGTATCCCACCTTTATCAATATCCCCTTGAGTAAAGCTTGACTTTCTTCCTGTGGTGCTAATTACTACAGGGGTACTGTCTTTGACATATCTCAGAGAGCCGATGGTAACATCTTTTTCAATGGTTATCAACAGTTCATCATCTTCAGAATCTATGTCAGTGACTACCAACTCATCAGCACTGATCAAAGTTGTGGAACCTAGAAATAAATAATATTTCAGTTTGTTATAGTTGCTTTGGCATGGTTTCATGTCAACAAAAATGTTATTTTTTCATAATGGGTTAAGGATGACCTCTTGAAGCATAGATTTTACTCTCACTTCTTTCCAGAAGGTAACTCCAGCAATACCAAAATGCTGCACACACAATGACATACAAGTAAAATTCATATGATCCAAAGCAGGACATGAAGGGAAGAGTTTTCTGACATTGAGTGGCCAAGAATATGAGAAAAACCCACACACCTTGTAAGTTTCAACTTCATGAGGAAAAGCTTCCATGTAAACATCTGATCTCAGATATATTGGTACTCTTATCAATTTTAAAGGTCAGTTTTTAAAGGTCAGTTTGATGAAAAATCCTCCTTACTTTAATCCAGCTGGTATTAAACTCCCACCAAACCCCAGAATGTGATAACTAAGCTTTCCTTCCTTCAAATACCACTGACTTCATACATTCAGACAAAGCACAGCTTAATGTTGATCAGAAAACAAAGATACACACAACAGCCTACATTAACAGACATATCAATCAGTTATAGCTTGAATGTGCCTGCCACATAACTGACACCATCAATGCCACGAATATGTCTATATGACTGACCTGCTTGGACTTGGAGACCTCTGTTGACAGTTACTCTAGGTGTTTCATCACTGACCAATCCCACCACTATCGGTATAGTCTCCCTAGCTCTGAAGCGGCCATCGTCCAGTTCTATGGTGAAGAAGTCCGATGGGATGTCTGTCCCATCATGAATGTACACCAGCAATTCATTCAAAACGTCCTAACAAAGGTAAAAGTGAAAGCATGGCTTAATCAACATGTCCACTAAGGTCAACCAAAAGGTATGACTGGTCCCAATGTCCAGCCATTTTAGAGACTCATTCACTAAAGCTCAGACACAAACCACTGGTAACAGAAAATGACTTCTCCAAAATATAAATACAAAAACGTGAGTATAGGATAAACACTTTTAAATTTTTTATCCGATTGTTCCAAAAAGGTTATACTATTTTTGAACTCCATATCTTACTGTACACATGCAGTCACCCCAATACTACTTCCTGAATCAGTATTTAGAATCATGTGACGATATTTCATCACAGAATTGTGGAATTCATGTTAGGAACTCCTTTATTTACATTCAAAGGGGATATAGTATCCCCCAAATCAGGGAGCAACTCCCTGTCCAAACATATTTAGGAAAACCCCTATAGTTCTAAATACTGTTGATATCTACACTTTGATTGACATTCAAACATTATAGCTCCACTCTGGTTGGTCAACGATGACTTCTACAGTCATTTGTGTTCCTAATTAAGCTCACACACAGATTTGTGTCACTATGACCTCAAGCAGTTGAAACTCAGTGCAAGCTACTGTGGCTCTTCCTTGGAGATGTATTAGACAGGTGTTTTTCTTAATATCGGAGGAAGGGCTAGAAGTAAACTTAGTGGGGAGAATTTTTCACCCTCTGTGGTGAGATCAGAGAGCCATTAATATGCAATATTTATGTTCTAAACTATCATGAAGGATATTTGTAAGGGAGATAAGATGGTACAATTAGGTATTGGTTATCCACAATATAATAAATGCTGAATAGCTCTCTGTTATACAAGAGACATTAGCGACATATGGGAGGTTTGTTGAGAATATGACACACTTTCACTTAGTCATATGAGCTATCCAAAGAAGTTTTTGCAGGATTCCCAAAATTTCATGAAAAATGCCTTGAGTTTTCCTTGATATTTCCCTAAATATTTCTAAAAATTCTCCTTTACATGAATGTTTCAACTTTGGAGAGCTAAAAAGCCACCCAGACTACTCTATCAATTGATGAAGCTTAGACATAAGCTGCAAGAAACATTTTTCCTCTTAAGCCACTCAATTTACTGAATGTTCAGTGATTTAGGTATTTTCTTTTTCTCCAATTCCATGAGTCTTCCCTGAGTCTTCCCTGACTGGGAAAATGAATATTCCTCTTCCCTGATATTCCTGAGCAGTAACACCACGTCAATTCATTTCTATACAGTTAAAATTTCAAACACTTCTCACCTCATATGTAAATGAGTCTCCTGTCCCAAGGATTCTTCCTGTAAACAAGGCATCCTCTTGAAATTGTAGTCTTCTTAGGGTACCATGGGTAGGTGGTGCTATAACTTCAAATGTTAGTTCATTACTAGGGGTGTCCAGGTCACTGGCATAGAGAGTCACATTGGTAATAACTGTCCCTTGACCTTCTTCAACCGCAAATTGTTCCGCAAAAATCACCGGCTCTTCATCATTCACGAGCTGAAAGAGGAATTTGAATAAACATGTTGAATATTCATTTCCTTAAAGAAGTACAGAACAACAAATTTCTAATACATGCAAAGCAACATATTATACACAAATTGAAATTCATCTTGATCCTTTCTCATGCTGCTAATCACTTGACATACCAGGAGCCTGCCATCTGCCTGAATGACGACTTGCAGCAAGTAGACTATAAAAAAAGCCACAGCTGATAGGATATTTTTTAAGTGGTTCATTGTAATCTTTCTCAGTTACTTTTCTTTGCAGTCTTTTTTTACTACAAACAGTACCATAAAATGAATGTTATTTTGTACTTCCCCCAAAAATACTAGAGCAGAAATGTTGTTATGAAAACTTGTTATGTGACATTGAAAATGGTCATCCTTTAAATATTACTTAATCACTTCTTAGCGTTCAGTTGTAAGCTGTGAGGAATAACAAACTTTGCAAACCACTTAGGTCAAGAGGTACCATCAACATGAGGGAAACTTGACGATACTGAATATTCTAAAGAAATTCAATTACTCGAAACATGCTGGTAAAAATGGATCATATACTGGTAAATAAAAGTTTTAAGTCAACTTAAAATTTGCAGAAAAACTGGAGAGAGATTTACCCTGATAGTAATGTTAAATATTTGAGGTGGAGAATTGTTGACTCCATCAGTAACGTGGAACAAGAAGCCATCCTCGACAGGTTCTAAGTTGGTGTGGTCACGCTGTACATAATAAATATTGCCATCGATCAAGTCCTGGACACTGAACATTGCAATGGGATTACCAGCACCAGATCGTTCTGAACCTGCGACTGGAATGCAAACAAATAATGGTCTAACTTCAATATGATAAAACCACTTTAATATTAGTAAAATTTGACTACAAAGATATTGATAATAGGCACACAGTCTGACAGGGCATATATGAATAACCCAGATATTTTTGTAATGAATACAGTGAGAAGTACAGCATGTTTCATACAGAACACCTGAATGTAGATATTTGTTTCCCCAATTCTTACTCCACAAAATGATCTTCTGCACCAATCACCCCCACCCTTACCCCCTAACAAAAACACATCTATCTCATAGCAATGACACTCAACCAAGCAAAACACAGCACCTAACAAGATGAGATACCTCACAACTTACCTGGTCCAATGTTCTCCAAGAATCCAAAGCTTGGTGGTACAGATATTATAATGCTGAGCTCTGAAAGCAAGGTATCTGCATCGGTGGCTCGAATGTGGAGGGTATTCAGACTCTGTCTGGCGCCCTCATCAACCTGAAAGTTTAAGGACAGCATACTTACTTAGCTTCAGAGCTACTTTTTTCCAGTTCATACATTTCTTAAAATGCAAAAGAAAGTTAAGCATACCTGCAATCACAAAACACTTTTCTCAGTATAAAATTATTTTAGAGCAGCTGTCAGATGTAAAGGGGAATTCCTTGCTGCAAATGAAACTACTTCCCAACTGGAATAGTTAACATAATCTAGGATTCAGGGCTGGAGAAAATTTTTAGTTTCCTTGAAGCAAGTATAATTTCCCACAACTTTCAACATATTGTCATATATACACAAAAACACTTTCCCTCCAAATACTCAAATTTTCTTGAAAAGTAAGTTCCTAGATTCTTAATTTTTCCCTCCAGTGCTAGAATTTTCATTCAAGCTATCAGTTCACCAAAGGATTACAAAAAGTACTATCAAACTAAATACTAAGGAGAACCAGACAAATGAGAGAAAACATTCAAGATAAGTACAGATATTTCAGGCAAATATTATCTTTGTTGTAGGTATGTTGTACCACGACTGGAAAACTTTCCCTGCCCCCAAGAAATTCCCACCCACAAAAATTCCACTCCAGAAAATTCTCAGCCATGACAACTGCTCATAAACACTAGAGGTGCCCAGATGGGAATTGTCAGAGGGAGGGGGAGGTGTTGTCACGGAACTATGTTGTACATATTCTCTTGCCTCTTTTACTTCAACTTTATTACTGTTTCTTGTCCTAGTATTCTGAATCCTGTCATTTTCTGTGTAGGTGTCTAAATTTCCTTCATGGAGAAATGAAGTTTTATTTACTGGATCACTGCATAATTTTCAATTGCAAAATCAGGATGACCTAAAAGAAAGCTTCACTTAACAGCATTTCCATTCCCCCATTAATTTCAAATGATACCAATCATTTCAAACAAGCTTAGTTCTGATAAGTTTCAAGACAACCATACTTTACCTCAAAATTGTCAGCTACTACCACGACTGGTCTTTCATTGTTGACTGGTGTTATTGCGATACTAAGCACTTGATTGGGAAGGGTGTTACCATTGGCGTCTGTGATGTTAAGTAAAAGTATCTCATTGACTGGCTGGCTGCCAATCTCACCTTCAGCCATGTATCTATAAAATAAAATAACATGACATTTACAGACATTTTAGCTGAAGAATTTCATAAATGAAATACTATGACCATCTATCTGGAAGAGACAACACATCCTTCATGGCTTTACCCCCTCCCTTATTAACTAAATGCAATACAATGCAATACAGCACAACCCAACATGACATGATACAATGCATTACGAAACAAAGAAATGCACTACAATACAATTTAATACAATTAAGTTAATTCTCCTTCCACTTAGGAGTTGAGAGAAATTAGAGAAGTGTTTGTGCAGGAAGTTGAAATCAGGAGAAAATGTCCATTTTCATAAAGCTTTCAATGAGAACCCATGAGTTGGACAAATATTTTACATTTTTCATTTTTTCTACAAAACTGGATCATTGAGGCTAGCAAGGAAAGAAATTTTAAATGAGAATGTTTTCTTTGCAAGATTCCTCTGTTTTGTTCCAGAATCCTGCAGTCTCATGTCACTGGGATCAGTGCCTTTCCTGAACAAAAGTTTTGATGATTTAAAGAAAAGTTGTCACAGAACAGTTATGTTATCAACTGCACAAAATCTTCACAGCATTTTACAGAGCTTGTAGCACATTAACATGTAAGATTTCAAACATTAATCAATTTTCCTATGGGGGAAAGATAGAATGTCATGGTAAATATTTAACTAATAAACTAGCACGTAATAAGCAAGTTAACAAAGCGTTGCTATGCATTCATGTTACCTGATGTCATAGTTGTCTACATCAAATTGAGTGAATGAAGATCCCTGCCGGATAGTTTCATACCGTCCACTTCTCAATCTGCGCTGGATCTTTCCAAAGTTAGGTGAAGAAATTAATCGGATTTCAATATCACTGGGGCTGGAGCTATCATCGTGGAACGACATTACCTCTGATGTGATGGTTTTGTTACCTCTCTCCTCAACAAACATGGAAAGAGTTGTGCTGCTACTAACAAGAGGACTAAATTCATCTACAAAGAGGACGAAGATGGTGGCTGCCAGGGAAGACTGCTGCTGACCATCTGAGACTTCAATAACAAAGTTATCTTCCATAATGGAGGATCCGTCGTGAACATAGTGAAATGTGTTCTCCACCAGCTCCTGGCGGGTAAATCTGTCACCTGTAATAAATAGGTAAGAACGCAGGGCTGAAATTTAACACTCGTCCCATTGTCCCAGACCAGTAAAAATTGCATCCGACAACCACTTTCTCTCTTTGAGCTTGTATGAAGGACAAGTAGGTTTTATTTGTAATTGAACAGTTTGTGACATCAGCAAGAAATTATGTCATAAAAGTCTCCTCAAGTAGTGGTATTGAGATAATGGTATGGACTGTCATTCATCATTGAAACATAAAATAAAAGGGAAAGATCATTGGAAAGCATACAGAATTCAAAATAAATGTTTGTTTACTATGGCAGTGACATGAAATGTAATTCTTCATCTTTTGTTGTCACTTTCACATGGACTACCAAAAAATATGTCAGGCAACCAAAATCTGGCTTGTTCAACAGACCTGAAAATTTTCTTAAAAATCAGACCTGGAATGGATAGAATACAGTTATGTAATCTGAAATACATATAGGATGACTGAAACATGTCTAAGGTGGGGAAGAAAGGCAAAGATAGTTTTGATTTCTGGTTTCTCAACTGGTTAACCTTTGGAGTATGCTTGACAAAGTCTTTTTCAGCAGATTTTATCCTCCCCTTTCATCTCTGCTTTTGTAAACAGCTCTTGACAAATTGCAACATAAATGTCAACATTTTCCCAACTGGTTTTCCCTACAGAGCTGGAAACTCCTGCACGCTATCTTGAAGCTTGCAGCACTGTTGTTGAGAAGAGTGCGAAATTGCACAATCCCATTGCCTAATGCAAACACTGGTCCTTAGGGATTATGGTTTTGCAAAGACTCCAACATGAAAAACATTTATACTGCACACTTAATGAAACTGAGGAAACTTCACCTGCAAGGATAAGTCATCTGCCTTGTTAATTATTACATTTCAGAAAGGCTTTCTTGAATCACGTATTATTTTCATGTAACAGCTGTATAACATTATTCTTACGACTATCAATTGAGGTAAGGTAACCTTTCATACTACAATTGTGAGTTGTTTCTTTTCTGATGTTGGGACTTATCACTGTTCATAATCACTTTTTTTACAGTGGAGAAAATCTTAAGACAAAACCATTAAAACTCAGTGTCCATTTGCAATTTTTATTTCATAATAAACACAGTCCTATGTCAAAGTTAGCATTCTCAAAATGCAGCGACTCACAGGTGCTGCAAAAGGTCCTTCAACACAACTGACCATCTTCATATGAAGACCAGTATGAGAAACTAGATCACTCTGCATCCATTAAACACCACAAAACTAGGACATTTGTAATTCTCAATAATTTGAAACTGTCATCTTCAATTTTCAAAAATTACTCACCTATTTCAAGATTGTCGAATCCACCTCGCATGAGATATCCATGCTGAGGTGCTTTCACTACTGTGTACAGAAGGCGTGACACGGGGGTGTCCAAGTCGACAACGTCGGCTACTGTGGTTCGAATTGGGACATGTCCCCCTCTTTCCACCTGGAGAACTGGATTTGGATTCCTGAAGGTTGGGGAAAGGTTGTCAATGGGGAGGATGGTGATGTTGAATGGGAATGGACCAATGGAATTACCATCTGGATAGACATCAGTCACTGGGTAAGAAAAAAGGACACAGAAAATATTCAATGAACTAAACTGAGAAAAATTATTTGAAAGGAACCAAATTTACTGAAAAGACTTACATCCCCTTCATAACCATGACAGAGCACAGAAACAGTAGTCTAAAATGCAGTATTGACCATGGTACTGCACAGGTAATAGAACTTAGGCATATGACATCACAGAACAGAAAGTGCGCCCTCCAGAGGAGGTAAGCGTATATCACTGCAACCTATGCCAACAAATGCAGATAGCTGATTTGTGTTCCGGCGGGATACGTGCATAACTCTATTGCCTAGCCGCCAAAATGACATTGTGTGACGTCAATGCATAAGATCTACAGAACCTGACTACAACAGCAGACATTCAAAAAAGTGCAGTTAAATGTTGGCACCTGGAAAAGCTACGGAGGGGAAGAAGGACCATGCACGAGAAAGCACTTCTCCTCAACTTTCCTTTATGTGTAGGAAAGAAAGAACCCAAAAGCGACCATGAAAATAACTGTTCCTATGTACATTCACCCTGCAATGATAGTGGTGCATATCAGAACTAACTTAAAAACAGGATGAAAATATAACTATCTTCTTCACCAAAGGCAGACTGAGTTACAAAGCCTTCACAGTGCCAACTGATTCTTGTCCCTTATAGTCCTTTTCCTTTTTTCTTTTTCCATCCTGTTTGTGTTCTGACTGAGTAAACAATCTCTCTCTACTCATTTACCTTCTTTTTCTTACTTTTTTTTTGGGGGGGGGGATACTTTTTTTTTTTTTGTGGTACTGTACATAGAGGGAACATATTTTGTTTATGAATGATGAAATTCACCAAAATGTGAGGACAATGGCTTCTGTCATATGCTAAAATGAAAAAAATAAAAACAGTTGATCTGTTTGGTTTCTTTCCCAAATTCAACTTCATCCCAACTACAACTTACCCATAAAATGGAACAAGAAGCTAGTAGAGTCACTCCCAATGTCAATACGAGGAGGTCGGTAAACTATCTTGCCTGCATTGACGTCAGCCTGTGTGAACTGCCAAACAGCGATGAAAGGATAATCCGCATGTTCAATGCTACCCTGATTGGAAAGAAGGGGTGATGTTATGTTGTAAGTGATGGTGCTGTCCACACTGTCAGGATCTGTGTAGGTCAGTATATTGGCTGTGATGGGTGTCAACTCTCCCTCTCGTACCTGTGAAGGGTAAATAGAAGAAATCATACATTTCCATTAGTTTCACCTTGACACAAAGGGTAATAATGAGGTCATGAAGCACAATTTTTGGCGAGCAACCAACATGTTGGTTACAAATAAACTATATATTAGTGTTTTACGTAACAGTTCATAGTATGATTATAAAGCAATAATGTTATTGTGAGGATTCCTAGACAGAAGCCAAAAAGTTCGTCTTGTCCTTCAAAAGAGGTCCACTGACGAAAGTGTCCCCATCAGAACTATAACAACTTTTTGCAAAAGAGCTACAATTGCCTACACTTACAGCAGAAAGATTAACCCAGAACTAGGCATTGATGTCCAATATAGTCTACGGCCAAATCACTGGGTGTTAGCCCTCTTTTATTTTCATACAAATTACACTGGGACACACTACTTTTTAATACTTAACATACAAATGAAGTAGTCCTAATGAAACCTAGTACCACTATACCAAATTTCTACCAGAATCAAGCTTTTGTCACTTATTGATAAACAAAAACATCTATGCAAGGTCTGAATGATTATATTAACAACAAAACTCACCAGGATTCCAAGAGGTTCGGGTATTCCTGGGAGCAGTCTTGGAGGTTCATCATTATCAGGCATCACAGCAATGTTAAACATCTGGTCAGCCAAAACATTGGGAGGGTTACCAGTATCAGAAACCTGGAGAACAAGGGGTAGAGACAGACATTTGTAAATGTCTTGGATCAGGTTTTGTAGACGACACACCATAAATTCACATTACCATCAATATCAACATATCATTATAACTGTAATTTAATATTGACACGACAACCAAAAACATTTTTAATACCATAATTACAATTGTTACTATTATTAGCTCCTAATCAAAAGCCGGCTTCTTTGACAAAGGTAAACTTATTTCTTCAGGGCTCCTAGCATTTCACGATAACTAAATTTCCTAAGCTTTCCTTGACATTTAGTGGGAGATTTTAAAAGGTAACATGGAAAATATTTTCACTTTAAAGTAGAGAAAGAGCAATCAAGGCCACTCAATAAATGAACAAGGCTTACACAAATGACACAAGAAACATGTATACTCTATAAGTTGTTGCAAAGTAACACCAGCTTCATTTAAACCAGTACTGTGGCCGAGTGGATAAAGGCGGTGGCACTTGAAGCGATGAAGCTTAGCAACCGGGAGGTTCGAGGTTTAATAACCGGCCAGGTCAATGTAAGGTGGGTTTCTCATCCAAGAGCAATCTACAGTTTTCCCGTCTGAACTGGCCTTTCAAAAGAAACCAAATTTGATCTAAATTGCTAAGTTGGTAAGCCACCCGACATGAAGTTGTAATTCATAAGTCATAGGCTTCTCCCACTTCTGTGGTCGCTTAGCAGCATAAAACAACTGTCCTTCAAGGCCTGAATTAAATAATTCATCCATCACCTCAAACATGAAATAATCACTGTCCGTCTCCACTCCATTATTTTGGTAGTAGATGCGGCCTTCATCAACGTCCTGCTGCCTGAAGCGGTACATCTGTCTCCTCATAAAGCCGTTCCCCATGTCCTTCCAGCCTTCTGGGACACCAGATTCAGTGATGGGTACCACCATTATTACAGCACCTAAAGGGTACCCAAGACAAAGAAACAAAAATAAGATTTACTATCTTTCTTATTTAAAAATAAAAGGGAGGCAATTTCAATGTATGTAAGCAAACCCTATGTGATATATTCATGTAGAGGAATATTTGATGTCAATACTCTAACAGAATTCACAATACCGAGAGAGAAAAAGAACTTGGGAGGCCACAATTTATCACATTCGTGAATAAATTTCAAATAGCACCAACCAGAACCAAACTGACATGACTTTAGAAGTAACTTGAAGTGATCAACCTCTCTTATTCAAGAAACTAATATTTGACATTCTAACTCATCAGTAGTCCTCTTCTCTCCCAATTGATTTGACTACACTCTATTATATCTCAGTTGGTACCCACCTCTCTGAGGATTATTAGCAGGAGGGGTAAGGGTGTAGATCAGCTCGCTATCATCAGAGTCCACATCCCTAGCTTTCAGATGCTGACTAGTGATGGGGGTTAGGTCTCCTTCATACACTTGTGCCTGGACATTGTTCACTAGAACTGGACCTCTGTTATCCTACAACGTAAGAAAGGAAAGCTCTTTATTAAACTGAATCCAGTCAAATCAACAAGTTCAATCCATATTTAAGACTTACCAATGCATGCCTGAAACTTTACGTACCAACAGACCAATGCCCCAATTTTCTTTCACACATGCATTTTTTTCTTTCCATGTTAAACTGTAACCCATCCACCCTATTCAGCCCAAGTTCAGAAGATTTAATTTTCCAAGTTAACAATTTCTTCAAAACAAGTCTCTCTTCCCTGCAATTGATGTCAAAACAATGAAGAACCACCTGTCAATCATTGGTACAGTAAAGTAAAACTCTTCCCCACATGCACTGTACTTCTGCAATACTGTACTCTTTTCTTATAAATCAACAAGAAGAAACAGGTAGAATTGATAATTACCACTATGCATAGTAAGACTCCTGAATTCACAGAATTGTTTTCATGGTACAAAGGGTTCTGTATTAACGGAAGTAGGTTGTTTTTAGCTAAATAATTCAGAAATACACGAAGGGAAGAATTAGAATAAAGATTGCTTTCAGGAAGATTAACAAAGGGTTTATATGAGATTTACATTACTAATATTTGTAGATTTCTGGTCAGTTTCTTAATAATGACTTACTTTTAATTCAGCCACTTACCTGAGGGAGAATGTGAATGTTGAAGAGGACATTAAGGATGTTGTAGCCATCAGATACTTGAAGCAATGCAAGGTCAAACTGAGTCTCACTTCCATCATGGGCATAGTGTATGCTACCAGTAAGTAGGGCATCCAAATCGAAAACTCGTACACGCTCCCTGTCTGGCATTCTCATCAGTCGGCCATGTTTAGGGGATTCAATGACAGATATTGTGACCCTGCTAGGATTATCCTCATCATGAATTTGCAAGTTCAGTGCAGGAGTGATTTGAGCAATGTCGCCCTCCTCAACCACCAGGGGCTCATTGCGGGTCACCACTGGTGGAAATGGCGACACTATAATGATACCAACATCTTCTGGCAGGGACTCCAATTGCCGATCACTCACTTTGATGGACACAAACCCTGACAAATCTTTCTTTGCATTGTGGACAAACCTAACACCACCCATCAAAAGGTCCTCATATGAAAATGTGTCCTGGGCTCGCAGAATGATGTCAACTCCTCGCTGGATTTTGATGAGTTGTCCGTTGGTTGGGGGGCTGACCACCACAAAGATGAGGTCATAGTTTGATGTGTCAGTGTCATAAGCGGTAAAGAAAGATGGATTTAACATCTGCGTGCCACCTATCTCCGTTGTAATTGATCCATTGACCACTAATGTTGGCGGGTAAATATTCACTGTGTGGGCAAAGTATGAACAAGAATATCAAAGACTGTATGGCCTAAAACTTGCCAGTTAAGGAGTACAACACTGCAATGATAATAAAGTTATGTCCTTATTTACTCCATCTTTGTCACCATTTTTCCCCAAAAGACTGCTAGGATGAACATCTTCAACACATCATGCAACTCCTTTCGTCTTTCAAGGGAACTGACTCCTGCCATCTGCCAATTACTTCACTAAAGGTACGAGAAATTCAAGGTTCACTGTGTGAACTTTGACTTTAAAATATTGTTTTTACAAGCTAGGTGTCACACACACATCACAAATCACACGTCACATGTAACATGTCACAAGTACATCACACAGGCACATAAGCGTACAGGGATCAATATTTCTGGGGGGTCAGGGATATAATTTTTGCCTCAATTTAGAATTTTGGACCAAGTTGCCCGAATTTTGGTACCGCTGTGTCGGTTGCAAAAGGGTATAATTTATATTCTTGGCTGTCTCATTTGCCTGAATGGATCCACTCTTTTTGCCCAAACTGGGAGGGTATATGCCACCTGCCCCTCCCCCCCCCCCCCACCTCTTACACTTATGCACATGCATACGCTTCACCTTTTCAAATACCAATGAAAGATAACTATTATAAATGATCTCACTTGATCCTTCACCATCTACCCTACCTAACCGCCCATCATCCTTGCTCTTTTGGCCAACCTACCAACCCTCTTTCACACAAGCATTTTATTTCAAACTCTTTATGGTCAATTTACTTTTGTCAAAAGGTGGCAAATACACTACCAACCTGTTAAATGGCAGGTACATTCAATACAAATTATCTCCATTTAGCTATTCTTATGCTGCACCAAAAACACATTCACAAAGACTTGACTACATTCAACTATTCACTTATGAAAGGAGACACGTTAACCCACTAGTGGTTGTTTGGTATGACTGAAAATGTACTTACAATCACAAATTCCAGTTTCTGTGTTAGGGAAAGAGTTCTGTCCGCAGTCAGTCACACAGATGTTCTCTGAGAGGTATGTCCCTGGGGAACATTTCAGACAGGAGTCTGGGGTGAGGCATTCAATGCAGTTAGCTGGGCAGTCTGAAAAAGACAAAGAAACGGAAGTACAGACTTGTGTTCATAATATTGGACAAGTCAAATATACCCCAACAAAGGGTAGTGACAAAACTGATGAAATGACAAGGTGTACATACTTTGAAATTTTCAAGCAAAGAACAGAACATAGTGAACACAAATAGGTAGGGTGAAGCATTTTCCGAAATTTGCATACATTTAAATCAACTTCGGTAAAAGAAGAAGGGAAGGCAGTGCAAGTGTGTCATTTCACAGACAACTACTGTTCGTTTCTGTCTTGTGCTAACAAAGCTACGACATTTAACTTCTCCATTCACGACACCAAATTTGAACATAATTACTGCATTTATTCAAGGATTTCAATGGTGAGTTTGGTTGTGAACACAATGGCTGAGGACTTACTGATACAAACTCTGGAGTCTGGTTCAGCATAATATCCTGGTCCACAATCTCTGACACAATATTCTCCGAGAAGAAAGTATGGAAACTGACATGATGTGCAACCAAACGGGGACGAACATGATGCACAGTTACTGCCACATTCTGGTAAAGAAATGACATAAAAAATTTTCAAAAATTCAAAGAATCACAACTTCCTCACTTAATTTTTCACGTCAGAAAATACCATAGAAAACCCCACCAGAAATATATGAAAGGAGTGTTCTTATTTTGTTTTAACAAGGGATTACATGTAATGATGTCATGATACTCAATTCCTACACTGCAATCTACCTGGCAAAGAACAAGCGTCTTAAAAAGTCTCTTGGCTTCCTACCCCTGAAGGTTCAGTAATTTCAGTAGGATTTTGCATTTTGAATATGCCAATATCTTGAAAGTGGACCCTAATCAAAGGCACAGCACATATTACCCCTGGCCATTGTTAACCTATCCTAAAGGCAAACCCTCTACAAGACGACAGTTGACAATGTACCTCAATTCATTGAAACCCCAGACATTTGAGATAAAGCACCCTGCACTAGGACACAATGTAATGAAACAGGCAAGAATCAGCCAGCACTCCTGAGATCACATGTGCAATATATTTGTTCAGCTGTCTGCCTTGCTTCAAATAGATGGATTACTCCTGTGCAAACAGAGTAACTACTAGCTGCTCTACAGTACCCAATCAATATTAACCCAGATTCCATACCTTTACAATCTTTTCCACTCTGGTAGTACCCCAGTCCACATGTAGACACACAAGAACCACCTCGAAGTACCATTCCTTCCATGCATTCTACACAGTCATTTGGAGAGGGCCCATTACAAGCATTACAGTTCCAGTCACATTCTGAAGTAAAAAAAAGATAATGCATGGAAAAATGTTCCTTTGTCAAAGTAAAGAAGACAATGGATGAAAGAATGTTGTCTTTTCTCAGAGTTTTTTATCTTCAACCTTTTACATATGACCGACCAAACAATGCTTACTTTCAACAGCTACTTTCGAGTAGAAATTTTGAATATGATGAAGATTTTTGCAAGCATAACTTTGAAGAAAAATTGCAATGTGTTACTAAAATAATCGAAGCATGGTTTACAGGGGTTGAACCAATAAACCCTTCTTGCCACTAAATTTTACATATTTCTAAAAAGTTTTCATTCAATTTATACCTTGCTGATAAAAACGAAAGAGCAATGGCATTTGCTCGAATACACCTAATTATTAAGACACCACTCCTTTTTAACAAACAACTTAAATAACCAGAAAGCAGTAAGCTTAGTAATATCTTGGCAGGAGACAAAGATTTTAAGTTGTGTATTGTGATATGACACAACACAGCATAAGTTTTAATTGTGATCTTAAACACCTTTTGATCTCCAGCAACTTTAATTAGATTTAGGTGCAAAAGGGAGTATTTGATGAAAACACATGCCCGAGGAATCAAAAACACTAAAAGTGACAAAACGGTAACAGAAAAGTGGTTTACCACTTTTGATCATCTTACCTCGACATAGTCTTGTAAGTGGATCTAGGAAATACTGTTCAGCACACACAGAAGAGCATTCTCCAAACTGTAGCACATCTGATGGATTTCTGCACACCAGACACTGTACAGGGTTTGTACACTCCAGACAGTCAGGGGAACAACCTACACAATGTAAGATGGGAAAAACATGATAACATTCAAAACCTCTGCTCCTATAACTTGTGAAAGTCAAGGCTTTCCCAGAGAAACCTCCAGTTGTTAAGTCAACAGAAGTCCCCAACCCTGCCCATCCCTAGCCCCTCCCTCAAATCTCCCTCCACCTTACCCCCACCTCTAAAAAAGTTATTTTACACATCCAAGAGTCAAGTAGCGTTTTTCAAGGTCACTTTTGTAGAAACCAAATAAATGACAGCCTTTACCATCTTACGTCTAGCAATGGTCAAAACTGAAAATTTTTAGGCAAAAGGAAGGGGTAATTCTGGATTCCCTGACTTGAAATACTAGCTAAACCCTACTGAGAGTCACAAAAAATTTGATGTCAAACTACCATGCACTTTTCAACAAGTTGAAGAGTTCCTAACTTAGAACTAATAAACGAAGGGCTATTTTCAAATCTTCTAATGAAGACTTTACTCACTTTTGCAAATGCCGCCATCATTAAAGTAGCCTCCAAAACAGGTCTCTGAGCACTGACCCAAGTTGTTTAATACAAACCCACCATTGCATGAAGTGCATTCATAAACACTGCCCCCACTGCAAGTACGGCAGCTGATATGACATGCTGTTGGGTGTAAAGGAGAAACAGGTCATAAATGCCTGCATAGAATATACTCAAGAATGAAGACTTAAACAACAGAGTACAATAGAAATGAAGCCATGAAGGACGTTCTTTACAATTCTTATTTACCACGTCATGGAAAAATCTATATAGCCTTAAAATTTAAAGGCTTCTCTGTTTGGTGGCTATAAATGTTATTATCTAGTCATTGAATACACCAACTTTGGAATAGCTTTTCTCTGTTTCAAGGGATTATTTCACATCTCACAACTGCAGATTGCACATGGATGATAGATCCACCTTATGATAACCTGGCAAGGAGTAATGTTCCACACCTCCAGGAATCTACACGCTATGCTGTAAATGTCACCACCTGTATCCACCTGACCAAACCACAATTCAGGAGAGAACCATTAAAAGACAACTTTACTATACATACTTTTCAAGGATGAGATGTCACCCTTTGGTGAGTACTGACCTACCCTAGCTAACTTTAACATGGAACAAAAAGGCTTTTATCCACTGCAAATCTTTCTGCACTGCGCCCTACAAAGGCAAAAAATCAATACTCAAGTCCCATATCTCCTACACTGTAGGTCAGTCTGTCTTTTTTTTGAACCACAACAAATCACCATTTAATTCCGAAAATGGGTAACAACAAACCCCTGGTCAGAAACATCTGTAAGTTACACCTGTCAAGGATATGACCTGATAGGTCTATCAGGAACACTTGAGTTTGACACCTTTCAATTAAAGTCACTTGCAATATAGCCAGGCCAGATTTGGTGTAAATTTTATTACTTTTTGATTCTATCATGTCAAATATGACACTTTAAAGGGTTTCAACAGAGCCAGTGGTCACTTAACAATATTTGGTAAGCACCTTCAAGACAATTCATAAAGAGGGTAAGAAAAACTGATCAAGGTAAGAAAATTTCCTTTCCAAGAAAACCATCTTTCACTTCAGTGAAAAGTTTTAGCACATCCAATGATCATGATGCTTACCATCTTTATTAAATTTTTGAGAGGAATGAAACTACTCTCATAGCACTGAAAAGACAATTCCTTCTGAATACTACAAATTAGAAAAGAATAGCTCTAACAGCCAGTGATTTAGCAAGCCCTTATTTGAACTTTCGTCACAAAAACAAAGCAGAAGTTTGCACAAAAAAGTTCTGTTGATCAATCTGAATTTCTGCACAGGATTGCATTATAAAGTAATCAGTCCAACTTAACAATGATTAATTACCAAAAAATTCTGAATTTCAACCACTGCAGAATGCAACTTATCGCATTTCCATTCATAACTAATAAAATTAAGCTAATTTTTGGTAAATGGTAAATACAGCATTTTTTAGCCAAATTACGATTTTTCCTACAACCCCTTCTTCTCGACCACCTCTTCAACTTTTGAATCTGGCCAACCATTTATAATTTGGGTATTGGAAAATTGACTAGGCTAAATCATTGTCAACAGCTGTCTTTAAATTCCCAGAGATTCACAGGGCATATGCTCATAAAATTTCTTAACTTTAAACCTGCAAGTTTTCCAAACTATAAGGAAAAATGTGGAAGAAAAGTATGTTACTTCACTCAAAATATTGCTTGGCATGCAGCAAATAGAGGTGGGATTCTTATAACACATTTCTAGACCCACAAAAAAATTACTCTTATCCAGTAAAACCCTACTGCAGATAACCAAAACCAGCAACTAGCACAGGGGGTAAGACAAAAGTTAATTGAAATAGTCCCTCCAAAACTTTTCAGAAGGGGGGAAAAATCTCTCTACATTTTCCACTGAAATACTAACACTGGTACACACATACCTTTACAGAGACCGCTTACATCCTGATAAAAGCCTACACTGCATTCATCCACACAACTGTCTCCCAAGGGGTACCCTTCGTTGCCCTGGCACTGCGTACATGTACTCCCTGTATTCCCCCTCCCAGGGGGAAGAGCAAAGCATGTGCTACAGCCATTGCTGCAAGCTGTAAGAAAAAAGTCAAAACTTACGTGATTGTTAATATTTAGTCACTGCTATTAAAAGGTGGCTTTAGCAATTTTTCAACAATAAGTGGAAACTAGATAACTGGGATAGCATAAAATATTTCCAGATACAAAATATTCAAATGGTAATTTGCAAATCACTTCACTTTTGCAGATAATTAACCTTAGGTGAAAATTACTTCCTTGACACACAAGGTAATATGTCTGAAAAAACCAAGTGCAGAAACCAACCAACAGTTGCTACTTAATAGGAATTACTCCTTTAATCTCTCTGTCCCTCCTATCCCACCTCAGTGGGATGACTTAATCCTAAACAATTGGGACAGAATTTATTTATATCTCAGTTAATACAGATAAAAGAAGTACATCAATGCATAAACATCAGTTTTAATCCATTGGATAATTAATATCAGTTCACCACATGTCAGGCAGCCATAGATTGTCAATTCTTTGTAGGAAATGTAAAACATTCATAACACTGCTTCATGTAGAATTAATTTCCTCTGAAATTTTATGACATCACCCGATGTGTCACCTTCAAGCATCAAATGTTAGTGCTACACAAGTTGCTCGACTGAAGAACTGACCTTCACACAGACCCATGGGTGATATGTATTGGGCATCAGGGCATCCAGGAATACACCTGCCACCCACAAGGGCATCAGATCCATAACAAGAGAGGCACTGGTTCTCATCAGGTCCTCTGCAGGACTGGCAACTGGGATGGCAATCTATGTTTGCAATGAAATGGTAATGGAGAAAAGAGAGAAACAAAAAAAATCCATCAAAAGAATATATAACAGGGAAGACTTTTAGGTCAGATAAAAATATCCCCATCACACCTACTCTGATGTTGTAAATATGTGATACCATTATACTATGGAACAATACAATCTGATTTAAAAACCCAAAACCCAATAAAAGTCAAAACTTCAATTACAGTAAGAACCACATAAATGACCTACTACCATATTACACTCAAGATATAAAGCCAGGGACTTCGCCAGGAACGTGACAATTTGTGAGAATCAGGGAAACGACAATTTGGGAAAATCAGACAATCCTGTGAGGGTTTAAGATAAAACTGCAGTGAAATGTTTCACACAAAGACTTAGTTAAGATTTTGACAAATGTACTTTCAAATTTGCAAAGACTTGTCTAGCCAGCTCCCTTAGAAATGCCGATTAAGCAAAAATCTGAGTTCTGTCAGAGTGTTGAGGAATTCTAACCAAAACTAAGTTAGGAAACCAAAGTGGGAGTTCAGGTTGATTGAAGGTGAGATAAACACTGAAAATGGGTTTCAGGTGATTGAGCTTTCTGACCACAGTAGGTCAGAAGTCATGTTTGGCAAAATGTCATGAAATGAAACATGTCACTCACCCAGGCAGAGCCCTGAACTGTGGAATTCTCTGTCAGAACACTGCCGGACACAGTAGCCATTCTGGAGAAGAAGCGGTCTCCTACAGGATGTGCAGCCATCGATCTCACTACTGGAACATGTCAGGCAAGTTGGATTGCAGGCTTTGAATAAGAAATATTTACAATTTGAAGCTTAGAACTTCAAAGTTTTGATTTAAGTTGACCTGCATAATCTGTGGGGTCTTATGAAATATATATAAATATAAGCTACCATGTACCTAAAAGATTGTCTCCCACAAATTAAGTTAACATTCTTACTCTACAACTTTAAAGTCTAAAAAGGTAAATAAAACAATTTTTTGGCAAGAGATTCTCATGAATTGAAATTTCTGAGACAGATAAAAAGAATGAATAATCCTTACAGGAATGATAAACTGAGTGAACATAAATTTTCAATAAACTTACCCAAACATGTTCCAAAAGCACTAGCATAAAAGCCTTCCTGGCAGCCTCCACTGCAGGAACCATGCACGATTCCATTAAATGGAGGGCGCCCTTGTACTATTTGGGATTGTGATTGACAGGAAGTGCAATCTGTTCGTGATGGACCCATGCAAGTTCTGCATGAAGAATGGCATGCTGTTGAGGAAGAAAAGGAAATTACAAAAAACCTTCCTCAGTACTCTCACAACAAATTCAACTTGAAATATTTTTCTCAAAAGAAATAAAACTTTCTTCACAGCAGTAATAATAATAATAAAATACTAATAAAACAAAGTAATCTTCCAAAACAAATTAACAGCTTGAAAAAGTAACACTATAACAATAAACAACCACTTATTATTACTTCAAAAAAAAATCTGAGAGTCTTACGTAAACATTCATCTCGACTGTTAAAGTATCCCATGGTGCAATTGGAAAGACAGCGATCCCCTTGTAACACATAGCCCAGCTGACAGGAGAGACATTCTGTAATACCAGGACCCCGGCAGTCCAGGCACGTTGGATGACATGCTATGAAATAAAACAAGAAATGTGGTAAAACATTGTTTTCTTCGAAAATAAATTGTCATGTTATACAACTTCCTAGGTATTTCTGTCCCCGTAATGAGATCTCAGCCCTTTCTTCACAGACTTCACATCTTTACGGGGCAAATGCAGAAAAAAATGGGAGGCTGTGCCCATTAAAGAGTAAGGACTTTCTCGTGCTGCAAAGATATTTATTCATGTATAAATTTATAAGTGGAAAATAGGATACCCCACTCACTTGCCTCTCATGTATATGACTACATCATCAAAGGAATGCATTTTATTACTGACTTAAACAGCGGAAGCCAACCAGACTTACAGAGTAACATGAAAAATCCTCTTGTACCATGAATGAATGTGATGGTAACAATTTAATACACAGCTTCTTCTTTTCACACCTTCAGCCAAATTCATGGAAATTTATTCATATTAAATTCATAAAACTACTAACAGAATTTTCTGATTATTGCTGGTCCAATGACTTGTTTAAAAATATTTTTCTTGGCAGAGAGTCACTGGAATTTAAAGACTGACAGGAACCATGAGCACAGACTATTGAAGATACATAGCTATAAAAGAAGCTTAGTCATTCTGAGTTTAACAACCTCTCTATGTAAATCATGTTTTCACTCAAAAGGTTTATTTGTTTTGAAGCTCAAAAGGACAAATAGACAAAACTATTTCTTGGTACTGATGTAGACAATTGAGCTACCATATGAAGTCAACCTTGAAATACATTTTGATGAATGTTTGAATAGGGGCAATATTTTCTGAATGATATGTTCCACCTGATAAAATCAACCTTTAAACACGGACAATAGTTGTTAGGAACTTACATTCACAGTGCCACTGGGATGCTTGGAAAAATCCGACGGTGCAGCTGCGGACACATCTACCCTCCTGTAATACCTCCTGTCCATAGCAACTGGTGCAATAGGGGGTGTCGGGGTAACAGGTTTGGCAAGAAGGATCACAGGCTATAGGTGACGTAAACAGAAATATGTAATAAACAGTCTTGCAGATAAAATAGCTCTGCAAGATTAATGAACATGCTGGTCTTCCAAATGTAATTGTGAATGCTTATGTTTGAGGTGATAAGGAATAATGTAAATGCTTTGAAGGAAACAAAATCATTCATAGGTCGGTAGCATAATTCATCCTGAGTTACTTTTCAAGAGATAACAAGACATGTTTGTATGAGGAAAGAATTAACTTTCTCACACTTCCACTTGCAAATTTTTGAGTAAATAACAGTTTTCTGTAGCTTATCAGATATCATGACAGTGCCCCCAGGATCACTAAATCTCAAAAATTCCCTAGTTTCCTAATATATGGGTCCCAAACCTACCTCCCATTTATCTCTCAAGAAGGGTCCTATTAGGTTTGGGCATCCTTTCTCACTGTGCTATTAATTTTGATAGGTCCTTACTGCAGGTTAGGGAGAGTTGTGTATATAAATATGAAGTAAGGAAGGGAAATATAGGATACATTACTAGGTCATGAAAAATGTTCTTACTGAATATCATATTTGTTATTAAAAGTTAAAAGGTAAGATTAAATGTTCAGCCACAATTCAAGCCCCCCCCCCCCATCTATTATCATAAAGCAATATTTTCTCAAAGAAATCCATCAAAACACCTCTTTTCTTGGCTGAAATGGCAAAAAGTTGGTTTCTCATATTTGTTGTCTTGATGTAAAGCTGTTACTTACATAGGCAATGTAGATCTTGCAGGTAATATCTAACACCACACTCTTGTACACAGTGATTATTTTTGATGACATTTGTGGAGTTCGCACAAGAGATGCAGTCTTCCTTACGAGGACCAGAACAGAAATTACAACTTGAATGACATTCTGTGAAAAAAGACAGTAAGAGATGAAAATCTCCTTTTCTTTCCACACATGATAAAGCTTAATAGGAAACGATGCAAACAGTCAAGTGAATTCAAAAATAAATACAATTCCTAATGTATAATCCATACTTATGTAGTTGGTCGGTCATTCAGGTCTCTCAATTACCCTAGCAACGTCAAAGTGAAAACAATAACTGACTGCTGTATGGTTATATGGAAATGGTCGGGCCATGTGTCTCATTACCAATCATGGTAACATATTATGTGCTTTACTCCTGGAGTAAAAACAGTCGCTGAGTTGCACTACGTGTGCAATATGCACAACAGATTGTTTTCACTCCAACATGTTGTTGCCATGGGGAAGTGACATTTCACCTGCCGACTTCGTATACTTTCAATTCCGTATTTCTGAAAATAAATGGCATAAGTAATCACAATTCCATTGAGTTTTCAGTGGCTTTTCATATTTCAAAAGAGATCATATTTACTGGACTGTGCAAGATTATGTACCCACCATAAACAATGATGCAGCTACAGGGGCTTCCAATGATTCACATTTCTCAAAATAACCAAATTAGACCTACTGCAAAATCATCAGCTTATTAATGCCACTACTTCAAATAGCCACCATCTTGCAAATGCCACTACTCAAAATGGCTGCAAGCTTATTAATGCCACTACTTAAAATGGACAAATTCTGCATAAAATTAAATGTCAACTGTTTACCTCTACATTCTGTATTGACTGCATAGAAGCCAGACCCACACTGCTGTAAACACTGCCCCCACTTGAGCAGCAAACCAGGCTGACAGGTGAGACAGTGGTACTCAGTACCAGCTGAGCAAGATGCACATGATTCATGGCAAGCTAGGTAATAAAAGACAAGTAGAATATGAGACAATGATTATTTTCAAATAACCAATGAGAGCAGCTTAAAAATCTTACCCCTCACAAGATGTAAGAACCATCCTTTATATCTACATCAATGTTCTCGCTTCCTTTCCCACTCTTCCTATGTCTCTCCCCTTCTTTTGTCTCCCTCACCCCCCTTCTCCTGCCCCCTCTCTCCTCAGTATCCTACCCCACCCTTTCCTGTAGTCTACCCTGACAGTATTAAACTCCAAAAATACTCACCCCTTTCTGTCCCCCCCCCCCATTTTCCCATTCTTTTTATAGTTCTACCCCCCGCCCAGTCTTCCTGACACTTTTAATGTCACCCTCTCCCTCACTTCAATTGTCCCAGCCTTTTGAGGGTGTAAATATTCTCCAATTATTCCCCCACTCTCTTCTCACTGCCCTCCCTCTCCTCCCCTACTACTATCCCCTCTTCTATTGTCTGTCAATTTCTATCCTGTCTTTAAACACTGCTTCAGTAGTTATCTTTAAACCATTATCCCTAATATCAAAAGCTGACTCTTGCCAAGAACAGACCATCACTATGAAAGAGTTACCAAAATTTAATCAAGGTCACATTGTAATATGTTCTTGACCACTTGCACCCAATGGGCATTTGCTAAATGATTATTTTAACTTCACCAAATCCCTCAGTCACAATGTTACAATCAAGTATGCTTTATACCAATGTTTTAAGAGCAAACACAATTGTCCAACAATGAATCAATGGCACTGCTTACATTCAAAAGTTGGTTATTTCCTAAGTCCCCTTGAAAAAAATTTGTGTACTTATGTAATTTGCATATTGAATAACTTGTTTCTGTGCATCATATGTATGATTTGGTCATTTGAAACATGGGAGGACATATAACACAAAAGAAACAATGACTTTAATAGGACAAGTTCATATTATAACCTCAGGCTTGAGAGGATTACATTGCACATTAGCATTGACTACTGCAGTATACTATTATTTGAACGTCTTTTTTATTTCTCACTATTGATAGGGCTTTCTAAAGGTAGGTACCCAGCATTCCACATCCGACTGCTTTGTAAACCTACTGATCGTAACAGATAGTATTTCCAATAACACAAATATTTCCAAATGCTAAAATGACTGACAGAGACAAGTCACTCACGTTGGCAATGCAGATCAGATGATTGGTAGTAACCCACAGAACAGCCATCAATACAGCGGCCATTTTGTAACAGGTGGCCATGCCTGCAGCTCGTACAGCCAACTTCATCGCAGGAAAGACATTCTGGGGGACATTGAACTAAAACAAAACAAAAACAATTACTGGCACAAAAGCTCATCCATGGGTCCATTGCTTTATTTCTAAAGGTCAAAAGCAGTCGCCCCAAACTTATTTTGAAACAATAGCTAAATGTCACAAATTTCTTCTTATTTCTCTTCCAATTATCTTTCATAATATTTTAGGACATAAATATTGCATATTCAAGGTAAACTAAGCAGTTGCTCCTTGTAAATTTTACAACTGAGTGAGAAAAATACTGTCACATGATTCTCCAGAGCCATTCAGGAAATAGTATAGTCTACTATAGAATTCTTTATTGGGATGACTGCATTCTCCCTTTAACTCCACCAGAAAAATATTGCACATACTAAACTATGACTTAACAATCAAAGCATTAAGTACAAATTTCATAAGCCACACTTTTACTGCCCGAACCCCCAACCCACAATCCACCCCCCCTTCACTTTCTCTAATCTGTCTTACTCCTGTACCTCTCCTTTGCTGAAACATATCACAACATCGAAGAAGTCTTGTGACTCTTTCAGGGGCATATATTTTATTGTTTTTATGACAGAAGGTATTAACCACCAGCATAAAACAAGCCAACTGTACTTACATTACAATTTCAAATTAGATGGCTTCCCATCTGTATAACATGATCTGTACAGAGGTATTTCATGTGACGTCACGCGATTGGGACTGCCCGGCATTGCCAGGCAGAGCACGTGCTCAGTAAAAGCATATTTACAGCACACCCACACACCATAACCATAGATACTACTGTGACACAATGGACACTAAACTGGCAAAAAGTCTAACAACCAAAGAGACGTGTGATCATGTGATGCCAAGCCTTCTACGGCTGGAGCTTTCCCTTTGGGATGGGATAAAGCGCTCTGTGCTTTAGATGGCTTCTAGGTCTGATATTTGCCTCTCTGCCTCGAGTTAACCAGAAGCCACTTAGGGGAACCTCCGGCAGTAGAGTCTTGGATCCCACCAGAGGCAAGACCTGGATTTTCACTGTCAGCGATCATTCTGCAGTATATGAACTGTCCAATGGTAGTATAAGGGGAGGTAAGTAGGAGCGATGATCCCACTTTGCTACATCTGGCCAGGGATTGAGCCCCCACCCTCCCATTTGCTAGATCTTTGTGCTTCAGATGCAAACTAGGGCAAGTTACAGTGGAACAGCGAGGGAGCACCATGTTTAAAATATCTCTATCCTCTCTTTCAACAGCAGTGTTGACTACTCATAACATATAGCATCTCTTGGGTAACTTGAGGTTTCCCAAGAAGGAAAACAGCTTTCATAGATGCTCAGGTGAAATGATAAGAAATCCTTACCTGTAACACACTCTGGACAACACCTTCCCTCATCTTGTACTGGAACTGTCCCAACAGGGCACGGGGGACACTCTTTAATGTAACAGTTGACCTCTCCCCTGTCGCAGGAACAAATGCGACATGGGTCCACTTCCCAGGACTGGCCATCCTGTACATTAAAAGATGTAAAATAATTCCTCAGATTGTATACCACTTCAGTCAAAAACACAGAACTGCTTTAGTATTTCTATAATGTTTCAAAGAGTCACACAGTCTGAAAGACCTATAACTAGAAGTGCACAAGGACCGTCCATGATCTCATCAGCATGTTTTCATTACTTCAAAGTTTTCAAGGTCAAACGGAGTTAAGAGAGACATTCTTTCCTGTGTTTTTTTTTTTTTCCATTTTAAGTTGTATGGCCAAACATGAAAGATAGTTTTGCTTGCAGTACATTTGTGCATAGCATAACCTCAAACTCACTTCAAACATCACTTCTTAGGCTCTTCAACATGATACGGTGAATGCCCCCTTTTAAAAGTGCAAAACGCATCATCAAAACATGGCTGAATAGAATTAAATTTCTTACTTTTACAAATGGAAACAAACTTTAAAAATATAATGCTTTCAGCAAAATTGCACTTGAAATACTTCCTCTTCCATGGAGGAATGACCCACTTTCTAGCCAGCTCCCACGGCTGTACAAGTTCAACTGGAAACATCAGGTAATAAAACTATCACACTGTCGCTTTTAACCATTTTCCGGCAACTTAAAATCTTTGCTTCCAAAAGAATAGGTTATGACTATAGTTGGAGCATTAGCCAACTCAATAAATCTTGAGAATCATTACTTTATGACAGCAGGACGAGGGAATGTGTCTGAAAGTGTCGATTCAATGCCATACAAGGGTAGTAAATGTCCTATGGTCCTAAATCAGACAAATATCTTTCAGAACGTTACATCATAAATATGCTACTAACAATAGTAGTTAAGTAACAACACATCATAGCTATTTTTAAAATGACTTTGAATTTTATGCCATTCAAATGCAAGGTGTATTGGTAAGATATTTCTCATAAAAACAAGGCCACAGTAAGAATGGGGATAGTCTTACCTCATATGTGTCCTCTTCAAAGAAGCACAGACCTGATGGACCAACACACTCTGGACAGCATCTACCCTCTCTATGTATAAGTGTTTCACCCTGATGAAATTAAAGAAGTTCATAAAAGAAACCACTTCATCAAGAGAGTTTTGTATGCGCTAAGGACGCCAACAAATCAGTGGTTTTATTGCAGTTACTACGACTAACATAGGAATTACAATACATATTACTGACCTCTGCAAAACATTGCATTTGGGATAAATTTTACCTCACAGCTGTTCCTCTTGGCTCAGGCTGATAACAACTACATATATAGCCTACAATATGAAAGCATTCGGTAACAAAGAGAAGAACCAGTTGTGGGATCTTTTTTTTTCAGATCGCGCTCATGTTACTACAGAAATGATGTGGCTATGACATTGCTCCAATGTTGAGAATTAGACCCATTTCACATAACACCATTTTTGTTTATGCCACTGCATCAGAGAGTTTTTGTGTTCCCCATGGTACACATAGTGTAGGTTGGGGCAATGTATGCTGACCAGAGGCATCACTGCCTGGTTAGTTGGTCAGTTTCTCTACATGTATACAACTGCTCAACATTCATTTTCCACACATGAAAAGGGACTTCCCCCCTTAGAATCTCACAGGCAATTGCCACTGGACTCCACTGATGGCCCTAAATCTGTTCCTTGGATCCCAAATAGCACCCCCTATTTCCCTCCTTTCCTCCTTCCATTTTCAATACAACTGCTGACATCTCAATAATCTGACCACCAACCTTTTGGGTAACAGTTCACAACATCATTTTGATCCAGCATAACAGCTTTTTTGTGTTGCTTTTTACAAACATGTGAAAGGAGTCTCCATGAAAAACTTTTTTATTCCTTTTTTTCTCTCTCTTCCAACTTACCTGGCTACACTGTATCCTATCACACTCAGCCTCATGACATTCCACTCTCCCCCTATGGCACATGCAAAACTCGCAAGCTGAAACATTCCACAGATCTCCGCTGTACCACCTCTCACCATCAACATCACAGGGAGCTAAAACAAACACAAGAGTAAAGAGGCTTGTTAAGTCCTAGCAAAAATAAAATTACCCAAAACATACCTGTTTGGTGAATTTTATAAGCCCTACTTACCTCACCTATTACTACTATTGGACAGTCCATCTACCGCGGAATGATCACTGGCAATGTATTTCCCCCACTAGATGGCACTATACTATATCCTTGAGCTGACTACCCTAACTCGCCCTTGTTTCATTGCCAGCGGAATGGTTAACTTTGTGCTTTATTCAGCTCTGTGTTTATCGTGTTTTTCACCTTCTCTCTTCTTAAAGTCAAGAACTACGAATTTACTGCTACCAAAATATATGATGGAAAACAGGCGTACTATTAATAAAATGTTTTCTCCATGGAGACCAGAGTGAACTGCAGTTCAAGAGAAGTCTTCTTTACAACAAAGAATTCATATGTCGGACAAATGCACTAGTGATGCTTTTTTATTAATGAATAATATTAAAGAAAATTATTGGTTAGAGCAGTTCTTTATCAACTCAATTGATGACTCTAAACAAAATTTAGAGAAAGGAATGAGATACAAAACCATGAAATAATAAAAAAAAAATAAGAGTCAGACTATGGTACCTATGAGAAGAACAATGACATGATTTTCAAACCTTGCAGTGAAACACATTCAGGACAACACTGGCCACTTCTTGTTATTCTCCTTTCACCCTGAAAATCAAAAAAATGTAATCAAATTAGTAAAGAATACTCTCAGCACCGAGGAATTCTTGCCATGCAGAGATAATTCTCAACACGCATCTCCTACATGAAACCATCATAATGTTGTTTACAGGTAGATGTTTTATATAAAAGGGGTATTATACTGATTTATTTCATTTTTTTTCCATTGAGCCTCCCCCGCCTCCCCCCCCCCCCTTCCCGTTTGGGATGCTATGACATTTTCTTGTTTGATGTTTTCCTGTTCTTATAATAGCTCCTGCCTCCTCATTTATATGCAAAACACAAGCAATCAAAGCCACAAGAAGAAACCTTCAGAATATGGTCGACATATACTACCACCATCACATACTACCTTCTCCAGTTCTGTAACACACCTAAATTTTTCACCATACTTTTAGCTTTGCAACTTGAGAAAACTTTTTGATACTTTACTTTCACTGAGGAAATCCCCAAAACTCTCTCCTTTGTGAGTGTATAAGCTCTGAAACTTACCTTTTATTTACACATGTACACCTTTACTGCCTGCAATAATCATCTAGCAAAAACTAATATCACCATGGTATCCCCTTCCTGTAGAGAGCACCCTAACACCAAACTCTTCTCCAATTTCCACTCTGCTACTGTTCGTTTCTAATACACAGATATCAAAACTTTTGACAAAATTCTTCCTTTATTACACCCAAATACTCACCATTGGACAAGGCAGATCGGCTACACACCTCTCCTGAGTACAGGAGACGCTCCCCGACTGACACTGGCAGAAGGTACATGTATCCCGCCTCCATGATGCACCATCCTAAAATGTAATTATGAATATGCATGATAGGGGACGGTTATTTCACCAGATCAACCATGTGAACATATGGTATAACAGTTATACAGGGCAGGGTTTGATTTTAACAGTCGTCCAGGCGCCCATGACGACCAAAATTTGTGAAGGACAACCAAAATGTGGTGGGTTGGTTGTCCATTGGACAACCAGAGTTCATGCAACAAGTTAACAGACTGCTTCTAGGGTTACTGCAAATTTCTTTGTGGACTACTAAATTTTCTTATGGACAACCAAAGAAGGCAGACAGGTTGTCCAATGGACAACCATGAAATTTTCTTAAATTCGAGGCCTGGAGGGTCATAAGAGTAAGAACTTAAACCCACAATAATGAAAGTCCAGATTGCTTGACTTTTCAAAGCATCTTTAGCAGAAGCAAAATATCTACAAATTCACCCCAAGAAAGACAGTTTAATTCTCTTATTTCATCCAAAAGTCTTCACATCTTCCAAACAGACTTGTCTTCTCCTTATCCCTTCTCCTACCTACGAATCCCCTTGACAGTAACTAGGCATAAAGCAGAAAATTTCCGACCTTGTCTGACTATAAAATGGACATCACCTAAGAAGTGCTCACTTGTTTAGTCACTTAAACATATGTTTAGTGTTATCTGTAATTACCTACATGTCAGATCAAACAAAACCACTCTGACCCAGGTCATTTAAGTACATCCAGCAACACATAACATTTCAAAGTGTTTACCGTCAGTACACAATCCCTATGACTAAGACATCCTGGGCAGTCAAGACAAATTCTGTCCTCTCAGACAGAGAGCAAACAGCATAAAAAGAAAATTACATCTGGTTCTTATTTTAACTTTATACAGTAACAGCAGAAAAAAGTCAAATTTTGAAAGGTTTAAAAAGGCTGCAAAGAGTAGAAAAAATAGTGGTTCAGTGAAAGGGAATTCTTTAGGCTGATAGATGGAATTTTGATAACATGGGGAATATGGCCAATGCAAACCTCACTGACAAGGGGGAGAGGTTTGAGAGGAAAGGAGAGCAGAAAGAGAAGGATACAGGTGGAAAGGGTGAAAATGGCTTACTTTTCTCATAATAACACCCTGATCCATTCCATCCCTTTGACTTTAAAGGGAAAATGCAAACCTCCCCGATTTAAATTAGTGTACCCCATCATCCTAATTCAAGTAAGGCTCCTGTCAACCATATGACAATATTTTTGTCACTTATTTGTCAAATTCAGACAGAATAACTCCTTGCTTTCTCCCTTTAACTGAATGTCCTCACAAACTCCCTGCTTTAGAAATCTATGAACTCTTAATCACCACCAGTTAAACCCTGGCAAAGTTTACACAACACACACAGGACACAATCTGAGAGGGCGCCCTGCACTTCCTTTACTTCTTTACTAGGTTTGTAAGATTTCCATGCAGTTTTTACCTGGATCTGCACTTTAGTTTTGTCAATGCAAATGTCAACATGAGGAAAGATGGGTAACAAAGATTGGGGATTGCTATATAGATTATGTCTGGCTAGGTACTATGAGACAAAGTTTCACCTCTTTGATTCCAAAATGGTTTACATACACCAACAACCTTTCTTCTCCTACAAAGCCATGCTAAATACCAAGCATAATCTCAACTACCTCGGAAAATCTGTCTGCCTGGAAGACTAAATGTGACCTTTCTTCATAGTCATTCATGAAAAGATGGTGTTAAAGGTGGTATTTGCCTGTGACCTCAATTGACCCTACTTCCACATGACCTTGACATATTTTACTATTCTTGACTTGACCCACTTCCTGAATGGAAGGATTCATGAGTGACTAGCAAGAGCTTCTTTATGGTACATAAATTTTGATCTTTCATCTGAAAGCATTGCGCTTATCAGTGTGGTATTTGCCTGTGACCTCAATTGACCCTACTTCCACATGACCTTGACATACTTTACTGCTCTTGACTTGACCCACTTCCTGAATGGAAGGATTCATGAGTGACTAGCAAGAGGTTATTTATGGTTAATAATTTTTGACCTTTCATCTGATAACATTGCGCTTATCAGTGACAGCAGCATGAGAAGTAAGAGGAAATCAAACAGGATATTTCTGTCAAAGTTTTGCAAATGGACCTTTATAAAAAAAAAATTCTACTCACAGGGTAGACCTGAGTATCAACTTGGCAAGAGCTTCCCACACATTCTGGACAACATTTACCCTCTGGGACTATGGCTACTTGGTTCTGTGAATAGAAATCAAAGAGTATTTAAGTTTAAACTGATGAAGTTACTAAGTAGATGAAAAAACAATTTACAGACTTAATATTAAAAGAAGGGATACAAGTATAGGGGACTGCTTTGCAATTGAAGATGAAAGGGTGTGGAGGCCTTTTTCACTCCACTCTTTATGATTTCAGTATTTCAAGTTTGGAGAATAAAACGAAACTTTCTTGGAAATGAGTGGCACAAGTCTTCCTGAAAACAGAGCATAATTTCCTGAAAAAGTCAAGCCTTCAACCACCAGCCACACCCACTAATACCCAACCCCCTCCTCTCTAAGCTTCCTAGTATGCCTATGAAAAGAGACAACAATACCCACCATATACGGATATGGTACCTGATCCCTGCTATGTAAAACCAGGGAGTTGCTATTTGACAAATAGCAACTTTCTGGTAAAACACACACTGAAGTCCCATCCACATCAAATCAGCAGTGTGAGAGCAAGCATTCAGATTAAAACTATCAATTTTAGCTCTACCTACCCATCAAGACAACAGCTATCACCTAAGAAGGATAGCAGTTGACATTTTCGTGACGCTTTTTAAACCAAATTTGGTCATTAATACCGTCTTCTACGTTTATTTACAGATTTGTATCAAACGGATACTTCACGTTAACACTAACAGATACATGGAAGTGATTGCTTATGTAATTTATCCATCGACAATCAACACATTGTTTGGTTTTATCAAAGAGAATTCTTTGGACGGAAGAACATGGCCTCACCCAATTGAGCAAACACAATGCTGGTTTTACAAAGGAAGTAATGATGAGTGTCCACAAGATGTTTTGTTTATAAACCACAACCAGGTGTTAATGAAAGCCCTTGAAGTAGCAAAGTACTTCTAGAGTTCAATGTGCATTAAATGCTTGACTTCTTAGAATTTCTGGGCTTATATACCTGTGGTTTTCATGTCATGGAGTCTAACTCAAATATAGATTGTGTGAATATTACCAATCTCCAAATCTTTTGCAAATAAGTTTAAAGGGAAACTGCAGTCCCCCAATATAAATAAGTACACCCTGTCATCCTAATTCAGGAATGGCTCATTTCAATCATGTGACAACATTTTTGTTACTTACTTGACAAATTCATGCAGAATAACTCCCTGGTTCACCTTTAATATTAAATGTCTTTTATAAAGGGACATATAATAAGAAGTACTTATGAGTGAAATAAGCAGAAATCTGTAAGACAGCAGATTTTTGAAAATAAACTTAGGGGGACTGCCTTCTCAATTTAAAATTTCTACCTTAGTGTACAAGAAACTACCAGCACTAATTAATGTTGGACCAATTGTCAGTATTCAGTATTGGTTTCAGCTGACATTCCCCAATTTTGTTCTGTATCCATATTGGTGGATTTATCTAAAATTACCCAAAACCTACCTCAAATTAGTAATAGGGAAGGTAAGTAGGAGTGGAACAGATTCCCCAAAACTTACCTGCAGTTTGGAAATCTATAAACTCTACTTACCTTATCTATTATTTGTGCGAACGATCCCATCTACCACTGTAGATAGATGGGATTGTTCACACGTATAATAGATGAGATAAGTATGAGTGAAATCGATTGCTGATGCTACCCCACCAATACTTTTCTCATATACTTAATAAAACATTAGATTTTTTTAGTACAGCCTATGTTTGACTTTGAATCCCAAGATTTTATCTCATGTGAAAATGACACACCACTTAGTGGTAGCACCCAGTAGCCTATGCTTAAGTGAATGGTATGCTCATTTCTTAAATATCAGTATCGGATTGGTATCGGCCAATATTTAGAATTGAACTTATCGGTGTCCGTTATTCAGCTACTTGTCATATCGGTACGGCCAAGGAGGTGATAAGATCTCCCTGGCCCAACACTAGCATTGATATTGTCAGTCAGGTAACTCTATTTGAGACATCTTGGAACTTAGGCTCCACAAACTGGGTCATGTGGGGAAAACTTTGAGAACTAAGGCTTTTCAACACTACAGCTTGAAACAATTTTGACTTCAGCTTTTGCAACTTGCATGGCAGAATTAATACAGTACATATTAATCAGTTGTCATTACTCAACCCCTTGCCCCAATGAAATAAGAAAAATGCACAGGCAACAGATGTTAGGAGGGGTAATATCTCTTAAAATTCTACACAGATAGCAAAATAAGAAAGCATGTCAAGAGGCATAGTGATTCCTTGCCAAGTTGAGGGATGGAGTAGGTATGAGAGTAAAGTTTAAAGCTTTCTTGCAATCAATATTGGCCTCATGTTCTTAGTGCAATGTGACAAAATTAAAACAGAAGTACTGTTTAGGATTACTGACCAGGCAGAGTGTGAGCAGTCATGATGTTGATGATCTTGAATACCACAATGAGATCAACTTTTCACTTCTTATAAGGGCATGTTTCTACTATGAGCAATTTCTTTCAAATGACTTTCATGACTTACCTGCTGGCATATAAGTGGTGGGCAGTCCACTACAAAACAGTGGACCATCCCATTTTTGCATATACATTTTGCACACTTTACCGGATCCCACTCCTGTAAATGATGATATGTTAAACCTCTATATATACAAGATCCTGAATATGAGAAAAGAAAAGAAAGACATCATTAAATATTTCCCTGGTATCTGATAGCTAGAGTAAGTGATTGTCACTGGTGAAGGGCATTTACTGGGTGTTCCATAGACATAAAATAATAAGTTGTATCATCACTGGTGCAGGGCATGTTCTGCGGGTGTGTGATAGTCAGAGGGAAGTGTTATCATCACAGGTGCAGGGCATGTATTGGGTGTCTGACAGCCTTTCTCGAAAGAATATAACAGATTTACCCAAAACATACCTGTTCTGTAAATCTATTAGCTGTAATTAACTCACCTATTACTACTATTGGACAGTCCACCTACTGCAGAATGATCACTGGCAAAGAAATTCCTTATTTGGTGGTGCTATACTATCTCCTGCAGCAAACTATCCTAACTCGCCCTTGTTTCAAGAGTCCCATTTCATCGCCAGTGATCATTCTGCGGTAGATGGACTGTCCAATAGCAGTAATAGGGGAGGTAAGTAGGAGCGTAACAGATTTTTTAGATTATCTTTGGCAGTAATGGCCAAGAAGATGTACATTAGTGTGAAAGCTGAGGTAAGACTGGACTTAGGTATAAATTAATCTTCTGCAGATAAACACTTGGGGACTGGGAACACGGAACACATGTACCAACTGCTGTTTCTCACAACAAAATTACCCCTTTTGCAATAGAGAACTGCCCAAAATGAAACTTGCACATTGCATACTTGGATCCAGCCTCTTGTGTCTCCCCTCCCTAAACTTCTTCCCCTCCCCCCTCCAATTTTAGAAAGTTTCCTACTCCACCATCTAATATCCACCATTCAACCACCAACCTTGGGCAATACTTACTTCCTGGTTGTGTACATTGGGGGCAGCATTCACCAGGTATTCTTTGTAATACTTCCCCTGAAGAACAATGTGTAACCGGACAAGATGTATTGCTACAGTGTACTGTCCCAGCTCTGCAGTGACACTCCCTGCAAGGCTCAGGCCTCCACTGTGTATTATGCTGTATGGTAGATAGAAAAAGAAATCACTGCAATTACAATCATGTTTTGAAAACCAACATAGAGAACAAATATTTGCCAGTGAATTATTATTGCATATTAGAATAAGTAACACTGCTAGGTATTATGCAAATATCTGAGATAAATTAATTTTTAATGATTTGTCACTCAAGGGCCCTTGTTCCAACTGATTGTACAGTAAGTGGTGTATCCACATTCCTTAATGAGGCAAACTCATGACAAGATAACACATTACAGAACATCATTCAAATTTACAAAAGTCATGCTCACCTTTGAAAAGGCACCTCTTTTAAAGAATGAGGGCTACACATGGGAAGCAGTCTCTGTGCTTGCAACCCATCTTCCCCCCTCCCCCTCCCCATTTTTAATGAATGTAGGCTACACATGGGATGATGGGAAGCAGTCTCTCTGCTCGCAACCTATCCCCCCCCCCCCCCACATAGTCCTGGTTAAGCTACTGTATGCACCTTCTTGTTAAACCATCTACGGAGATTTTCTCAAAGCATATCAGTTAAAGATGTAGGCTATACAGTTCCCATGCAGGGTGCTTCCTCTAACAGATGGTTGTATAATTGAACTGTAAATGTTCCATGGCTTTGGTTTCCCTAAACTACAATTTGCATTAAGTCAAAGTAGGATGAACCCAAGGAATCTTTTGCAAAAGAAATTTCAACATTTTACTTTTTTTGCAGTAAAATACCAAAATCAGCTCTCTCAGTAAAGTAATATGACGTTTAAGTCACTATCTCTCTTAGTGGAGTACCATGAAGTTTAAGTCACTATCTCTCTTAGTGGAGTAACATGACATTTAGGTCACTATCTCTCTTTGTGGAGTAGCTTGAAGTTTAGGTCACTATCTCTCTTAGTGGAGTACCATGAAGTTTAAGTCACTATCTCTCTTAGTGGTAGCATGAAGTTTAGGTCACTATCTCTATTTATAGTTCAGAAACATGGAGTTTCAGTCACTTTCTCTCTTAGTAGAGTAGCTTGAAGTTTAGGTCACTATAAAACTAGCCTCCAAAAAGTAGGTCATGGTGGGAAAGTTTGACAACTAAGGTTTCCCATACAGGCTCTTTCACCTCATTCTGAAACAGGACAGTACTTCAGTTTCTCAGGATAGCAGCACTCACACCACAAAGAATAGTAAATGTCTAAAATTCAGCCAGGGAGTTGCCACTCCGAGTGGCAACTCCCTGATTCAGCTATCAAACTCGCTACCTGATGTAGTTTCCAGGATAGGTATGCTCTTCATATCATTTCTCTAGTTCACACCTTCTACCAGGGAAATTTATCTGTTTACATTTAAGCTTTTAAATCTGTCTTCTCTGTATAAACAGATGTATGACCTTCTCTTTGCAAAATAGTTCCTGGCCCTCTTGATCTCTCTATGGCATCCACTACTTGCAAGGTTTATAAGGGAATTAAAAGCTGAAGATATTACCACACAATTCATTTATACTGACCAACAGAACCATACCATAGCAATGAATGATGGAATTCTGCTGTATTCAGAGAGGTCAAATACACACCACCAGGAGGGACAATAGAGAAGGGATAGGCTTCAAATAGTGATTTATTTGAAACTGACACAATTTTCATACCATCAGCCACTACAAACAGAATCGTCCTTTGACAAAGCAGTGAGAAATTTGGTGTAATTTGTGATGTTTTCATCATTTTCAAAATAGTAAAAAAAGTACTATCTGAAAAAGATCAACAGGTTTGCTAGGGAACAATGGTTATTTGGTGGAAATTTTGACAATTTGGACCCCACACAAGATGAATGACCAACACTTTACTACACCAAGATGGAAGCATTATGATCAGTTGTTTCTGAACAAACCAATCAGTGAAAGACAGCATTGGTGATGGAAAAACACCATCAGCCAACAATGGAAGTACTTAACAGCAGGTATTTCTTCCACAAACCGACTACCCTGAACCAACCTAACCAGAAATGTTAACAATTGGGGGTAAATGCACTTTAATACCACATTCTGAACTGGCATGCCATAGGGTGTTACACTGGAATGGTAGTTTTAACTCACATTACAAGTTTTAGCCATGAAAAGTTTGTTATGTACAAATTTAACTTATTGATTTATCCAGAAAGTCAGGTATTTAATTGTCCTAAAAGTTTCCAGACTCTGACGACTCACTAAATCTCCCTAGTTTATCTGTGATACGCAATCATTCTATTTTTAAACATCAATGAAGACATTTGTGAGCAAAATAAAAGCTTTGATTGGTCACAGTGACTTTTCAAAGTTACAGGAAGAAAGCAGTCACCCCAAGTTTATTTTCAAAAATCTGCTAAATCTTACATATCTCATCTCATTTTGCTCACAATTATCATTCATTATGTCTGTATTAAACTATTAAATATTGAAAGTAAACCAAGCAGTTATCCTACATGAATGTAACAAATAAGTAACAAAAATATTGTCACAAGATTGATAGGAGCCATTCCTGACTTAGGATGACGGGCTAAACTAATTCAAATTTCAGACTGGGGGGACTGTATTTTCCCTTTAAGGATGGCATAACTACAAATGCTCTTCAGTTCTGGAAATTGTGTTGAGCTGATACGTCCCTCTCTTTTTCCAGTCCCCTCATTCAACCATTAAAGGGCAAATGTATTCACCCCAATCAGCGTTAGTATGCCCCATCACTCTAGTTCATGAATGACCTATTTTGATCATGTGACAATGTTTTTGTTTATAATGAATTGTGAAATTCATGGAGAATTTCTCCTTGCTTTACCTATTTTTTGTAATAGTTATGTTCAAAATGTCTTCAGAGGTGCTTGTAATGCAAAATGAGGAGATTTGCTGATTTTTCAAAGCAAAATTTTGGGGTGACTGCCTATTTCAATCATGCAAATCTGACATTCAAGAGTGAATGACCAAAGCTCACTCCTAAGCACATCAGTTGTATTTACACCTTGTTTTCAAACTAATCAAACCATAACAGGATACACTTTAGCCATTTCCCATTTGCGAAAATGACCATTCCTGACCCTGACAGCAGGTCATGCATGAGTGAAGACAAAACATCCTGCCTTGATATCTCTGACATACTGTACTGATCTTGACAATCTTTCCATTTTGTGCTAAGGTCTATTTCCTGAGTTCTTCCACTGTGTGGGCCATGCATGACTGCACTTTCAATAGTACATATGTCAAGAGGGCCAGTGCAAGTTTAGGATGTACACTTCTTATTTACCCAAGGTCAGGAGTGCCCAATTAGTCGATTGTGGTCTACTGGTAGACCGTGGACTGATTCCAAGTCGACCACAAGGGGTGTAGGAAAAATGAAGGTTTTATGTGTAACTGTACGACAGTGTATGTTTTGTTTTGTTACAACAAACTGTGAACCTAGCTGATGCAATGGGCCGTCTATAGTGCATAAAATCCGCACACATTGAGAGTACCAGACGACCAATACACATTTACGGTTTGTGATGTTGACACTGGACTGGTATATCTCAGGAGGTTGGCTACTTGAAAAGAAGATCTTGAGTCAAAAAAGGTTGGGCACCCCTGCCCTAGGTGCTTGCAGGCAAGATGGGGAATTACATATGTAAACAGGAAGTGATGAGGAGATAAACAGACCCCACAGCCATCTATGGCTACCGGTCCCTTTATACTGATTTATAATTTGGCTACTGGAAGATACCTGTGGTTAAGTCCATGCAGGTAAATTCTGAAACTGCATTTTCTGTCCACACATCGAATTAGTTACCAGGTAACCCTAGAAATTCTTCAAGAATTAGGCTGCAAATATAGACTAACCTCTTTACTGTTATTAAGAGCCTTTCTTAATTAGATTGATACAAAACATCTCTTTCTGGGGGGAGGGGGGGGTAGATAACCTCGGCTCTGATCTTCTCTTCCCCTACCACTTCCTACAGAACAGCTCTCAGTGATGGAATGAGATTTTTGTTTATACTATTACTTAATGACTACTATCATCCTGATTCTGGGGGATGTGGGAGAGGGAGAATGGGGAATGGAGAAGGGAGAAAGGAAGAGGGAGAAGGAAAGAAGAAGGAAGGGGAAAATCCTTTTATTTGTGATGTTAGCCATTAACTGCAAAGTCCCTTATAACCACCTGCAACTGGTAAGAAAGAAACTTACTTATGTAAAATGTCCTTAAAAGACAAGCAATGACATTTACTTTGTTACGTATTTAATTTCAACATTGAAAACTATTTCTTACGATATCTTGCCACAAATACCATATGACAGGTAGTGACATTTCGACATCACCTCACACACTAAAACTACCTAAGGAAGACTTTGTGTTCACAAGCTACTGCACTTTCTTGACATTACAACTTATTCCAACCATGAAAGGACACTTCCTTCTCCACTAATTTAATCATACACTGAGGAAGGAAGGTAACAATGAGACTAACAGTCATTAAATATTCCTCTCTTGCAATGTCTTGTCTACTAATGGATTTCTCACAACATCATGATCCTAATTTTGTTCTTAAATTAAGTCTTTATTACAAGGATATTATTCGTTCATCACTAACCAATGGTTGTTCAAACTTGCAGGGACATTATGGCACACTGTTGATTGAAATTCTTCAACATATATTTTACATTTAATGTATTGACAAACTCTCTCACATAACCAGGGAGTTGCCACTCTCCCTGTTGTAACAACAGATAGGAGGTGGAATGCAATAAACTATATTCAGAGTACTTTGGTTTTGTCTGGTAAAAATGTCGAAGTGGTTTGAAATACTGAGACACAAAACGGGGTAGGCCTTCACCCAAAATACACTCGACCAAAATATGCATTCAGGTACCGTGTCAAACCTGAGGCTGCAGCTGCCTCAGGTATGCTGCATGGGCTACAGCTACCTTTGTTGTTGCACACATTACAACAGCAGTTAATGTAATATGTACATCAACAAAGCATGGATGCATCTGCTGCAGCTTGGCTGAGGCAGCTGCAGCTTGGCTGAAGCAACTGAAGCTTGGCTGAGGTAGCTGCAGCTTTGCCATTTTGATATGGTGCCTTAAAGTAAGGAGGGGAAGTCAATACAGTCTCCTACACTTTTGAGTACTCAAAACAAATCAGCAAACAAAGAAATGACATCCTTTCTTGTAAAGGGTGTACACTACTTTGAGTGATAACTTCAAACTGCCTTCCATTCCTGCCTGTACAGTATGAGCTAAATGAAAAGATTTTCCTAAAATTCACCAAACACAATACTGCATCTTGACTTTGATTCTGGCTAAAAAAGACAAATAAGCCCTGTGGGGTGCCCTCTAGTCTGAAATTACAGTGCAAAATGATTTGCCAAGTATGAACTGTTGACAACTTAGGAAACATTTATGTAAACAGAAAGCAAGGAAATACCAATGTAACTTGGCAGCTTTTTTTTCTATTTTTTTTTCTTCTTTGAGCAAGATTGTAATGATAATAGATGGTCACAAAATTGAAACAATCGGTTTTGATGACGAGAAAACAAGATGGTGGACTAGGAATGAAAGCATAAACAACAATGTTCTACTCTGGCAGATTCTAGACCGATAGAGGATGGTATAGATCTTATAAACATTCAATTCTACAACTACTAAGAGATTACACTGAAATATTTTGGCAGATGGAATGCATACCTTACCAGAGAGAGTGTAACCAGGAAGCAGCATGGTGCCCTTTAGATTAAGTTTTTTATTCTTTTGCTTTTTTGTTCTCATAAGTTCTAAACTGTGACACAAACAGATCCTTACCTCTGCAGTAAAAGCTTTGACCCTCCTGTTTTGAATTTTAATGGAAGATGTAGTAAATTGCTGGTGGGTGGCATTTTCAATGCAAAAGCACATTCAAAACAATTAACTGAAAGGTGCTTAAAAGTTCCAATTTTAAATTCTGTTTTCTTTTTCTTTTCATAGATGAAAGAGAGCAAAAATATGAAAATTCAATTAATCCTTGTTAATTTGCTCCCAGACTGACATATTACAGATTTGAAGTAATTTGCAACATTTAAAGCAGTCTTTCCTTCCTCTATCCAACCAAAATTTATTCTTCAGGAAGCAAAAAGGGTGAAAACAGGTTACATGATCTATTCATACAATAGACTACATATTTTACTGTACAGACTGTGACCTACACTTTGGCTTACTACTGCTTCCAGGTCCCTGAATGATCCAACCTTTGTCTCCACCGTTACTTCACCTGTAACCACCTCCAAGTTAATACTGTCTGACCTTAAACCTAGTTCTTTCTCCACTTCCTTTTTTTACTTTCTGCTTTTCTTTCATTTAGAGAAAGAGAAAAAAACTCAACGCGTTCTTAATTTTCTTTTTAGTCAACCTAGCATCACCAGCCTCAAATGTACTTTAAAACTGCATGTTTGGTCACAGATATTGCATACCAACAGCACAAACACGTACACAACTATCTCTAAGAGCCCTACGAAAGTACAAGGTTTGGAACCTGAGCTAAAATAGACAAAACTATCTCTTATAGCCCAATTGATGGTAGAATACCTACATCGTGTGATACACATTTTGCCTTCTTAGATTGAAAGAAACTTAACATTTGAATTATTTCCTACCTGCTAACTTACATTACAGTTTCATAGGTAGGGGTCACCACAGTACTATTGGTGCTATTAATCTTTTACAAGATGGTTATTGCAGGCAATGAGGGTTACATATGTTAAAAGGAGGTAAGGAAGAGCAAAACAGACTGCTATGTGCATATAAATGATGTTGTATTCACATTAGGAAACCTCACTCCAAGACTGTCGCAAAATCTCATATATTCGGAAGTCCGAACATAATATATCCCACAACTGTTTCAGAGTAGAACAGAGTAGAAACCAAGCCACTTACTTAAACCACTCCCCTCTGGCCCACCTTGGATGAGAAAAATCTGCCCTCGTCCCTCTCCCCACCTTTTTTATTTGCATTCAAGTGTGAAGACAGCACTGCATGATGGTTGGAATCTTTACTAAGATCGCAGATTTGTGAACTAGCCAGTACTACGAGGTATTATTTGTACAATGTAATATTCTATAAGCTACAATCTCCATGATTCTGTCATACCTATTTAAACTCCCTGGTAGCCTGACTCCTTGAGATGATTTACAAGTCACCCCCTCCACCCCGCCTTCCCTACCTTCAAAAGGATAAACTGCCCTTTGATTTTGTATGCTGATGTGGACTCACAAGTTTTTAATTGTGGAATCTTAACACTTCACCTCTTTAAGATGGAAGACATGTGAACAAGCCAGTTCTTACCAGTTTTATTTGAACAATTGCCACATGCATTCTAAACCTACCTACAATCTCCTGGATTTTACAGTACCTATAGGCCTAATACATAACCTCCCTGGCAGCCTGATTTCAGGACATGATTTACAGGTGGCTTACAGAGACTTGAATTTACAAAATGTTATTAATATTCCAGACTGACTTGTGGTTTCCAGATGATAACCTTTATCATGTAGGTCACAGACATACTCTCCATAGTGTGATTTCTCCAGTAGATTTTTAAAGAGGAAAACCACTACTATGCCATACTGGATCACACCTTGAAGTCAAAGCTCAGGCAATTTGGTTATTAACCTTTAAAGAACAAGGGTTTGTGTGCATTTGATACACTAAGTTTGCCTGGCAGGAGCCAAGCTTTGTGCTACTATAAGAATCAATGCCAAATTCAAAGGCCAAAATTTAAGTCTGTAAAACATGTACCAATCTGTTTTATCATGTAAAAATGTTGCTCTGCATCACATCTAATGGGAAGAATGACAGGGTCTTAAAATGATGACCAAATCTCCACTTTTCCAAGTTTTTCAGCTTACAAAAGTTGGCCACATCTACCAGGTGTGTGATGCCAAACTGTACAGAACTATGCTACCCTGTTTGCCCACACCTGCTACATGCCATAATTTGCAACCATCAATACAAAGGAACCAACCAAGAGACTGTATAATTTATGGTCTGCTTAGCAGACAAGATGCCAAACAGTCTTCATATCACAGAGTGACACAGACACTGATATATGGTTCCACTTGCAAACAGTATGTGATGTGTAACAACCCATGTTTATCATATGGTTATAAAAGGTGCCACAATGTCAGTCAATAGGATCACCACATGTCAATCCTTCCATATGACATACACAGTCCCTAACTGATGGTACAACAAGAACAAGCTCAACAGTAACCTATAGAAAGAAACTTCATTGTACAGTTTTTGGTCTGCAAATTCTTGTGAATAATCCAGGAACAATTATTCAAAACAGCCATAATTTTATTGGAATTAAACTTTTTCTTGTGCGACTGAAGTCCCTTCTGATGGGTGCCAGAGGGTTAAAACCAAAAGTTACCCTGGGAGGTTTTGCTCCCCCCTCCCCCTTCCTAAGGGGCTATGTTCCCTGATGGGACACCAGACTTATTGTGATCACCCTGGCACCCTCGTAACCTAAACTTGAATTGAACTAGAGATGTATACAGCTCTCAACCAATTAAGAATCACTAACTACACTAATATCACTGATCCTTTCTTAACAAATCATGAGACACCTTTACCCATACCTAACACATTTGTAACACTGCAGACAGTGAAAGGCCAAATGTTGAACACAGTTAAATTGTCTTAATTAAGCGTGTAATGTGGACCATTCTGAGGGACCCTAATGAATCAGCACATAACAGGAAGAAAATATGACACAGGAAGTGAAAGAGACTAGACAAGAAATCATGAAATACTTACACCCACTATTTCCCCTTGATACAGACATGACCCTGAGCTTGTACCACACTCTGGACAACATCTGTTTGGTGCTATTTTTAATCTTTCCCCCTAAAAAGAAAAGAAAAGAAAAAACAATGACTAAATCAAATAAAAAACTTCTGTTTCAAGTTTACTTCATCATTACAGCATTTTAAAACTAAAGATTATTAAATCGTCATTGACCTGACATGTAAGGGTAATATACTGAAGTTGGGGAAAGTCACTTTCCAGACATTAATATCACACTTTTTTATGGACCATGGAATGTGTCATCAGATAAGCTACTAAGCACCATCAAATATAAGATCAATATCACCCAACATCAAGCTAGAAGTCAAGCAGGCCAGTAGGGTGGATGGTGGCCCCCGAGAAAACAACTGCACCCCTTATAATAGTTTTAAGAACAAGTGTTACCACTGCCACAACATATCTTAACATACTACAAAACATACTTACCATATCTGGAGGTTACCTCACCCCCTTCAACACCTAATTTTTTTAGCTATACGGACCTGCACCCATGTACATGATAAAATATTTCCAGTACCACTGAACAGACTTCTAATAACCTTCAAACTGAAGGATAACATATGAATGTATTCCCAACTCTTGCAGGTAATCTTAGATTTTTTTTTTTTTTTCTGGAGGGGAGGGGGGGGTCATTTTAACATTCATCTCAGCAGGAACCTTTCACTCAACAAAACCCAGAATGTGCCCCTCTATTGTTAAAATGGAAGTTCCCTGATCTCACTGTACTGGAATAACTTCTTTTTGTGTCTGGAATATGGACACAAACCCCACCCCATCCATAAATGAAGGAAAGGTCGGATAGTTTGATGCCCAAAATGTTTGGATATCAGGCTATGCTGCATTACTTCAACTAGTTGACTAAACTAAACCTTCAACTGGTTCATCCATGCCTCACACCATGTTTTATGTCCCACAAAAAATGATCATAAAACAGTTACACAATTCAAAGCATTCACTTTATGAAGACATGTTGGAATTTTGTGAAATTCCAAGTCAGTCTAGTTATGAAAAGTCATTAACAAAAGATATCATGGTCGACCTACTTTTAAATTATCCCAGGGACACTAAAAGGGTGCGGGGTTAATCCTTTCACAAAGTCACCATTTCAAGCCTACTAATACAGACTCAATAAGAGCATGAAGTTTCCGTAGTAAAAACATAATCTATGATTCAAAGTAATACCAAAACTCATTGGTTTGGGCTAGGGTAGCTATATGTCTGCAATATAAATTACAATGCCATGTACTAGACAACATTATACAGGACAGCTTCAGGTGCTGAGTATCCGTAAGCTATCCCAAAACACCTTCACATAAGGTGTGACACGACACAATACGATACGATACCACAGAATGTTGAAAACAATGTAACTTCTTAAACCCTTTCACAGTAGCTGCAATAGGACATGACACAACATGATGTGATAAAGTTGACTTGAAAGTTTTCCAACTTTCATCCACTTTTTGTGTGATCATTGATGAGATTTGGCTTTATCACTCACTGGAATAAAAGAGAAGAGGAAAAAGTCATCTGCACCATGGAAGGGCTGGCAACATTTTTATGACGCCGCATCACATCGCATCGTATCATATCGTTAACAGTAAATGCATTCATGGTACATCAGACTCACCAAAACTCCCTGCTTTGGGAGTCTATGAGCATCCGATAACTGACCCCCATTTACATATGGTCTTGCAGGCAATAAAGGTACATAAATAGGACGTAATGAGGTAATGAGGAGCGAAGGAGACTGTGAATTACACTGCCTCCACCTCAAAATTCTGTTTTCCTATTAATTTTGCCCTTTTAAACCAAGTCTCCCTTTTCCTCTTCATTTTCTACCACTGCTCACAAAGATCACAGGATGAACTAGTGTCGCAATATACATAATAGCAGTACTGAGACTTTCATTACTACAGTCAGCAATATTCCAACAATGAAAAACTGAAAGCACTTTGCTTGGGGACAGCCCGATATTTATTAGGTTTTTTATTCATAAGGGTCCTTATTCATAACATGATGAACTGCAAAAATAAGGTTCATTGTTCAAAAGGTTCGTTATTCATAAAATAAATGATAAAAAAGGTTCATTATTCATAAGGTTCGCTATTCATAATCAAGAATAAGGTTTGTTGTTCATAATCAAAAAAAAAGTTCAATATTCATAATCAAAAAAAGGGTTCATTATTCATGATAAAAAAAAGGGTTTACTATTCATAACTGAAAAAAGGGTTTGCTATTCATAATCAGTAAAAGGGTTCGTTGTTCATAATCGAGAATAGGGTTCGCTATTCATAATCCCCCAACATTTTGACTCTCTCTTTCAAACGCCAATTACAGCCAATCCAAATAGACCATATATATATAAAAACGCCGTCAACATGTTGTAGACAACACATTGGCCAATCATCCCTGCGAGTTTTAAGGGTGTGCCCCTTTCCATGCGATACAAGAAGCCTCTAAAGCTGGAAAAATGCTTTTTTCCCATATTATGAATATTGAACGCTTTTTCCTATTATGAATATCGAACAGTTTTTCCTATTATGAATATTGAACCTTTTTACCTATTATCAATAACAAACCTTTTTTCCTATTATGAATATTCAACCTTTTTTACTATTATGAATAACAAACCATTTTTTCTATTAGGAATAACGAACTTTATGAACATCGAACCTTTTTTACGATTATGAATAACGACCCTTATGAATAATGAACCCTTATGACTAAAGAACCTTATGTACACTGACCCTTATGAATAACCAGAATGCAAAAATGCACTGAGGTTTCGATGATATATGTCTTATTCCAAATAATACCATGTTGTCCAATTTCTTTCAGTCACTGGTCAATGCTACAGTACCTTAAGTTATTGGCAAAATACAGTTTTGTGTTCATATTTGAGCTTAAGAATTCTTGGGAAATTTTGCAATTTGACCTTTGGTAACCCCAGATGACAATCTTGGTATTTCATAATTTGACCCCTGGTGACCCTAGATGACCTTTGACCCCCACCAAAAATAATAGAGTTTTTAGTCTCACCATAATGCATCTGCATACTAGGTATAAAAACTAACCAGGCTTGCTACCTCGAGATATCGTGTTAACAATGTTTTCAGGGTTTGACCCCCGGTAACCCCAGGTGACCTTTGACCTCCATCACAACAATAGGATCCTTTGCCTAACCACAACTCATCTACATACCAACTATGAAATTCATCCATGCTTCCTACATCAAGATATCATGTTAACAAGTTTTTCAGATTTTGACCCCCAGTAATACCAAATGACCTTTGACCTCCAACAAAAATGATAAGGTTCTTCCTCTTACTATAAGGCATCTACATACAAAGTACTGAATTTATCCAAGCTTCCAACCTTGAGATATCGTGTCAACAAGGTTTTCAGGGTATGTCCCCCGTGGCCCCAGGTGACCTTTGAACCGCACCAAAAATGATTGGGTTCTTCCTCTTACTATGAGGCATCTACATACAAAGTATCAAATTTATCCAAGCTTCCTACATCGAGATATCATGTTAACAAGATTTTCAGGGTTTGACCCCTGGTGACCAAGATGACCTTTGACCTCCACCAAAAATATGATAGGGTTCTTCCTCTTACTATAATGCATCTACATACCAAGTATACAATTCATTCAAGCTTCCAACCTCAAGATAGTGTTAACATGGTTTTCAAAGTTTAACCCCTGGTGACCCCAGGTGCCCTTTGACCCCCACCAAAAACAATCGGGTTCTTCCTCTAAATGTGGGCATCTGTGTACAAAGTTTGAAAACTGTCAGAGCTTCCCTTCTTGAGACATCGTGTTAACAAGGTTTTCACGGTTTGACCCCCGGTGACCCAAGATGACCTTTGACTTTCACCAAAATGATAGGATTCTTCCTGTTACCATAATGCATTTACAGACAAAGTATGAAATTCATTCACCTCGAGGAGATATTGTGTTAACAAGTTTTAAGATTTCAGCTGGTGGCCCCAGCTTTGGCCTTTGACCCCCACCAAAAACAATATGGTTCTTCCTCTTAACATGGGGCATCTATGTACCAAGTTTGACAACTGTCAGACTTTCCCTTCTAGAGATATCATGTTAAGAAGCAAAGACACACACACACGCACACACATACACACACCATCATGAATGATGCATAGGCTTCTCTTCTCATAAAGACCAAAAAACCTAAATGAATATCGGGTAGACCCCCTTTGCTTCATGAGGTATAAGCTACTACATGATGTGGAACAAACCTGCAAGGGATTATGGATTTAGAACCTCACCTCCGATAGCTTAAAATTCAACATTCTGACTGAAATTTGGATCTTTTCAATTCAGAACATGACTTTATATGAGATTTTAACTACAGATTATTCGGGTGGAAAAACCAGCTTTTACTTTGATCTTTGTCAATTTTAGCTAGTCAATTCAGACTCCAAACTGGCAATGCTGATCCAAGTATGATGTGATTTAAGCAATTTGACAGGACAAGAGTGACCAATATTACCTGAGAAGCTTACCAGCTGGTTGAATGGACTTGTGTTGAAAGTAGGTCCCAAGGTGAAACTTACCTATGGTGTTGACATGTACAACCTGACACCTTAAAGGGACCTAAAGGCATTAGGCAGTCGCCCCAATCAGAGTTAATATGCCCCGTCACTCTAGTTCATGAATGGTCTATTTTGATCATGTGACAAAGTTTTTGTTAGTGAAGTGTGAAATTTAAGGAGAATTTCCCCTTGCTTTACCTATTGTTTGTAACAGTTACGTGCAAAACGTCTTCAGAGGTGCATGTAATGCAAAAAGAGGAGATTTGCAAGAGTCTGTTGATTTTTCAAAGCAAATTTTGGGGTGAATGTCTACTTCCTTTAATGTCCTCCCTGCTTGGGAGCATTGCAGCCAATATTAACATTGTAACACGTAATTATGTTTACTGGTTCTACTAACTTTATATCAAACTTTTCATTCTATACATCCACTTCACAGAGAATATGGAGGGAAGGGAATGGATATTTAGTTTAGGAAAAATTGTGAGGCAAGGATGCACCACAGTAAGGGTCCTCTTTAACTGCATCAATTTGATATTAAATTTGAGAGAGCTGACCAAGTTCACATTCTTAATCTGACTGCCGACCTTAGGAGACAAAAAGACAAGTCCCCACAGGTTACTTTTACCAACTGTTGACATATACAAATCATGGCTGAAACAACCACAGACCTGTCAGAAATCTAAAATTAAGCATTTATCTGCAAGTTTGCATGAAAATTGCAGGCAATTCATTTTTCCCCTCTAAAGCATAGGTTTTGATAAATGCATATGCATCACAAAACACAACACACAGGCTATACATACTTTGCAAATTAATTTGCACATTAAAAGCGACAGAATCTTCTTTTATCTTCTACTATAGATATCAATAGGAATATAAAAGACAAAGAAAATGGGAATAAGACAATTTGAAACCTCCCTTTTTTCAATTTTCATTATGAAAGGTACTTTTATGAGTGCAGAGGTAAACAGCAAAGTTTGCAAAACTAAGTGCCCAGTTAAAGCCTTTTAAAGAATAACCTGACATTTGAGGATGTCTGATGGCACCTCAGGGTACAGGTTCAGAGATACATGTAAACCACACCTGTCTCATAGCCCTCCAATTACTAGAAAGGGCATTATCACATGTGTTCATTTCCATAAAGGCTGTGTCTTCAATAAGTCTAAGACAACCACCAATAAGTCTCAGATCCATAACCCCCGCCCCCCCCCTCCCAACTTACAGTTACTGATTTGGAATTAAATACAAGCTGAGATATTTACCTGCTATGTAAAAATGTAACCCTCACTTACCCAAAACTAGTACCACCATGGCAGAATTTGATAGCACAGTGGACAAGGGAGCCCTAATTACCATATTAAGTTTCCCTATCTTGATTTCATATTTGTTCACTTTTGAAAGTTATAAACTCAATTCATCACTACCCACATATGGATCATCACCATTTAAACTAATGCAAAACATAATTTGGGTTCAATGATGATGGTTCCCTCCAGTGCAGGCAGCAGCTAAACATTGGAATACCATGGAAGTACTACCTCCGAGTAGTACTTCCATGAGAATACGGAGATACATCCCTAACCTTCAAGCAGGGTAGCTGCCACACTTCTTGGTAGTACTCCCCTGCTTCTAGTATCCGTCACAGCCACCTGGCAGTAAGTGTTTATTACCATTCAACTGGAGTTGTTTCAAGGAAGTGTTAAAGAAATATCTGAAGAACACTAAGTTCAAAGACCCTCTGCAAAGCCAGATGTTCACCAGCAATCCAATTAATGAGGTCCTAAGAGGGTCTAGAAGAGGTTCAAGGCCACCTGCACAGGGGGACTGTAAGTTCCATCAACAGTGAGATGTAGAAAGCAGATGAGTACAGTTGTCACTCATGGTCTGATAAACCAGATCATAAGTGCATCTTTTCATGTAAGGGCCAGAGATGATAAATATGGTCCATGGAGCAACACATGATTGTTTACAGGAATTTAATTTCCCAAAACTCCGGACTGGGAGACTCTACCATCAACGATACACTCAACTAAATGAACACTTTCTTGAGATAAAAATCTGTGCGATATATGGACCACAGCAAAAATGGTGAGGATTTCACAGAGTCTTGGGTAAGGGCTCCCTTCCACTATGATATCAACTTTCCCAGGTAGTAATTGCTGGCAATCAAAGTTGTGATAATTCAATAGGAGATAAGGATGGGCAAGGTATGTTGCATCAACCACACGCCATTATAGAATGAAGTACAAAGCACCTCCATCAGAAAGTGTCTCTCTAGTTGAGAGTTAAACAAACTTTTGAATATCCTAGTGCTAGATGTCTAACACTCCTTATCACAATCTATGAGAGTACCTCTTTCATAGATTTCAAGCAACCAGTCATCTTCTCCCTGATGAGGAAACTCCTCCTTCCAACTATCTAAGTGTTTCTGACAAGCAACTACTGTTTCAAACTATGTAAGATGTCCATAATAAGGTATTTTCCCCTCAAATCTATTCTAGTAGTCCTTCACACAGGCAAGTACCCCTTTAAGGTATGCCTGAGGTTCCTGGCAAGACTAACTAACCCTTTAAACAATTCTAATGGTCCCTAACAAGGCAACTAATGCTTCAAACTATTCAGTGGTCCTGACAGGGCAACAATTACCCCTTTAAAGTATGCAAGGTATCCAGGACAAGGAGTGTGAAATGATTACTTGTTTGATCTATATCCAAGTTTTGTGTCTCTATTGAGCAGGTTTAATTTATCAGTTATACATAACTTCAGTCAAGCATCCCTGTAACCTTTATAAAAGAATGATACCACTTATCAATTTTATGATCCGTCCCCTACTGTCTGTGGGGAACAGAAATTTACATTGAGCCATGTAGCTAGTACCCTCCATGGTTGGACTGTCATGTGACATTAGGTGGTATTTCATGACTTCGCTTATTACATCTTTTATAATTAATTGACAGAGCCTGGAGCACAGAAAGGGTAATGAGGGATGACACTCAGATACATAGTGCATGGGAAGACATTTCACATGGAGGGCAAAGGGCATTTGCTGTGAAATTATCCATAATTGATAAACGATCATTACATGAATTTTGCCCTGAAGAACGACATTTTCTGTCCAAAATTCCACAACTTTTTTTGTCAGGGGAAGGGGGTGGGCCTGTCATCTTGTGCCACATGCGCCTATGGTGACATAGCCTCTGTCGAGTCTTTCCTGCTACAGTTTTCCTCCTCCCTCTGGAAACATTAGCAGGAAACATTGGCTGTTACCTTCTGGGTGTTGTACTCCCCCTGGAAATCGCTACGCAGGAAAGCCTCTGGACAAAGTTAATTTCATGCACTAACTGCTTAACTATAACCTTTAAAATCTGCTACCAAATCGGCAGTAATTAGTGGGAACCAATCAGAGAGTCTTCGGTATGAAGGGTTCATGAATATGCACGACGGTACCTTGCCTGTTCGTTCCATGGCGAACAACAACTAGGATCAATGGGATGATTCAAGCGCACAACATTCAGCAGCTCTACTTAGTCTAGACGCGAATTCATTAATAAATCGGCAGCTTGAAGCTCTGTTTCAAAAGGGAAGGACACATTTGTGAACCTGCCGTATGGATTTGGTAAGAGTTTGATTTACCAGTGTCCGCCGTTCTTCGAGCGATAACGTTGGGTCGACGTAATAGCACAAGGTCAACAACAGGGTCTGGTTCTGCGAGTGTTCAAGCAACAATAATACAGGATCGAGCAATTTCATTGGTCAATTTCCTTTCGACGACACGGCAGCATAATAACAATTAATAGTAAGTAGTAGCAACGTGAATATCATAGATGCATATATTAACACTTTGTCCAAAGGCTTTGATGCCGACGCGAGATCGTTTGCTCAGCAGTCAGTGTTAGCTTCAATGGTTGGAGCACGAGGCTACTTTCAAATCGAAATAGGCCTACTAAATAAAGTGAGGGATAACAAATGGCAGAAAAGCCTTGACAAAGGCTAATGGTGACACTACACAGAAATGTTGTCCAAGCAACCATACACTCCATATTTGTCTCAGACAAGCAAAAAAGATTGCAAGTTGTAGAGAGCAACAAAAGATTCCCCCTTACGTACCTTTGTTCCCACTCCCCCACTAATATGCCCTCTCCCTCCCCTTTTCCTTCTCCTTCAGTTGTGCTCATTTTCAGAACTCTCCCTTCTTCTTTATCTCCACACCCCACCACACAAGCCTTCTCTCCCTGTGACAAGCAATTGCTTCCTAGTGTCATGCTTATACTACTGAACTTTTAAGTAAAACTTGAGCGAGTCATCAGGACAAAGGTCAAAAGCCTATACTGTACTTTAATAAAATTACAGTATATTGATGACACTGATATGGATACTTTTTTTTACTAGGGTTGAAAGTAAATCATTTTCATAGCTGGGGAAAAGCTTTTACAAGTTGCAACTTTCCACTCTGCAAACTCCTAATGAGCAATCATTCTAATATACTGCCCTGGACCTCCCACAGGTTGAAAACTTCACTTCCCTTTCTGAAGTAAAAAAAACTGATCCCTGATAAACTAGCTGATTTGCATCAACTGGTGAGAGAAGAAGCAAAGCTTTGTGTCACATCAAACACATCTTTATTTTGTCATCCCTCACGTCTTGCACGTCCCGTCTCTAATTTTCATCTAATTTCTCCAGAGACTGGTTGTAAATTGAATGAAGATGATTTAATAAAAGCTTACAACCTGAAGCAAGATGTTCTGTGTTCTGTTAGAGCGGGAAGTCTGCTGCAATCATTACACTCGGAATAGTTTGATATACAAACCACTGAACTATTTGGGACCGAGTTTCATTCCGAGAACTGAATGAATGACTTCCTCTACAGACTTAATGATTCTGACTTCTTTGTCAACATCCTACTTAACATCTATGCCTTAATTCTATCTCTGAAAGTTGGAAACATTAACTGGGAGCAGAACAGAATAGTAACAGCTACATTCACACACTCTTAGGAACAGGGAAAGGTAAAGTCTTAAACAAATATTAAAACCAAAATGCCATTGAGGTTGTATGCCGAACAATTCTACTGGACAGTTGGGTGAAACATTTTGCTACCATTCCATGGAAGAGAAGCAGAAGCAGCAGGTCAGCCACTTTCAACATCCACTACTGGTTTAGAACTTTACCTCCATCAAATGTGTGAAGATTTAGGGGAATCCCCCGACTCCCGAGAGAGGGTTAAGCATCTAGTGCTAAATGAGGGGCCAGGCCCATAGACAGACATGGTACTGAAGGAGGGCAAGAAAGGTTTCAGGGGGTGGTGTAATATTTTTAGGGCAGCAAGATAAAATGCTTATAGCAATGGTAGTTTTTTATTTTCTTGAGGCTCTACTACCCCCATCCACCCATCCTGGCTACAGGCTTGTGACGGCCAAAGTAGCTTTGTACGCAATATACAGTACCTACATAACAATGACAATTACTTTAATCCAAGGTGTGTTACAACTGCAGAATAGCCTATGTAAAGGATCAGGCAGGCACGCAAGGCTATGACTATATTGCAGGGCTTAATTACCATAATCAAAAACACTGATTTAGTTTTCATAACCTAAATCACAAAATGTTGATTAGCAATTTCCCAAGGCTGATACCATCCCAGGTACCCAGAAGCTTACTTTAATCAGGGAGTTGCCAACGGGTTCCATGCTGACATCAACCCCTTTTAACCTCCATGCTTAGACCATATACTGAAGGCTTTGCAAAGCAAAAACTTTTGTGCTACCATGCCAATGAAGACTTGCCTTGACCTCCCTGTATCACACAGTAAAATTCAGGTGATGAAACTGATATTACTGAAAAATATGCTGTATCAATTCTCTGTCCTACCTCCAATTTCCAACAATTACTTGTGTTCAAGGATAACAAATTCAAGTTCAGCATTTTTATAAATTTACAGAAACTTGATATCTTTCCTGTCACTTCCAAATAAACCCCTCTTGAGAAGTAAATTCCTTCCCTGTTTCATGCCTTCCTCCAGATGGACTTTTGATGCCTCCCACCAACTGACCATTGACCTCCTATTCTGGGCATTGCCTCTGGACATCAAGTAGCATGCAAGCTTACCCATAGCATTTTGATTTACCATCAAAAGATTTCTGACCTCAATTAAAAGATTTGGGATAAATCATAACCCAAGCAAACTGAAAGAAGTCTTCTATCTACTCAGATTTTCTTGAGCAAGTACAGTCCCTGGACATTTGAGATGTTGTCAAACACTATTAACCAAACCCCAGGAGCCCTGAGGAAGGGACTTAACCACAGCTTGAGGTATTCCTCTCAGCTTTGAACTGATGTTCCTACCAACATGTGGCTGAAAACCACACACAAAATGCAGGCCTACCCTATGCATAGATTAAATGTCCTGTAAATTGCACTAGAATGAACTGAGTTATCTTCTCATTCCTCCCTCCTCTTGCCTGCACCTATATTGGCTGACCTTGTAATACTAATACCAACATCACCAAATTTTTGAAGTTGAAAGGTAAAAAACATAATCCTAGAAATGAGATAAATAAATCTGCAAGCAGCAGCAAGGGCTCAAACACACTAACTAAGAGTAAACTATTTGGCAATAAGAGAATGGAACACAGAATGCAAATGACAACTCACCCTGTCTTCACATGGGATAACATGTACATCATCTTCATAATTATAACCAGAAACCACAGCAGCGCCCTCTGTGAGTTTCTCCTTATCAAGATCACAGTTGCATTCATACAAAGCAGAGAACATGTGATCATAACCATAGCAGCATCACCAAACTGTCTGCAAACTTCCACCACTTCACACTTGTTTACCAAAGCAAAATATGTAAGGACTTGTACATGTTCCCCTTACTTCTGGCTAAGAGACGAGTTGTGACTACACTTTCTTTGGAGTTGCCACTCCAAGATAATTTTAATACTGTCAAACACATTTGCAAAAATCGTTTTTTTTTGTGTGTGTGTGTGTTTAAAAGGTGTGAATGTATTGTTACACAACTGGTTGTTTTATTCGTTTTGGTTTCCTAAGATACGTATGTAGTCACCAGATTGTGACCTGGCAAAGAAACTGTAGGTCCGTGCATTTCAGTGTCAACTGTGTTTCTGATCAGCACATCTTCTCCTATCCTGTACATGTACTTGATGTTGATGTCACTTTTTGACACATTTTCCTACTAGTATGCATAGCAGCTCTTTGCCGCTCCTGTCCTGGGGTCTGGCCCCCCCCCCCAACAGGTCTTTCACACCAACGAGTTGAACAAAAGCTTTCTTTGCTCTGCAAGTGAGAGGTCATTTATCGCTATGCATTAGCCTTTTTCTCTATTGTTTTGCTTTTAGTGCATCATTTCAGTAGGCTCTACTAATCTTTACACAATAGGTACATATACGGCTCGAAATAACCGGCAGCACTGACAGCCATGGCTGTTGGGCCCTTACTGATGGCTGTGGTGCTCCTCAGCCAATGTCCTATGAAATAACATAGACCGACAGCTAATTTGCTCATTTTGGCTGTGCCCTATTTCAAGCTTATTTCGAGCCCTGTATGTATCACTTTTCAAAAGGGACGCAGTAGAAACAGAAGCCAAAAAGTGCTCGCAGATTGGGAGAAAGACATTCTTATGACTCAGATGTTGACAGTTTGAGGACGAAATGCCCTCGGTAATCCTCATTTCACTGACCTTTTGGGAAACATTTTCACAATAAAGTTTTGACTGTTCATTTTGATCGCTAATAGAGCTTTCCCTTCAGTTGACTTCTAACATGCTAGGTCCAACCATGGCAATTCCAAGACTCAGCTGTTGAAATGTCTGATGTGTTAAAGTTTGATCTACTGATGCATTGGTAAGCTACAACTCAACACTTTATAGCTGCTGTTGTGTACACCTGTATAAGTTATGTCATCATCGAAGGAGCAGCAACTCCATTCCAAGTCATAACACCTAAGGCAGCAAGAAACCAATTTCGAAAACAGTGGAGCCCCCCAAGCCAAGAATTACAGACAAAACCAGTTTTCAAACTAGAAGGCATTGCAGCAAACTGCATCTCAAGATCATTGCCATGTGGTCTTAAAGATTTCCTAACAGTTATGAACAAATTCATATCACTTTCACAGTTTAAAGCTGGCAAATTCTAAGACGAGTTATAATTTTTAGAACATGAATCCCGGGAGTTCCAGGATGGCCTCACACCTCTGGCACATGATTCATGAATAGAGAATATGGACATGAATAGAGAATATGGACATGAATTGAATAATTTAGTAAGAAATTTTCTTCACCCCTGTAAAGCATTTTAGAAGTAAGTTCAAGCCAAGGGCATTTAGTTTAATAAACCAATTAGTGATAGATGTTCAGAATCATAACTACCATTTTAACATTACAGTGCAACTAGACTTAAAGACATTGATCGATTGACTGATCCACTGATTTTCAGTCAAAATCAAAACACTGGAGGCAGTGACCCCTGGATTCAAAAATTTTGTTCAAGGGCCAGGGCCTACAATATGACTATGGAAGTATTACCTTGGAGGTAAAGTACCACCATGCTATGATATGCCCAATGCCACAGGCTGTGGGTAAAAGTTGAAGCAGTGTTTTCTGCTACTGGCACAGGTCTCCACCAGTGCCCATACTTGACTTCAAAGCCAATTAGTGGATCACTGCTATCCCTGACCCAGACGGTAATAATTCTCCCTACTAAGTTTACTTCAAGCCCCACCTCCAATTTAAACCAAACCACCTGTCTAGTACAACTCCAAGACAGAGCCACCGTAGCCTGCACCAGGTTCAAACTGCTTGAGACAATATTCACAGAAGAATGTGTGAGCTTAATTGGGAACACAACCGGCTGTACCAAGTCACTTTTGACCAACCAGAGTGGAGCTATATTGTTTGAATGAATGTCAATCAAAGTGCAGTTATCAACTGTATTTAGAACACTATGGCTATTCCTAAATAAGTTTAGGCAGGGAGGTGCCAGCGACTCCCTGGTTTGAGGGGATGCTATATCAACTTTAATGTAATAACATGAGAAAGTGCTGACCTGTTAGTTGAATGTTGTATGTTCTATAAAGAAGGGTGTTAATTTGCCTTTAGATGCACAGATTATACTGACACTGGGCCTACCGAGAGGATGTACCAGGTCCAACCTCATGGCCCTTGGAGAAAATTTCAATAAACACAGGAAACATTGACAACAGAAATGATTCCTTATTCAGGACATGATACTAATATTTCATATACACACCTGAGTGAGGACTTTGACCTATCTTAACAAATTTTGGTCTAGAAACCATGCCAGTAATCTCTTTTTACTGGAAAAGTGATACAGATGTGGTGTAAGTGATTCTTTTAATGCAAAAGGTAAACAATCTTGTCTAATATTTAGTCTATACTTTTTTTTACTACTGGTGTTCAATTACCAGTGTGCACCTGGAATCCAGTCTAGTCTCAAATGGGAGGGAAAAATTCAAAAATCAAAGGTCCTTTCAAAACATTAAAATTTTATGAATTTTTAAGCTTGGAAATCACATAATATTCTTGCTTTTTCTATTGTGATTTGAATAATGTAAGGTAATAGAGAATGCAGTATAAAATTATTCCAATCTGGCCAAAAGATACCTCGGGACAGGCAGCATTCACCCCTCTGCATTCAGACCTTGACTCATGTTGCCCCCAACCCTTCCCCATGAGCCAGAGTGAGTGTAAATGTTCAAAATTACAGTTTCTACTGCTAATCTTGCCCCCACAAAACTTTAAACCTGCCCCATTTTTGCCTCTACTTGCAGTCTCTGACTGCACTACTCACACTCTAAAGTTGGGTTTGGATTTACAAAACTGCATTTTTACACCTGTTTAGTATGTGGCATGGCTTACATATAGCAACACTGTGCAATGAGTAACAACTCTCCATGAAATTAAGTGTAAGGATGTAGTAAGGATAACCCACATTACAGTCCTTATTGACTTAACAAAACTGGTCAAATTGTGTTTCCACAAATAACCTGATTAAACATTCCAGTAACAAAAACAAATCAGTGGCTGTTTCAAATAAAGCATTTTTCCTATTGGTTCATTAACCCAAGGATGCCAGAGTAGCAGCTTCCAGCATTTAACCACAACTGTAGCTCTATGTCTTATCTAATTGCCAATTTCCTTCTCAGTCATACATATTCCAAGGTCAACTGCACCCTTGACTAATGAGTCAATTATGCATGGGTAATTAGTACACTCTAGTAGAACCCAGTAGAAATATAAGCAACTATGAAAGTTTTAGTAAGTGGAAGTCTCACCCCAATTAATAAGGTAGCAATTACCCTGGTATTCATGCACATATCTGCTTTTGAGGAAACCTGTTTTAAAACTGGTCAAGCAAACTTTACATACAGAAACCTTCAATCTGAATGGACTTTTTATTAAGGATCAGTTTATGGTGAAAAAATTGAGGTATGATGAGTAATGTTGTAGATGTAACATTATTCCAGTCCATCTTTTGACTACAAGGCGAAAGTAGGAAGGATGCACCCACATAAGACCACCTTCGAGTTTGCCTCATTAAAGGCAGACTTGTTCAAACATATCTAACTGACCAACGAGATACACAACATCATATATTACGAACTATTTTACATTTTTAGAGTTGTACTACTTTTTCAAAAAGTCCACTCAGCTCTCTAGCCAAGATCAAACACTACTCCAAAGGAATTCTGCTCCCCAAAGGAGCTGCATCCCCAAGGGACACTGAGACTTAACATGACCATTGACCAACCTCTTGACCTTCCGACCTCTACATCATGGATCTGTCACAGTGGCTGAAAAGAACAGATACTACTGTACACATGATCTTAGCCAAGGAAGCAATAAGTCTATCAAGCACAAATCAAACTTTCATATATTGAGAGTTGTGCACTGCCACCATTTTGGTAACAGATAAATCTGAATATATAAGGAGTCCAGAGCTTGGTGTCTGTCTCAAATCTGTTGGTCAGAGTCATGAGTACATAAGTAACTAAGTTCTGTTGCTATTTACAATGTCAAGAAGCATAAGAAGTCCCATTAACCATGAGAAGAAAGAAAATTTCCCTAACAGTTTCCTATGAACAGAATGTGCATGCTGTGAGTCCAAAAAGTACATCCCACTGTGAGGTGGACTAATCCCATTAAGGAGTCAGTAATCCTCAACACCTGAGTTACTACAGTACAGTCAAATCAACAGCTCCATTATAAATATTCATGAACTATGCACAGGTAACCACTTGCACGCCACAATTGTACACTGGTATAGGAGTAAAATAGTTGAAAGTAATCAAGCTCATAATGGATATTCAATAAGCTATGGTAGCTTTGAAAACCATCATTACATTAATGTCTACATTCTGAAGCAAACTTCACAAACTCCCTAATTTAGGAATCTATGAGCCTCCTATCTGTAACCAATTACCCTCAGCATTACCTAATAAACGAAAGATAGCTTTAATTAATTGTAGAAACACACTACAGTATAGAAATAGACTCAGAGAAATGCTTATTAAGCTATCTTCTTAAAGAAGGTGCAGGAGTATCCGTGATCACGACGGCGGAGCTCACTGGCAGAGGCCGTTCTATTCAGCCAGTCTAGAACGAGACTTTGCACGTCAGGTTGGTCGGTAGTGCTTGTTAAATAAGTTGTCACTTGGGGACGTATAGCTCCTTTTGGGAGCAGAACTCCTTCGGTAATATTGTTTGGTTTTCACCCCTGGCTCTTCGCCAGAGAGTCGAGAGAACTTTTGAAAAAGAAGGCTCTGGAAAAACAGCAAATCTGTTACAACACAGTCAAATTTTTAGCCAAGTGAAAATTTGTGGGAAGACTTTTGACTTGGCAAATGAAGAATTGAGGTGTGCTCTCTGGTTGAGGGCTCTCTTCCACTAAGCTTTCATTTGCCAGGTAACACTGCAGGTATAAGTGAGGGTTACATATATGTGTAAACAGGAGGTAAAAAAGGTCGACATAGATTACATAGATTACTTACCCTTTGAAAATCACATTCTGGATTTTGGCATTGTTTATGTTGACAGCTTACTATTTCCCCCAAGCATGAGCATAAAGTACAGGGCTCTGCTTCCCAAATTGTGTTATTCTGAAAGAAACAAAAAGCAAAATAGTTTAAAATTGCCTTAAATACTCAATATTTGACATTGTTTTCACTTCACTATGATCTAGTTCCATGGTAGCACGTGCATAATATACACCTGAAGAAATATTTTATTAATTATTACTGAGAAGCATTTAGTGCAAGTTTCTTTGTAATGTGGCCACAAATTTGCAAGCAACAAGGTGGAATGTGTCCTGAGTGAAAACCATCCCATACCACACCATACCATACCATACCATACCATATATCAAAGACACAAAGTTTCTTCTCTGGGGGAAAGAACCTTATGCAATGTCCAGGCCTAATCATGAGATCTGTAAAATTTTCTCAACAACATTCTTAGAGCAATTATCATGAATGTGCAAACACACAAAGTGAATAAAGAAAAAAAGGCACAAAATGTCCTCTCATAAAGACAATGACTTGTTGGCGCATCTTTCTTCCTGCAATAAAGAAGTCTCATTGTTCAGGAAAAGCGTCATCTACTGTGACCAAGTGGTCCAAAAGACAAACCTGTAACTCATTCTTTTATCAGATGAAATAAGTTGGCCATAATATCTTTCCTCATCCTTAAAATAAGGTTTTTATAACCCTTAATCTCTGGTGAAGTATCAACTACTTCAGGATATGCATAATACTGGACCAGGTTCTAATCAAACTTTATTGATGGAATAAGGAAAGAATAGTTCGCAGCACTGAAACTATCCAAGACTACCTAGGGACATTTTTCATCTTCCTTCCAAACAGGTTAACGACTTTCTAGTTAAACAGCATCACTATGTAATGGTGGCCGAGTTCCTTCCTCTGATACCTGAATCACGTACCTTACCAAGTCTTATTTTACAAGTTCATCAGCTGCTTACTCTTACAAGGAGTAATTGCAGACATTCACAGGGAATGATTTCATCCATTTTATCAAACTTACAGCTAAAGAAAGGCTTAAAAGTCCTTACATTCTCCAAAACCCCCTGGTATGAGAGTCTATGGGCTCCAATACTTACCTCCCATTTATATATACCATTATTGCCTGCAATAACTGTCTGGCAAGAACTACAAAACTGGACAAGGAAGATTGAGTTAGGCTCTGGGGCACCCAGGCTATAGGGTATTCATATGCAAATAGGAGGCACCCAGGCTATAGGGTATTCATATGCAAATAGGAGGTAAGGAGGAGCAAAAAAAAACAAAAGCTTCAACTGAATCGGAACCTCATGAAGAGCAGCAGGAGAATATAAAATAGAAATACCACAGTTGAAATACAGCATATAATTCACACTAACAATCAGGACGCAGTTAACTAAAAACTTTGAAAACTCAAGAATTCTCTGAGTATGGCAAGCTTTGTAGCAGAAAAAAATGCGGGAGGGTAACGAGCCAAAATGGAAGACACTGGAGGCAAAGAGTCAAAACAGCCGTAACTAGTAACTAGCATGCAGTGAGTGAGATTTAAGCAAATTAGATGTAGTAATGTGTTCTTTCACAAGTTTTAATATAATACCATAACCACTATGAAAAGTTGGCTTCTACAATTCTCTGATATCAACACTGGTGTAGTTATACTTAATTGTAGTCTAGAATGATATCAGTGGCGTGGATCCATCTCCAAAGGTGGGGGGGGGGGGGGGGCTTGGGGGCTTTTAACCATTTCTGAATCTAGTTCTGGGGGAGGGGTGTTCCCCTCCCCTTTGAAAAAAAAGGAAATTAGAAGGTGTCTCTATGGCAAATGGTGCCATATTTGGGCGCAATTTAGCTTTTAAAATGCAGTGTCAATTCGTAATCTATGTTATAATACAATTCATCAAAGTTTTAGATTTCATCACTTTTAGATTTCATCACTTTTGAAAAAGTGGGGACTTTTTGGAGATGTTCCCCCTTCCAAAAAGTGAGGGGGATGCATCTCCCCGTGCCCCCATGATCCACACCCATGAATGATATCATTGTAAGAATGCAAACTGGAGATGTGATTCCATTCAGAATTGAGGCTCCTAAGGCTGAGGATACCACACTCCTTTTGGAGTCACCCATGTCTACATCTATAGGTCAGAGGGTGCCCTCTGTAGCAAGAAGTCTTTGCTTAAGGGAACTGCAGGCAATCAGGGAAACACATATATGTAAATAGGTGGTATTAGGGAGGAGCAACATAGACCGAGTTTTCATAAGTATGGCAAGCTCATAAAGTTATATTTCTCCCAAAGACAGACTGGCGATGTAGATTTCTCAGGTCAATATTAGCTTCTATGTAACACCTTGATCTACAACATTAAACATTTTTAACATGTCTGATCACTGATCCCAGAGGAAAGAGATCCATCATAAAGAATACCAGTTGGTAATGACTGCCAGAAGCATTAAACTTACTTGAAGCTCTGAAAAGTCTACAGCACGAGACAGCCTTGCCACAAACCTCTGCAGAATGCACTCTTACAAGCTGGTACAAAATTCTTGTCTCAGCCCATGGGAAAAGCAAAGGTGACTGGACTTGTACTACTGTGTTACTGAATGAACTTACTCAGTCAAAAATCACACACATCTGTTATTTTATGAAAAGAAAATAGTGCATGAAATGATTTGGACTCTTTTCAAAATGTCTTTTCACCCCAGATTTGTCCATGTCCCTTTAAGTCATTCAAGTGGCCCAAATTCCAGAAATAGAGCAGAGTTCCCAATAGAACAAACAACATGAGCACTGCAGGATAGACTCAATATGTGTGAAACTCTGTACAAGACACATGAACTTATCTGGTATCTGTGCACAGCTGTTACCAGATTCATTTACAAACACTTTCTGAGTTTAAATGAAAGTTCAAGTTCATTCAAAGCAACTGTGGTGTTTCCACATTAGACGTCATCTGATCTTGCCACATTCCATCCCCTTTAAACGAAAGGAGAGAATCCAGAGCCAAATTGCATCTGTCTGGATGGTAAATGAAAAGAGGACTAGGAAGACTGTCCTCTAGAGAGGGCGCCCTTCAACACTGCTATTATTTACCAGGGCCTTATTGCAGGTAAGTGGAGATTACATATGTAACTAGGAGGTGATGAGGGGTGATGCAGATCCTAACCTCCTACCAAGGAGTTGTTCACTGACAACTCCCTGCTCCTACTGACCCATTTAAACAACTGCCAGCCAATTCCTATTTGGCAAAATCTCTTTGGCACACAGGATACTTATCCCCACCGAGAAGGGCAGCTCCTATCTACAATCTTGGACAAAACTGTTGGAACACCTCCAACCGTTGTACCGTGTACAATATGATGTCGTGCATGATTTAGGAAACCCTCATCCCCCAGTACAGTGGTGAGCACAATTTACGAACCCCCGTCCCCCCAGTACAATGTTGTGTCTAAACTAAAGCGGTGCATCTCCAATTGACATTATTACCTCCAACATTGTTCGGGGGAACGGGGTTGCAGGGGTGTTCCAACGAGTTTTGTCCAAGATTGTAGATGACACCATTCTCAGTTTGCCTTACTGAGAGAGAACACACAGTTCCTATCTCTGACACTGACACTAACAACACACATTTTGCAAGGTAAACTTCTATTCAGTTATCTCCCAGAGGACTTAAATATAACTACAAGTCCTTTCATTTGCACCTGCATATATGCCATACCCCAGAAGTACAGGTTCCTTCCTCCATTCCTGACCATTTTTAATGAGGTAATATTCATAAATTATGTCCACATCTGCTAAAGTCAAGTTCAGTAAAAGTCAAGTGGAAGGAATGAGAATGTGTTGAAAGCTTTCCTCGTAAAGCATTCCCTTAACCTGTCTGTCTTGTCAGAAAGTCATGTGGTATTTCTGTAACTGTGAAAGTGTAACAAGAAGGGTGACCTTTTCAGCCAGGTAACAGAAATACCAGGACTGACAAGTAAAAACAATGGAATGATTCAGGTTTTCATTTGTAAAGACTTAACCTGGTAGTTTAAAGCTGAGAGAGATTAGTAGTAATTTAGGTGAAATGGTTCTAATAAATGCCACTCCACAGCCATATGGTAATGGAAGGATTTTCACTGTCACCTACACAAGTAAATAGACCATTATTTCACATAAAGTTTTTTTCCAATCGAAGTGAGTGTACATACTTGTTTACGTACCTTTAAGTCACCAAATCTGCCTGCATTAGAACATCTGATTAAGAATAAAATTTAAAATATCCAGATCAGTGTAATTCTACTTGCTATTACTTCCCCAAAACTCCCTGAGCCTAAACAGTGGGACTATAGCCATCACCAGCTTACCCCCAATTATTCTTCTAGCAAAGGGGCAACAAACGTTTCAAGGACAAAACCAACATACTTTAAGTAAAGAATTAATAAAAAGAGATGTTATGCCAAATTTTTCATCCTCATGACTACATTTGTTTTCCAAAAAATATGAGAAATTTTTGTATCACACTTCAATTTGCAGCTCTAGCTTTCAGTGATAGTAACCTTTAGGGCAAGGATTAAAACCAGAATGCAAAAATGCATTGTGGTTTCAATGATTCATACACACCTACAGTATCATGGAATTACAGTAGTATGAAGTGACTGCAAACTTTTTTAAGGCCAGACCCCTGATGACCCCACATGACCTTTGACCTCCACCAAAAGTGATAGGGTTCTTCCTCTCACCAGTAGACATCTACATACTAAGTATGGAATTCATCCAACTTCCTATGTCAAGATATCATGTTACTAGGGTTTTCAGGGTTTGTCCCCGGTGACTCCAGATGACCTTTGACCTCCACCAAAAACAACAGCATTCTTTGCCTTTCCATAACTCATCTACATACTATGCACAAAATTTATCCATGCTTCCTACATCAAGATAGAGTGTTAACAAGGTCTTCAGTTTGACCCCAGTGACCCCAAATGACCTTTGACCTCCACCAAAAACAACAGGGTTCTTCCTCTTCCCATAATGCATCTACATACTAAGTATGAAATTCATCCAAGCTTTCTACCTTGAGATATTGTGCTAACAAGGTTTTCAGTATTCGACCCCCAGTGACCCCAGATGACCTTTGACCTCCACCAAAAACAATAGGGTTCTTACTCTTCCCATAATGCATCTACATACTAAGTATGACATACATCCAAGCTTTCTACCTTGAGATATTGTGTTAACAAGTTTTTCAGAGTTTGACCCCCGATGACCCCAAATGACCTTTGACCTCCACTAAAATCGAGAAAGTTCTTCCCCTTTATATAACACATCTACATACTAAGTATGAATTTTATCCAAAAGAAATAGGATTCTCTGCCTTACCATAAGGCATCTACATACTACGTATGAAATTTATCCCAGCTTCCTACATCGAGATATTGTGTTAACAAGGTTTTCAGTGTTTGACCCCCGATGACCCCAAATGACCTTTGACCTGAACTAAAATCGATAGGGTTCTTCCTCTTTCTATAACACATCTACATACTAAGTATGAAATTTATCCAAACTTCCTAGATGGAGATATCGTGTTAACAAGGTTTTCAGAGTTTGACCCCTGGTGACCCCAAATGACCTTTGACCTCCACCAAAATCAATACTGTTCTTCCTCTTCCCATAATGTATCTACCTACTAAGTATGAAATTCGTCCAAGTTTTCTACCTTCAGATATTGTGTTAACAAGGTTTTCAGAGTTTGACCCCTGGTGACCCCAGATGACCTTCGACCCCCACCAAAAACAATAGGGTTCTTCCTCTCAATATGGGGCACCTATGTATCAAGTTTGAGAAGTGTCAGAGTTTCCCTTCTTGAGATATCGTGTTAACGAGCAAGTGTCACAAACACACATACACACACACACCCATACATACATACATACACACGCCAGCACAGTTGCATAGGTTTCTCTTATCATCGAAACCAAAAATCATGCAAAATCCCCCCTCTCACACAGCTATGAAACAAAGGGAAAATGCAGTCTCCCCCCTCCTTCCCCCCAATTTGATTTATTGTACCCCTGTCATCCTTCAGAAAATTCAGAAATGGCTCCTTTCAATCATGTGACAATATTTTTGTTAATTATTATTTGTTAAATTCATGCAAAATAACTCCCTGGTTTTACCTTCATACTGAATGTACCATACTTTATATAGAGAAACAATGAAAAATACTTGTTGGTGAAATAAGTGGAGATCTGTAAGGTTTAGCATATTTTTGAAACTAAACATGGGGGGCTGCCTTCTCCCTTTCAGCTTGGTTCACAGCTAAGCTACCACCAGCATGGCTTCTGCTTGAAGCGAAGACACACATGGAATGAATAAACTGTACTGTACTATAAATGAAGTCATTCCTCTCATCGTCATAGATGAGTTATGAAGGATGCAAGCAAGTTATGTATGACTAGGTAAGCCACACCTTTACTTTCTAAAGTCTCCTCTAAATAGATTGATAATTTGTTCTTGAAGGCAGAGAGACATCTTAACTCATTAGGGATAACAACATCGTTGTCTCCTGTATGTCCAGCAAGGGGGAAACATTAACCCTATGTGGTTGTCTCACTTTGTAATTTGATTTGACATTAATAGAGCCCTTCCACATCTGTTTCTATCAGAGTGATCATAAGTCATCGGACTTCACTTTACAACATCCTATAATTACTTGAATTCTCATCATTCTGAAATCTAACAAACCAAAAATGATTAATTACTTCAATTATCTAAAAAGCATCCTCAAGACATTGGTCAGAAGATCCATCTGTTATGACCTGTGCTGCCCTCATCATGCAAAAAGATAAACTTTATACACACAAAAAATGTTCATCTGTTATAAACTGTGATGCCCTCCTGGTGCAAAATGATAAACTTTGTAAGCTACAAAAAATGTCCAAACAATGAAGTACTGTAGGAAACCAAGCCAGAAATACAAGTACTGAATGCCACTCTTCTGGCAATGAAGTATTAATGACGATTTGAGATGAGCAATTAAACCTACAGTGAGGTAGGAAGAGTGCCATCTCAACTGGATTAAAACATTGCCAGAAAATGTTCCGTGGTAGGTTAGGTTGTTCAGTAGTGGTCATATGTGAGGTTGTAAGCAGTGTAATAGATTTTATACATACTACACAAATGCATGCATTTACAAAGAAACCACAGCCATCACCCAAACAGAAAGACAAACTACAATACTTCAACCTGATTAAATGGCTTCCATTGTTGACATTAGACAATAGCCCCAATACAATGTCCCCAATAGTCTGAGTCTTAAAGGCATGCCCATCAACTCAAAAACTTGAACCACTGTAATAAAACCTCTAATTACTGCTCCCACAAAATGGTTAAGATTCCATCAACCTGCTGCTCCCCCTCCCCACCCAACCCCACCCCACCCCACCTCCACTGCAATGGAATGATTTCAATAACAAAACATTACTGTTTAAAATTTTGCCCAACAGCTCTTTAAAAAACAAAACAATCACACTTACACAAATAATAAAGTAATTCAAAGACACATACTCTCTTACTTTACATGCATCGTCCCTGTTACTAAAACAACACATCATTAGTATCATCATGCAGACTTGAGAGGAAAAAGGGATATATCTGAGCTAAAATTAGGTGGGACACCAAAAAGCCTCTTCATTCTTAATAGTATACAGGCTGTTTTGTACAAGAGTAGAAACCACCATCATGGAAAAACAAAAGACATGGGAAATCTCTCCCTTTAAACAGCATCTTCCCTTCCTCCCACCTTTTCCTCCCAAAAATTTTATGATCAAGGCATAGTATCACTGAAATTAGGGTCTCCGGTGCAAAATATTACTATTGCGAGGTATCTAGATGCAAGCAAGAGTGACATATACTGCAAACTGACAGGCAGCATTCAAAACTGGGAATGGATGAAAACGAGATTATGATCCATTCTGTCAACATTTGCACTAATGAGTGCTACAGAAGAAATAAAATGTCAATACAAACCATAAATAATCCACATCAAGTTATTCTATTAAAGAGTGCAAGGACCCCTCATCATGAATGGGCTGCACAAACATGCCCTGAAGAAACTTGGACCAAACTAACTCCAATATCAACTTTCCTTTCTGCCAAGGAAAAACATAACCTAAGGATTTGACCTCCAGGGGGGTAGATCTTTCACAATAATCTATCTATAAGTCATTTCAGAAGTTATAAATCACTTTTTCAGAAAAAATTCTAAACATGGCCTCTGGCGTGGTCTAAGCTCTTTTTGAACTTGGAAATGAGTAGAAGCAGAACAGATTATCCAGCCCCATTCATTGGTGAAACTCCTCACAATGACTTGTCCACCCTCTCTCCACCAATTTTTTTCAAGAAGAGAAAGGTCAATTCAGTAGAAAGGAAATATGAAAATCCTTACGAAAACAAATTGAAGAGGACAGGAAACAGAAGAAAGAATATTTCAAGCCAATGTTTAATTGGAATTCATGACCGAAATATCCATCATAAGTTGACAGTTAGACTTCCATGATATCAACTGGTTCTTTCACCAGTTGCAAGGGAAGGTCTGTAATGACTGCAGCATGTAACAGTAGCAATTAAATTATGTTGAAAGGAAAATTATGCAAGCATAACTAGGCTAATACTAAAAAATGCTGCTATAACAATTTTTAGGATAAACACAACTGAAGTTGAATGTTTAATATGGAAATAGTTAAACCCACAGTATTCAAACTCATGGTACAGTGAAAGCTGTCGACAATGTCCAGTAAGTTAAGAAAGACATGGCATTAATGGTGCCTATTATTTACCACACTGAGTAAATTTGGCATATTTTGGACCCATTTAGCTTTGCATTTTTTTAGTAATCAGCCAAAGTGCTTCAAGCCAATTTGGCCAAGCTGAGACTTTCAACCTTTGCCTCAATGCTCTAAAATCATGTAATGCAACTGAAAATCCTCCATTCTACTATATCAATTCCAAATTCTGGAAATGACTTTGTCTAATTCCTCTATGTACCATTACAAATTTCAGAATAAAGAAAATTTCAAGGCATAAAAAGTCAGCACCCACTACCCCATTGAAAATCTCTCCAGAATTATCAGTACAACATTACCCATGATCAGTGGCATCTACACAGAGAAATACCTTAACAAACATTGGCAGCACCAGGAAGTTTTCTCAACTTAAAAGGTTCAACTGTGGTTTTGCCCTCAGGAAGTACAAATAAGCCTCACACCCTTTCTGAATAAGCTCCTCCTTATGACTTGTTTACAACATCTAAGCTTCCTAATTACTTACTGAATTTCTAGTTTAGTCCTGATATTGATCTTGCCACCATTTCTCAGCTCCACAATGGCTGGAAAGCCTAATCACCATTTCTGTCAATATTTTCTTCACTGATTATAACATACATTTATGGACAAAGCTGACAAGGTGCCAGTGTTGTCCAGGAAAGCTTATTTACCCTTACAATTTCCTCCAAAGGGTACACTTCTGGCTATGGCCTTACAACAGTTAAAGGGCAACAAACTTTGCCCCAGACAGTAAAAATTCTCTCTATGAAGTTTACTTCTAGCCCCTCCTCCAATTTATAAGAAAAACACTACACTGAGTGGTGGACCTTCTTGTCAAAGCTTCCATAGCCTGTGCTGAGTAAAAAATTGCTAAAGGCCATATTCATAGGGTACACTACTGCACGTGAGCTGTTTGCTATGCAATGGGAACACAACTGACTGCACACATCATACCTGACCAATCAAAGTGATATTTTTGATACCAGTTGTTAATAAAGATATGGGGATATTCTTAAATATGTATGAGGTAAAGTACCAGCCCCTTTAAAATGGCATGTCTAAGAGACTGTAAGATTGAGAAAGCAATTCCATAGAGACGTACATGTGAAGTACTTTGATTTGTTAATTTGAGTTAATAAACACCACCATTTCAAAAGTGAACAGCAAGTTTCTTTGGGTAATATACCCTAACACACTTATGGCCATCTTACCTTCACAGCACATGTCGAATAAGTAGCCTACTACTCTTTTGACGTACATACTCTGGTATTATGAGTGCAGCCAATATAGGTGCAGGAGTAATACACATCCGCCAAGCAGGCAAATGGCCATCCTGGAGAATGGGTCTAAAGGGAGGGTTAAAGGTTTGCCCTTGCAAGATGGAAATATTAAGAAGGGTTGGATTCATGACTTTTACATAATAAGTGCCTTGTCCTTTCCATTATGGATATATCTCTGCATGCACACCCTCCCAGAACAGTAGATATCATGGTCTAGAGACACCCCCCCCCCCTTCTGCATGTAACACAAGGGCTTTCTTCTATGTGATTAACCACAAAAAATGCAAGTGTGCAACTGAAATGTACATAATGATCTATGAAGTGGTTATTTCTCATGAAATTATTCAAACAAGTACAAAGAAAACAAATCACCACTCTTTTTATAAATTTATATGCCCTTCAACTTAAAAAAACCCTTATCTTCATCTGACAGAAACACTGTGATATGACTGACTTCCTGTTATGTAGGGCAAAACATGAATAATACAAAGAAATTTCAGTATTAAAGGCCACATTTACACCATCACCAGAAGAATTCACATTAATGTGTAGCCACCAGCCTTTACCAAATTCATACATTACCCTGCATTTTATGAGAAACCATCCAAAGTAAATAATGAATGTGGCTGTATACATGTTATATAGAAGGGAGATGCTACAGTACTCTCCCTGGTCCTTGCTACAAAACAATTCAAAACAGTATTTAAAGGCAGTAGGCAGTCACCCCAAACAGAGTTGAGTGTACCATGTCACTCTAGTTCATGAATGGCCTATTTTGATCATGTGGCAATATTTTTGTTAGTGAATTGTGGAATTCAAGGAGAATTTCGCCTTGCTTTACCTTTTGTTTGTAATAGTTATGTTCAAAACGTCTTCAGTGGTGCTTGTAATGCAATAAGAAGAGATTTGCAAGAGTTTCCTGATTTTCCAAAGAAAATTTTGGGGCGACGACCTATTGCCTTTAAGCAGCACCTTTGCATACCTTGGGATACCCATCATGCAAGTTTTCTATGTCAGTGACCTTAATTTGAACAAGGCAATTTTACAGGAGTTGCCATTTACAATGACAGTAAATTGAACCATTGTACAAGCTTAGTATAGTATAGACATATTACAAGTTACAACCTCCATGTACCACAGATAAAATCATCAGCTATTTTACAGAAAGTGGTAGGAATGAAGTACAAGGTCCCTTCCCTTTCTCAAATATCCATCACTCCTCCAGTCTCCTACTGTAGGGGCTGATCTAAAATGTTTGCAATGTATGCTAAATGGGATATTTTTGACAAAGGGGTCTAGGCAATGTTTATGTTGGGCGCTGAACCTCAAGCTTCAATAAATTCACTGAAAACTGATAAGACATAACTTCCCCTTTAATCCTTTGTATTATGCCCAACCCCTTAGGAAAACGTTCTGGTGTATTCCAAATCTGTTTTCTTTTTGGCTTAGCTAACTCAAGCAAAGATGCAAGACTTGTGAGTTCTTGCTCTTCTTACATTGCTGTGTTTGTCATCTTCTCCTTTAATGAGATGTCCATAACAGCTCCCAGTTTTGTCCAACAACATTATTTGTATTAAGGCTAGCAGCTAGACTACATGACTAACTTGAACTTTGTCTTGGAACTTATTTTATTCCATGCACCCCACTCAGCACGAAAGGTATACCAGGGTGACAGGTGGTTTTGACCCAGATTTCTTTAACTTGCCCTCTAACAAATATGGTGGTCAAAAAGAAACTCAATTTTGAGAAATATTACTCATTCCCTCAAACAGGTATAATAAATAAACAATATTTATACCCAGCCCAAACATGCCAACCAAGCCCTTGTGAATTAACACATTCATGAGGTTTTAGAGTCTTTTTTTTTGTTTCAAATAAAACTTGGAAAAATTCCTTTTGTCCCTCTCTGACAAACGATCTCTGATATATTGCAACCGATCCTTCTGTGCTGAAAAACCACCAGGTATCTTAAGTCAGTGCAGGTTATCTTGAATTAAAACTTTTATAATCAGTACAATTCAATGATTATTACCAAAGTGCAGAATGTTGGGTTGATCATTCAGGGCACTGGGAAGATCTACAGGGGTAATAACAGGGACAGAAGGGGTGGCATGTGGCACTCCAGGGCTCGATTTTAACAGTAGTCCGGTCGCCCGTGACAATCAAAATTTGTGTCAGACAACCAAAAATTGGTAGAATGGTTGTCCATTGGACAACCAAATTTTGCCAAAAGTTAACAGACTGCTTCTAGGGTTACTGCAAATTTCTTTGTGGACTACTTAATATTCTTTTGGACAACCAAAAAGGCAGACGGGTTGTCCAATGAACGACCATAGAATTTTCTTAAAGTCGAGGCTTGCACTCTGCAGTTGCCATTGCTTTCCATAAAGATGCACTATCTTTCATTATCTTCCATGTACAGAATTAGAACATTTTAATGCAAGGAAAAGGAAGACTGTGTGGATGTGCTCTAAAATTAAACCATGTAGCCATTTATTTCACATCTTTGTACTACAAAAGCAATAGTTCTTCAATATGTAAACTGGAAAGGGAGAACACAAAGGGGAATCAAATGACAATATCTGCCAGTTCTGATTCCCTACAGCCAACAGGTCCTGTGAGAAGAGGGGGTCTGGCTCAAGGAATAGCCCATTCCTGTAATCACTTCATAAGGATTGAATCATCCACATTGTGTGAGTAAATCACTGGGTGTCTGTCTCTATTTAGACCTTTGCTGTTAAAGGGATTTGCCAGTGACAAAAATCAATACCTTCAAAAAATGCAGAAATTTTTTCTCATCTAGAAGGTGAAAACCGCATCTCAATAGCTTGTAGCATTTGGAAGATATACATTTTCAAAGAAATGCAATTTTTTTCTCAAGACGAAGTGCATCATGGGAAACTGTGATGTCATCGCAGCACATTAATTTGACAAAGCCTTGGATTTCTTTATGATATTGACACTGCTGTAGGGAATATTTATCAACTTTGTTTACTGTGCCCTACATATGTTGTAGATTTATGCTAAATCTACATGGAAAGATATTCAAACATTCCAGCAGTATCAAATTTCAAGGACAACAGGACATTCAATTATACAGAAAAACAAAAGAAATCTGAGGCAATGTGCCCACTTTACATAACATTCTGTGACCTTGATGAGAAGTGGAGGTATTTTTGGACAAAAATAAGCAGTCTTTAACGTTAGATATCTCGAGTTAGGAAAAGAGTATTGCTACGGGGTTTGAAGGGCATGAACTGGAATATTTTTGTCTTTCACACAGGAACCTAATGAAAAGCCACTGGAAAATGCCTTTAAGGTGTTATCTTATACTCTCCAACATTACTTCATGAATTGTCCACATCCTGTGTTCTGTGCCCACAGTCATCAAATGAAAAGATCACACAATGTGACAAACATTGCATGGCCTTTCCCTGAATACATCAAAAGATGACCAAATTACTGGATATTGCAAGATCTGTATATCTAGACTTCCAGAGGTTGACTTTTTTTTTTTTTTTTTTTCAAATCATTCCTCTTAAATTTGGAGGGAGTTTTCTTAACAGATACTAGGAAGAAGAGAGGGTGCTGCTTAGATTAGGAAGCTATAAAGCTATTAGGTACTTAAGTTTAGAGCGTGTTGAACACGGAAATGCAAACATGCTGAAGGACAATTTAGGGTTCTAGGCGCCCTCGTTATGTAGGGGTTACCATAGTTTTAGTTTTTTGCCAGACTTAGACTTAGATGAGGTTTTACGGCTCAGTTTCTAACCAACTGGTTTAAGTCAGGCCTTTTTTCCAGTTGTGGTTTTTTGCCAGACAGTTATTGCAGGCAATAATGCTTACATATGTAACTAGGAGGTAAGGAAGAGCGAAATAGACTGGACATACCTACTTGCTTACAGTGTATGGTGTACTATCTTTCCAACTAATGAGTTAACATACTAAGTTTTAATCTTTACTACAACTGGCTAAGCCCATCTACCGACTAGTCCTAGTCGTCTAGCTTTATCAATCTTATTTAGACAATGTTCCAAGTTTTTAACTAGAAAAGAAGTCCCAAGACAGACATTTACAGTCCCTTAATGTTTGCTTGAGCAGACACTTGGCTTAATCCCACTCTGCCAATATCTATCAATGGCTACAAAAAGTTATGAGTTCACTGTCACCTCCAAAAGATATACAAGATCTGTGAACATTAAATGTCACATTTTCTTTGAAGCACACAGCTTTGAAAACAAAGAAAATGTCCTTAAGTCCCATCAAAATTCATCAAAACTTGACCAACTTAACAAAAACGATTTCCCACGTTTACCACGTTTTACTGCCCTTCACAACTTGGGTTGAACTACTTCTTTGGTAAGATGTCTGTTCCAGACCATTGGTTCTGTAGACTATTCTCCGCTGGAAGTGAAGAGCTGAAACTTCTCCCAAATGGACTTATGACCCCCACCCCCACCCACCCCACCCACCACCCCTAAGGGGACATACGACTTCACAAGAAGCCCTCAGACACTCCTGTGATAATGCAAGCAAAAGTGTATAGAGCAGTTTTAACTAAGTTTTTCTTTGCCTGTGTTTATTCTTCTGTCTACATTGCAGCCATGATTCAAACTGCAGTCACTTGGCTCACAAAAGATAAATGGTAAACAGAGCTCCCTAAAGATATTTAACAAATTAGCAATGAACAGCTATTGGTATTTCAAAGCCCTGTTTGACTTTGCACAAATACAATTGTGTTCATCATAAGCAACAAGGCTTGTCGCACCAAGGTGTGAAGTTAACTTAAGTCACAAGTCTTGTCTTCAAGCTGCATATATCCAGGGGTATAACTTATACACAGCTTCATTGTGTGGCCCTACCTTTTGATTATTCTATTTTCTGCTCTAAAAAGAAATATATGCAGAAATATTTCTGATGTTTAAATATAGGTACACAAAGTACAATATTTAATAATCTTCAACTGCTTTTGTAGCTTTTCTGCCAACATCTCCATTGATACCACTTGACATCAAAAGGAAACACTTCAGTTCAGGGATTCTCACACCCCAGGCTTGAAGACTTTTATGTTGTCAGTTACAAGAACTTCCTTCCCAAAATGTTTTCATTTGATGCTTATCACAAATCTCACTCTCAACTTTTCAAGAGTGAAAAATTGTTCAATGCACAACAAACCAAAACACAAATCCTTTGAGCATTGTTCTTACAATTCAACCATACCTAAACCACCTGTCTGTATAGAGCTGTCTACCTGTTTGGTCCAGGGTTTGGCCAGGTCACAGTTATACTGCCCCCCCCCCCCCCCAGCCTCCTATACCAGCATTTGAACTAGCTGGCCAACACTTAAATGCAAAGTAATATATTATAAAAAAGCCACTCAAAGACTGAGGAAAGACATGGAAATTACAACAGTACTAAATTAACTGAAATGTTACAGTCAAAAATCTTTGATTACTATTACAAAGGACCTGTTATTATTGATACACCCTTGACCCCTTATGCAGGGGGACCCACAAACGATGACCATCTATTTCCACCACCTTTTCACTGCAGCTCACTTCTAGCTATAAACTATTAACATGTACAAATACCCTAATAAACAATCATACTAGACAGCCTTTCCATGTCATGGGCAAGCCAGACAGTTCCAAAGTTAGCACCCATGACAGATAATGACACTCCTCTCTGAAATAGGAGATTTGCATCACTTGCTATGCAACACTTGGCAGAAAGGTATCTGCAGTTCACGTTTAGGTTCTCAGGATCAGACTTTGGCACCAGCTGTGTGATATTAACGATTTGCACGACCTTTCACCATTTAAGAGATTCAAAACAGGTACATTTTGCAAATTATGTAGAAATGTATGACTGCCAGCATGAACTTATGGAGTAATGGGCAAGTTTCTGGAAATGTAAATAAACGATACATGTATATTAATGGAGAGTATAAAATTGCATTAACATGGCACAGACATCGAATAACTTTTATCATCAATAAACGATTTAGTCCAACAAATAGACTCTGGCTTATTGCTTTCCTTTTCTCAAAAAAGTGTTACACATTGCAACAGTTACAAATGTTGTATCAATTGAAAATTTGAAAGTTTGGGTTCACCAAACAAATCATTTATGAGCTGTAAAGCAGTGATTTTCTTTTCATGCGAACTGTATTTCTTAATAGTTGAGTGATCCAGCTACCTCAATTTTAATTACCAGTTATTTTGTACAATATCTATAAATCAGGATTTTTAAGGTATGAAAATGTTCTGAAACACAAATGCAATATCTTCCTTTAAAATATCATGAGATGTTTCTAGTGGGAGAAAGAGGGGGGGGGGGAGCGGAATAAGGGGAAATTTCTGACAGAAGATGCTCTAAAGGGGTCAACCATGTCAATGTGTCAGTTTCACAAAAGTAACTTTGTGCAGGAGGCAAAGAGCAGCAAAAAAAAAAAAATAGGAAAGTAATCTGATTTACAAACTTGTCACCATGGTCAAAAGGTCAATATAACATGTGAACAAGTTTACGATCTGATCACAGGAAGCCAAACATGACAAAACAAATGATACTGGTTCTCTTCTGTATCAAGTTGTTACAAGAAGCTTAGGCTCATCTGATAAATTCTCTTAAACTTTTAGTTGATCTACCATTTCAAATTCAAAATTACTTTCAACGACAAGTTTCACGTAAAAGAAAAACCAATTAGCTCCATGGCTTCACAAACATTGATCATTTCATCAATACTAATACTGCCCTGTATGTAATTGGAATGCAATGGCTGATATACAGTATAAACGTTCTCTACAGACTACCAGACATTACTCAAAGAATACTTCCCTTCAAAGGAAGTCGTTGACATCAGATGACTGACAGTCGTCCATCTATGATGCACACTTCCATGGGGGTCCGCGGAACTGAAATCATATCAACTTCCCAAACAACAGTACAAGAAGTTTAAACAGTGGGTTTTAATTATTTCCAATACATTTGCTTATAAAATTTAAACAAGTAAGTCACAGAGTAGCTGACTGGCTATGATTATGCTATAATAATAATGAGCCAGACTTAATTGTCAAGAAAGTTAATTACACTTACATGGAGTTCATTAAATACAGGGAAGCATGAAAGTAACTTCACTGTGTAACTTGTCTGCCAGGTTTTATTCCATTCTAATATGGAAGTAGTAATGCAAACATTGACATTACTTGACAGATATCACAGTTCTAACAGACTACCCATAGACCTGAAACTCCAACAGTAGACTAAAGGTAAAATCACCAAAACTCGCTGCTTTGGGAGTCTATGAGCTCCGATACTTGAACACGGTGAGGCAAAAACGAAGGACGATTTAGGGTTCTAGGCGCCCTCTACTTGGGGATACAGCAGTGCTATTAGTTGTTTGCCAGATGGTTATTGCAGGCAATAATGAGTACATATGTAAATAAGAGGTAAGGAGGAGCGAAATAGACTGAGATTTTTGGGTATTCAACAATATTTGACACTATGACAAGCCTAGTGCCTCATTTCAATAGGTTCCAGCACAGAAGGGCTATTGGGTGCCAATAACACCACCCTAGACCATTCTGATGACACCCTGCAATTTTCAAAAGGGGAAGAGAAATCTCAAAACTAAATGTGAACATGTCATCAAAGGGAAATGAGGACACGTCAGTCTGTCAGTGCGCCAATTCCCAGTTACAGTGGGAATGAGGTACTGAAATGGCCTCCAAAGACCTCTCTTCACTCAGCAAAAAAAAAACATAACATATGTAGCATATATACGGTAATCATCAAAACTCCCTGGTTTGGGAGTCTGTAAGTGATACTTTATACCTCCTGTTTACATATATGTATCCAGTCTATAATTTGGATTACTTCAATCCTTTGCCTTATGCACCATGAAGATGTCCTCAAAATGGCGATGCGAGAATACTACCTGTACAAAAATACATACATAAGAGGATCGCGAAAGGCGAAAATCCTCGCTACAGGAGGTAGACTAAAATGGGGGCAAAAAATGCCTAACGAGAAGAGAATACTCACGATTTTGGTAGAGGAAGATGATGAGGACATCTTCACGGTGCATAAGACCAAGGATTGAAGTAATCCAAATTATAGACTGGATACAAATGTAAATAGGAGGTAAGGAAGAGCAAAATGACTTGTATGTCTGCACAGTGAAATTGTGTGTATATATGCATATGTGTATGTTTACTGGCTGTTGTCAAACTACAGGGCATGTTTTGTGAAGGTAAGGAGTATGTTAATAGCTTGTCTAAGAGGTTTCAAATCTGCCACAGAGTAACAAGGGAGGGTGCCCTCCAGCAGAGGGCCCCTCTACCCACTGTGCCATCAACTTCTGCCTGATACTACTAACAGATAGGTGAGGGTTACATGGCTGAACAAGAGGTAATAGAGGGTGATGTTGGTTCAGAACAATGTAAGTGATCTGAAGGGGAGGTAGTTTTATGCCGTGTCATTCTATGTGTCCTGCGGCCTCAAAGTCCCATAGACATAGAAAAGCATGCCTGCTTTATCTGACATTTTAAACCTTGTAACTTTTACAGTGCTTCCAATATAATTAAAGACATTCAACTTAAAGGGCATAAGCAGTCACCGCAAACCTATTTTGAAACAACACCTAAATCTCACAAATTTTTTTTTCTTTCCCTCCCAAGTATTTTCACGACAGTTCAGGACGTACTTCATGGTAAACCCAAGGAGTTACTCCTCCTAAAGATCACAATTCAGTGAGGAAAATATTGTCAAATGATTCTCAAGAGCCATTCATAAAATAGGGTAGACTACTAAACTAATCTAAATTGGGGTAACTGCATTTTCCCTTTAAGGTAATGAGCCCAATCACTACTGCTAAACAATGTTCTACAGCACCAGTCGGGAAACTAGCGGAAGCAGCTACTCAAATCTCCAAGGGCAATGAGAGAATGCTTCAAGTAAAATAACACCTAAACTGTGTGACATTCCCTCATTTAGGAAGAACCTATCGGTGTCAATTATGACCTGTTTCATACATTTCTGTGTATTCCTGTATTGCCTGCAATTAGTATCTGGCACATTTTGATAACAAAGCAGCAGGGTGTCCTTAATAGAGGGCACCCTGTGTTCTTTCCTTCTGTGCGACCTGAACACACTTCTTTCTGAATAGGCATAACAACTCCAGACTCATGGGTTAAACTGTCATGCTCACCAAGTCTCCAGAGATTTACTATCATTAGCTAGATATCTCATTTAGTTTGTTGCCATTACCAAATCCTGCCCTGCAGGTGTTTTCTTATCTCCCAGTAACTGACCACATTAGCAGTCAATCAGTCACATATTCCTATGAAAGTTCAGATTTCAACCAGCGGTAGTATATTCCAACCCTCCTTCAGGCTCATTTTGATAAAATTTTTACATTATACAATATTTTTGATATTTAATTTACCATCACTTCTCTGGTGATATGATGATATCCCTAAAGGAAAAAAACTTCTTTTCATTAGATCTCTTATTTGATAAGTGGTATCTACAGGCACTCTCACATGATTACCTTCTGTGTAGCAACATATGAAGTCTCCATACTGTCAAGGCATCAACCCACAAAGGAGCTTCCATTTGCTGAATCGGTGAAAGCAGATATGATGGATTTGTGACTTTATTCTCTTTTCATATCTGAAGACTCCAACAACAAATTTTCTGACTTCAGCCCCATACTACTTTAAGTTTTTACTATGGGCAGATTAAAAGAAAGATTAAGTATTCTTTCCCTTTGACTTGCTTCTTCCTGACTTCACAATTTGTCATTGCTTGAAATTTCATAAAACACTTTTGGCTCTCAAGGAATTTTTCCAGTTTTCCTGTACCATTTCAAGCTTGACCTCTCTACTTACAAAGTATGACTGTGTTAAATCTCTCCTTAAATGGTGAGATCTATCAACAAATGCCTCTTGCGGCAAAAAAAAAAAAAAGTTTATCTGTTCTAAAATCATAAATATGCAGATTCATTCATGAATATTCACGATGTGGTTTCATGGAAGGTGTGAGAAAAGGAGGATGTGAAGTATCAAGGTAAACCTTGGTATGCCCTACCCAGTGTATCTTCAGCATGCTAGCATGCCATATGAAGGATCAAACAAATTTACTGAAAGTTATAAATAAGAAAGTGAAGCATTTCATGCACCTGAAAGGTAAAAATGCAGTCAACCCTATTTGCATAAGTATACCCCAGTGTCCTGATTCATAAATGGCTCTTTATAATTACGAAATTGTTATCTGGAAGGAGATACATCACTTTGAAGTGAGGTTTGCACCACCAAGGTCGCACAGTAATCTGTCTCTTGTACCTTTCTTTACGTTTTTATAAGATTTACACTAGAATAGGTACTTCATACAAAAGGGATTTGTCATCTGCTACACCTATAGTAAGTCTGTGATGACTGCCATAGCATTGCCAGTTGCTGGTGAGTTAAAAAATATTACATATTTGGATGCTCTGTGATGCTAATGAGAGTATACCAATACGGGTTATGTAAAAATGTGAACATGAATCTATACCTGGTCACTGCGCACATGCTGCTAGAACTGAATAGGACATTTTAGCCAATATTACCCAAGAAAAAGGCTTTTTCCCAGGTGAAGCTTATCTCTTTAATTGCAACAGTTAATCCCTTTTACAAACAAACTTGCTCTATTGACCAAACAGTCTTTTAAGGGGTTCAAACCTCTTTAACTTTATTGATCTCAAGATACCTGAACAGGAAGTTCTCTGATGGATTCTGGATTAAGAGTGGTCAACTAGTAGAGATGGCTAAAACTTGCTACTCGTTCCTAGCATCATGAGGAAACTTCTGTAACCTTTCCGAGTTGTTGTTACAAAAATTAGACTTCAGCCTCTGCTGCTCATTTGCATGACAAATGTTAAGGAGGGGCAGATCTCATTGATTTATTTCAATGAAACAGTCATTTCGAGTTATGTGGCACCTGCCCCTAAGTTGGTGGTGGTGTCAACCTACTCATCAAAGCATTGTCCTGAGTAAGCCAATTGTGATAGGATTACTAGATCTGAATGATGTCACTAACATACTGATATCAAATCAAAGCCAATGAATAAATGAAAGAAAGCCCCATCAGCTAAATAAGTAGTTTATCATTGATAATCTCTTCCAGATTTAGTGGGTGTTACAGTATTTGCATAAATTAAACTTTCGGTTTAACCGCCTTCCAGATAGCAACTTCCTGTTTTAATCATATGTGACAATATGTGACTTTGGCTGAAGGAAGAGGCAGGGCGCCCTCGTTCCGAGGGTGCCGGTGGTACTGTGCTATCACAAATCCACCAGGTACTAATTGCAGGTAGGTGAGGGTTACACAGGTAAATAGAAGGTAAGGAGGGGAGATGTAGATTTATAATTTCATGCAAACTTGCTCCTTGGTTTATTTTTACTCAGAAACATCTCTGAAGATACTTGAAAGAGAAAAAAGAGGAGATTTGTAGATTTGATTCAAGTTTCAAAATAAATTTGGGGCAAATGCTTCTTCTCTGTAAACCAAAGAAATGAATTTAGAAGACAGAACAGGTCTTGGCTTTGGCATTACCAATTAGTGATAGTCCAGTGAAGTAACTACCCATTCCTCCTGAGTTCAATTCTTTGGTGCCTTATTTTAATGATCACATTTCATTTTATTACGATCATTCATAAAAACATCTTCCCTGCCAGTCTCATCCTTGTTTCTAAAGTTCTGCTCTTTCATTTTTATAGGGTTCAAAAGTCCATTACATGAAGTAACCCCTTTCTGAATTTAAACATTTCATTGAGGCCACCACACAAGTGAAATAAAGCACTGTCAGCAAACTGTTACAGCAAGGGGAGGCAATCAACTTTGTTGCCTGGGTTACCAAATTGAAAAACAGCCAGGTGATACAGAAGAATAACAACTTAGGTATGCAGGCCTTTTTCTTAAATATCTTCAACTGATCTTAAGTTTGATCTATCGTGCAATAGTTCTATTCATATCAAACTTAAAACTGAGCATACCTCTTTTATGAAGCAGGGCCCACATGAGAACTTGTGTACTACTCCAGCAAGCTGGTGTAAATCAGTGCAAACCATCCCACCACCGAACACACTTTTGTGAACAAGGACTGAGGGGGAAGCCAACAGCATAATATAATTCCCTAGCCCCTTACATCTGTATTTTCATCAAGAGACAGGAGGACAAAGGAAGCCATCTAAGTTACTACCACACCTCTTTTCTCCATCTAAACATATAAAGGATTTGACTTCGGATTAGTGTTCAACTCCACTCTGTAGCTAACAAACACTCAATAAAGCTTCAAAAGATTTTAATCTCTTTCCTCTTTACAAGTATTACATGGGGCAAAAGAAGGGGGGTGACTGGACCATCTTTTGAATCCTACAACAGTACTTGATACCAAGTTTTCCAATCTTTGGGAGACTGTAGCAAAACTAGTTCAATAGGCCTAACTGTACATGATAGTGTATTATTAAAACAGACAGATTTGTAGTGACTGAGTATACAATTTCCTTTACAGTACAAGGAAGGTGTCTCTGTTTGTTGGTTAGTTAGTTAGTTAGTTAGATGAGATTTAACGACACACCAACACGAATGTGTTATATAGTGTCAACAAGTTTAAATACCGTTCAAGTCCTTCCCTTTAGTCGCCTCTTACGACAGGCGGGAAATACCGTGGGCATATTCTACAACCCCCAGCCCACAGGGGGCTGTTTGTTGGAACAGGCATAACTATATGGGAAGACATTTCACAATTAAGGCAGAGGGTGTTTGCCCTGAAGTGGCAATCATTCATTTCATGAAGTTTTGGTCAATTGAATTTACTACACTTTGTGTGTGTGTGTGTGTGTGTGTGTGTGTGTGCATGTGTGTTCTCACAACTTCTGACCTTGCAATCGACAATACTTCCCCATCCAATATTCCAATATTGCATGGTCAGTCACATGGTATGAAAATGCCTTTAATTCAAAACTCGTGAAGATTGGAAACACCTCTGATTTACAATTTAATGACGAAAGAAACGGGTTAGCAGAACTGTAAACAGACGTGAAAAAATGTTGTTATGCTGTTTCCCCAAAACTCCCTGGTTTGGGAATCTAACAGTCCTGATACTTTGAGTACCTCCTATTTACACCTGTAATCCCCACTTACCCGCAAAAAGACCCTTGTAAATCAATAGCATGGTGGAGGAAGGCAGCCTCCCTCATCCTCTTCCCCTTACCTAGACAGACCCCAACGAGGAGTGATGTCTATGGTATATAGCCCATAATTTAATAATAAAAGAATAATGTTTATTAGAATGAAACAGTCATTTCACTTGGACAAACACAACCTTCTGTGATGTGAGTATTTGTCTATTCATATACTTTACAATAACGTACAGCAAATTGTTCCAATACATGTCATTTATACATGTACAAACGGCAAAACTAGACCCAGAGAGCTATTCTGCTCAAGTTTTAACCCAGAACTTATGATTAGTTAAATCTTACAACTTTTGAAAGATTTTCATAGAGTGTTCAATAGTCAGCTCAACCCAAAATAACTGCATGAAATTCCTCTTTTTTGGATGCTACGCACTTTGAAGATTTGCATCTGACTCCCTCAAAATATCATACAAGCTTTTCTGATTTATTCTGCAAAATGTTTTCCTTCTTACCTGGCTTATTTCACAGAAATCAGTATCCCTGCCCCACGGCACACTTGTATATTAAACCCTTGGGCAAGGGGAATTTCTTGTTTTCACTCTTTTAGCAGAAGAAATCACAATTTAGTCTCCATTTTTATAAAAGTTGGAAACAAAGAAAGTGATTCTTATTCTGAAACAGGATGACTCCCTGCGGCGATTCAAACCCGCCTTTGAAAATGAGCTGTGACCTTTCTGATTTAGCGGCCAAAGTGTTCTAATATCCTTAATATGTAAACATTAAGGTCAATTGAAATGTTTTTAAGCCTAAGGAAAGTGATAATTTGGGGACTGAGGGCCAGGAATTATCACTTTCCATATTTTCAGTAGTGGAAGCATTTTCAATGAAAGGGGTGTCTTGTTCAGTATCATTTGATCAAAAGTGGAAACTTCATACCCTAATAACTTCATGCAGGAGATTACTGAACCATGCTAATTGCTAATATGTTGTAATTTAAGTAGCAAAACTTGCAGGTGAATGTCACCATTTGCCTGTAGTCCAACAGAAGTTTAACCATATTGTCTGAATACATATTAAGGTCTCAAAAAGAGTACATACAGTAACTTTGGCCAGAATTTATTCACTAGTAATTTGAAATCGTCTAGAATTTCATTAGACAGGGCTATTCAATTAATGCTCCAGCAGACTGCATTGCAGTAAATATATTGGCCTACCTGTGCTCTGCTGTAAATGATACATCAGAAGTGGAGAACATTTGTCTTTGAAGAAATGTAACAGTAATTCTGCAAGCATATCGTCAGTTACACATTTTTCCCTCCCCGACATCTTGCACTTGCAGAGTTTTTAGTTTAACCTCATGTGACTTCAAATGACCTTAAACCCCAAAAAGAGGAAGTTTTCCTTTAAACTTGTTGCAACTTTACATAACTGAGTTAATACCAAGTAATTTACAAGCCTACTTTTTCCATACATGTAGTTCACACTGCATCATAACTGCAATAATTCTTTTTGCTACTATGAATACCAGGGTATCAAAAATCACAAAATCTTCACCACAATTGAGAGAAACTATTAACAGATGTGGTATCCCACACATAGCAGTTTTCTTTCAAGAATTCCAAAGAATTCCAGGAACTTAATCTTCATTATACTTTTACTGAAGCAAACATTGCCTACAGATCATGAAGAATAATCAAGAAAAGAAAAAACATAACAAAGACAGCTTACAAAAGAACAGTCTGTACTTAATTCCACAGTGATGGAAAATTGTGGAAGACAGCTTATTGCATTCCGGCAAAGTATGAATAGCGCCACCACCGTGGGATCCAAAACATTGCCATAGTAATTCCATGGTGGTTAGAATTCTTCACACAGGCTACACACAGAACTAGTTGAGGAAAGATGGGGTCAATTAGATTGTGTACTACATCCTTAGGAAGAAAAGCTTTTACTAGAGATATTTATGTAGTACATAAGTTTAACAATGATACAAATATTTTTCTGTCCATGCCATGGTGATGCAAAATATGAACACAATATGTCCTGTTTTAAAGATGTATGAAATTTGCAACCAATGTCCTCCACAAGATTATGGACCCCCCCACTCAGTAGATCTTAATAACAAGCCTAGATGACCTCACCTAGTGGTCCACCACTGCAGGCCAAAAAACAAAGGTGTTTTGCATCAAATCCCTAAGACAAATTGATTTACAATTGTTTTTTTTTTTCTTTCTTTCTTTCTTTTGACAAATGGAAGATGTACACTTGAAGGGTATATCAAGGAAAGTCACGTTTGTTAGCAAAACCTGTCAAACTTTTCTGAGTTAGGATTTCATATAAAACCAGGGAGTTGCTATCAAAAGCAACTCCCTGATAAAAGGATAAAACAGTTCTGCAAGATTTACACATCAGCTACTGGGTCTATCCTACAAATCAAGATTCATTTCCCCAGCAATGGCATAGCAAAGGCATAGAAAAATGTGGAAGTTGGGTACTTCTCTTTGGACAATTTATTTAGGAGTAAACCTGAAGTCAAAAATAATATTTTTACTACTTATTGGCATCGCACACCCTTGGCCAAAGAAGATTCTGACCTTCAATGGAGTGAAAATAAACACCTGGATGTCAACAGAAATTAACTTCATACTGTGAAGGTCAGAGGAGCAGTCAACTTGCTAGGAGTGGAAGTCCAACACCTTTGCAATATCATATACAAGGAGGGTTGCCCACATGGGACTAACTGCAATTCATTTAATTTCACAAAACCTGACAACAAAATTATGATCATTAAACACAATTTCATTGTTACTTCATTTTTTAATCTTCATGTGAGAGTTTCTTTTACCCATTTATAAAACAGGCAGCTCCTGAACATCACCTGGTTTAGGAATGTGTGAACTGCCACACTTTATACCATCTATTTATATGTAACCCTCACGTAGCCACAAAAAGTACCTGGAAAGTTTAACGGCCCTCCCACAGACAAGGACCTCCATCTTCCTCTGCTTCCAAGTCTGTGAACCCAACTACAAGGCCCAACTACTTACCCCCCTACAGTATTACCCTCTAGTTGCGTATGTTCACTATGCTTGAATGATGCCAATATTCTGGGAGTCGGGTATCCACGGTCCTATTAGTCGCAACTCTGAAGGAGTCCCAACTCCTACAATTACTTCATAACTGACAGAGAAACACTCACCTCAGCGGCTTTAACCACAGGTTGGGGTTTTAACCATTGACTACCAGCCTACCAATGGATGATAATATACCCTAAAGTAAAGATAGCACCACTTCTGTGCCAATTAATTTTACCGAGTCTAATTCCGCTGTAGATGGGATTGTTCACATGTACAATAGATGAGGAAGTAAGAGTGAAATAGATTACACCAGTACAGGCTTCTTAACAGCTAAGGTGTTTAACATACAATGTCTGAGAATTGCGGTGGCCAACTCAAGAGTACAAATGAATAGAGAAACAGAGCAAAAGACCCAGAGGTATAACAATGCTTTATTAAAACATACAAAATGACACAAAGTTACCTTCCAAATATGATTTTTGAGTATACTTTTGGTAGTAGTAGTACCTCATTCAGGCCCATTTGTACTTCCAAAACCACTAACACCGTGAAAATATAACCACTACAATTGAATGGTAAAGTGTCTCACTAAAAGTTGCCTTTTCAAACTCTCATCACCAGTTTCATTCTTTTCAGTGGTCATGTAATTTAAAATAATTTTCACTATTGAGAATAGTGGATTCCAAATTTTTTTTAATTTTTAACCCCCACTTTTTTCAACCCTTTTCATATTCAATTCTTTCCAACATTACAGACAGTAAATCTAACATAATAACAGTTAAAACCTTCGGACTTTTATTGCAGAAATTTTATGATGGTCAAGTGTTTTCTCTATTATTATTATGAAATTATGCCATAATCATAAAGCAAACCTTTTTATGATTTTTGTGAGTTTTATAAAGCTTTTCTCCTAACAGAATGAAAGGAAATCTACCGACAGTACAAAGCTGACAACAATGGCCTTTATCTCACTCTTGGTTAATAAAACTTTTACGATTACAGAAAATAAAACTCTTGAGAATAAATATTAGTGTGAAATCTTTGTCAAGTGTTTCTTTATCATTATCCAATCACAGATAAAACTATTACTTGGATACCTTGTAAATGTATCCATACATTGCTACCGTATTTTATAGCCGTAACTATAATCCAATAAACGCAAAGTTACCAGACAACCAGTCAAGTGGGGTTTTTGGATAAACATGTTAAATAAAAGATTGCAGTTATAAACAAAAATAAAATAAGTGTGATAAAAGTTTGTGTCTTTATAGGTTATAATAAAATACCTCTTTGCAGGTCTTTGCAGGTGATCTACCTGAAGAACTCAGAATCAATCAAGAGGGCATTAAAAAATATTTTATTGCCCAAGTTTACTCAAATCTTTTGCTCGGGGATCACAGGTGACCCACAAGCCACACGTGTGACTACAGAACTACATGCAGGACCATAGATGTAAAAGAAGGCAATTCCAAACAGGCAAGGGGAGAAAAGGACATCTTCTAACTACAGTATGAGCCCCACACTAAAAGGCACAGGGACCCTCTGTGCCAAAGAGACTGTGCTCGACAGAAATTGCTGGCAATAAGGGAAATACATAGAAGGTGAGAAGGATCAGGAAACAGAGATGCAGTATTACAAATCTCTATTAAAATGATGCACCCCTGGCCTGTACTTCAGTGTTTTGTAGTTCTTCCAGTAAGGATTTAAGTAGGAGGGGAATCCAAAAACATTGCCAGTGTTTATTCTGTGGTAGATGGGGCTGTTTACTTGGGTAATAGGTGAGGTGATTAGGAGCTATTATTCTTTAACCACAATCACGATCCATTTTCTCCTTTATTTTTTGGCAGTTTGAGTTGAAGGTAGGTTTGACTTGTATGAAGTAGGTCCCGAAAAAGGTAACTAGCACTACAGGTCACTTTAACAAAGTGTACGTCAGTACTCTGTAACCAAGTGTACAAGAGCATCCCTAAAGATAGTGTTGGTGCCATATTAGGGGCACTGAAGTGCTCTAGTAGACAGATTAAATCATTTTTGATCGCCCCTACTGCAATTGTTAATTCATTAAAGCCTTAGGCAATGGCTACAAAGTTGCCAACTTGCTCCTTGTACCGTCAATTAGTGTAGTTTAATTGGGGTTAATGCATTCTCACAGAGGTCAAATCTGTTTTTAAATCATCTGGTTGATCAAGTAGTTATAAATGACTTTTCCAACTCAAGATCTTAAACAAATCTCACACTTACCCAAATATTAAATTACAAGCTTTTTACAGCACAGAAGATGAGAGGATATGCAGATCGAGAGAATAACCGATTCTTTTTTTTTTACAGTCAAATCCCCAAAATGCCTTGGTTTAGGAAACTACCAGCTCTGATACAGTACCTAATGTTTACATAAACCTCACCTGTTCTCATTAAGTACTTGGCCAGAAGTTGCTACCACAGTGGGAATGGAACACCCTTTAGGTGTGCTATCTCATCCTACTTTGCTGCTAAGTCAAGCAACTTCCATCGCATCTATACTACAGGTGAGTGTGAATTACAATAAGGAGATGTAAAAAAGATTTTTAAGGTTTTACTTCTTTTTAGTCTGTTACACTGAAAGTGAAAACAGTGGAGCCTGTGGAGGTAAAACACAGTTTAAACATACTTGATTTGGAGTGTTACCTTCCTAAACTGTGTTTATAATTTTTTCACTTTTTTTTCTGTATGAACTAGAAAAAGCCATCTACCACTTTTTCCCACATTTTCCATTTTCTTCCTTAATTCCCTTGTTGTGCATATTGCCATGTCACAGAGAACCTTTTTTTTTCTTTTTTTTTTTTTTAAATTTGAAAATGTCACCTTCCACAATTTTCCATGCGTTCTTCCTAGTTTCTAGTGTTTATGTCTTTTCTTACATTTTTCTGCATCACAGGGAACTCCTTCCTCTGGCCCAAACATAGGCTGTACATCTCCCTGGGTGGGAAAGTGAAATCACTGAAGAACATCACGCTTTCTCAGGACCCACCACTGATCAATCATACCCTTAAACTGACAGTCATAAGGGTACCATTTTGTCATGGTGTGCAAAGATCTGGCCATCCTTTACCTTTGCATTTTATCAAACACAGCAGGTACTCTGGTAGTCATTTCAAACCAATAAGTAGCCCTTCAACAAGCACCAAAAGGCCACATTTAGTCCATTAAAGAGATGGATCAAGGATGTCTGGTTTGGTTAAAGGGCAAGAGCAGTCGTCCCAAACTTATTTTGAAACAACAGCTAAATCTCACAATTTTCGTCTTATTTCTCTGCAAAGTATCTTTCACAATATTTTAGGACTTCAATATTGCCTATTCAAGGTAAACCAATCAGTTGCTTCTAGTAAATTTCACATTTGAGGAGAAAAAATATTGTCACATGACTCTCAAGAGCCAATCATGAAACAGGACAGTCTACTACACTTCTTCAAGTTGGGGTAACTGCATATCCCCTTTAAGTCTGAAGCTATGAATATTCAAGTCTCTGTTCTAAAGTCAAGACCTTTTTCCTATGAACAATATCTGGGGTGCAACCTCTCTTACTATTTCCTTTTAAAGCCTTGAAAAAAGGATCAATATGACAAGTTTGGACAACCCAAGGCTTGACATAACCAGAGAGCATAACACAATAGGGAAAAAGATGATGTGTCCCTAATGCTTGTAACAGTACCCCTCAAAGAACGAATCAATCAAGGTAATGATTCAAGGTGCCTGTGCACCTCTTTTGAGGCTTGTCAAGCCAACAGCTATGAGGTAAAGCCCTTGCCTACCACACAAAAGGATTTCAGTTTTCAATAGCAACCAGAATCAAATTTAGTTAAATTTTCTGAAACTACTCTATAGCCTATGGTTATTAATAAACACTTTACCTACATGTATGCTCATATATGATAACAATTAAAGCTCTCTTTTCCCTCTCAATTCACCCACCCACTTTCTCCTACCCAAGCTCCCCACCTCCTTTTGTTCTTCCTTCATCATACCTTCTTGCTGATAAGGAAACAATTGTTGCTTCAGCCAGGCGCATAGCTATGGTGGGCCTGGGGGGCATCCCCCCCCCCCCCCAGATATTTGCTACGCTGCCCAGAAATTGTGTATCGTAACAAAATTTGTAAGAATTAAGGGCCACGATCAATGCTGTGACCCCCCATTTGGTACCTAGGCCCCCTAAATATTTCTTCCTAGCTACGCCCCTGGCATCAGCCATGGTCTTTTTCTGGAAGTCATTTTTCACATGATGTCTGCACATTTTAGTTTGGCATGTTGGCTGTCAAAGCTCATAAGGTGTGTTATCAATACAGAGCACAACAGGACCCTAGACGCAACTGTGAGTACAATATGAACACCTGGCCATCAAAACGTCCAACAAACAGAGAGAAAATGCAGTGATGAAGGTAAAAACCTCTATTGAAATATGAGCTGCTACTGTTCATCCACATCAAGTCCCCACTTACATTTAAATCTCTACACAGAGGTGTTAGAGGCAACAAACTGGAAGCAAAATGCATCCTCACCATCATGCCCACATACTCCTCACTATTCATTCCTCCGCCCCCTACCCCCTCATTTGCTAGTTTATAGACAATAAGAATGTACTAACAATAACATATGCCTGAAACAACTTCACCTTCACCCTTCCAATGACCTGATAAACAAGCTCACCATCTTTATAAACCATTGTTAAAGACAAAGGAACTATGGGAATGTGCAATAAACTTCCCAGGGTGAAAGACATTAATAAAAAGTAAAGTAATTGTGATTACTTGCTTTACGTCTACAAACATCTTGATCTTAAAGATAAAAATGAAATCCACAAAACTCCCTGTTTAGGAATCTACTGGCCCCCATAATTACCTCCAGTTTACCTCCACTTACCTCCAGTTAGAATCTGTGAACTAGATTCCCAATGGTGGACTAGTGGATCCAGGATCCAGGGTCCAGGATTTCATGAGGGGGGGGACTTAACTCCATGAAGCCAATTTTGCACCTACAAGGGTCAATTGTAAAAAGCCTCGCTGGGGGGGGGGCAGTCTAAGGAAAAACCTGAAAGTTATAAACTGAAATGGTATTTCCTGGCATATAGCAATCAAATCGGGAGCTTTGAGATCATCTAAAAATGGTGGTTTCGAAACAGCTGGGAAAGCCCTTCTGGATCAGCATCTCAGTGTAGTGCATTTGCAGTGGAAGAAGGCAAAGAGAGAATGAGTGCTTGGTAAGTTAAGTCAGGGGCGCCCTCTGTTGGTAGGAAGTCTTAGCCTTGGAATTGCAGGCAATTAAGGAAATACATACATAAATATGAGGTACGGGAGGAGCGACATAGACTGTGCGCTCATGTTTTGGAGGTTTGTTCCCCTCCCTTCAAGTCCTTCCTTGGACTTGACTTCCACCCCTCCCCATTCCTCCTCTTGGTTAGTTTGGGGGTTTTTTCGGGGTTTTTCGGAGGCTTCTAGGTTTAGTTGCGGGTAAGTGGGGATCACATAGGTAAATAGGAGGTAAGAGAGGGGCGATGTAGATTGATCAAAAAATGGAAGCAGCTAGCAGTGGAAGCAGGGAGCTGCCACAGACAGCTCCCTGGTGGAAGGGTGATCTCAAGGAGAGGGCCCCCTCAATTCTTCACATGCTCTTCATGTAGACTACAGGGAAATGAAGGTTACAGATGTAAATAGGAGGTAAGGAGGGCAGATGTGGATTTCATGATCCTTCTAGCAATTCTCTGCATTATATTGACAACCAGTTTAGTACCACACTTCCCCTTTTTCACCAGTTCCCACACCAATGACACATATATTGTGGTCAAGGCATTCAATGATGTAAACCACACATCACCAGAATACACAATCCCAATTTGTAACTTCAAGTTACTACAAAACTACATTTATAAGATACAGGCCTATACCTTTGATCCATGATGGTTTAAGGGCATGTGTTATCACACCACACCTCCCATATCTTCTTGAATTTGTTGGGAGCTCTTAAATAAATTTTAAACAAACTTGAAGCAAACAGAAACATACCCTGTTTGTAAGACCTGTATATAAAGTCTTCAGATTTGACTTCTGTTCATGTTCATCTTCAAGTCCTGAAGGTGACAAGCTTTGAATGGCTATTATTTCCATTTAGAGGCAATAAACTCCCATTCTTCTCAGCCATGGCAAACAAAAAGACTTGTTATTTACTCCAAACAGATTTTTAGATTTAGTTTGTATACTTTAAGAGCATTTGACAGCTCCTAAATCAACTGTTGGCTCCAGCATGTGATAAATGATACAGTACAAAAGTCACTTTAGCCTACAGAGAGAACAACTGACATCCTGAATCAAACACTGTTCACCAAATTGTTTTGTCTAAGAAGTCTAAAGCCCAAAACACTGTCTGATTTGTCATCATATCTTTCGAAGGATTATCTAAAGAAGCTTTTTCCTGGTTCCACCTACTGTAGGCTTACAACGAAAGGATCAAATGGAAAATATGGAAGTACTCAGGCCCAACCAAGTTCTTTTAAAACACTACCCACAGGATAAAAACTGAACCTATGGTACAAAGTAGGACAGTATTGCATCTCAGCCTAAAGACTGGCTGGCAAACAAGCAAGGAGGATTCACATGGCGCCTAAATGTGAGGGCTCCCTGCTGTTTTGAGTCCTCTCCTACTCAAGTAACAACTGCCCAGTTAACAAACATAGAATGTCAACAGAAGGGGGCAGGGGAGGAGACAGGGGGAGGAGACAGGGGGAGGAAATAGGGGGAGGAAATAGGGGGAGGAGATAGGGGGAGGTTGGCGGAGGACTGGAGGAGGAGGATATAGAGAAATTACTGTCCATTAAGGTTCCAGAAAATTTAACTCAAGACATCAAGAGAATGCATTTATACTCCATCTCCTTCCATGTTATTCAACTGAAGTGGTAAAGTACCACATATTGCAAGGAATTCTTTCATATTTAGATATAGAAAGTTCACTGTTATCATCCATTGCTTCAATCTTAGTGAACCATTCCCATCCCCATACATTCCATACAATGTATTTATTACCCAGCAACTACGACTTACTGATTGACCCTTCCTCCATGCCAACTATGTCCAAGAAGAGGAATAGACCCTTTTCCAAATAGCAATTACAATGGATTGTGGGATAGAGTTCGGGTAGGCGATGTTGTTGTCAATGGCATTTTGCTGTGGCAAAAAATGATGCACAAGAAAATTCTATCCCACAATCCTTTGTAATTCCTATTGGGAAAAGGGTCTATTGCCAGAGCTATCTCATGGCAACAAAGCTAGGAAAAATAGCTTACTTTAATAGCAAGATCTCTGACCTAAGAGGATTTACTTCTGATACTCCAAAGCTTTCATCCTAACATCAGAAAGGTCCTTGTTCCAATGTCAATGGAGGTCAAGTTGTTCTGCTTCCTTCCCACAAAGTATTACATTGTGTTGCTGTTGCATCTTTAATACTATCAACAGTTATAACTTACAAATCTGTTCTGCTGTCAGTGACCCAATCTCCAAATATGAAATTTATGGCATTTGATTTGCCAGGTCTGGTCTTTTTTTCACACACTCACACAGGAAGAGGTACAATGAAGCAGAAAGTTGCCCCACATGGCAACTCTCTCTGGATGAAAGGACTGGGTCACTTAAGAGCATAATAAATTTCAGAAGATGAAATCCACAGCTTGGCTTTTTTCACAAGATAAAATACGAGAGCTCTAATTGTTCTCAAGACGCTCAGAGAGAAAGAAATTTACTACAATATTTGCAACAAAGGAACTTGAAACAAATCACTGCAATTTTTATCTCATCCCCACATACGTAGTATGTGGGGGATGAGATATCCATAGCAACCGTAATCATGGAAATGCATGGTAGGAAAATTTGGGGCTTTATGACCGCTACTCAAGGGTGGGGCAAAATGGAGTGGTGAAGGTCCTGTTTCCTGGTCATGTGGCCAAATATGCCTAAAATTTAGGTCAAAGGCTCAGATGGTCAAATGACATTCACGAGGTCAAAAGTGTGTCGCGAACTCCTCCTAAACTAAGAACAAGATTGAGCCCAAACTTGGTGGGCGGGTGTATAGTCCTTGGAACTTGTGCCTGACATACCCTCAGCATGACAGGTCAAAGGTCAAAGGTCAACCATCAAAAAAGGTCAAAATAAGTAATTTTCCAAATCTGGCTATAAAACCTGAATGCAACAATAAATGGCCCTGATTTCTTGACATAGCTTTCATATTGAAGCTTTCTTGGCACAACTTGACACTTGCTCTTCTGAGGTCAAAGGTCACGAGGTCAGAAGGTCAAGCAACAATTTTGGGGTCAAAAGTGTGACGCGCATTCACTTAAAACTGAAGGTACTAATGACCCCAAACTTGGTGAGGGGGTGCATGGTCCCTAGAATTTGTGCCTCCAATATCATCAGCATGATAGGTCAAAGGTCAGAGGTCAAAGGTCACGATAGGTCAAAATAAGCAAATTTTTAAATCTGGCTGTAAAAACTGAACGAAACATTTAACGATCCTCATTTCTTCGCATAACTTTCTGATAGACACCTACTTTACACAACTTTACACTTGACCTTCTAAGGTCAAACAACAATTTTGGGGTCAAAAGTGTGCCGTGCGCTCACTCAAAACTGAAGGTGCTACTGACCCCAAACTTGGTGTGGGGGTGCACAGTCCGTAGAATTTGTGCCTCCAGTACCCTCAGCATGATAGGTCAAAGGTCAGAGGTCAACGGTCAAGATGTTCAAAAGAACAATTTTTCTTTTTTTTAAATTTGGCAGTAAACACTGAAAGAAAAGGTAAATGATCCGTTACATTGACCACTGTCTTTTCCTGACACTCAAAATTCAGTTTTCACCTGCGGTTTAACAAACCCCACCATAAAAGCCACACAATGACATGATCAGATGCACACTTATCTAAGCTTCTCCTGCTCAAAACTTGACCACCTCTAAGTAAAAACCCAGGCCTAGTGTGAACTGCGATCACGCGTGTCAAGCATGACTAGTTCTTGGCGCCATAAAAGTAAAACTATACGCGTGTCCCCACCGTAGTAAAGTCCAAGCGCGTCCCAGTATGAAGCATAACTAGCCTAGGCTAAGTACGCGCACGGTGGAACTGATGTTATGCCTAGGCCTGTTAGGCCTAACTTAGGCTTAGGTTACGCTAAATTATTGATAGTAATAAGTAATAACGCTAACAAGCTAGGTAGGCCCTAGGCCTATAGTTGAAACACACGCCTGGTTAAGAACTTTGACCAAATTTGTGAGCACTGTGGCTCATCACGGAATTTTGGCTGTCTATATAACTCTGTTGCTTACCTTCTCTTGAAGAACTACTGTGCCTAGCCTATTTCTTCTCTTGCATGGCAACAACGACGTACGTGTGCATATATAAATTTCTGCAGGGGCCAAGTTCAATTCACACACGCACCGTGACACACAATGCACGCACGCAAGTACAGTAGGTGTCGTGTGAGAGCGACTGCGCTGCTATCTCATATAGGCAGCGCCAAGTTCACAAACAAATGACGTCACAAATAGACCGTGTGAATCATGCCTTTGATCTGGCCGCCCGGCAGACGGCGTGTGTTGCTCACACTGACTGTACTCCAGGGTCCGAGATACTTTTTTCAATTTCGGGTGCTATTTTCAAAAAAAAAAACCCAATTTCATTTCGAGTGTTACTTTGGGATTTTCGGGTGCTATTTCCTATTCATTGATAAATGGCCCTAAATGCACTTATACTAAAGACAGCGATGGGTTTTCTATAAACTATGCACACACTACTTCCCTTCAAGTGCGGTAGAACAGACTAACTCATGGACGTAGAAGCTGTACTCAATCCACTGAGGTGGGGGATTGTGCACTGTTTCGGACATGGGCGTAAATCCCGGGGGGATGGGGGGATATATCCCACCCAACATTTGACTAGGGGGGATGGCCCATGTAATCGCCCCCCCCCCCCCCCCCATGTTTCAGTCTACAGATACGTGTAGGATGCCTGGAAAGTAAATTTTATTCTTCATTTTCGTAAGAATTTTTTCAATCTCGCTTCACTTTCTGTGACAAATGTTTCTCACACTATCAGAATTTTAGCAAATCGTTGGCAATCTATCAAAATTTTAGCGCGCTCCGCGCGCTTCCAACCTTGCGTCAGTGTCACCCATATTATCAATATCTTCCGATAGCAGCTTGCGGAGAAGCACAGCAGCAAAATGTTGAAAGTTTACGAATTAATAGGTAAAAGACTGGCTTATGGTAGTGGCATGTAGGTTTGTTGGGCAATTGAAAGTGTCTCGATGTAGAGTCTGAATGCAGGTTTTGCCGGTAATGGAAATATTATTCGTCACTGTTTGCACTCCATGTCATGACCATTATTAAGGTAATAATACAGGAAACCGTTCTAATCACGACACTTTCCGAAGAACAGATATACATCTCCAAACATCTGTGGGGGACCTCGCACCAATATGGGATCTTTCAATCTAATATATAGCATGATGTAGAAGGTTGGAAGTACGTATCTGCCGTTATACATTTTTCAAAAAAATTTACCAGAGCTTCGCCAGTTCGCGCTGAGCAATTATCGGTATAGATGGTGATTGTTAATACACTTATGACGAAAACGGCACTCTGTAACGCTCTTATTAGTCCTTCATCCCTTTTACTACACCTGTCAGGGAGGTCTAATATCACCTCCCTGCACCTATACTCTCCCTCCCTCTCATTTTTCATTGCTGGCAGCTGTTCGTCCGGATTTTAGTTCAAAAGTAGTAAAAATACGATAGTTGTAAAGTGTTCGGCGTCGTACTCTATATTATCATTTGGATGTCAGGTAGTATACGCATTATTTAATTGCCCCCCCCCCCCCCCCAATTAATATGATTAATGCAGAGCTTTCAGGAGGTCCTATTCAGGTATCTGCTAGCCTTAGATGCCCTTTCACAATGCACAATGAAGGAAAGGACATATTTCGTAATAACTCAAGAATGTTTCTGTGGACTCTACGCACATATTTTTGTGTAAAAACTTTCCCGAAATAGAAGGCAGTAAAATATACAGAAGGGAGGGGGCTTCAGGAAATTTGTTGACAACGTATCTGTCTCTTAATAGACAACATATTCTCCTCTTTTACCTTGCCAAAAATTAACATTCACTGAATTATGGACATTTTCCGGCCATATATGATCAATTCCAAAAACATCCCAAAGATAGCACCATTTTGCATCTAAAAGACCTTAAATTAATAAAAAAAAATTCTTACAGGGGAGGGGGAACCCCTTCCCCAGGACGACACCTTCATGCAGTGACAAACGAAAGATCAAAACTGCTGCATGCAAATGCAGGAACGCATGAAGAATAAAAGTGAAATTTAAGCAGACTTGGGGGAACTGAGGTATTATTACGAAATCATCTATGGGCCCCCAATCACAAAGAATCTGGCGACGCCACTGACCTCAAGCCAACTTGCAGGTCTTGCAATGATCTCCGAATTCAAAATCCAGTTGTCTGGTATGACCCTATATGTTGATCCCTGCCTTTTAAGCTTAACAGGACATTGTTGCTCTTGTACAATTTCAATCCAGTGCAGCTTATCGACGAGTTTTGTGCTCAAAATAGTAGGCTATTTCCTAAATGCATGAATATACCAATAGCCTACCAAAGAACATTGCCACTGAAAATAACCCCTTAAAACAATCTTCCTGGCACTTCTGAGACATTAAAACCCAGGAGCTTCCGGGGGCTTTGCCCTGGACCCCACCAGGGGCCCTAAGGCGGGCCCCTGGACCCCACCCGTCATGGGCTCGCGCTTCCCGCTCGCCGTGCACGCTTCGCGTTTACATTTTCCACATTTGCGATATAGTTCACCCCATCCCCCCCCAAAGTTGAAAAGAAATCTACGCCCCTGGTTTCGGAATGTCTTCCTGGGAGAAGAACCCAAGGGTATGGGGTCCCATCTCCTTTAGAAAGTATTTTAGATGCACTTGGTGCAATATTTGAGCAAATTTTAAGCAATAAGACTGCAATTTTTTGACATTTTTACAGAGCGTTTTTGTCCTAGAAATGAGGGGGAAGGAGCCCACCACATTTTTGACGGGGGTAGGCTTTAGTCAACCAACCCCCACCCATTCGCCACTTATGCCTCTCACTAATTGCATCTTTATACGTTTATCATGGATTCTACCACCTCTAGCCATCTGTTATTGAGAATCCTGCATTCTGATTGGTTAAAGACTGACCTGCTTTTCCACAACATACGGTCAGTAAACCTATGCACTGAAAAAAATGAAGTTTTCACACATTTTCGGTGGTAGCAGAGGAATTAACCACATTTGTCTGACTTTTATTGTCTCATAAACCGACTGGACTCCCAATTTGCAAAATAACGGACTCGGTTTCGCCTCGTCCGCCAAATGCGATTAATTCCCTAAACAGTATGCACTGTCAGTAATATCGGGAATTTCCAGTCTGCGCTTTTCATACTTTCTTTCAGGGCAAGTTAGTTTTGATAGGGCCAATACAAGAGGCTCCTGAAAAATTGGAAGGGACATTGATCGCTACGTTGTCACCACCAACAATTATTCGGAAAGGGGTGTATGGACATTAAGCACTCAAAACATCTATTAATCACATTTTTGTAACGAGTCATGACTCGAGTCATTAATTTTCAAAAGGAAAATGACTCGAGTTACATTGAAAGTAGTAAATGATTCAACTCTTCTGCAAAACTGAGTGACTCTTACAACACTGATAAATCAGAGAGACGAGCGGAGTGATGCCAGAGGGCAATCCACTGATCTAAATGTAGGACTGGCATTTGGCCCACACATGTCTTACATATAGAGGTTCTTCACGTGACGTCATTGCGTTCAGTCTGGCATACTGGTCGTCACTGAACATGCGCAGAAGGCGTGTTATTGATACGCATGCACGATACGGCCTTAGTTACAATTGTTGTACAATGGACGCCTGGCCGTCTAAATAGAGAGACGCGCAGCGCAGTGAAGTCAGTGAAGAACCTCTGTAGATAGTTCTCACGTGACGTCATAGGAGCTTTTCACGTGTATTATTTCAGCCATGTCTAAGGGCAACCCCGGCATGTGTGTACAGGCTTGCCCTCAGACATGGCGGTTGCTAACCCCTACGTGTGACGTCACTGAGAACTATCTATAGAGGGATTTGATGTGACATCACACACAATGGATTCCCAGGCACTGAAGGGCAAAACGCACAAGCAGTAAGCGAATTTACAACTCACGCGCACGACATAACCATTGATACTACTGTGACACAATGGATGCTTGCCCTTCAATACAAAAAGGACGCGCGATCTTGCCCTTCAAAATTGCGTCTAGTTGGTTAAAGTCACGTGACTAAAATCCCTCTATAGAGCTTATGCATATGATGTCACAATGGAGAGAGTGCTCCCTCTATTGGAGGAAAATGAAAAGCGCTTATCATGGCAAGTTACACCAATAAATGCAGACAGCTGATTTGTCAACCAATCGTACACGCGCGTAAGTCTACTACACGTGCGCCGAAATCCACGCCGTTCGTGCACGTGTGCTTCGTTGTTTTCACCCACTGAGCTATATAACTGGAGGACGCACGTCAATGCGGAATACGCCTCGAAATTGAAGCCGACTTGGGGGGGGGGGTCACATGATGTAGGTTAGCTTACTCAAGTCGATTCCACTGTCCCAGAGACGTGTATCTACAAGTGAAAGTAATGTAACGCAGATTCACTGATGTACACGCTAAAGCAATCCGTTGTTACTATACTCATTAGGTCTCTAGTGTTTTGTTGTAATTAACTGAGTAGGGAATCTTTACACTATGATTGTGTGATCAAAAGATTGTTTTTCACAAACTTTTCTTGATTTTAGGAGTGGTCCTGCCTATACGAAGGACAGAGCGTGTGACCACATTTTGAATACGTCGAGACTCGTTGTCTTTGAAACATTCGCGATAGCACCGTCACTAAACAGTAGGCGCGCTTGTTACTGACTGTCCATACACGTGCACAGATGTTCTGCACAGCGCGTTGAAAGCGTCTTTTTGACACAAAAACACCAAGGCGCATGAAGGAAAGCTAACCCACGCGTGCACATGTACGCTTGCATTTTGGCCAATGATGTGCCTCGAATCCTCCTACACGGTACGCGTTTGGTGCTCTGTATATGTTATACAGCTATTGTGATGTAAGCCTTTTCATGAAGTTGCTGAGGCGGCGCAATGGTGTGTACGCTGACACGTGATAGAGCGCAAGTTAGCAGAAGAGACCCTAAGGCCCGCTATGGTGCGTTAGCATCACGGACTTCAATACATGGACAGAGGATTGCGCAATCAATACGGTCGCCACCATTTGAACAAATTTAGGCTAACCAAGATGGCCGCCGGGTTACTACCATTTGCCCAAATTGACGATGAATCTGCAACATTTCAGACAAAATATCAGTCTGAATGGAAGAGCAATATCACAGTCCTCCATTCTATTTGATGAATTTGACCTGAGCTTTCATTCTTTCGAAAATATTAAAAGTTTCTCACACAATCTGTCGTTACTGACCACTTGAGCAAGTCCAAACTTTCATACACAAGGCTATAGCAGGCAGCCATATTGGTAAGCCTATTCGTGTACGTACGGTGGAGACAATTTACGCATAGGACGTTAGTGGAATATGCTCTGCCCATGTACATAAGAAGTCCGTGGTTAGCATATACATGTACACCGTTGCATCAGCGCTAGATACGCGGTGAAATCGACTTGAGTAAACTAACCTACATCACGTGACCCTCCATGGTGGCTTCGAAACCTTATTGTGGAATGATCCTTCCTAGCATATAGTTCAGTGTTTTTACCCAAAATGACGTCAGTGTGATGTCAATGCATAAGGTCTATAGAGGGATTTCATGTGACATCACGTGCAATGGATCCCCAGGCACTGAAGGGCAAAAGACACACGCAGTGAGCGAATTTACAGCTCACGCGCACTTCATAACTATAGAGGGGTTTCAGTCACGTGACTCTATCCAACTAGACGCAATTTTGAAGGGCAAGATCGCGCGTCTTTTTTGTTTTGAAGGGCAAGAACGCGCGTCTTTTTGGTTTTGACGGGCACGCGTCCATTGTGTCACAGTAGTATCTATGGTTATGCCGTGCGCGTGAGCTGTAAATTCACTTACTAAGTGTGTGTTTTGCCCTTCAGTGCCTGGGAATCCATTGCGCGTGACGTCACATGAAATCCCTCTATAGATACTTCTGTGACACAATGAACGCGTGCCCGTCAAAACCAAAGAGACGCGCTATCTTGCCCTTCAAAATTGCGTCTAGTTGGTTAAAGTCACGTGACTGAAATCGGCGTCACGAGATCGCGCGTCTCTATGGTTTTTGAAGGGCAAGATCGCGCGTCTCTAGAGGCTTTGAAGGGCACGCGTCCATTGTGTCACAGTAGTATCTAGGCCTATAGTTTTTTCTGTGCGTGTGTGCTGTTAAACGACGAGTTGCCACGCAATGCAATATGGGAATGGGTCAAAGGTTAAGTGTACCACGCTTACAGTGTCCCAGCGCGGGTGTTGCATGCTGAGCACGCAGAGCTAAATACGTTACCGTTGTCATGGTACACTTGACCTTGTGACCTGACCGGAAGTACCGAATTTCCCAACTCGTCTACCTATACACTGCAATCAGAACCGGAAGCTGGCGGGTACCGTAAAGATACCGGAATGAACAAACATCCCCAGCTCAAGATTAGCCTTCTCTTTTCCCAGTTTCCCGTTAGTGTTCTCATTACAATAAAATTCCAGAGTGCTACACCAGACTCGGAAGAAGCAAAAGGATGTATTGGGATGAGATCAGCAACTCCTTGATTGCCCTCTTGTTTAAAATAATTTGTCAGTGGAGATCCATGGAGGTAACAACCCATGCCACATATAAAAGTTTAAATCCTACCCACAAATACAGCTTAATTTCCTATTCCCAGACTGTGAAAATTCTCCCAACTTGTAGCGCCCCTCCTCTGGTTTTGAAAACACATGTCTTTTGCACCTCACAAAGACCAAGGCCTGTATGTAATTTGATTGCACTAGGCCCCCTGTATGTAGCTTAATTGCCCCATGCAATATTCTGCTGAGTACGCTACTCTGTGAAATAGAGGCTAAGCTACTGTACATCACACATTTCACATCTGCACATGTCAATCAGAGGGATATCATCAGTAATGATTTCAAATACCCAGGTATCACAAAATTGCTTTGGGGTGATGCAATTGTAGTTAATATGACAATTGAGCTCTCTCATAAAAATCCCCAAAACTTATTTGGGAGTCGATCTATGAGCTCTGATACTTACCTGCTATTTACATATGTATACCATTATTGCCTGCAATAACCATCTAGCAAAAAGCGCTACACTGTTACTGCAGGCAATAATGGTATAAATATATAAATAAGCGGTAAGGAGCAGCGAAATAGACATTCCCCAAAACGGCAGGAGAAAAAACCAAGGCCAAAGTTGCGTTTAAACCAGTCTGGTGGTAAGCAGGTAAGCAGGAAGAGGACGTGGGAGGTCGGCCTCCTTTGGAGGACACCCTCCCTAGCCACTGTGCTAATTGTTTACCAGGGTTTAGTTGCGGGTAAGTGGGGATTACATAGGTAAATAGGAGGTAAGAGAGGGGCGATGTAGATTACAATTTCCTACTTCATATCCACTTCAGACTTGGACCAATAATCAGCATTCAACATTGGTATCATGTGATATTTCCCCCATTTTCATCCTGCACCAGTATCAGTAAAATTTCCCTTAAAATCAACAAAACTTGCCTGGAGTCTATGAGCTCCGATACTCACCTCCTATTTACATATGTAATTCTCCAACTTGCCTGCAAGTACCATCTGGCATAAATCAATTAGCACCGGGATGGAGCCCTCCCATCTCTAGAGGGCGTGATGAGGAGTGAAATAGACCTTGATATTAATACCTAACAGATACTTATCGCGTATGTCATGGAAATGATACATTTTTGAGTATTTGAGTATTTTTGAATAAAAGTTCCATTATTTTGCCTTATCAAAGTGAAATGACACTTTGTTGTGCAGCCTGGTAGCCAATGGTTAGAGGGCAGAATGCTTATTTCCCAGATATCCGTATCAGATTGGTATTTGCCAATAGACCCTTTTCCAAATAGCAACTACAAAGGATTATGGGATAGACTTTAAGTACACATTTTTTTTTTTTTTGTCCACAGTAAAATGCCACTGACGAAAATGACACACGCCAAAACTCGATCCCACAATCCTTTGTAATTGCTATTTGGAAAAGGGTCTATACTGAAACTTGAAATAAGGGTATCAGTCGCTACTACACTACTTCAAACAAGTCTGCTTTTGATTCTTAAGTGAGGAATGTACATGAAACAAACCACAGAAATTATCAATTGAAAGCACTGCATAAACACTACTACTGTACATCACTTGTCTTCCAAAAAGTCATCTCCCCAAAAAGAAATGTTATTATATCACATTTACCTTTAATCTAAAGCAAATGGATGTCACCACCTTAAGGCTCACCTTTGACCTTTGCAAGGAGAATGCAATTCAGAGAAAACAATTACAGCCTTTCTATTCCAGTATTAACAGCTTGACTTTCAGATCAATTCAATTGGTAATAAATGTCCCCTGTGATTGAGAATAAATCCCGCATTTGTTTATTCAGAGGAGGGAGTCACACCTCAAAGGATCCCTGAAGACAACTCTTACAAAGAAATCTCAGGCAGGAACTAAGTCGGGCAGCTCAAGCTCAAGATGGTTCTGATCATAATGAAACTAGATTTCAACAGCTTACCAGAGAGTAAATACTGGGCTTTATTGAGCTGAGGTGATTTCACAATTCCTGTCAAGCTGAATAGCTTGAAAGAGTTATATCAATATGAAATAATTTAGATGTATAATCAAGACAACCCAATGAAAGCAGGACATACCAGTTGCAGAGGCAACTCTCTGCTGAGAGCAACTGGCCAATGGAATGAAGGAGTGAATGAATCCATTATTGCAGTAGGGTACTACACATGGCAAAAGAATTGTCAACTAGTCCCTGACCATAGGCATATGAGGGTCAATATTTCTGGGGGTCATCTCCACTGTGCTATTACTTTACCAGGGTCCAGTTGCAGTCAGGTGGGGATTGCATGTGTAAAGAGGAGGTAAGAGAGGTGACATAGATCCTCCACTTCATCCATGAAGGCAAACTTTCTCAACCCTTCATCAAGACTACCCATTCCAGACAGAAAGAAAACCAGTACTACCCCAAGCTTTAATTGTCCCAAAGATGTACAGACACTGCTTCATATTTCCAAGTTTTAGGAGTAAAACAGAAACATGGCCTCCCTTTATAGGTAATTTTATACTGTATACAACTTCTACCCTTTCTGTACGGCAGAACCATTTTGTTACTTAAATGTACATCCCTGGACAAAAAACAAGCTAAACATTTTCTGAAGAGCACAATACTGTGCTATATTGTCTCCTTATTTACAATTTCAACTGTTTGGCTCTTGTCTATCATGTCAGCCAGTGATTTGTATTTCCTATTTTTTCTCAAAAACATCAGGGTACCAAAAAGAAGATAAGCTGGAGACCACTTAATTCTTAATTAAGAGACAATTTTGAGAGTCTCCTGAGCTCCCTGACCTTAAAAATATCACTTCCACATGGCAACTAGGAAGTAAACGGGATTACTGCAGGGAGATGGGTCTCCTAATTAGGACATTCTTTGCTGGAAAACATCTGCCAAATACAGTTACAAAAATATTTCTGCTTCACTTGGCTTTTCAGATGCACTCCTCTGCAGATGTCCCCACTGTATATAACCTTCATGACCACATGGTCACGACCCTGCAGTTACAGACTTACCCAAACCATGAAATCCCACATAAAATATAAATGGTGAATGATCAAAGAATATTTTACATAATAAATGTAAACAATCAGTTGGTATGGAAATTTTTCTACTTTTGAAGGTACTCATTTCTGTTACTTACAAAACAGAGATGATCTGGCTCCTGCGATGCAAGTTACAGCTGTATAATCCTCAAAACTCCTCACCCAAAAGCTGAGCGTTGAAGGGAATTGAGGACAGGTCAGTGGGTCGGAGGACCGACTTCCAGTCGCAATGGAGGGGCGCAGTGCTAAAACGATCTGCCAACGTCTCACTCCACTGCATATTAGGTGTGGCAAGGTGCAAGTATATGTCTGCTAAGTGAATTGCAGCTGTAAAACTTTAGTCTAAACCATCTTATCACAATTCCAAGTTATAATTTTCTATTTAATTTTAAACATTTTATAATTTGATCCACTCAATATTTTTAATTTACAGTAAAATTCCACCATCATACTAGAAAAAATATGGTACTGGCCCTTTCAAATGAAACAATGAGTCTGAGTACATATTATTGGGAAGATACTGCTACAGAATTCAAAACATCCTAAAGATATAGAAGTCATGTTAATTATCACTCCAAAGATATTTAAATTTAATATTTTAAGTGTGATTTTACACATGATAATACATTAATTTCTACTTTTTAAATACATCTTTCAGAAAACCATTAACATGAGCTCCCAATACAAGCAAGGAGAATATGGTGCTAAATCTGGGGGCTGGAGTTGGGGCAAAGCCAATTTCTCAAGCCAATTTCGGGAAAATTCAAGCAACTGTGTCCCAAGGAAAGATTCAATGAAGTGGGGGCAACACAGCTCAGTATCAGTTAACAGTAACTTGCCAATCATTCCAGAACACAATTTCTGTCAAATCTGGCATTTTCAAGCAATTCCTTAAGAAAAGTCAAACACAAGAGCATGATGTCTTGATGGAAGAGAGTCAAAGAGAAGAAGCTGGGTTCTCACTCCCTTCCTCCAAGGCATAGCATCAGGTAGGGATTGCAGGCCTTTAGGGGATATGCAAATACGAGGTAAGGAGGGGACAATGAGATTTAAAGGGAAAATGCACTCACCCCAATCAGAGTTAGTATGCCCCATCACTCTAGTTCATGAATGGCCTATTTTGATCATGTGACAATGTTTTTGTTAGTGAATTGTAAAATTCAAGGAGGAATTCTCCTTGTTTTACCTATTGGTTTTAATATTTATGTTCAAAATGTCTTCAGAGGTGCTTGTAATGCAATAAGATGAAATTTGCAAGAGTTTGCTGATTTTTCAAAGCAAATTTTGGAGTGACTGCCTATTGCCTTTAGGTTCTTAATACAAGTGGTCCTATACCCTTATCAAAATGGAATGTCACAAGCCACAAAAAAAAGTCTTTGCAAATGACAAGAAAACAGTCAGGAAGCTAAATATCACTCAAAATCCTTATAGTACAGCGGGAGTACAAGCATGTGATATACGAAGTGGTTCATACATGGACGTGCCAACAGATAGGATATGATCCCTATCCTAACCATGGGAGGACTTCCTGGTAATCCTTCCATGTCAAAACTATTCACTTTGTCAGTATATCCCTAATGGAATCAAAAAAATTCTGTCACCACAAATTGTACTGACCTTGGTGTCATTTCCTAAATCAACAGAGTGACCTTGGATTCACTATAAACACAGACAGGCCCATAAAGCACAGAAGTACTTAAGCTTAGAAACTGTCCATGTCCTCAGAGTAGAGAGTCCTGGCAGCTCTCTGCTGGGAGGCTGCTCTTCAGCAACAGAACTTACACTCCCAGGACTCACCATTACAGACTCACAAGTTCACAACTGAAGGTGATAAGAGACAGGGGAGTAGGTTGAGGATCTGTGCTAGGTTAGAAGCAGAGGTTTATCTTACTTGCAATAAATCACTGAGAACAATAGTTTCCTATGTCCTCAGCTCTTAATAGGTCAATGTCTGCCAATAGTTTTCAGGTCATAATGCAACAGCTGACAAGCTGTGACAACTCTGGCCATGTTGGGCTTTTCATCAGAAGGGCATGCCCTGATAAGGTCACCAATGCCCATTAGAATACATTGTCTTGTGTCCATGGAGGATGTCAAAGTATAGTAAAAATTAACTCCCATAACTTTCTCTCATGGGGGTGCAGTATGTGGGGATATCAGGGCTGAGCACTAGTGATGGTGTATGTAATATATGTTACTATCTACAATAGCCTGCACAGCATCTCTCTTTCACTCTGGCCACACATAAACACCCCTCCACACCTGCCAGTAGCAAATGATTCCTTCAAAGAGACCTAAAGATGTAGCCTTCTTAGTAGTTTTGTTAAGAGCTTTTATTTCAAGTAACTTCTATTGGGCTATCCCTGCTTGTAAACCATGTACTGTATAGTGGGAAATTTCCGCGAGGCTAATATTTCACAGTTCTGTTCCATGTTCACATCTTCATGGAGTGAAGAATTCGTGACTGCACCTAAACAACCAACACAGTATAACAGATGTATTTTCACAGGTCTTAAATTTGCGATTAGTTCCTTGGCCACGAAAAGCACAAAAAAGAAAATTTTTCACCATACAGTATTGGCATCAACACAATTGAGCTGTACCCAGGAGTAGAAGGAAGGTGACAGGCTACTCTGACCTCCAGGACACTGCGTATTAAATACTATGCAATAGTAGTAATGCATCTAAGAAGATGATAGGCCTATTAAATTGGCTTTTTAACCGATTAGCCAATTACATGAAGTTGCCATCAGTTGTTTGACACAAAAGAAATGCTTTTGGCCTGAACTAACGACTTTGGTGACTAATAGCAACAAGACGAAAACATTCGGCCGCTCCTCAACTATTGCCCTCATAGCAGCAGCAAAGTTAAAGCCTGCCAGCTTTGGAAATTGTTATTACTAATTTTATCATAAGATGGATGATATTGGCCTGTAGCCACCTCATCCACCATCCCTTAAATTTTTTTCTTTTTTGCACTGTGATAAGTTAGATAAGTTACAGACACCAACGATAGAGCCTACGAGAGCACCTACAAGAGGGGGAAAAGAGAGGAAATGGTTACTGGTTTTTGAGATAATCCAAGCTGAGTGTTTGGGTTTTTAATTTTTCTCTCAATTTTTTTTTTCTTTTTTTTTTCTTTTTTTTTTTTTTTTAGTATTTTGGCTTTATGACACATATGTCTCTTTATTGCTATTTTATTAACTGCTTCTAAAACTACATGGGAGTCACACAATTTGCCCAGTAGAGTCACAGAGTGACCACAAGGAGTCAAACAATGACCAAACTTATCATAGTAAAGTTTTGTCTGCCTTCTGTTATCACAACCTCAGTCCTGATTCTCTTTCTCTCCCTATCACATTCTTTCCCCAAACTCTAAACATACCAAAATGTCAACTTTTCACCCCAAAAACTTTTCTCACTTGCTATTATCTTGAAGGAGGTAGTGTCAAAGTTTAAGGGTTTGAGTGATGCTAATAGCTTTTGCAGTGCTGTCTACAAACATATCCACAAAAGGGTTTTGTTAAAAGTACCTGTAAAGACAAATAAAGAAACCTTTTTTTTTCTTTCCTTTTTTTTGAGAATATCTTAAGTAACCACAAAGATACCAATTTCACATATGGAGAAAGTAAATGTGAAACTGGTAAGGGATGAGTCATCTTAAGAATACATAAATGACAGTTATCTGCAATATCCAGAGAGGGATGGTTGAGGGAGGGAAACTTCTTAACAAGAGACTTCTTTTATGGCTGGCAACCTTTGAACTTTCATTTTATGACAAGATGTCAAAGTACCTCTAGTAAAATGAGATGAGAGGTTAAACATTAGTAGGCCATGAATGAACTAGATTCAATTGATAGCAGTGTTAGGATACCAGTGTTGAAAGCAGCAGACATCTTAACGAATGTAAGTAGGCTATAGGATTTCTTTTCGTCTGTCTATTGGCAGTAACACATGCACAGGAAAAACTAACAACTATAAGCCAACATTCTGTATGAAATGGTGCAGCAAAAAGGCTATTCAACACCGTCTGATAGGCTTTATAATTCCCCAAAACTTACCAGTGGTTTGGGAATCTATAAACCTTACTTTATATTCTACAGTAGATAGGATTGTTCAGACATGTTATGGATGAGGTAAATAGGAGTAAAATAGATAATTAGAACATGTCTGGAAACTAGAGGCCTCTGTAAATTGTCTTTGAAGGGAGCAGGGGCAGGGGAAGGAGTACCCACAAATGCTAGGATGGGGACTGTGATATGGTTCAAGGTCCTGGGTACTGGGGCTCTTATCTATAGTTTCCAGACCAATCAATGCATTAGACAATAATGCTTCATTATTTGCAGTCCAATGCTGAGTAAAGGGAAAAACATTGTAACTGTAGTTATAGTTTTCTTCCTGCAAATATTCACTACCCTAGGTATTCATGAAGTTACTCAAGTTGATATAATATTGAGCAGAAAGGTTAACATTTGGCCAACGGTCATCATGAGAACACTCCAAACTCATAGCGATTTTAACTGACCCAACCTTTGGAACACTCTGTAAAACAGAAGGAGACATTTTTCTCATATTCTGCAGAAGCATGCACAGCTGGCTGTCCATCCTTTCTAAAATAACTGAGATAGATAAAACCAGGAAGGTATACAAGCAATCGGACCCCACTCCCTAGCTACCGAAGTTTATTTCATCAGAGAGTAACAACTCCCTGATTTCATCAAAGAATAAAATCATAATGCTCTTCTAAAAGTTTTTGAGATTAAGATCCCAGGGTAAATGCTATGACTAACATTCAAGGTTGATTAGATTTCAGGGTCAAGATCAAAAGATATTAAGTGGGAATGTTCAGCTGATAAAAGTGATGTGAGATGAAGATGATGTCACATAAAAATACTGTAAACATCTTTTATCTTGACAAAGTAAGCACAGAGGTTGTTCAATTGTTACCTACTGACATTATGTTTCCTTCCTGATAAAAACTGTCCTATGTATAAAAGATAGTTAAAAAGAAAATGTGCAATTACCCCATTTTGGATAAGCTTAAGTATATCCCAATACCTGTATTTATGTGGAGTTAGATGAGGTTTTACAGCTCAGTTTTTAACCAAATGTTTAAGTCAGGCCGGCCACAGCCTTTTTTCCAGTTCTGGCTCACTGGCTTGTTTTCCCTGCTCCATTGCTTAATTGTTTATGCTGAGCACCAAGCACAATGGCAGTGGTTCCACTTTTAAAGTCTTCGGTGTGACCCGGCCAGCAGTCAAACCCCAGACCTTCCAGCTGAAAGTTGGATGCTCTAACCACTTGACCATGCAGTCGGTCAAGTGGTTAGAGCATCCGACTTGCAGCCGGCAGAGGCTCCCTAAAATTGTATGACAGTATTTTTGTAATCGAATTAAGGTAAGGAGGAGAGAAAACAGACTTTTAAATCTTCATGTGACTAGAGCTTTGCAGTGAAATGCCTTTCACACATAGATTCAACATACAATGTGGCAGAAAACTATAAGCATTCAGCCATATATTGTTTTGTGAGGCACCATATCAAAGAGCAAAGCTGCAGGTACCTCAGCAAAGCTGCAGCTGCCTCAGCCAAGCTGCAGCAGATGCATTCATGCTTTGTTGCTTAACGCATTACACTAGGAGGATTAAATTCATCCTGCTGTTGTAATGTGTGCAGCAACAAAGCATGGCTGCAGCCCTTGCAGCATAACTGAGGCAGCTGCAGCCTGAGGTTTTGACATGGTGCCTACAACAGGAGTAATACCACTAATAAGCACTGTCAAAAGTTTTCTGCATTGTGCTGCATATTTTATATCGCCTGCACAAGCTTTCCTCTGGACCCCCTGGTGGTACTATGCCACTTCCTTTCATAGTGCACAAAAGGCAGCATTGTTCAGGCTATTCCCTTTTAACACAAGTCAGTAAGGCTTTCATGTTCAAATATTTGAATTTCAAATTGTACTGAAAGGAGGCCTTACAAACTGTTTGAAGTTACCTGAGTTCTTTTTTTCCAAAAGTCCCCTGACACTCTGGCGAAGAGCCAGGGGCGAAAACCAAACAATACTCCCGAAGGAGTTCTGCTCCCCGAAGGAGTAACAACGTCCCCTAGAGACAAACTTTGACTTAAAGTGTACCTAAAGTCTGAAAATTCAAAAATATATATTACAGAGCATGAAAACTGAATTCCAATGGTCCAATTCCCATCTTCACAGGACTTTCCTTAGCTGAGATATAAAATGTTGAAGTTTATTCACTCGATTTAAAAAGGTAGATTGCGCAATAATTTGTGATGTCATTGTTGTACTACTCAAATTACAATCTTTGTATTTCTTTGTTTTTCTGAAAGCCACCCCACCTTGTGCCAAAATGTAATCGCGTTCTTACTGCTTTGGGGTGACTTGACTATATAAGCCCTCTCTGTACAGCATGTCATGCAAGAAAACAGGAAGTGGTCAAGGTCATATAAACATTTTAATTTTAAAAGAAAACAAAGCATTTCATGTGAGTTGTACAACAAGAATGTCAAAAATTATTGCGCAATGAACTGTTTGGATTTAAGTGAATAAATTTTAACATTTAATATCTCAGCATTGGAATAAGCTATGACAATGGGAGTTGGACCAATAAGATTAATTTTGTAACCTCTAAAATATATATTTTTGAATTTTTAGACTTTAGGTCCACTTTAACTGACACCACCTGACAGTGGTCCCGTTCTAGACTGGCTGAATAGAACAGGTCCCACCCTGGGAGCTCTGCCGTCCTGATCACGGACACTCCTGCGCCAGGTCTCATGGAGACTTTGAACACCAGCAAACAATGTTTAAGTGCTCCATGAATTAGACTTAAGTTACCTGAGTTCTGTTAGATACAAACTACTGTACTAGAGGAATCTGTTAGCCTAGGATCAACTTGATCAGCCTTTATACAAAATGGCTGCTGTTTACAGCAACAATTTTGACAAAACAGGCAGATATGCAGGTCTGTTTATGACCATGCAAGGAAGATGCTAAAGTTTGAGTTAAAAGCTATTAAATTCAGTCATTTGAGAGTGTGTCATTGAAATATTTACCACTATTGGGAAACTTCTACTATTATATCAACCAACAAAGATGATGACCTTCTAAGGTCAAGAAATAGATTGCCACGTGAAATAAATAGTTTTATTACATGTGCTTGGTTAACTTGTAAATATACACAATAACCACACGGCTCTGCCACTGAAACTTAGTCACAAGGACTACTTACAAAGGAATCCCAAAAGAGAATAGACTTTGTTTGCTAAACCATTACAAGATTCTTGACCAAGGGATAATTTTCCTACTTTTTGGCTCCTACAGCACAAGATTTGAGACAGAAATTAAAACCTGTTATGGTCCAATGCATGCAAAGCAGCAAACAGGTATCCATGTACGGGAATTCAATTCTTTGTTAACCAGCCATCATCCACTGTAAACTGGAATGTGTGTTTCTTACTAACCTCAGAAAAATAAAGTGTGGAATTTCTACAAAGGAATTTATGTGAAGTCTGGTTTTCATTTTTTTTTTCTATAAATGGAACTTTGAAAACTGAGGAGTGAGGGCTATGTTAAAAGATGGTTTAAAAGAATTAATTTCTCCCACAATGAGAGTTACACATCTTATAACAGAAGACCAGTCATGCTGCTCACAATAGATGTGGGGGGAGGAGGGAGTGGGGTAACTGGCTGGCTGTGGTAACTGGTATTGTCTAGATATTCCAAGTAGTTTGTAGCTAACTGTTTATCAGTTCTAGTTGTACCCATCACCTCTCCAAAACATGTTTGAGAAATGAGTGTACTGTGCCATAAATCATCTGCTATTAAGTCCTACCATGCAATTAGGTCTAAGTGTCGTTTCATTTCCATGAGTAAAATATTGGGACTTCAAAGTCAAACATACTAACATAACATTTTTATGAATCATAGGATGAAAAATGTCACTTAAGTAGTATCAACATTTAAGAGTAACTTAACTGGTACCAATATAGGAAGAACATGAGGAATATCTGCCAATACCAATATTGAATAGCAATAATTGATCCAACATTAGTTATTAGACAGCATAGCCGTAGGAAACAAGAGGGATGGGGGGCTTTGGCCCCAAGTCAAAAATGTGGTGGGATGGAAGTACGCTTCCAACCCCCTCAATCCAATGACGAGAACCCCTTACTTGTTTCCTGTGTAAAAATCGTCAAAACTTTGCAGTAATTTTCCTTAAAATTTGCCCAATATGTTGCACCAAATTGCATCTAAGAACCCTCAAATATTCAAAAATTTCCCAAAGGGTAGGGGGACACTCCCTCCTTCAGGACAGCAATCGGACACATTGTTCAGCCCCCCCCCCCCCCTTGTCTCGAACAGCTTCCTACACCTATGTTAGACAGCATTTAATTGTAAGACAAATAAGGCACAATGGGTGAACCAAGGGACACATACAGACCTAAATCTAGGACACACAGAAGGGCATGCCAAAAAAAAACGCTATCAGTCAAAAAGTTGGGTACCATGTTTATGACTTATGACGTGTGTGGCTTCAATTGTGTTCAATGACCCTAGATCCTCTAGAACAACCATCTGAGTCCCAGCTGCATTGATAAACTGGAAATTTTGACCCACCATTCACTACCCCTACATGGAAGAGGTGATATGCATAGAGACACTACTTTCCTGGTAGTCCTCACTTTCACTCTGCAGTGGCCTTTGACATCAAGCTATGGTCTGACAATGCTGAAGAAAGAACGGAATCTTTTATTCTGCTCATATTCTATGTATGCTAACTGAATATCTGGGAATGGGTTCCTTGACCTTTTCAGTATTACTGACTATATTACATTATCTGGAATATTGTTTTTGGAACTCACTGATTCGAGGGAGGGAACTAGGACATGGTGCAACAAGCATGATATTTCATAATGACCTTCCCATCTGGACTACACCCCCCATATGGTCAGAAAGCCCACAGGCCCATCAACCATGCCCTATCATGGTAGTAGACAGGGTATCACTCAACTTCCCAATAACTCTGATGTTGTCATTAGATCAAATTTTTCACCAAGGAGTGTTAAACAAACTTTTCCTGCAGGTTTCTGTGCCTGCAGCGCCATCATACCCTGCTATCTTGGGTCTCCTGATGCTTATAAATGATTTTATTTTAGTAAGTAGCCATATCAACCAATTAGACCAGTGGTCCATGAAATTCCATTTCTACCTTCTGTGACCTTCATGAAATCTAGCTTGCTCCAAGTTCAAGCAAGATAACAACCCAACCCTTGAAGGAGCATGGAAGTACTACCTCTGAGGGTAGTGCTTCCATGGTACTGTAGGAAGGCTTGACTTACACTGATCTTTGCATCTACCATGTCATTCTTGTCCTTTCAACTGCCATACTTCAAAACTACGACTTTCTGGATAACCTTTATTGTTATCTCATTTGGCTAAAGAAAGTGTTTACACCTTGCTTTAACTGATGGATCACTTTAAGGCTTTAAGGGGGTACAGTTCGATATACAATGAAACAGAAATGCACTTAGCGTGAATACTTAGTGGGAAGAACTTGAAAAGTAGATAACTTTGGAGACCTAGCAACCTCCGAGGTAAGAGCTTTGCAGCGTAAGGAGAATGAGGATGAGTTGTCAGTCAAGATGGCAGACATAGGGAGCGCAGTGTCAAAACTACTTTGAGTCACGTGCAGCGTGCAAGATTTATGCAAATTAGATGTAGCAAAGGGGTAAGTATATGTCAGCGATATGAATCACTGCATCCTTCATAACCAAACTTCAAAACTCCAAGATGGCGGAGGAAAGGTATCCTAGTGAATCAATATCCAATAATCAACATCTAAACTGTAAAAGAAATATCCACACAGAAAGTCTGTCTTTTGGGGGTGATATTCTCTTATAATGGAAATGTTCATTCCACGACAATAGTCCTAATCTCACTCAGTTTACCCCTCTCCTCACTTCCAGTCCATGAAAAATCTCAAGAGTTATCTCAGAGATATGGTAGCAGTTCACGTACGAGCTCATTACCTGCAATATAAACACTCTTTTGATGATGATCATGAAATTTTTATGTTTCCAAACATACATTTCATCTATCTGCAGTAAAAGGAAGTCCAGGTCATCCCTTGCATAAATCTGGGATAAATGCTGCCTTGAAAAACAGATAACCTCTTAAAGTGTACCTAAAGTCTGAAAATTCAAAAATATATATTACAGAGCATGAAAACTGAATTCCAGTGGTCCAATTCCCATCTTCACAGGACTTTCTTAAGCTGAGATATAAAATGTTGAAGTTTATTCACTCGATTTAAAAAGGTAGATTGCGCAATAATTTGTGATGTCATTGTTGTACTACTCAAATTACAATCTTTGTATTTCTTTGTTTTTCTGAAAGCCACCGCACCTTGTGCCAAAATGTGATCGCGTTCTTACTGCTTTGGGGTGACTTGACTCTATAAGCCCTCTCTGTACAACATGTCATGCGAGAAAACAGGAAGCGGTCAAGGTCATATAAACATTTTTAATTTTAAAAGAAAACAAAGCATTTAATGTGAGTTGTACAACAAGAATGTCAAAAATTATTGCGCAATGAACTGTTTGGATTTAAGTGAATAAATTTTAACATTTAATATCTCAGCAATGGAATAAGCTATGACAATGGGAGTTGGACCAATAAGATTAATTTTGTAACCTCTAAAATATATATTTTTGAATTTTTAGACTTTAGGTCCACTTTAAAGGGTGGTCCTCAACTGGCTCTATGAGATTTAAGATTTATAATACACACTGTTGATATGAACAAGTTCTTTTATAGTACAATAAAAGGCTTATATACATGTATGAATCACTTCTGACACCCAAGAGGCCCCTAACAGCAATGCTGAAGATTTAACCAGAATGTTGGTTAGGATAATTTCTGTTCTTTATATATTAATACCATGAACATGGTTGGAAAAAGTTGCGAAGCTGGGAAACTCCTTCCTGGGAAATTTGGGTATTTGGAGGGAGGTTTTGGCAATTGGAAGGAAATGTACCATTTTTGTACATGAAAATATATACTGCATTGTGGACAGTTTGACTTCCTTCCCAGGAAATACACATTTTTTTCCTGCTCTGACCATGAAATGCCCTCTTGTCATTCAATTGCAATGGAAGTGCATGCTTGATGAAAATTAAGGCAAACCTTTAAATTTGCACACAAACTGTTATGTAAACTACTGCTTTTTCAATTTTTAATTTTATTTCTTATACTTTTTTTCAACTTTTGAAATATCTAAATTTATAAGCCCTCCCACTTCTCCTTCACATATGACACACACATACCTACAGACCCATTCTACAATCGTTCAACACAGGAAGTTAAATCCACATAAGCCTTTTTACAGTGTAACAGGCTAAAGCTGTTAAGCAAAAAGTTTTGGTACCAGTTGGTCTGCCTCCATGGTACCAATTGGCATTACTTTATACTGTCCAGTACATTATGTGAAAAATGCTGCAGAGTACCTCAGATAGGCCTATACTAATGTATGGCCTATATTACCAAAGGGTGGTTGCATTTGTCAGGTAAAATGTGTTAATTGCCATTTTATAAGGCAAATTAAAGGAAATTAAAAGATAAGACAAAGTTCCTTCCACATTGCAATCTGTCAACATGTTAAATTGATGCTCTTTAATATTAAACGTAACAGTAGCACAAAACACAACACAAAATGGGAGATTCCTGCAAAGAAGGTGGATCAGAATCGGAGAGTTTCAAAGTTTTAAGAAGTCTTACAGTTTGAAACTGAGCCTATCAGAAACCCGTTACAACCACTTCCACTGATCGCATGGAGACACCAATCTCAAGTGGCAACATGAGGTTGCAGCCTCCAAGGAGTGCTTCAATAGCCCACAGAAGATCTGAGGGCACTGACTATAAGAACTCATTTAAGTAGCCCTCGATCCACCGGAAACACCTTAGAACAGTCCTTGATACAATTTAACCCTCCCTGACCAGTGACCACCCCCCATTTTTGCTACTTTATTCTGTAATGACAGCAAGATTAACACGTTTCTTGAAATGATGGGTTTTATATTTGAAATATAACATAAGACTACTACCTACACAGAATTCAAAATAGAAATGTCATGAAAAATGCAATTAATACATATCTCTACCACTTAAGGTTGATAACGTATTCAATTCTGGACAAATAAATTCTAAATGGCTGCCAAATGTCTTGATTCGTAAGACCAATCCGTGCACTAATTCACCACCTTGACTCCTCTCAAGATCGCAGATTCTGCTATAGAATATCATCCTATTGACAGAGCCACAATAACCGCCCACTATGTTCAGGGCATGTCATCTTAATCAATTTCACGGTCTTTTCTTCCAGGCCACCACTAGAGCTTCATATACCGATTTGAGAAAACGCACTGCTAAGCCTGACTAATTGTTTCAGGATGCTGTCATTTTGTTTTGCTATTCAAATCGTCACCAGCTCAAGGTATGAAAAAATTTTCAATTGCCTCAACTTTCCAAACTGCATGTAAAAGATATGCAGAAATACAAATCAACTTCAGAGGATATGTTCATAGTTAGCAGCGCCATGTCAAAGGGCAGTAGATTCCATACATAATAGTATGTTTGTGGCTCCGAATGGTACATTAGCCTGGTACATAGTCTATTACATAGCTGGCTGTGAAAGTGTTAAAACAACTGCAGCCTTACAACAGGCAACGGTATCTACTGTACAGTTTTATGAAGACTCAACTGGATTTCCCTGGGTGGAAAAAGTTGGGAAGCTGGGAGGCTCCTTCCTAGGAAATTTGGGTATTTGGAGGGAAATTTTGGTAACTGGAAGGAAATTCATACCTTTTATGTACATGCAAATATGGAAGGAATTGTGGAAAATTTGACTCCCTTCCTGGGAAATTAAACATTTTTTCCAGCCCTGTGGATTTCACTATACTGGTATGTGACTTAAGTCTTCACCCTGCAGTGATATGGAATTCCCACACATTGACATGATTTATGTACTATGTAATTACAACTGCACATGACAAAAACCATCAAGTGGACAAAACCTTATCTGCCCCAAATACTAAGGAACCATCACTGTCACCACATAGCCTGTATAATTTATGGAGTTACACATGATTTAAATCCTCTCTTAACTGAACCATGATCAGCAGCTCTTGAAAGTCACCTCCGAGCCTTGTAGGTAGGCTCTATATCAAAAAGAAGCTCGCTCCAAATCTTTTGTCATTGGTATAACAGCACAATGAGAGCTTGCCTCCAACAAGCATCTTTTCATGACAGTAGAAAGTGTAGGTTCCACTTCCCTTTGCAGTCAAAATTCACTCTGTTACACCATTAAGTTCTACAGTAGGTCAATTGTAAGCACAAATAAGAACTTCAATGACTGTGTCTGCACCTACCCTGTAATTGCTGAAGATAGCCCCAAATGGGTTCTCTCCACAAAAACTTGATACGCTGTTTGATAAATTCCTTTCCTCTCTAAACAATATACTAGTCAACTACAGCTGTGTTTGATTTATCTTTTTTCTCTCTTTTAAAAGAACTTCCTTGCCTCTGAAAACATTTCAAGCAAACTATTTGATTCACAATGGTATGATGTCAGAATCTCTGAAAATTTCTGTTCATGGATCGAAATACTTAATTAAGGTACTAGAGTTAATTTGTTGGGATGCTCCGCTTCACAAACGATGAAGAGTTTACATTTTCCTTGCAGTTTGAATGGAATTCACAGGTTTAACAATTGCTGGATCACCACTTTAGTGTGTCAAGTAGTGTCTGGAAAATATGCCAGACTTTCTTTGGATCTATGTCACAAACCTGGCCAATTTTCTAGCTCTAAAATGGCAATCCACAAGACCACAACCATACCTGAATGCCAAGCTGTTTGATTCAATTGAACAGATGCTGCAATAGTGATATTGTAGGCCTACTTTGCCTTTCAACAGCAGATGAAATGAAAAAACAGGCTTGGACATTACAAGGATAGATATTTTTTTGGTTCAATACTGAAAACAAGTACTAATCTCCAAAACTCCCTGGTTTGGGAATCTACAAGCCCCAGCACTCACCTCCTTCTACACATGTAATCCCCACTTACCTGCAATAAGACCCTGGTAAACCAACAGCACAGTGGAGAAGGGCGCCCTCCAGTAGAGGGTGGTTTGACATGCCAACCAATACTTTTACAAAATATTTAATGAACAATTATCAAAGATTGTTTTGTCATCAAGTGCAATACTGTAGCTCCAATGGGCAGCACAGGACTGCTAATGCACCTGGTGCTCATGGCTACTAAACCTGGTATCACGGACCACCAATTTTACCATGAAAAGTATTATATACGATAAATTTAAATGGGTTTTTAAAAGAACTTCTAAGTCAAATGTACTAGTTTTATATTCCAAGTTTTGTTCACATACTACACCAACATTTCACCAATGATTCCAGACGAAACCCCAATGTTCTTTTTGAGCTGCTGTTGGGCACTTCTCTTGTTACAAACGTTCTATTTGGATGCAAGAAAAATGCTTATTCTTGCTTGTAAAATAATCAGAAATTGCTTGAAGGCCACCAATTCACTTGCTAAACTTCAAACTTAACAGAAGTTTAATGCAAAACCAATAGTAAATTGAATTGTCAAATAATTTTGCCCTCCTTACCCAACATCTCCAGTCAGCACTCATTCCAACCTCTTTACCTCTTATTTCGGTGATCGACACTCAACAATTTCACAAATAAATTCAATTGGTGTTGGTAAGTCATTAGCGACCTGCTGGTCCTCTCATGTGGAGAGTGTGTTTGTTTAGAATCCAGTTATGCTATCTCTGTTTATATTTCTCGTAAGCCCCCCATCGCTTGACAAACAGAATTCAGGGTAGGTTAAGTTGTTGCTGTCAGAAGAGACGCTAAACCAAGCTGTGAGAGTCAATGTCAAAACAGGTTACTTACAAAGCAATGACCATGAAAAATAATGGACAAGAGTGGTGGGCACTTTGGAAAAGTGTATCAGCAGTATGGTAGTGACAATTCAAGAACACAGATCGTAAAAAGATTAAAAAATTTATGCCAATCATATGCAAAAGTTATCTTCATCACTAATGGTACATATATCACATTGCAGGGAAGCTGGTGATATGAGCTACATTCGTGGGGCTGCCTGAGCCTATATATTCAGAAGTGTCACTATGTCCTAACCTGAAATATTTACTACAGTGTGAGCTTTCCAATTCACATAAAACTGACATCTTGACAAGTTGACATAAATACCCAATGTATGTGCTTTTCTCTGAGCTACTAAAGTAGTCAGACACAGGCATTGATGGTGGCAAGAGTGATGCAGAGTTATATTTTTGGGGGTGCAAAATCAGCACTGAAGCTGTAGTTAGCTAGTTACAGTAGTTAGTTAGATGGGATTTTACGACACACCAACATGACTGTGTCATATAGTGTCATCAAGAAAAGAAAAAGGTGCAATGTTGGGGTACAATTAACTTAAAAAGGCGGGGTCAAATTCCACAAAAGGGTCCAGGCAAATGTCAAGAATTTCTGTACAGTTTACTTTCCTTGAAAAAGTCCAAAATAAGGGAAGGATCTATCTGTTCAAATAAAGTTTTCAGGTCTGGCACAGTGTAGTACTTCTGGCGAATGTGGAAGTATTCATAACAGTCAACGAGAATGTGACTGACGGTGACAGCACAATCACAGGGTATACAATATGGTCTCTCATCCCCGTGAAGTAAATAGGCATGGGTAAGGTAGGTGTGACCGATGCAAGCCCTAGTCAGAACTAAATCATCTCTCCGTTTACCGGGGGTTCCATGTCCCCCAGTTCCGACCTGTAATTGTGATCAATTACACTATATGACAATATCTCTTTAGATGGGCCAACAGGGGCTGCAATGCCTCTGACATAGGGTAAATTCCCCTTATCCCCTTACCCCTAGCTACACCCCTGCTCTCAGCAGTATTACTGTTGGTATATGCTGACTTGTGCCTTATGTCCACACACCTGAAAACATGTGCAATATGTTCTCTACAGATGCAAACAATAGGCCTACAGAGCAAAATTCTTAAAGGACTGAAGAGGCATGGGAACGTACAAGTTTTTCTACAGTTACAATGGTAAATGAAAATCAATGCCTGATGAGAGTGTATGTATACAGAAAAAAGTTTTTTGAACAATTCCAACACTGCATTTTACTGTTATTTGAAGAAAATCTGTGTTAAGCAAATTTCCAGAAGCATCTTTAAACTAAAGATCTTCATTTCTTGCAAGAGTCACACTTTTTATGGAAAAAATCTTGCTTTCCAGGGCTATAAACTGTTTCCATCATCTCTAACAGAGATACAGCATCATCAATGGAGTCACTATTTAAAACTTCCCAACCTTTGAAGACTTCTGTCATCATCTTCCATTGATATTCATTTATCTGGAGCCCAAAAACCTTTGATCTAGAATCAAGAAGAAGAGTTGTCATCAATTCTTTCTGACCCTTGATCCCAACAACTCATCCTGACCAGAGGAGGGAACTTATTGAGAGGTGGTCACAATCCCAAAGGGTCAAAAACCTAGATAAATTTTTATTGCGAATTTAAAATGATGATAGCTCCCCTCTGATTGAAGGAAATCATGTAAATATGACTGCATCACATGCATTTACCAACTCCCATTCAAGAACTGTGTGACAAGTTGGATTTGACGTTCCCTCATGGGTGACTGAGAGTTTCACCAGGAAGGCTTAGAGGAGGGTCACTTCCTTTGAAGAAGTTGATTCAAATGAATTAGGGCAAAACACTGCTGCCACTGTCACAAGAACTTGTTCAGCAAATCCTTTTAAGACATCTTGATAACTTCCTGTCCAGTAAATGAACATGTCTGGCTTGCATCCACAGAATCAAATCTGGGCAAAATGTCTCATTACAAAGACTTAAGTTTAACCAAAATTTTATTACTCCTTGTCAGGATTCAAGCAAGGTTCAGACTCATAATCTCAACATAAAAGCTGCATTTTTAATTTTTTTAAGACAAAGGAATATTATCACAGTTTGTCACCAACTTTATTTATTGATATGCTTCAGTTTAAGAATGCTCACCTTGAAGTGACAAGTCTGGTAACTGTAAACTGACTGATAACTTTATACCAACAATGTGAAGCTTTAAAATGCAAGGAGAGAAGATAGTTCATTGTATCCTACTTCCCCCTCCCCAATGGTTTTCAGAATAATGATTTTCAAATATGCCTGACAATGCTAGTACTTCAAATCTGCACACAATATTGCTCCCACCTTATCCTACATTTCAAACCTCTCCCCCAGTCCCTACAATTCTGACCCTACTGTACATGACATCACTTGCAGAGTTGTTCAAATGTCACAAATATGTCAAGATGTCAGCTACATCTGGTTTGGTGACTAATGAGTCAAAATCTTGCACAATATCACTGTAGAATTGTTATTTCACTGGGACAATGCCCTCTAGAATTAAAGAAGCCTATCATTTTGGAAGGTACTAGCTGAAATGAAGACTTTTTATGGCAATGATATTAATGGCATGGGTTCAGAACAAGACTGGGGTTGGTAAAAACTTTTTGTAATTTTTTTCAGATTCCTCAGCTACAAAAAGAATGCTAGAAGAATGAAGACTGTCCTAAAGTACTCAATACAGCCTTAAACCAATTCACCATTAATTAACTTACATACCAAATCCAAAAAAAAAAGAACCCAGGATTTGCCACCTCTTATTGAACACTTGCAAAAACAAATGAGTACAGACCAAAGGAGTTTATAAGCAAGTCAGCACCTCCTAATTACCATGAAGTTTTCTGAACATTTCATTATCATATGATCTTCAACACATATAGTATCACACCTTTTGTACCAATAGCCATCAAGTCAAAGAAGAATGTGAAGATACTGTACCATCCACACTAAGGATTTCTAAACAGTCTATACCACCAAAGCCTTGCCTTTAACCCTACCATGCCCCCAACTATGAAGAGGTGCACACTAGTACAGAGTAAACTACTTTAGGAATACAAACATTTAACGTGGAAGAAAAGTAAAAAAGTCCTCTCAATCCCCTACTGAAAACACTCAAAAAATTACAAAAAAAAAAAACAAAAAACAAAAAAAAAGAACACTTTAAGGTTTGATTTCAATATGAACCAAGGTCAAGTTCATGATATCAAAAATCTTCCATGACAATTTTTTTCAAAGAAATAAATTGAAATTTGTCAAGTACTCACAGAATAGTGAAATCCATCATGGACACAGACACCTGAATGAAAATGAAAAGAAAATCACCAAGTTAGTGAAACATGAATGCAATTAATTTAATCTCAAAGCCAAGTATGGCAGATATGAGCAATTATGGTGGCTTACATCTCTAACCCCTTCCCTTCCCACTTTTCCCAAGGCCCTTTATCCTCTCCTTTTTGATCATCATTTTTTTCCAGTCTTTCCCCCCCCCCCCCTTCCCCTCATAATATTCAGCTCTACAATTAAGAGTTGTTCCAAGTACAGAGTGAACACCTGCTAGCGGAATAGGACAAAAATGCAAAAAGTGAGATCTGTCAATTTTCGAAAAGTACTGAAACAACTTCCTGTTTAGTAGCCAACGCTCAAATAAAAGGAAAGTATTAAAGCGTCAATTGTGCCTGTAATAACAATACAGTGAATAAGAGTTTTTGGACCAGTCAAAAAAGAATGCAAAACCTAACATTTACTAAGGTACTTCATCACACTTCTTCTTTTCACTTTGCGGTAAGATTTCTGTCCATCCTAAGGTACCCTTTAAGGTTTGTTGGTTCTTATCCTCACCAATTCACACCTCTGCAGCCCAAACATTGCTCCTCTATTCAAGGAATGGATCCCCTCTCTTGTCCATGCTCAATGGACCAAGGGACCACTCACTATGTCAAGTGTCAACTTGTATTCAACTTATGACAAGTGAGCATACATGCTCAGTGCTTGTTTTCACGATTTTTACTGTAATCAGTGGAAAACGATGCCAGCTGTATCCATTTGAATATTTAAACCTAAGTAAAGTACTGATGAATATGTGCATTACACTCAGTCAACACCCCATCGATAACTATTTTCAAAAATATCATCCATTTTCCAACATACTCCCCTTCTCTCTCTCTCTCGCTCTCTTGGAAAACCTACCAGTTGAGCTAATACCTCTTTTCACAAAGTTCACTCCTTTGTGAGTCCTATAGTATTTCCAACCTCCCACTAGACATGGATGTCATTGTTAGGGATTATTTGCTACATTTGGAACAACTGAAAGCAAATACGGAAGGGGGCAGGGGTGAGTGCATGAGTAAACAACAATCGTAACCTGGCTCAGACAGTCTCAAAACATAGTGTGAAGTGAGAAACATGAGATGTCTTCCCATTGTTGAAATGAAAGAAGGTACGAAGCCGTCACAGGTGACAATAGGACAGAATATTCTACCAAAAATTTTTGCCAAGATTGTCTAGAAATTCTGCAAAAGTTCCATCAACAACAATCTCGAACAACCGTTAGGCGAGTGGATGCTGCACCGTGAAAGGAAGTTCTAATTCTCACATCTAACATCTGTCTTCTACGTCATATTATGTTAATTTAAGGTTCATTAAAAGTCATGTGACACAAAAATAACATAGTTGGATATTTGATGTAAAAGGCATTAAAGATCCAGAAGATACCCGCAATTCCTATTAAAATCCATCAAATATTGACCATTTTATAGGCTTATTTCCATTTCACACTTGAATCATGAATAAGCATGAGCTAAATATGCAAATAATGTGACACTGAAAGATGGTCATACCATATATGGCTCATGTTGGCCTTTGTTTTTTCAACCTTTATTTCAAAGACACAGGTACTGTAGCATTGTTATCCCCTGAGGGGTTTATTACAAAAGTTAAAATTCTTTCCTTCGGAAACATTGATATCACTCAACAAACTGTAATCCATCTGATCAGTAATTACAAGATAATTTATATAGGGTTAACAAAAGCAATTTTCAAACTGTGCAGCACTCCACATCATTATTTCTGCATAAAAATGAGTTTCCTCAGAAACCATCAAACTTTGAAGACGCACATTTTGATGTTTTGAGAACGGTAAAAGATATTGAAATAATTCCAACATATCTTTCATTGGAGGACTTAAGTCTTTAACTGACGAGTGAAACAGCTCTGTCTGGTGGCATGTCACATGACCTTTAAACACAATCTACTGTTGCATTTAAGCAACCCATAAAGCTAGGAAGACAACCGAATAAGACCCCCACCCCCACTGCCAACCACCCCTCCCTTCTGTACCCTTCCATCTCCCTCACCAGCTTCCCTCTTCCTCTGAAATATCAAGTACAGAGTGTGACAAGCAAGGCCATCCAAACACACAGCCTCATAGATTGGAAGGGATAAAGTTTGTGTTGCCCTGTACTAAGGACTACCTAAACAATGGGGAAGTATAAATGTTTAACATGTTCAAGCTTAAAACAGAATGTGTGCAAGTTTTAAGAGCAAATGCTTAATCCTTCTAAGTTGAATTAACTGAGATGCTAGTAGTGATAACATAAAATTTCCTTCACACTGCTCTCTCCCTCCCTAAGGGATATATTTGAATGTCCACCACTTTATTTTGTGTGAAGTTGGACAGTGATACTGGGCTCGATTTCTCTAATACCTCTATACCAATTTGCACTGCAGTAGGCCTAAGCCTAAAACATCTGTGTAACAGCCTAAAAACAGGCAAAATGAAAATACAAAACAACAAAACTGATGAGAAACATGAATGTTTGCATGAAATCTTCAGAAAATTAGTATGCCTCATTTAATGACGAGCTTGGATCTCTCCCCCCACCCCACCCCACCCCCTGAGGCCTTGCGGCTACATTTCCACGGCCAGAGGGTACAAGACCAAGGCATCAGACAAGACCCAGGCCACATAGATCAGCTTGAGACCAGGCTTCCAGACCTCTGACCTCCAGACCTCCACTGTGATATCCCCCTGTTTCAACACTGATATGTATCTAGACAAACAAGTATTTCAATGATTGAGTAACTGCATGCACAGATTCATAAGCAACGCTGACAGTACTAACAGGAGACATGGATCATTACTAGGAGGGGACCGATAAAACCATGCACATGATTTCCATGCACAATTCCATGCTAGGGTAAATTTGCATACATTTGATTATTTCTTTCTGCCCTATGGCACGTTTGATTGCTGTTCTCTGCATTTTTACTGATTTTGTTTTGGCTGTTCATCATTTCCAGCTACAATTTCAACAAATAAAACATCAGAAATAAGAACACGTGCCACGAACAATCCTCCGCTAAAAACGTAATACACCTTTAGGCTCTTCCACACCCATGTCCACCTACTGTATGGCTTGAAAGGACCTGCAATCAAATTCTCTTCAATGAGGATATGTCATTACCTTGTGCCTGCAAGGAACTTTTCACACAAAGCATTTGGTTTTGTAATCAGTGATATTATAACTGGAGATTAAATTACCTGTCTATGGCTACTGAAGTGAATTGCGCATTTCCAGCCCAGCTTCCTACTAAAGTTCAACAAGGGATGGCATTTTGTTTCATTTTCCATTGTTACTGGCAATGTTTATTTATAAAATAGTGCTCAAAATATTACTTTTAACATATTTTTCCCTAGCTCCCTCCCAAGAGCCTAATTAATCCCACTTCAATGACCATACATTTTTGGTGTGCTAATCTGGACAGAAAGTGTCACTGACCTAATTACTTTGTGGGGTTCTAGTCCACATAAGGGATACTGTAACAGTGAATATGAAAACTGAAAAACAAAAGTAAACTTTCACATAATTGGCAAGCAAAGCTAGAAATACAACCCTTCTGTAGATGAATGAAAACCCTGGTCATAGAGCCTTCCTAAGTCAGGGAGATCCCTATTAAGCTAGCCAAACAAGACACGGCCTCTCCCTACATATGTCAGTGATATCCCCATTTAAGTGGCCATATGGCCTCTCCCTACATCAGTGTGGTCCCTGTTACACTATGCAGCCTCTCCCTAGATTAGTGAGATCCCTTATGAAACTAGCCATACAACCTCCCTAGATCTGTGAAATTCCTATCAAACTGGCCATATAACCTCTCCCAAAATCAGTGAGCTCAATATTATATTGGCCCTAACCTCTCCCTAGATCAGTGATATATCCTTCACACCAGCCATACACCCTTTCCCTAGATCAGGTTCAACAAGGAGATCCCCATAAATTAGCCATAACAGCCTCTCCCTAGATCAATGAGATCCCTAATACAATAGCCATATATAGCCTCTCCCTAGATCAGTGAAATCCCTTCACACTAGCCATCCAATCTTACACTGGCCACACGCCCACTGCTTTAAAGTATGTGTGACCCAGGAAGCTGATCACACGCTAGCACACTGGCACAATGCAAGCTAATACAGTATTATACCATGTACAGCAAGGGTGGTTCACAGCTACCTACCCTAGGCTGTTTGCATGCTTTCCAGGAATAAACAGGATACTGCATCATAGGTCATCTTGATCTCAAGTCAGCTTAATTCACCAAGCTCTCACACACACCATACTTTGATCCCTGCTTGAGATATGATCCCCCTGTGGGTGCATCAAAATCTGGAGATCTGATCCTGAGTGCAAAAGCTATCACAATACAAAGTTGATCCCTCAATGGATCAGACCCTCTCTCCTCTAGGTCAAGTGCAAAAGCACTATAAGAACCTGTTCATTGGCCATGCAGCCTATCCCTAGATAAGTGACATTGATCCCTGCAAGGGGTCATCTAAAGTGATCTATGCTTGAGCATACTTGTCCTATGAATAATCCTTGAGCCTTGTGCAAACACCTTTCTGAAACTTGTCTGGTAGTAGGTAAACCATGCTGATTACTTAAACTGACAAATGTTACCTTAAGTATGGCACCATGACTTAGTACCACACAAACCAGAACAGGTATTAAAGACAGTGTGCATAAGGTTAATCACCTTTGTGGCTGAACAAAAATTTTCTCAAACTTAATCCCCTTTATAAACTAGTATTAAACACAATTATTTAACATCAGAGGAAAAGCAAATCAGAGCAATTGAAATAATTTCTAACAGGAAACAATGTTTTCATAGAGGTTAAAGTTTGATGTAAACCAGAAAAAAGAAGGCCACTTCACACATGTTGCATGGTCCAGTGGTTAGAGCATCTGACTTTCAGCCCGAAGGTCTGGGGTTCGACTCCTAGCTGAGTCATACCAAAGACTTTAAAAATGGAACCTACCGGCACTGTGTTTGGTGCTCAGCATAAGCAATGGAGTAGGAAAAACAAGCCAATGAGCCTCAACTGGAAAAAAGGCCATGGCCGGCCCCACTTAAACCAATTGGTTAGAAACTGAGCTGTAAAACCTCATCTAACTAATTCATCTACCACATATTGCAAAAAAAAAAAAAATACAGGCTTTAACTCTATATTCTTGTACTTCAGGTTATGGGTGGGACAATATCATGAATCTGGTATAAAGCTCCTTGCTAAGAAATTCAGTATCTGTGGATTAATTTTAGGAATAGGAGGGAAATTTTGTGTACATGATAATGTGTAAAATGTTATGAAAAATTTGACTTTCTTTCTGGTAAATAAACATTTTTCCAGCAGTGTTTTAGATCCAGGAAGTTGCTAGATGGCTGCAGAGGCAGCTCCCAGAGCAGGCAATCCTAAGTAAAGTTTATGTAGATTTACTGTGTCTTTACAATAGGTAGGCTAAAACTGTAGCCAGCATTAACTACTTGGGTATTGTATTCATTTGTATTAAATTCTGTATAATTTAGGATGTCCTTTTATTTGCACCTCATCTTTCACATTCATTTTTGACATTCGATGGCATGTAATCACATTTCTCATATATACAAAGGCCTGTTTTAATTAGAGTGACAGCTCCCAGGGGTGTTGACAAGGTGGCTGAGGCAGTCTACACTGATATTACCATTAATAACCTACATAAAATTTGGAAAATGTATTTTACACTATTGTTGCGAATTCAACACACAAGGGCAATTACGCAGTAAACCAACATGGTAGCATCACATAAGGGTTAATTTCCATTCTATGTTAGTTTCATTTGTTTTGTTATGTTCAGGGCTAATGCTTAGATGTACAGAGATAGCGTAAAAATTTTCATCTTGCTACCTCAATTTTGAAAAAATATTTCTATGTAGGTCCTATGGAAAATATAACGGGCAAACATTGACATACATAACGGGTGTAACACATTGACATACAAAATATAAATGACTTTTTTTCAGAAAGTTTATCATGTACATACTTTTTGCCATTTTCTGAGGATGATATGTAGCTATACTTAATAACTAGTCTATTGGGGGCACTTTTTGATCAATATTAAGCTCAGGAGACCATAACTGTAAATGTATGTCAATGTTACACCCGTTATGAAATTGTGTTCGCCCGTTATAATATTTTTAGTCTTCTAAAATGATCATTTAAAATGTCATTCTTTGTCTAATTGTTTTTTTTATAATCATTTTGTAGCCATTTCAATAAATCTATGCCTAGCTATTATGTCCATTTTGAGCCACATCTTTCTCTACAAATTTATCGTTGAGTTTGATGTCACTGCTTGGTTCTCCTTAAAATTTTTAAACAACTTACTATTTAATAGATTTCTATTGAGTTCAAGCAGGCATACTAGTTTTACAGTGAATTCTGTACCCTGGAAAATACATTATATGTGCCTGATACATTTCCTGTAACTGACAGTTTGACATTAATAACACATCTCACACAATTAGCACAAGGTTCAACAGACCTAAGGAGAAAGAATTAATGCAAGCACATACCAGCTGTGCCATGAAATTCCATCCTGTTCAATTTATACTGCCTAATGTATTAGCAGAGAATGACGCTGACCAGCCTGACCCATACAAATTGGACTGAAATGTTGCTTTTTCCTCCTGTCATTGATTTATGATATAGCTAGACAGACAGTCTAATCTTCCTTCTGCTTTGATTGACCCTAGATCAACCCTAGCAACATATGCCAAAAAAAGGACTACACTATTTCTCATTTCCAAGTAAATTCATATTTTTTAAAGTACTGTCTGGTTGAATCTCCTTCCTTGATCAAAATGGGTCACCACATTGAACAGACTCATTTCTTTTGTTCACTCACTACAGCTGTTTCACATGCCAATAATCCCCTGCTTGCCTTTCTAAACAGGAATTTTGCAGCTCGCCAAAATGGACTGGGGAAGGATGTGGCCGGCTATGTAAATCCAAAAAAACTTCCTCCCAAAGTCACCTCCGTGCAAGTGGATTCGTAACGTTAACAAACACAGCAATAAACATCCATGCTAATCTTGCGGCAAAAAGCTTCCGGTCAGGTCTGGCAGTCAGTCAGGTCCTGAATATTTTTGTTTAATTCACAAAGAGATAATGCCACAGAGCCACAAAATTAGGTTACATACGGTACCACTTCTGGTTAAACATTCATGAATGTTCTTTGAAAAGTTCAATGATGGTTCAAAATAATTTGGAAAGCAGACATCTCTGATGGTTGTGATCCCATAGGGATCATTTCTGGGTCAAATGAAGAAGCTACAGAAAAACAAAATCTTACTGAAATATTCTTTTACTACTATCTGACTACATGTCAACAAATTTAATAATATAATTGAAAATGATTATGTGTGGTCAGTTTTTAAAGTTGGACATGGTATAAATACAATACATGAATATACAATCACAAAAGCAAACAGAATACAAAGCTAAAGGTATAAAATCACCAGCTACCGAACAACCTTCCAAGTTAAAAAGGGAGACAGAGTTAGGTATAAAAGAGAACTTGAACCTGTTACTATTAGAACTGGGCATACAAAGCCCATTGCCTGAATGAAGGAAATATAATTTGGGAAGAGAGGGTGAGTAATGTCTTTTAATATTTTGGCTGTTTTCTGGTGTACCATATCACTATAAAGTTCAGAAATGGTTTTTAAACCATTTTATGGCCAACAACATGGCTTGCAGCCTTAAAGACAGACAGTCATCACCCCAAAGTAGATTTTTAGTGTATGTATACGAAAATTCTCAGTTGGTGACTGCTCTTTGATTGACATCAAAGTTTGAAAATTTGAAAGATGCAGAGTAGCTCACATTCCACACAAGGCAGAGAGAGTACTTTTATTACATTTTATAGCCTTGTATGCTCACCAGGACATGGCCTTAAAGACAGACTGTCATCACCCCAAAGTATATTTTTTTAGTGTATGTATATCAAAATTCTCAGTTGGTGACTGCTCTTTGACTGACATCAAAGTTTGAAAATTTGAAAGATGCAGAGTAGCTCACATTCCACACAAGGCAGAGAGAGTACTTTTGTTACATTTTATAGCCTTGTGTGCTCACCAGGACATGGCCTTAAGCAATAAAACAGGTTTATTCTTTCACAAGGAAGAGCCTCATACAGTTATGGGAGGAGCTAGAAGATGCATAGTTGGGAGAATTGGAACTGTCTGGGATCATGAAAATTCCCCTTTAAGCAATAAAACAGGTTTATTCTTGCACAAGGAAGAGCCTCATACAGTTATGGGAGGAGCTAGAAGATGCATAGTTGGGAGAATTGGAACTGTCTGGGATCATGAAAATTCCCCTTTAATGATCTTTTTCAGTTTCCTTGAAGAGTCTTTATTTAGCAGCCCATAAATGCCAATACAGTAATACTGAAAGTCAGCATGCTTTGTATTACTGATTGGTCAAAAAGTCTAAGAATAGTGTTGTCAACTTGAAAATATTTCATTAACACATACTTCTGCTACCTGCTGCCCTCTGAAGAGTGTTTTACATACAAGATACATTCCTACAAGATGGCCATCTCCCACAGTTGTCATCACCCGACGATCAATGAACGAGGCACTTAAAGATGGCAAGTTCAACCATGGTAGTCACAGACTATTTTGCATTGAGTCACAGCATGAAATGGGTAGCAGGTGACTGGCTTTGTTGTCTGGTCACAATCCCATCGGTCTGTATCATATATAGTAGCTGGTAAATGTACAAAGTCTTTTAGTTGTAAACATTCAAAAGAGAACAGACTAATCAATATATCCCATTCAGCTGCACATCAACCAAGCAATGGACATCAATCACACTACCCACTATTAATCAATAGTTTGGCAATGTCAATCTATTAAAACTACTAAGTGAAGATGTGACCCCTACGAAGACTGTCTGAGCCCACTTTAAAGTATCAGTACAACGTGTTGTTGTGTTTACCTTCATCTATACGCAACAATCATCGTATCCTTCACATATCAATCACACATTAACTCTGGCCTTCTATTACAGCATATTTCTAACTTCCCATTTTGATAAGCATCCTGCAAGGATCAGATGTCTGGTACACGGTCACTACTTTAACAGCCTTTTCTAGCTGATGAACAGATCAAACTCTCCCCCCTTTTTTTTTTTTTTTTTTTTTGAACTCACATAGAAAGAGTACATAACCCTTAATAGTAATATCCAAGACTATGGTAAGCATGGTCAAAGCACGGAAGTACTTCAATGGCTAAAATCATACTCACAACTGCGATGAAGTTTTACTTTTTGACATGACCCAATGGTCTCCCCCCAAAAATCAGTACCTTTTAGCCCCAGGCCCCCAGCCCTGAAATATCAACTGTCAGAGTATATACCTCTAATTAAATGCTTTTCCTCCATTCACTGCAAATCACACATTTCATTTGAACAACTGAATTTCTGGGGGGTGGGTGGGGGTGGTTGGGTAGGGGAGAGAGGGTAAATACTAGATATTCTTACAACTTTAATACTACCCCTTGCTATCCATTTCCAGAGCATAGGGAGACCATGAGGTTTTTTTTCAGTACCACAGCTCCCCATAGTGTATGACCCAAAGTCCACCCATTAAATAGACAGAATAAGAATGTGTATTAGAAAAGGGAGAGCTTTTATTCTGCTAACTCTGCTGACATCTTTTGTCTCTCTTTTTCTTATTTTTCCATCTATTTCTGTATACTAAGTAGATACACCAGACTAACATACATATTACACAGTACTAATTACTGGGTTGGGAGACTCAAGACTTTGGTGCCAGGTACTTTAAGCCTGAGGGGCAGTGTTGAAACTAGGTCTCAGAACTGGAGTGGGGAAGAAATGTCCCCCTTCAAAATATTTTTGAGGAGCAGGGGAAGGAATTTTGGTTCAAAGGGTAGGATTTCCATAAGTTGCAACACTAAAAGTAAACTTCCCAACAGGATCAGGAAATTCCCACAGGCAATTTTAAAACTTGTGGCTGTGTTGAAAAGTGTGTGAATACCACGCTATCCCAATGCCTAACACAAACACAGTTTAGGAGTCACATCTCTAATTTAAGTCACAACTCCTGCAATGATGTCATTAACTGCTACAGCTACATTGACAACAGCAACGGTTAAAGGTCAAAAGCAGTCACCCCAAACCAGGGATTCTACCAGAAATGCAAAAAAGGGGGGGGGATTAATTGCTCCTAAACCCCTAGTCCAAATTGATGCTGTCCCTGGCTTAAGTTACAAGTGGGTTCAGGGGGACAAAAGCTTGCTTCAAGACCCCTATAAGGTGCATTTTGAAGGGTTTTAAAGGCCATTTACTTATGAAAGTCCAAACATTGCTGCAAAGGTGTCTTCTTCTTAAGTTAGAAACCAAGATATGGACTTTTTTTTTTTAACTTTTATGGAAATGAAAGGGGGATAGATTTTACCCACCTTCTTCTGGAAAGGGGGGACAAATCCCCCCTTTCCCCCCTTTGGCAGAAACCCTGCAAACTTATTTTGAAACAATAGCTAAATGTCACAAGTATCTTTCATATGTTAGGTCATAAATCTTGCATATTCAAGGTAAACCAAGCAGTTTCTCCTCGTACATTTTACAATTGAGTGAGAAAAATACTGTCACATGATTCTCAAGAGCCATTCAGGAAATAGGATAGTCTACTATGCAATTCTTTATTAGGGTGACTGCATTCTCTTAAGTAACATGCACACTACTAGCCTGCCAATAAGGATAACTACACATCAGCAGACCTACACTATTGAAATGATGGAGGTACCAAAATGCAGATCCCAAAGAATAGTTGCAGTCAACTAAAGCCAAAACTAATGACCGAATACAAGAAAAGACACTACATCCACTAGTTTTGTTGCAATACTTGATTTGGTCTTAAAATTGCAAAAGATCATAAATGCAACATTTCAGTTTTTGGAGCCAAAAATAGAAGTTCCATACATTTTTGCCAATGTTAGAAATTCCCAAGGGGTTGCCACTCCAAGGAAAGTGGACTCATTGCTCATCTCTTGACCAGGAGTCGCAATAATAGGCTAGCATCAGGAACTACCTGCTCAAGCCTATGAAAATGGTGTAGTCAGGCCTCAATGTCCATTTTGGTATGAATGGTTGTGTTGCTAAGTAACAAAGATCTTTTTTGCACAGGGTCCTTGATGAGCCCAGGTAGCTTCCTGATCTTGCATTAGACAGCTACCACCTTCATACCACAAGCCAAAAAGTGAAATAGACTTGCAAGTCATACATTCAGCAAAACCAGAGCTTTATAACCCACTTGAAACCATTTTTGAGGAAAACAAGTGTACTCCAGTCACTAACTGAAACAAGCAGTTTACAGGCCGTCAAATTTCTGATTCCTCCAATGAGCGGGCACTTTTGACAATACAGACACTAAATGAGGGCATAAACACAAAACAGGGAGGCAAACACTTCGGTAAGGATAAGATTTACAGCAATAACCCACAACCTATCAACATGACCCACTTATTAATACAACATCCTGTACCTGGCCATTTTTTGAAGCACATGCAGAGAAAGGACAACTTTGGGATAAAATGTTTCCTTTGCCTGCCATTCAAGGTTAAACTCAACATTTGAGCATTGGTTCATAATGGTTGTCTTGAACCCATTTTTCACGGATCCGCCATTTTATCATCAAAGGAATGTAACATGAAAGGTTTACAAGCACAACATGAAAATAAAGGAGGCAATTAAGGGAAAATTACTCCACAGCTGTAGCCTGTTATTGTAAAGGCATGACCAAGTTAGTGACATCATTTAGAACACAGTTCCAGAAAAGGTCAGCCAATATCCCTTAAATCTTTCAAAAAATTTGCTAATCTGTGCAGCACCATCATACAGTCCAGTACCAACTCAATACAAGCAGCCCTGGTGCAACAAGTGTGTCAAATGAAACATCAATTGATGCAACAATTTAGACATGGCAAGGCAGCATGAATACACCCAGGGAGACCCTATGGGAGTACCATATAAATGCAGTCTTCTGACAATTGCCTTTTTTACAGAACATTTGTTCAAAATGTTCCTCTTTTCACATCTTTTATTGTATCTTCAAATTTTACACAAGAACCCAGCTGTTCTGTTTCTTCCACATGACACAATTTGCAAAGTAAGCACATTTTACGAGAGTTGGGCTTTCACAATAACTTAAAATCCTTTAACAATATTGTCCATAATATAACTCTATGCTGAATCTGAAGCCTTGCTGCTGTATCTGAAGCCTTGCTCCAGAATATTGTTACATTGTCTAAGCTTTTAAGTATCTTAGCTTTTTATCCCAGGGTAGTGCCAGAGTCAAAACAGATTAGTGACAGTGCACTCTACAGTTGAAAAGACAGAAATACCAATGTGTAGGATCCTCATCAATCACTTTTAAAATTCCTTTAACAATCTTGCCAGTAAAAAAGACAAAACAATTCAAGCTGATCAAATATCAAAACAATTCTGATTTGACTTTGAAGCATGTATTATTAAGTCCCCAACACTTCTACTGGCAAAGTATCACTGTAACTCACTGCACCTATCATTTGCAATTATAAGGCACCCTACTCCCCCCCCCCTTTCCCCATCCCAAATGGATACACACCAATGCATTCAGGCTGGGTCGTGTCCATTAGTACATGCGAGAATGGGTAGGTCAAAGTTCAACTTCGGTGGGTTGCAAAATTAACACACAAGCCAGTCAAGGTAAATCAAACCTGTTTGTATTTTTTCCCTTGGATGAACGACAGGTCATTCTTCATCAAAAATTTGTAAAAGATTAAAATAAAATAATCAAATATATTTTTAGGTGGGTCAATATCCTGCAAAGGAATGTCCCTTTTATGACACAGGGGTGCATTAGCAGATATGAATGTCGACCGCAAATAGTGGAAATGGATGCGCCCTTCCCAGAGGTCAAAGGGTGCGTCATACAACTGACACTGCATAATGTTCACATTGACTAGTGTTACATGCAATCAATCCCACTTGGCACAATGAGGAAACTGACATTAATAGTTAGTTTCATAACTTCAGAGTACTACTGTACACATAACACAAGTACTGGTCAACATGATAGAGATGTAACTCATAATTTAAAAAAAGTATTTATTTCAGCAACTTTTTATACCAAATACAGGCATACAGATACGTATCAGATACCTGGTTATAGAAAAAAAATTGATGACATATGACTTACAAAAGTTTTCCAGCTCCAAAAGAACTTATGGCCGATGCAGGAAACAAGACCAAAATTGGTATGCCAAAGTATCCTGATGACTAGCACAATACAGAGGGGCCTAAAAAGACATTGTCTTCAGTATACACCTGTATGCTTTAAGGTTCTGGTGACCTTGGGCCCTTAAGCCAAAGTTACTTTGGGCTGTGATAAATAATAATATCACTTGTATAATTTAGTAGGGATGTGCCAAACAAGCAGTTCTCATTAAAAGCTAAAGCACCAACTGTGCAGAAGCTCAAACCTAACCAATTTCAATCCATGCCAAGTTGCCAACAGTTGTTGTAACAGGAAGGTAATAGCTTTAGTGGCATTCTGGTATGCAATTATTCCATGAACCCCAAACAAAAATGGAACCCAATAACAGAAGGGCTCAATTTTGAGGCCTTGCAAAAAGCCAGCAACAATACTTATGTACGAATAATCATGAACAAGGGCATTTAGCATTAAATCTTTTGCTGATAGACCCTTAGTAGCCTTTCAAAGTTTGAAACTTCAAATGGTCAAATTAACATCAACATTTCTATCTCCAAATATTTCTATCTCCAAATAATGTACTGTACATCAATGAATCTTTGAACGGCTATTTTGAATGACCAAAATGAACCCCACAGTACTTCCAAAAGTTTTGGTACAAAACATACACAAATAAATCTGCTAAATATCCATGTATATCCCGTAATCTTTGCAAATTTGGCCTCAAATGACCCCTGATGACCTCAAACTGACCTCCAAAGTTTCTGGCACTAAATTTTGACAGTCACACCTTCCAAGTTTCACAAAAAAAATTGACCTCCAATGACCTAAAAATAGTCTTCCCCTTTTTCGGAGCCAAATGGTAATCACATGTACGAAGTAAGGGTGTAATCCTAATTTAAAAAGTTATTACAAATCATTGATTCTGACCTAAAGTGACCCCTGATGACCTCCAAATGACCTTTATATTATTAAACACCAAAAGGTGATCACATGTACATCAAGTAAACATTCCATCCAAATTATGATTACAAAGAAATTCTAAATCAAAGATTTCTCCCATTTGACCTCTAATGACCTATAATGGCCTTGTAACACCCTGAAAGAAACATTGCTTGACGAATATCGAGACCAACTTTCAATGACATGGGGTGCTTTGAGAGAGAGAAGATACATATTTTTTTAAGATATTCACACATAATAGCCAGACTGACCCCAAAAATCCTAAATGACCTTTGATCTCAAATTCCTGATGGTAACAAGTGTCCAACAAAAAGTTAATATATTGAGAGCTCATTGAACAGTAATGGACAGACATGACAGATAGATGGATAGTGTGATGGCTGCTGACTGCAAAACCTCAAACAGCTATACTGTAGCTGTTTTGAGTTGAAAGTCATAAGTCCCACCAAACATGTTTTCCATCTGGCTAAGTAAAATATATTCCCCTCCCTTGGACCTCACCCCAGATGGAAATAAAATGTGCCCCCATACTCAGAAAATTCTGGCCAAATTATACAAGTCAGAAGAGAGTACTGGTTTAGGAATCAGATGATATTTCCTAGCCTACAGTATATATTGCATTTCAAGGACACTTTCTCTACTGCTATGAGCATCTGAATTACTGTACTAGGCACTTCTGCACAAATTTTATAGACAAAACTGATCCCTCTCACAATGTTTGAGTACACTATCAAACTTGTAAAGGTATACCAGTACACTCCAAGGTAGGAGACTTCCATGATCGAACTTCTTTAGGTACAGTAGTAGGCCTACTGTAAATGTCATCCTAAGAGGTCAAAATTTCTTCAAAGGTAATGTGACCATTCCAAATGGTCTCAGACAAACAGATCCTGCCAATAGGATACTACCAGGATATTGGGGTGATGTACAGTTGACATGGGTGACTTCCCCTACATGTGGAGAGACAACCCACAAGCAAATGTACTCTTACTGAGGGTATGGCAAGCTATGAAGACTGCAATTAAAGACACACTGCATGCTAGTAAAGTAATTTAACCAATGCTTCCAAAATGCATGATAGCATAAATTATTTCAGTGACAAAAAATAAACTTGGTTTGTGCACCTACATGAGGTTACTTAAATTCATTCTGACTTAAAAGTTTCTAGTTCACTCATATATCCACATTTTTAGCTTCTCCTAACCCATAAATATTAAGAAGGAATGTAAACAGTGAAGAAAGAGGATTGTCAAATTTACAAAGCCCAACCCCGACTTCTTCCCCCTCCCTTCCCCTCCCCTTCCAACTCCAAGAAAAAACCTTGTGAAAGGCATAAATATTTTCCCTTAACTGCATTTTGTATTTCTTTATTAGGGTGAGTACCTTTGCATGAACAAACATCAACTACAGAAGCACACAAATTTTGCCACTGAAAGAATACAGTACACAGTATAAAATCACCAAAACTCCCTGGTTTGGGAGTCTATGAGCGATGATACTTACTCCTATTTACATATGTAACCATTATTGCCTGCAATAACGGTCTGGCAAAAAACTAATAGCACCGCAGTATCCCCTGCCTATAGAGGGCACTTAGAACCCTAAATCGTCCTTCTGCGTTTTAGCTGCCCTGTGGAAGAGCAAATACTGTAGTAGACTGGGAAAATTAACATAGTTTTTCACCAGATGAGTTTAGGATGTGCTGAACACGGAGAGGCAAAAATGCAGAAAGACGATTTAGGGTTCTAGGCACCCTCTATAGGCAGGGGATGCCGCGGTGCTATTAGTTTTTTGCCAGTCAGTTATTGTAGGCAATAATGGTTACATATGTAAACAGGAGGTAAGGAAGAGCGAAATTGACTGAAATATATATGGGGCTTGAGTCTACAGTGTGCTATAGATTCCTGTCTGAACCCCCAAAATTCAAATAATACAGCGATTGTCCTACCACTCCTACTGTACAACTTCTCCCACGCCAGGTATGTTTCACTAAAGGTATACAATGGAAAGGTGTGAAGAAAAGAAATTGGCAGTGCAAGAAACTTTGAAACAGTTACATTACCCTGAGAGGTGTGCAAAAAAAAGGTGTTGGAAGACCATGGAGTGTTTTCTTTTTATAGCTGCATAGTGTTTTATGGTGAGGAAACCAATCATGGCTCTGAATGGTGTCCCCTGAATTTGTCAAATCTCTGATCACTGACGAGACACCTTTCTCTTCCTCTTTTCAAAGATTTCAATTTACAAGGGAAGAAGCTCCATCTATTCAGGTTTTTCAAAGAGCAGGCTAAGTAGGTGAATCTTAAAATGGAGCCAGGTTACCATCTCAATAGATTTACAATACTTTCATCTTCACAGACGAAACCATAGAACGGGAGTTCTACATCACACAAATGAAGGTCTGGCTACCATACACCATGTGAATGAGGATTTCTGTGTAGAGCATGAAAAGAACTTTTCTTTCACCTAGTATAACTTTATCCATCATGCCTATGAAGTGGATGTAGACTAGCTACACTTTAGCATGTTGGTATGGATGTGACCGGTCAGATGACAATTTTCTACAATTTACAGGTTTTGTTTTCTTTTTCTTTTAACCCCAACCATCTTCCTTTTGTCCTTCAAACTTGTAAATATTGTTAGGTCAACTGATATCATGAAAATTTACACTTTTCCACAAAGCACTTCTGGTGAATATGAAGAAAATCCCCAAAACGGGTCAATGAGCTCCTAGGTCACAACCTAAAAGTAAGGAGAGCGCCACATCTGTGCCAATTAATTTACGGATTCTAATTCCCCGGTAGATGGGATTGTTCCCACGTACAATAGATGAGGTACGTAGGAGTGAAACAGATTCAACCTACAGTCTGGGAAATGCTGACATGCAAAGGTTTAACATTAGACCCCACCCACCGATTACAATGCATGATATAGCCAACAAAACAGAGTATAGCTTATGACAATGGCTAACATACAGAATCCCCAAAATTGTAGATAGGAGGTAAGAGAGGGGCGATGTAGATTATGACATCCACCTCATCTATCCTTTTACGACTTTGCATCTTTCAGGGGTCGAAATAAGCCTTCAAACTTTGAGGGCCAACCGGGCCCCTAGCTCATGGAATCTAGGGGCCAAACAAGAAATTAAGGGGCCCAAAACTACCGCCTACATTACTTATGAAGGACATCGGTGTACTGAATGTCTGTATGTGTGATCATCCGTGTTGTGACAAAGCAGACTGTTTATGAGTGATGTGAACTGATTTCAGAAGTGTGTACGTGTGTTTCGCAGGTTTTAAGTGACTGTTAGTATACGAAACACACAGGCCTTGCGAGATGTACGATCGTTGACATGTTGGTGGAGAGGTTCATGCGCAGACTGTACAATTAGACTTAAAATATTTAGGAGCCAACCGGGCCCCTTTCCCTGCAGAAGCTACGGGCCCGAGCGAATTTCTAGGAGCATCGGGCCCACGGGCCCCCGTTATTTCGAGCCCTGTCTTTACAATCAAGGACATAAGTCACACAACACATGCACTTGGACACATGTCACAATAAATACAATTATACTGTTACTATTACTATAACTACTGTAGTATTAATATAATCAGTAATAGCTTTAATATCCAGGAATATATATAATCATGCAAGTATTTGCCAAACCTTCAAAACATGACAACTTGGAAACCCTCACAAACACTAGGAATCACATTTTGCATCAAAGTAAAATGAAGATGACTTAGACATTGCCAGTTCAGCATCTCAGCTGATAAGATATCCATTGTGTAGACCTTCTGGGTAGGATAGTAATAGACAGCTTACAGCTGCTGTGGAATATGTTCTTGTGTCCGTTACGGTATCATTTTTGGAGTCGCGACTCCAAAGAGTCACCACTTACAGGGTAGCAGGAACTAGACTCCAAAAATATTTGAGTTGCCCAAGCCTTATAATATATAAAATAGTTTGAGACCTGTAATATGAAAATATCTAGAAGGATAGGATTTGACTGACTCACCTGATCATTCAAAACTAGGTTGAGGTGATCAGTTACTACCCTTCCAGAACCACTACAATAGAATAAGTTAACAGCACTATGACTACATTTCCTTTTGAATTTCCTTATCCAAAACAAGCACAAATACCCTTGAAACCACTCCATCCACCATCCCACCCACCTTGTCCACAAGTCAGCCCTCATTACGACCAACATCAACAGCCACTTCCCTTCTTCAGCATCCTGATGGTTCCTTTTCAAGAAGAAGCCGGTATCATGTAACTGTGACTTTTCCTGGCAAAGAACTAATTTGAAGTTCTGTGGATTAGCGTTCTCTAGGAAACTTATAACAGGTCAATAGGGATCTAAAACTTGCCCACAAATTCCATGAGAAAAGGTAACTGGGAAATGTCAAAAACAACATCATTTTCATATCAATGACAGGCATGATCTTGACATAGCATTGTCTAGATGTAGAAATGAAAAGATCTGTTTAATAAAAGGTGAAGACAATGTCTTTGGCACAAACTTGATATGCCCAACCAAAAATGACAGCTGGTGGTTAAAACAGGAGTACAATACCTTGTCCTAACACAATCCTTGCACCCCTTTCTTGCTCCTGGAGGTTCCAGGCAGAGTTAAACAAGTACTGTATTCACAACTTCACAAGTACAACTTAAAAGATTTCACTTCTTCCTGTGTAATACTTAAAAATGAACTCCTAAGAACATTCAATTTTCAACCATTTCTCCTGAAAAGTCTATGATAAAAACTTCAAAGTCAATGACATTTTGAAGGGAAGATTATTTGAAATTTCTTCAAAGGTTTAAAAATATTAAATAATGATTCTGTAGACATGGTGAAAATATTTCATAATGACAGTGCCCCTTTCAGGGTATGAAAGGAGCCTACTGTTAGAAACGGCACAACAAAACTGAGTCTAAGACTGGGGAAGATTATTTTAAATTTCTTCAAAGTTTTAAAAATATTAAATAATGATTCTGTAGACATGGTGAAAATATTTCATAATGACAGTGCCCCTTTCAGGGCATGAAAGGAGCCTACAGTTACAAAGGGCACAACAAAACTGAGTCTAAGACTGAGGAAAGGGCACAAGCAGCAACTTTTCCATTTGCCAGGGTGTCTTTCTAAGGAGCACCACAGCAAAATGAAAGGCACAACAGGGTTTTGTCATCGGTGTTATTGGCTACATCAAGCTCTGACCGTTACATGCTGGTTTCAGATTTCAGCCCAACATTTTCAGGATTGTACATCTACCATGTTTTGAATACCTTTGTTTCCCAGAGAAGTAAATCATGCATGTTTTAGTTTTTTTTTCAAAAGCACAAAACAAACTTGTACTGTAAACTTCCATGTAAGCTTCATACTATGTGTGAATATGTGCCTATTTCCTTATTACATGTTCTAACAATGCAAATCTTCCAATCAATATTCATGAGCCTAAAGTGAGGTTATCCCCAACCTGTTGTGTCTGATAAAAATACACATATTGCAAGGTGGGCTACTGTAACACTGTTCTAGGACCTTTTCCTTAAACATTGAGGGTCAATGGAATTTCTTTCTTGAAATGAATTGTGAGGGAAATCACACACTAAAACCCTACTGAAATGTATAGAAATCAGACTGGCTAAGACAAATTTTCCTTGAAATTGAGTTTTTCTGTGTTAGTATTCATATGAATCTAATAGCAGACAATCTTTACGCACATTAATGTAGAATTCCAGGAAAACTTTTCAAACATGCAAACAAGGAGTACAGGAGAAACGGACACCTACTGGACAGGCAAACTTCCATGGAACCCCCAAAACTCCCTGCTTTGTGAATCTACAATCCCCGATACATCTACAACTTTAACCCTCACCTTACCATTAATATAAAGGACCTGGCAAGTGTTGATCACACAGTGGAGAAGGCCAGCCTTTGACAGAGGGCTGCCTGCCAAGTCCTCTTCTCGACTGCCAGGTCAGGTTACAATTGTAGACAGGAAGTAAGAGAGGGGCAATGTAGATTCCTAAGGTCAGATATCTATTTCTAAGTTGCAAAGCTATAAAATCAAATGAATGTTCCACCCATTTTAAAATCCAAGCAACTCAAAACATCTTTCCTTACAATGCAAAGACAAACTAGTTTTACAATGATACATTGTTGAAACAAGACAGCACCATCACCACTTTTATAGTTCGACCAATACAAACTTTCTACAGTGACTGCAATCAAACGGTTATTGCAGGCAAAAATGAGAAAGATCTGCAAACAGGAGGTAAGGAAAAGCGAAATAGACTAGCTTGTACTGGAGACATCCTCATAACTCGGTTTTCTTAGATAGACTGCTAAAACCTAGTTATAACAAATTTATAACACATTCATGAAACTATTCCCCATTTTTCTTCACTTCAGAAGTTTGGGAAATCATTGATGATACTTGTGAACATGGAACTGGACAGGGCTCAGGTTCAGCTGACCTTTTAAAGGCACATTTCTCCTCCCACCAATTTAAAGAACATCCTCATTGCTTAAAAATACACAAGTCTGCTGTAACAAAGCTATGTACCTTGATCTCCATACTCTAATTTACATGAAAAGAGGGCATATTCAAGCTATGCCTCCATATAATGAATAAATAAGCTTAGTGAGTTGTGCAACCTGTATACTGAGTTAACAATATTACAGACTACTACCATGGCTGGAAAAAATGTTCATTTCCCAGAAAGAGAGTCAAATTTTCCTCAATTCCTGACATACTTTCATACACATAAAAGGTGTATATTTCCCTCCAGTGACCAAAATTTCCCTCCAAATGCCCAAAGTTCCCAGGAAGGAGCCTCCCAGCTTCCCAACTTTTTCCACCCAGGGTCACTACTACTAGCACTAATACAGGACGGTGCTATAAGCTTTTGCCACACGATGATAACAGGCAATAATGGTTTACATACTGTATGTAAATAGAAGGTAAGGTGGAGCGAATTGGACTGTTTCCAATATTACAGACTAACTACTAGTACTACTACAAATCCCACAGTGCTATTAGTTTTTGTCAGACGGTAATGTTGCAGGCAATATCACTACACACATGTAAACAGGAGGTAAGGAGGAGCGGAATAGACTGAGTGTTTCCAATATTACAGACTTACTGTACAACTAGTATTGTGTTTTTATAATAAAAGTACAATGCACTCTGGGAATCATCTTTCAACTAGCTCCTGTACTTGCCATTATCACCCCTACAACACACCATGCCTCTCTACAAGCCAATGCATATAATGCTTAGTTTCCTATTGCAGTGCTTCACAGACACAATTGAATTCCTATCATGTTCAGAGCCTGTTATCACCTCACATCCTAATTAGCTTTTGTCAGAACAGTACTCCTTTACAAATCCATGGAGAAAGATTTTTTCCACAGGATAAAACTCTTTTCTCTGCAAGTGGAGTATAACTTGTTTATTTTTGCAAGAATACCCAGAAAACACTTGAAGGGATGACAGGTCCTCTGGAGCCAAGCTTTATGGCAAGTTCACTCTTCTCCCTTGTTTCCATGGAGGCTCCTAGAAGTGCTTCAAGTTGAAAATTTCCTAAGTCTAGGCACTCAAAATTTCCAACATTTGACTAGAATGTCTATACCTCTACATACATAAGATCTGGTAGTAAACAAACTAATACACTCACACTTAGTAGGTCAGCGAATCCTGTTGACAAAAGTATTCACTACAAATTCTGAGAGCTCTACTATTTGGTCAAGAGCAACTGATCTGCCATTGGAGATAAACCTTCAACTAACTACAGGAACAAGAACTTGCAGAAAATTTTATGAATGCACCTTTTTCCTTCAAATTTTCACCTGCCAAGATGAACACACTGTTTCCATACTAAAGAAAATTAAGAATTCATAGCAATTCACAGCACAAGAAGATGAGGGACTTTCTTTTGTAGAACAACTACTGTGCTTGGTGAGTTATCACACTCTACTTCAGAGTTCTGACTCCTGGCCAGGAATCACAAGTAATGATTCCACTTTCCTTTGAATTGCAGCTCCAGGGTAATTTTCAGTGCTATCATAAATATGCATGATAATCATATTTTGGAGTTAACACTTGTGTTACTTCCAGGGTTTTAATGTAGTATAACACATAGGGCAGGTCCTTTTGATCATTCTCTCTATTCATATCCATTAGTGCATTTACTCTTGAGTCAGCCAATACAATTCTCCGATACTGTTTATTTAGGCAACTCAACCATTCAAAGCTGTAAAAGTAAGCCCACTGGTGTACAATAATACTAATTGGTATGCATATTAGCAGGGATGTAGCTAGCCAAATTTGAGTGCGGGGTAATTGTCTGATCTGGGGAAGCGCCTCAACCCACCCCCATGGCATCTACCCCATTTTTCAGCCATTAATTTTTCATTTTTCCCTCATTTTACTTTAGGGAGTAAATTTAGGGCTAGTTTTAGGTCTCGGTTGGTAGATTTGTGGTGGGCGGGGAGACCTGTGTTTGCCTGGAGTGCCAGGTGGGAATATCAAGTGCTGGGTGTCACCGCCCAGTGCTGCCCACCGTAGCTACATCCCTGCATGTTAGCATGTAATCCTCAGTTTAAAGCTGCTGGAGTATATGATCCTGTGTCAGTTATGACATCATTGTTAGGGTACTGCATACAAAGTCACCACTAAGGGTCACCACTAATTAGTCCCTGGGTACCTATCCTGACTCATAAAATACAGGAGTCACCAAAGCCTTTTCACTGTCAGCGTGCTCTTTTTTTCTCCATTTACAGTAGTCTCCTAGACAGTTCCAGCCTTCAAGAGATGAACCTCCATGCAAGAGCCCTCCACTACCTGCAAGCTGAAGGTCTACAGTACATACTGAATATTCAAACACTGAGCTGGTCACTGAAATCCCTACACAGCAATGTTGATGTTGAAACAACAAATTTTCAGATCTTATACAGTATCAGATCTAGAGTAATAATTTTGGAGATTAATGGGAACCAGGGTGAGAGTCCTTGAGACAAAGTCCCCCTCCTACCCTCCCCCTCCCCCTCCCCCACTCTAACAAACGAAAACGAAAAAGTCTCCTCTTGCTAAATACATACTGCACAAGTGGTCTCATTTGGAATTTCAAATTGCTATTTTATTTTTAAAGCACATTTTCTTTTTAAATTGCAATTGATTTTAAAGCTCACAAGTACTAGTGTTTGCACCGGGTCCAAAATTTGGAACCGGGTACCCGAAGTCAATGGTCAGTCGGGTACCAGGGTACCCGAAAACATAACTTCTGTTAGGCTACAAGTTTGGTGTAAAGTCATAACAAGAAATTTTGCTTTGCACGTTGATATAATATAACACCAACGTATCTTACATATGGGCATGACAAGTGTTCTTAGGCGTGTGCGTGATAAATTTTGCCAGGAAAAAGTAACATGTTAGGTGTTCTGTCACACATGCAATCTATGTAAGTGAAACTTTGGATCCGGGTAGCAATTTAAGAACTGGGTCCTGACATCGTCGGTCGGGTACCTGGGTACCCGGTGCAAAAACTAGCAAGTACACTTCAAAAGTTATGCTCCCCAAAACACATCTGGAGAGCTTCCCTTGCAACGACTGAATGCTGATGAAACAGGACCACATTTCTGCAAAAGACTTGATCCGCGTTACCGTATTAATACTGTATATTCATAACATTCAAACAATTCCCCTTCTATCCTATTTTTACTCTTAAATTTCCTTTGCTGGGGCTCTAACCCCATGTATGTTGTTACACAAAATACCTTTCAAGTTCTTCCAATCTGAGTCCAGAGTAACGTACGGTATATACTTCAGATGGGATTCTGGGAGTGATTTCTCATTTGCATCAAGAGGTCACTTACAATCTCCATCTTTCATCCCAAGATATCCTTCAACAGTTTATACTACAATCCAGAAGCAACAGAAGAGAAGTTTTCAACCTCAACTAATCTCCATTCATGCTAATTCTGAAGGCATATTGTAAGCTACAAGGCTCCTAACACTGAGGTGCCCTGGGAAAAGAGACAATCTGTGACTTCCGTTTACTGAATAGAGCAGTGCCATCTGAATATGGAAAACCAAGCGTGACAACTCAAGTATGCTGGAGCTTAGAGCAGTGAGGGAGTGTTTAGGGATGGCCAAGAGGTATTGTCCAAATCCACCCAAGCCTGGTGACAAAGGAAAGAACTAAGAGCAGGGTGTAAGAATAAGGACAACTGTATACACTGCTATTTCAATCTATTCCTAAATAGAATTTCGTTATCACAGCTACTTTAAATGTGTGACCTAATACAGTTAAAGGCAAATCTACAAATTCAAGGAACCTGATTTGAGGTAGACAGAGAGCATTGATGAACAGCACAGCTAGTTTACTGGGGTTGAAAAGCCAGCCATCACATCCAGGTCAGCTGTAAATGAACCATTCAGTGCATAAAAATCTACTGAAATTCTCCATCAGAATCTTCATCATTCCTGAAGATTTATTAGACTCGCCAAAACTGACAGTATGAATGGTAAGACTATCCCAAATTATTAGCTACAGTACTTTGTGAATGGTCTTATCTATTACTGTATGGGGAAGATATTTCAAAGGGGAGGGGGACTGGAGGGAGGGAAGGTGTTTGCCCTGGAAACTGTCTTCCTTGAAAAACAAACAAATCTTGCAGTGAAAATGAAATTCCAGTACCCCTAAAACGAAGATTTTTTGCCCTGAAACAGACATTTCTTCCAAAGGGTAGTGGTGTGGTGGGGAGGAGGGTGGGGTGCCACCTCAGAACCCTGCCTTGTACACTCATGGTCTTGTTGGCAGACACTGTTTCTCTTAAGGTTAACCTTACTTTTTTATCAGAAGCTCAAAGTATGTTTGAACATTGCTAAAACTATAGCATGGTTGGCAGTACAAGTCCAACATAAACTTTTACATCTACAAATATTGGGTGAATAGCATCCCAAAAGTCTCCAAAAGCACCACCACACTGACAGCAAACCTCTGACAGTATGCCTGCCTTTCACATGGCACAAGCTGCTTGGAGGAGCATGGAAGTCCTTACCACACACTACCTCAGAAATAGTATGCTTCTATGCTGGGAGGTCCTCTCACAATTCTGACAATTTCACATTGAATTGAAGTACTGAAATTAGCTGGGATCATGGTACAACAAAAACGCTAAATTGCAACGAATCTCTGACTTTTAGAATAGACTCCATGACCAATCACAATGTTGAAGAACCTCCATCACTTTGTCAAAACTGATTTATCCCCAAAGTCTTTAAATCTTCTTGTCATTTTGAAGGTATCTTTGTGATTCCATCCTCTGATGCACCCTTATGCCTTTCAGGAGATACCAAAGAACAGCTTGCTGCCTTTTATCAAAATGGGATAGATTGGCTCTCTAAAAGCAAGTACACACAAAATAGAGTTCTTTACTTTGGATGGATCAAGGGGCAATAGGATGGAAAAGTAGCACAATGAATTTGTTCCTCGAGATCTCCTTTGGTGAGGCATCTCAACTTGGATGACATTATAACTTTGCACTTGCATAATGGAGAAAATGCTGTGAGCGTATTTCACACACAAAAAGTTAAAAACTTCTTAGATTGAAGGAAGAATCATTCTGTCTGGGTGAACTAAATTACTGTACTGTGACTGCTAGGAAGCTGTTTTTAAAGGTAAAATTCTCTTAAAGGAAAGGATCATAGTAAATGACAAGGAATAAAACGACTTTGAGAATATAGTCTTCTCTCTGATGTTGGCCTGTAACAAGGAATCAGTAGGGTAACACTCTCTTCCCTTCACTGTGCAACAATTCCCAATTTTATCAATTAATGTGTACACACACACACACACACACACACACACAGATTTAAAAGTATGTTGTCATACTTCAAATCTACTGTATGGACTACTGTATGTTTGGTTGGTTCATACTCGATGGATTTCATACTGCACCTAAAAGGATTTTCTTATAAAGTTTACTATAGGGGTATTCTGGAGTAAATGTTTGGAAGTTTCATAGGAAGAATATAGTTTGCTATCTTATGTTTGGAACTTTGGATAGAGGTTAGTGAATTATTTAACTGAAGGTTTTTGCACACTAGCAGGCATTTGATACAGGATGACTGCACCTCTATTCCACCCATTTAAGTTGGGCAGTGGTATTGAGTCAACAGAATTAAAACTGGTCAAATGCAGCTTCGCAGGCTCACTGATGACATCATGCAAAGTTAAGCACTAGAATAAGCCATAATTCTATGAAATGGCCACTCAGGTAAACCTTATAACAAGCTGATGGTGTTTGCATCTAGAGGGTACAGGTTCAAACACCACTTGTAAAGGAGAATCAAAATTTACTGATAGCATTATTGTGTTCACAATATGCCACTTACTCTGGGTTTAACCACTCCTTGGAAGTACAGACATGTTATATTACCCCTTGTCCTGGACAATTCAAGCCATGTTAAGAAAACAAAATGGCACCAACAAGTATGGTACCAGACTATATGACTATGCACCACAAAGGTCCCTATTTACACACCCTTGGGTGAAGCACCAATTCCATTAGTAACCTATTGCTAGAGTTTGGCAAAAAAGTCAACGGACCAGTAGTGATCTGGTCAGGAATCACACCTTTGATCTTTTAGTAGCAATCTCAAGATTCAAACCACTCAATGTTTTAAGTTTCCACATGTAATACAGAGGAAATCAAATTTTGAAAGACTTGACACAATAAACATTTCAATAGTCTACCTTTAAGGACCACCCTCTCCCCTTACTTAGTTTCTGGTTTAACCCAGAACACACATGCAAAAAATTAAAAATTTCAAAAGCTTCTTGCCATGAAATTTTGGCATTTGAGGAAAATTTGGGCAACTTATGAAAATTTGGCTATTCTGTACAAGGAAACTTGTGAAAATTGTGAGAAATTTGACTTGCTTCCTGGGGAGAATCTAAGGGGAGGGCATATCCCCCCCATACCCTCCCCTTTGAGCAAATTTTACAATGGGAGGTGCCTAGAAGGCAATGGTGCAGTATTTGACCCAACTTGCCCGTGCAAATGAGATGGGAATTACAATTTGTAAATGACTGATTCTTTGTAAGACTGAATCAAGGTGATTGCTTTGAAACAATAGGTGCACAACCCTGAAACTACTCCCAAATGGAGTTGCTATCCAAAGGACAAAAGACTTATAACCAGAGGCTTGAATAATTCAACATCATTAGGTGCATGGTAGTTGACAAACTGAAATGGACAGATGGAAATCTGTACCCTTGATTAAAATGTTTATACACCTTTAAATGCAGTAGTATATCACCTGGTCATTCGATAATATGCTAAATTTCTCTTTCTGAATATTAAGTTATGAACAAGATGTCCTTTCTAGATGATTAAATTTACTTCCAGTTCTATTTTGTTGACCAATGTCAATTGGATGATGGCTATTTCCTCCACTCTGTGCCCTTTTGAGTGACCCTTCCAAGTTGCCCTCAAATGTTTGGTTTTCCTGTTTCTAAAAATCAAAGGCTTGATCATCCAATCTCCAGCCAGAGAATTACATTACCAGTCTAGCCATTCTATACAAAATGGAAGTTTTATCAACTAGCCCTCTTGAGGCTCAACAAATGACATGAACAGTAGAATCTCACTCAAAGCAACACAAGGCAGCATGAAAACATTGTAACAGGATTGAAGGCTATTAAATGCACCCTTACTAGTTAGTACCTCTCATCAATTAGATTGAAAGGGTGCTAACACTGTAAATAAGATCAACAAAGTCTTCCTTTTATGTAACAATCATTCACCCTGTTTACAAAAGATCTAATCACTGGCTGGCTCACAGTGACAAATTATTTGGAAAACCTTAAGGAAAAATCAATTGTAAAGAAATACTGTAATTAATTCTATTCAGCTACACAGTTACCGACCAGAAATTCTTGTTTTTCTAATCCCAAAACTGTATCTGTCCCTGTGATACATGCCTAAGCCTATACGGTGCCAAGAACCTACACTATGGTAGTTAGGAGCTTGGAAGTTACTGCAACTGCTGTTAACTCCATGGTGGGAGAAGTTAAGATTAGAGTTAAAAAGTTCAATGCCCTGTTGGGACATTGCAATGGGAAGGGACTTCTAATAGTGCTGCACACAACATTGCACAAATGTTGTTTAAAAAAAAAACCTCTACAGTCACCCCAATTAGAGTTAGTATGGCCCCTAACTCTAGTTCATGAATGGCCTATTTTGATCATGTGACAATGTTTTTGTTAGTGAACTGTGAAAATTAAGGACAATTTCTCCTTGCTTTACCTATTGTTTGTAAAAGTTCCGTTCAAAACGTCTTCAGAGGTGCTTGTAATGCAATAAGAGGAGATATGCAAGAGTTTGCTGATCTTTCAAAGCAAATTTTGGGGCGACTTCCTATTGTCTTTCAAATTTGATCAACACTACTATATATTGACAATTTGATATAAAATCATAATACACTGATTGCCAGCATTATAGGTTTAATTGCCCAATTCTGTGACATTTTCAAAATTACCTAGGGCTTAAAGGTCAAGAGCAGTCGCCCCAAACTTATTTTGAAGCAACAGCTAAATCTCACAATTTTCTTCTTATTTCTCTTCAAAGTATCTTTCATAATATTTTAGGACTTCAGTATTTCATATTCAAGGTAAACCAATCAGTTACTTCTAGTAAATTTCACATTTGAGGAGAAAAAATATTGTCACATGACTCTAAAGAGCCAATCATGAAACAGGACAGTCTACTACACTACTTCAAGTTGGGGCGACTGCATTTCCCCTTTAACTGGGCCCAAACACATTGACATTGGTTCACTACAAAGACTCTTTTTCAAATAGCAATTAAAATGGATTATGGGATAGAATTTTGGTACACATCACTTTTGTCAATGGCATTTTACTGTGGCCACAAATGACACATACCAACACTATATCCCACAACCCTTTGTGATCACTATTTGGAAAAGGGTCTTTTGCAACCCCTACCCTCTCCTTAATTTCCAGTCTACAACTTTTGCCATGTACTGCACCTGCTTTTGTTATGTGGTTCACCTTACTGATTAATTTACCATTTCAGTAAATTTAAATATTTTCTTCGACTCAAAATATAGTTACAATACTTGTAAATCTTACATGACATATCAAAGCTTTGAGGCATCATTCCTTTAAAAAGAGCATTGCCCTCATCTCCATGAATGAGTGACCCCTTTCTAAACCCTTGATACAGTAGCTTGGGGGCCCAGATGCCTAGTGCACAACACCTGAAAGCCACCACAAATCACTAAGACAACTTCGTAGAAATACATCAAACTTTTGAAATTCCAGGCATTCAGTCATGTCTCTATTAAAGTATACTAAATCGATTCCTTCATATTCTATGCGTGAACACAGAGCCATGTGCCAGACCAGTGTACACCAGATACATTTATTAATAACTTCCTCTTGCCTCTGGGCTAGTGACCTGAAAAACACACCTTCGTTTCAATCCTTAAGTCACAATGTGCCAGACGATAATGAACAATTAATAGTAACCTTATGTAAATAGTTACACGTGAAAGCAAACAAGTATACTTGTCATTATGACAACGATTTCATTACCTACCCGAGGGGCAGTGAGTCGCGACAAAGCTGCTACATATTAAGCATAGTGCATGTTGGGACAAGAAATGCTTTCATGTACAAACCCAAAGGGCATTAAAATATCTTAAGTATACAGAATAACAATGTTCAGTGGATTCCAATTAACTAGCTGTACCTTTACCCTGAAACTGAATGATGGAGAGTGCAAATACTGTTATCTGAAAAGAATTAAAGATCAATGACAAGGACCTCACTGATCTGATCAGACTGTGACTGATGTAGCATGACATGTATTACAAACTACACAATACTGTAGATTGCACATTCACTCTGGTTATTTCATGGCCTTGGCCAGTGGGAATCTGAAAGAAAAGTTTTTCACAGTCACTGAGTTTTGAACCCAACAGTATACTGTAGCTTGTATGACCAGGGAGTTGCTATAATTTGTCAAATAGCAACTCCCTGGTATCACAGCCTTAGCTAGGTACATACTACATAGGAAAGTGACCAACTGAAATCGGGGAAGATCTAATTCCCAAGTAGTACGGTTTCCATCCTGAAATATTGTGCAAATGTACTGCCCATAAAACTATCAGACTTTATGATCATAAATGCTTTTTCTTGTTTCAGCACAGTTAATCTTGTTTCAGCACATTTAGCAATAGTTACTTGTCCATGCACCCCTATATAATACTGATTGTGCAAAGCATTTATTTATTAAGGCTGGACAAGAGCCTGAAACAGGGCACTGCAAAACTGAATTAGTGGGAAGGCACTCACAAAAACTTTAAACTATTTGTTGACAATTCCTTGAGGGCCATCAAGGCAAGAGGCAAGGGCATGAGGGCTTTTTGCCACAGGGATCAATGCGAATTTCGGCAAGCCACGTATTACTATGTTGGTTGGATACATGTCACTTCTCCATTACCTAGAATGACCAAACAATGTCATTATGTGATAGGGTCAACCGAACCAGATAGCCAATAGATACACTTCGGCACACTGCATTTAACATGTGTACAGTGTGCACTGACAGATGTACAGACAGTCAATGCACAGACTAAGTCCAGTGATGATTTCACTCCAGCAGTAGCAAATAATGGGTCAGTGAACTTTTTGACCTTGGCCATGATTTCTGATCTCTTGAAATGCATGCAGAAACAGACAAATCTGAGTGCTAGCTGAAAGGCCAGGCATTTAAGAACTGGTTAGCAAAGCTCAATCCTAGATAAAATTTCAATGACCCTTGAAGTTATTTTACATTGTGGCCACAAATGTAAGAAAAGCTGATGATTCAGGAATGACAATTCCACTCCAGTACTTCCCCAAGGTTTCCAAGATTGAGAAATGGGGCCGAACCATTCAACTCCCCAAGTTTTGACATTTTCAAGGGTAATTTTGGAAGTTTTAAGACCAAAACCCTAAAAACTGGGGCTTCAGCCCTCAGTGATCTGATCGCCCAATGGCCCTGATAATTTCCTTCATATGTGGCTTTCAATTCAATATTTTGGCTCATCTTGTTAACATTCAAGTTAGAAGGTCACTTTGAATAAAAAAAAACCTGTATATTGCTTCTGGATGTAAGGTCAAGTATGGTAAAATAAATAACATGTTTCCCGTCCCCGCCCTCATCCTTTTTGGGGGCCGCATCCTTCTTTTTTTTTATTTTTGAACAGTGGAAATCACATTTTATTTCAGCACCTTCTGGACTTTTCCACATGTTGCGGCAATATTCCTTATTGATACATAAAAAGGAACAACTGGACACCGCGACTACAGTCTCTTTTTACCGAAACTTCAATGAGCAGCACACGGAGCAGTGCACAAGTGTGCGTTCTACAAGACAAGTTTACTTTGTTTATTACACTCACTTACAGTTGTGCATGCAACTTTTTTGTCTTCCTTTTCAGGCAGTTTTGACACGTGCATTTAAAAAAAAAAGAGGGGGCGTTTAAAAAAAAGGGGGGCCACATCCTCCTTTTCTGAAAAATTCCGGACGGGAAACATTTTTTTCTTTTACTTGGCCTAAAGCCTACCTACTGTACTGTACCTGTGATATGACCAGGGTTTGACCTCCCAGAGTACAAGCCTCATTGCTTAAAATGTTATTTTTGTTATCCACATGACTATATGGCTTCAGTTCAAAGATTCTTAATTCCAGAAACCAGGTGTCATTAATTTAATGGACATGAATTAATTCATCACAACACAAGTCTGAAATTTTCAAAGATCATAGAATACACGGCCCAGACACATAAACCACATAAAATGAGCTGGTGGTGGTTTTTTAATGGGTTATTAAAATTTTTACTATAGGTTTGTAGTGAGCTCAGGAAATCTGGAAGAGGTTCTACAGTATGTTGGAAATAATACATTTTGGAATAAATGATGAAAGCCAGAATAGTTGAAATTAAAGTGTATCTCAAGTCTAAAATTTCCAAAATATATGTTACAAAGCTTGAAACATGAATCCAGTTGGTCCAACTCCCATCTTCACAGGACATTCTTAAGCTAAGATATAAAATGTTGAAGCTTATTCACTCAATCTGAAATGGTAGATTGTGCAATAATTTGTGATGTCATTCTTGTACTACTCAAATTACGGTCTTTGTTTTTCTTTGTTTTCTCGAAAGCCACTGCACCTTGTGCCAAAATGTGATCACTTTCTTCAGTAGGGTGACTTGGCTATAAATGCCCTCTCCATACAACATGCTATGCAAGGGAACCCAAATGTTTCAAGGTCATATAAACATATTAATTTCATAAGGAAACAAAAGCGGGTAATGTGAGTTGTACAAGAAGGGCATCACAAATTATTGTGCAATCGCCTTTTTCAAATGAGGTGAATAAATTTCAATATTTTATATCTCAGCAACAGAATAAGCTATGAAGATGGGAGTTGGATGAATGGAATTCATTTTCCAACCTCTAACATATACATTCTTGTAATTCTACACTTAAGGTCCACTTTAAGTCTAATGAAAGAATAGCTACATAGATCTGCGCACTGGCATGGTAGCTTACACTTAGTACATTATGGGTATGACAGAGTTTGCACAAAATCAGAATTGGGAACTACTGTAGTTGTCCTAACTGTGCCCAAAATGCTGTAGCAAGGCCTAAAATGAGCCAACCCCACTAAAAATGGATGTACACTATTCTACAGCACACATTGTTTTAACTTAAACATATATAAATACATGCTAAAACAAAAAAAAAAAAAGAAGTCCCACCTATGCACATTTCTATGCCAAGAAATAAAATGTTGAGACATTTTAATTGTAATTTGTTTTGCATTTTAGAAGAAAAATGGCAGTGAGTCCCACATGCAGTGTTTTCACCGTGGTAATTTTGGTAAAGGTTTGCCAGCCAAAAGCTTTGTGTCCTAGCCATTATCACTAGTTTTTCAGGACCTACTGTAGTCATTGTTATCAAAAATAACAATGACTGTAACTGCACACCTCATATTAAACATCAGAATGGCAGACTACAGTGTAAACTTGTTCCTACTTAAAAAATGGAAACTGACAATCTGAAACAATGTTCATTCAACTCTTATGATGTTATCTTTGCCATCTGTCCATCAGTTTGTCCATTCATTTTAATCATTTCCAGACTTCCAGAATATGTGGTAAACTGGCAACAAGGTGGGTAACCTGGCTAAATACAATGACCGGTGCCTCACATCCACTTGCCTTAAAGGTCAAAAGCAGTTGCCCCAAACTTATTTTGAAACAATAGCTAAATGTCACAAATTTCTTATTTCTCTTCCAAGTATCTTTCATAATATTTTAGGACATAAATATTGCATATTCAAGGTAAACCAAAGCAGTTACTTCTTGTAAATTTTACAATTGAGTGAGAAAAATACTGTCACATGATTCTTAAGAACCATTCAGGAAATAGGACAGGCTACTATACAATTCTTTATTGGGGTGATTGCAAAGCAGCTGGTAGTCTTCTAGCTCATTACTGGCTTCATGAACCAACTTTGGTACATGTCACTGACAAATGAACCGCACTGCCAGCTATGCAGTGTACAAGCTACAGCCGTATAACACTGTGGGCGAACAACCATCTGTACATCACATACTGTACATGTCCTTGGATGCTTTGTTCAACAACATCCTGAAAAACCACCAACTTGGTATTGAAAGTAGTGAAAACACAGACGAAGAAATAATTTTTACTTTCCTGCAAACTTCATTAACAGACAAGCAAGGCACCTTAGCTATAGTCTCTGCACTAAATTTACTGAAAAGGGTGTAGCACCTACACTGAACAGTGCTAGGCTTCTCAGAACTGTTATGCTTAGTCTATCGAGCCTCGTAGTACAGTACATACAAGCAGTAAAACGGAATGACTCAACATACAGTAGTGTGTGATACACATTAAGGTGCATGTGATGGAGAGCTCATTATGTGTCCAAAGATATAAACTAAGTTGTAACTTAACAATGGTACATCTATGACATTAATGGCAGAATGAAATTTCAGATGATATAGTCAACTAACTGAAAACTATCATTCTTAACAGCTTCAGACTTCATGGGGTTGTCAACATGCACTGCATACTCTTAATTCAAATACTAGCCAGGCCTGTCAACTAGGAAGTCAGAATTTGGGAAACATCTCGACTGCCTTCCACCCCCACCCCCAGCCCCACCCACCCCCTTTCCTTTTGTCCAAGACCATCTCTTTTACTTAAAAAGTCTGAACATTTGACACACAGTATTTTTACTAATTTTGTTTTAAAGTGCTCACTTTAATATTCTGTTCATTTATAAAGTTTGTATTTTTTAAAAGATTATCAAGTACAGCATGTGTGTCACACAATATTGTGAATTAGTGGTTTACTTCAAGGTGGAAGATGTAATGAAAAATTCTCATCTGTCAAGTTGTGCAAAACTTCTTTACATAACTCCTTGCCAGCATGGAACCACTAAGGCTGTAAAATATTTAAAAGAGCTGGTCTACTATGCCCAGGCCATTTCTCCATTAACTATTTTGTTAATATCTAGACCCAGTACATTGCTATGTGCAATTCTTCCCCGACAATGAAGCAGAGCAGACATGACTGAAATATGGCATGCCTCCCCATATCTCTCGATCTGTATATTTACAGACAACACCATTCACACATGTACAGCAATCCCAGTCAACGATACTTGTCAACCCTTTTCATACTTGACTGGGTATTTTTCAAAGTCACAAACATATTTTAAAGGCAATGAATAATACAACCTAGTTGAGGGGGATGGGCAGTCTTTGTTCGTGTAAGGGGCTAGGCTATTGTTTTCACCAGCCACAACAAAGGCAACACAGAAGTGGAATTCGCTTTCTTATCAGTCCCGATGAGTGGGAATATTTTTGTACCAAGGTTTGGTAGGTTTTACAAATTTTGTGGTTAAAAACAAAATTCTGCAAACAAGCCACAATGGAAGCCTTCACTTAAAAAGATTTTTGAAGAACACTGAGTAATAAAATCAACTTTAACTGTTATGTAGCAAAACAGAAGTGTAGCACAATTTGTCTTCATTTTTAAAGCCCAATAAATTTAAGATGTTACAACTTCTTCCTCAGAGAGCAGTAGAAATAGACAGTTGGACTCCCTGAGCTCCTCTAGGACTCTCTGCTATCCTAAATAACCTCATATTGTATGCCAAATCAATTACTTGGATTCCTCTAGGCTATAGCTCACCACCCTGGCTGAAGACCTGGTAGCAGGTGAGCTTTTGCAATACATTACTTTGGAATAGCACGACATAAAGTTTTCTACACCACATGATGAAACATAAACTTGGAAAATGGTAAAAAGTTACAAATCATCAACTTCTGGATTTTACAGGACCTATTCTCCAAATTACAACCGTGTGCAAATTAATGTTTTCATATTTTTGCATTACTTTGTTGATTCTTCAAATCAATACACTGGTACCAATTTAATTTTGAGAAAAAACCCACTGAATAGTCACTCAATGCCAAAGTTTAGAACTTATGTACACAAATCATGCTACATGTTTTCATGACTGCCAGAAGTACAATTTTTTTTTTTTGTATTTATTTAATTTAGTGTTTCAAAATTTGCAATTTAGTCAAGTTGGTATCATTCAGGACTGTAATCTCTTGAACAGGTCAATTACCAAAGCATACATGCTGGAGAGCATTTAAAGGGTGAATGCAGTCATCCCAATAAAGAATTGTACAGTAGACTATCCTATTTCCTGAATGACTCTTGAGAATCATGTGACAGTATTTTTCTCACTCAATTGTAAAATTTACAAGGAGCAACCGTTGGTTTACCTTGATGCAATATTTATGTCCTTACATATTATGAAAGATACTTGGAAGAGAAATAGAAAGGAATTTGTGACATTAAGCTATTGTTTCAAAATAAGTTTGGGGTGACTGCTTTTGACCTTTAAAGGGAAAAAAACATTTGTTTTACTGAAAATTTTCATATTTTTTAAACCAATATTTATATATCATTCAGAATGATAGATAATTTAAAATAAGGCAGAACAGGAGCCTTCTTTTCAAGAAAAAAGGTTCTCACAGAAGAAAGTTCAGTTATTTGTTGCCCAGAAACAATTTTGTTGGCACAAACTTTCAAAAACTCAAATGATGCAACTTCTGTACCTCTTGTAATACACAATATTTTGAGGAGAGTAAAACTATTGCTGGAGTTTATTGGTGGGACGGAATGGTTTAATAATGAATAAAGCTGTTTTCTTTGTATGCCATGTTGGTGCATTTAAACCCAACATTTCCCTTTAAAAATGACAACAGCTAATTGCTGCAAACTTTTCCCAGCATCCTTGACACAGAACTATTAAAATATTTTTAGTCTGCCTGTATTAAAGGCAGTAGCAGTGTTAAGGGGATGGCCTATTACAGTCATTCATTTCCCACCACACACACACACACACTGTCAAAGGAAATGCCACAGGAATGAGGAGGAAGGCATACAGCAGACAATGAAGCAGCTCAACGGAAAAATCAGGAGTGGCTATAATTAAAAGGCAGTGATTAATTGGCTCCGTTTGCACTTTTAAAGGGACCCACACTTGACTAAGAAATTTTCATTTTGAAGTTTCAACACTGTACTGCAGTATACAGTAAGTTACTATTAACCTCCCATGAATGACATGAGAATAAACTTATAACAAACTTTACTTACTGTGTGGGAGAGAGAGGGATGTTATAACCACAGAAGACATAATAAAGGCTTCAGCCTGATACTGACATACAATGGGAAAGCTTTCAATACAGGATCTATGGTGGTTTGTGAATGGTGAGATTCTCACAACATGACTCACTGAGCACGGAAAATGAGGGAAGTGCTCTGGAGACGATCATCTGGTAGGCTAAAAACTGTCTGGATACGGTCATGTAGCAGCAGGGACAATTGCCATGCATGGTAACAATGAGAAGAATGGAGAGATTGCTAAGGATGGGTGTAAATACCCACGGTGTATGTCCTATTTGAAGTCAGCCATTCAAATCACTCGACCTCATATAACAGAACTTCTAAAATTAATCCATCTACATACTAAATAGGCCTACGTCATGCTGGTGTCACACTGATTGTATGTCCAATTCAATCAAGAAGTGACACAAAAGAAGGACAAAATGAAGAAGTCACAAAATCCATTGATCAGTACTTCTACAACACCCTCCACCCCCACCCCAGCCCCCGGCACCCTTCCTTTGGACAAAAATGCAGAAGTCACTGAATATTTTGAAACTAATACATACCACCCCACTCCCAAACAATCCCATCTCCTAACAATGCCGCATTTATTCAAACTGCAACATTAAATTTTGTATCTGATTTAAAGTCTTAAGTTGCTAGTACACTAAAACTATCTAGAAATTTACTGTAAGGCTATTATACTGATGAACCTGGGTGGAAAAAGTTGGGAAGCTGGGAGGCTCCTTCCCGGGAAATTTGGGTATTTGAAGGGAAACTTTGGTCACTGGAGGGAAGTTTACACCTTTTATGTACATGAAAGTATAGGAAGAATTGTGTAAACTTTAACCCCCTTCCCTGGAAATAAACACTTTTTCCAGTCCAGCTGATGAACACATTATTTGATCAGGTTAATAGATTGCAGAGATTAAAATCACTTCAAAAGTACTTACATTACTATATTTGCTTAATTACTTGCTTTATACCAATTTACTTCACTGCTCTGCAAAGAGTACAATGCTGTCTGACCATTTTCCTCAGAGGTTATTGGGTGGTACACAAAAAGAACAATGAATGTTTCTCTACTAACACAATTGAATATGCATGCACAAATTAGGATATATCCACATTTGACCACATCTCCAGAACATTACTTTGAAAGAATTTTCAAAATGAAAGACTCAGTTCAACTAAAAATTATCACATGAGGCAACTTTATCCATCAAACTGACCATATTTTCAATGGCCATTTATTTGACTATATCAACAGACACATTTCAAATTTCACTCCCACCTTGCAGAAGCATACCTAAAATAGACTCTTTCAAATAAATCCTGCATCATGGTTAGCCCATGCTGAACATGCTGTGCAGCTGCCTGTACATTTGCAATGAACTCTTTTCATGCATTATAAATGTTCACTCACATTTAGCATTTACAACAAGTGAAAAAATTTTCAAGCTTGCATAACTCCATAATATGTCAAAACTTCACGCTTCAGCTGCCACAGCAAGGCATGTCCACACACACAATACTGAGCTATTGTAACATGTAAAGTAACAAAGCAAGGCTGCAGCTTAGCTGGGAGAGCTGCAGCTTGGCTATTTTGACATGGTCCTTTACTGAAGACCAACTTACCTTGCACAACACATTGGGTATGGAGGAGAAGTAAAAATCCCAGGAAGACACATATCCGTCCAATTAAAAAGCAATCCTCAGTTCTAAAGGCACCAAATCTCCAGCAAGTTTTGCTGGCCATGGTATTCCAACAGTCCAAGTGCTTTTCCTGAGAACAACCAAATGGTCACATATTGCCATTTAGAGCCATGTAGATAATTCAGGTTTATTTAGACATGTTTGTTTTGTAGATCTATCCAAAATAAAATTCCAGAAGCTTAATAGAATCTGTATAGGAGAAGAAAGAGTAAAATAAAGTATGCATTCTTTTAAAACTAAATGATGAGTATAAATTAATGGAAGTCTGGAGAGCAAGGAGACTACTTACAAATCACCAATCGAGTAATTTCAAATACTTTGAGCTTTCTGTACCCCATTAAAATCAGCAACCAAGTCAAATCACCTGCAGATCTAAGAATAATGTCAACAACTGACTTAATTACACATACTGTAAAACTACAGTCATACTGAAGTTAAATGTGAGCACTGGCAATTCCGAGTACTGCAACCCATGATACATAATTACATATTTATGGGAACATGAAAATCTGTGGTACTTGAATAATTCAGTAGCAGAAGTTGCAGTGACTGATGAGCAGGCCTTCATATTTGGGAAGGAGTTCATTACTTTGGAAAGTTTGGTACAATTTACAGCATGTTTATACTCACTAGGATTTGAACATAAATAGAAGGATTAGGGGATGCTTCAGGTGTACAAATTTCTCTCTGGAAGGAATCCTGTCATCTTGCAATTATTTAAAGGTTCAAAGTAATTCTCGGGTTCGAGGCCATTGTAAGAAGCTAGTTAAGTGTTTTGTAAGGCTCGACATTAGGAAGTTCAGCTTCTCTCATAGAGTTGTTAACAAGTGGAATAGTCTGCCTGAGTGGGTAGTTAACTCTACATCTGTGCACTGCTTTAAGGTTGTATGGACTTCAGGGCATCTTATGGGGCCTTAGCCCTCCTTTGCCTTTTAGTTTTAACCTGTTATGTTATGTTATGTTAGGTGAGCAATGTGGGGGATTTGGTAGATGCAGCCCCCTATATGGACATAATGTCTCTCTTCTAGCAGAATACAAACTACTTTAGAGCAAACTTGAGATATTTGTGGAATTTGTGCATTAAGTTTGAGCAGAATGCCCTACCCCACCCCCCCCCCCCCCTTTTAAAGTCCTGTATGCTGCCTGTTACACATTTATACTAATAGGTTTTGAAATTAATGTAAAACTGATTTGATGTTCATGTTTTCAAAATTTCTTACCCACATTCACTCAGACTTTTATTCACTTGCAAGTTGCAATTCTAAGCATGTACGCTACACAAACAACTTAGGCTTACAAAAACTGCACTTCAGGCAATAATAATAATTCAGGCCTTGAAGGGCAGTTATTTTACAACGAGAAAGCAACCACAAATGTGGGAGAAGCCTATATGGCAAATGAATTATAACTTCACATCGGGTGGCTAACCAACTCAACAATTGAGATCAAATTTGGTTTCTTTTGAAAAGCCAGTTCTGATGGGAAAATGGTAGATCTATCCCCAAACCTCCTGGCTGCCAAGCTTCATGGCTTCAACTGCCACTGCCTTAATCCACTCGGCCACAGCACCAGTCTAAATTTGGTTAGACGTTTTTGTAAGTCCCCTTTATTCAGGCTCAGTTTAAATGTGCACTTCTTCAGGCTGATGTCAAGTCCCAAATGTTAACCTACCCAGCCTATGTGCAGTTACTGGGAAGTTCAATATTTATTGCACATCAATAATTATACTAGAACTTATCTCACTGAATGCAGTTGTACCCCTCTGTTCCATTCCACACTGAGGATCATGGCCACTATCCGTCCGGCAGACTAGTACAGTCCGATATTAGGAATATTGAAGTATTCATACTTTTTGCTAAAAAAAATAAGAGATATTAAGAGAGTCGTTCTCAAAATGTTTTTTGTTGTATATTATCCACCTTTATTTGTAAATTGTCTAAGAAGAACTATTTTGAGAACGACTCATCATTTACCATAAAAATGTGAAAGTAAAGATTGCAACCCCCTATTTTTCAATGGAATGGAACAACCAGACGGATAGTGGCCATGATCCCAAACTGACATTCCCACCAGTGTTCTCATTAGGCAGTAGGGTTGGGCGATTCCCGCATTTTGCTCAACAATCCCGCAAGTTTTAAAATCAGGTACTGGAATTTTTCACACCGGTTGGGAAAAATTTGACTTTTTTTATGTTGTAACTAATCAAGATACCCTCCACCCATGTGGGGGGAAGTTGAATGATGTTGCAACTAATTGAGCCCTTCCCCACCCCCCCCCCCTTTTAAACCAAAATCCCCCTCAAAATATTTTGGAAGGTGGAAAAACCCCCATTTCTGAGACCTTAAGTTAGTGCCAACACTGGTTCCCTTAACAGACAACTGTGCTCTTTGGAGTAGACTAAGTTATATCAACTGTGCCAACTACACAGAACTTTGACTTTGGCCTAGGCCTAGCTATCACACTAAAGCCAAGAGAATATTGACACTTAACTTATACACCTTCAAATGTAACAATAATTCCTGAAGTTAAGTGCTCACACTTCCTAACAATAACCCTCTTTGAAAACTTGTCGAAAAGGGACGCTAAAACTGTTCGACTGTCGAGAAAATTTCAACAGCACCACAGTACGCCTGCTAAACGAAAAGAAAGTTGTGGTTTTGATTGCACTGCTGGTGCTTGTCAGCCCTTTGCACGGTCACGTCCGGCTGACAAGTTGACCACACTATGCGAGTAAAAACTGATCAGTTTTAGGCCTAACTTTAGGTCTAACTTAGTTGCGCGTATTATATCCAGTAAAGGGACGAAAAACGACCATCAAGTTTCGGCGATCCACCTCATCATCTTCTTGCATAATCAGGCTCCAGTAGCAATCACAAAATGAGTTTTAAGTCTGTCATTTAGTAAATTTACCACAGATACTCACCTTCGTCTGCTATCTATCTGCTTCACATGCCTTGCAAGTAGTCCCAAAGTACAGCAAGATCATATACACACAGTCACTATGGCCTAAGTTAGTGTAACTAACCTGGAGTCTTGGGTAGAGGATGACCACTTCGTCGAATCCAAGCAAAATCACTCTTCTCTACTAACGATATCCTTAAATTCCCCGTGAGTTGATAAATCTCCTAAGAACAGGTGGCGAGAAAACCTTTTTCTAACTTGAGAGTGTTCGACCTTACGGTAAAATCGAATACAGTACTAGTCCTTTTCGGCGATCTCGCCCGGTTTCTGTCACTCGCACACACAGTTACATAAAGTGAGTACGTGCGCTTCCGTACCGTACAGAACCAAAGGAGTACGTGGGTGCAAGGGCACTGTACGCTTACTACACACAGTGTGGCAAGTTTTCCAAAGTTGCGGTCAGTCGGTGCAGTTGTGTAAAAGAGTCACAACAAAGTTTAATACTTTGTAAAAATTTTGTTCTGTTACAGCGCCCTCTCTTAAAGACTTGTTGAAGACTGCTTTGAGTTCATGAACAGGGTTTCGAATTCGTTGTGGTAGTAACTTCAGCCCAAATTAATTGAATAAAGAAGTTGTAACTTGTAAGTGACATACCTAGTCCAGACGAATGCACCTATGCACTGAGTGAATCAGGGTATAATAATAAATAAGAATAATATTGATTTTTTATATAGTGCCTTTTAATCAAAGCGCTACACAAATACCCATCATTATCATGTCATTCCTAAACGTTCTCAAGCCCCTGGGGACTATACTAACCAGTGCAGCCATTGTGGCGCTACCGATTAAATTTTCACATGTATTTTTATTCCCTGTTCCATTCTGTTATGCTCAGCACCAGGCGAGAAGGCAACAGGTCCAATTTTTAAAGTCTTTGGTATGACCCTACCAGGATATGAAGACCGGACTCCAAGGGGTGGCGCCAGGTGGGGGCAGGGGACCATGCCCCCCATCGGGGAAGGCTATCCCAGTGAGGAATTTTTACAGTTTCGTCGGGGAGTCTTAGTCGATATGATAAAGTATGCAGTCTTTACCTGTTTTTTGCTCTCAAGAGGACAATTTCTCTAATAAGAACACAAAATTTTCTGCGCGCTAGGCGCGCTGTCGAGTCATTTCCATTTTCTTCAATATTTTCATTTCACATAGCTAGACAGCACAAGCTGTGTTCACCTTACCATGTGGACAGAGTACACAGTTTATGCAGTTTATGTAGAGGTCGCAAATTTCATCCCATGTCGCAAAGCCTATTGTTGCTGTTCTCTTGTGTGTCATGCGATGCCGTAAGTTGGTGAGCGACTCACGGAGGAAAGTTTGGCTATTTCATTGGGTAGTCCAGGTGGTTTCGATACAATGTATTTTATCTTTATCCCCGATACGGTCTACAACCCCTACAGTTTTTCTATTTTCTTCTTCTTGTTCTTAATGATTACATACGGTATGGTTTTTGTGTAAGCCTACCAAAAATTTGAACGTGCTTCGCAATTATATGAGGTGATGTTATGCAAAATATGCCCTGCAATGGCATAGGATAGTTAGGCTCCTTCACATGCCCTTCTCACCACCCTCTCGGCATATGAGCTGTCGGAACTTGGGGTCGCTGGCATGGCCCGGCCCCTTGTTGGGAAAATTCTGTCGCCACCCATGGTCGGTTTACTTACTTTGGCTTTCAAAGGGTTATTTCTGCGATAAAACCCCAAATTTTCGGGTACGCTTTGTCCACTCTGCCCCAGTTCCGTTACCTATAGCTTAATATAGCACAAACCCTTTCCACCTTTTCAAGTAACTTAATAAGTAGAATACATGGATTTATGTAAACGTCGGACATTTCATCTCATTTCGCTAAACCTAGTTAATGTTCTCTTGGGTCTGTCGTGCGGTACGGCTAGTGACTCGAGGAGGGAAGTAATGTAAGTTATGCCCGATAGGGCCCAACTGCCCTGACAATTGACCTACATAAGCTTTAAATAAGTACAGATTCTTTTTAGCGTAGGCTTACCCCCCCCCCCCCCCGCTTTGCACGCTTTGCAACTTCACAGTTTAGATTCCGGAAAAAAAACATTAAATCAGCGCTGAACTATGTTCCTCTAGTATTTACAAATGTTATGCAATATATGACCCGCAATGGCCTGGTATGGTACACAGGTTTTCTTCAAAGCCCCCCACCAGCCCCTTGACGGCATCGGGGCTGTCGGGGCTTCGGATCGCTGTCCCTCCGTAGGGGAGTCCCCCCCCCCCCGTCGGGCAAATCATGGCGACACCCCTGCGGACTCCCGGCTGAAAGGTGGATACTTTAACCACTAGGCCAAACAGTTGGTATGTACCGTAGTTGTATTTGACAAAGGGTATGGGGGATGTATGGTGTGTTGTAACCGCCGGAATAAGGAGAGGGGTCTAAGTTTTGAATAATTAAATATCCTCAATACAAGAAATCTGTTACTACATTTTTTGTCTTTGGAGGAAGACGTTGTGTTTAAGAGTTTATGTTTTAGTTAAGTAAGCAAGGGTTTGCTTGTATTGCAACCACCCCTAAATACGTCACCGTAGTAGTATGGAGCGCCACAATTTCAATATAACCAAAGTTTCTCTTACATAACTTCAATATTTATCGAAGTGATAAAAATGTCACTAGAAATGTCAGTGGATGTCTCCAAATATTAAAAAAACTTAAAAGTTGCTTGTTGATTTTTTTTTCTAAGCAAGAAGATATCACGGTTGTCACGATTGTAAGAACTTCATACAGTTGAATTCTATTTTTAGACACAAAAAGGACGGTTCTAAACCTCTAATTCGTAGTCAGTTGGTGGTCGCCGGCCGGTACGATGACCGTGATGTATATGGTAAAAAACTGTGAGAAGAGAGTTGAGACCAGTCTTGAGGCCACAGAGGCGCCAAAAATATTAGATAGCAATATACAAAGCGATACTTTTTTTGGCTGTGAGACGGAACCACGTCTGTAAGCTTTTACTTCAACAAAAGCCAGTGACTGTTTATTATGTTTACGGATGTATTTATATAAGATTTTTTAGCACAGTGCTAGCCCCTGGTCAAATGGGTCTACCATGAAAATCATCATTTCGATTCCAATCGCCCGTTCCGTTCAACAGGTTTTAATTGTTGACCGACAAATTGAGTCACGGTTACAGGCAAAAGCTTTGAAGAGCTAAACCCAGACTGTTTTCAAAAATGACATTGTGATGATAATTTTGTAACACTAAATTAGACGAGGAATAAGTTTTACAAAATGATCATGAAATTCTAAAGAATTGTATTTTTAAAGTGTAGGCATGGGCGTCTGCAGAAAAAAATTGGGGGACATTTAATTGATCAAATCGGGGGAAAATTTTACTCCCAGAAAAGAGCTTAATTGCTAAATGTTGGCGCTTTTACATGGGTGTAGCCAGGGATTTGCCAGGGGGCGAAACCTTTACGCAATCTATCTAAGCTTAGCTGCTTAGCGCCACCATAGTTTGGGGCGAAGCGCCAAGAAAATTTTTTAACAGAAATGCCTCTCAGATCGATGAAAATGGCACTTCCCAGGCCTTGTGAGTGTGCATCTAATCATTTTCTATTTTGAAAGCTCATGTTTTGGAAATTTTCTAGCGATATCATACAAAAAGTTGTTACTTTTTCTTCACTTTTTTTTCAAGTTTTTGATTTTCGGGGGGGGGGGACGTGGCCCCTCTTCCCCCTTCCGGACGCCCATGAGTGTAGGTTAGCTTCCTATGGCGACAGTTTGTGCGTTGACTAAATTAAGAATAGAGTGCAACACAAGCCATTACTGTTAAAAATAGTCATGGTCTAGAGAGTTTGCACTTTGCGAAAGGCCATACCGGCACGAGAGTTTTTTTTTTTTTTTCGTAGGATAAAAATGGAAGAATCATGTCAATGGACGAATCAACTTCTTGGAAAGTGGCCACACCCCTAATTCCAAAATAACAGCTTTTCGACTAATATTTTGTAATTCTGACGCCGGATTATGAAAGAACAGGTGAAATATCCCTTGTCCACGTAACCTTAACCTTAATTCTAACCCCAACCATGATTTTGAAACAAATTTAAAAAATTTTTGAAAAACCGAATTTTCCATTTTCATCCTACGAAAAAAGAAACTAGCTACCGGCGAGTACGAAAGAAAAACTAGCTCGATGCTTTCGTCAGAGGGACTCTTTGTCGAAGCTTGCTGTCAGGCCGTGAAACAAGTCTTTAGCAGTAGTTGCCAAACACTTGAATATCTAATACGATGCTGAAGTTCCAATAGGCATGCATGCCATGATAGGACAACGCCAGTGGCGACGGAACCGAAGGGTTTGTGGCTCAGCCCCCCCCCCCCAAGAAAAAAGTGAGGGGGCTAGAGGTATGTTCAGCCCCCCCCCCCCCCCCAGTGTTTGCCAAGTTGAGCTGGGTACATGCAGCTTAGAACACTCTGGAGGTGCTGTTTCTGGCCATCTGGAGGGTTTGTAAACCAAAAATTATCTTGTCCGTTCCGCGCCAACTGATGGTGGCGCTCCGCTTAGATAGTCTTGCTGGCACTCAGCCTCATCCCCCCGCACTCAGCCCCTCCCCCAACCTGTTTTCCGTTCCGCCACGCCTAGACAACACGCACTGCATATCAAAGGCAAACATGGTCGTAACAGGTCCATAGTCAAGGGGAGCCGAGGAGCAGCCCCCCGTCCTGGAAAAATTTTCGCCCCAGGGAAAAATTGAGACACAACACTTATAAATTGCTATTGCGTAATCGAAAGCTGCCTCGCCCCTTCAACACATTGTCTGGCTAAGGGTAGAGTATACTCAAAGCAGCTGAGTTTCGCAAACATACGGCTATCCGCGCGGGCTAAATAGGGTTAACTTAGGAACTATTCAGCTTATCCAAACACCCGATCTCTGATTGCAATGCAAAAACACGTATATAATATTTTTTGTAAATACTTCTTAATTATTTCTGCCTTCAAGGCAATACTTCTTCCTTTTTTGGAAATCATGTAATAATGATTGCGATGGTCAGGTCTCAGTAAAGTGTTTTGAATGCCTGTTAATCAGCCAATGCTTGAAAGCAGGGCTGTAATGTCCGAGGCCGGACTCGGACTCGACTTCGAACTCGAGTCCGTTTTTCGTCGGACTCGGAATTAGCCCGGAATGGGAATTCTCGGAATCGGATTTGGCCCGGAATGGGCTGAAGCTGGACTCGGACTCGGAACCAATTCCAGCAGAGTCCACAAAAACGAAAGTTTCATATATGCTACCTAAAGCTGAATTGTTATTGGTGCACAGTTCAACACATGAATGGGTCACATACAGTTAACTGCATTACAGGGCGAGCCAGAGTATGAAGCGGACTCCCCAAAATGCCCGTTTTAATTGAATTTGATTACAAAATAGTACAACAAGCATTTTTACGAGATGCTATAGCTTTTGTCAAATGGCCAGACTCGGAATTGCCCCGGAATCGGAATTGGCTCGGAATCCGAGACTACTGGACTCGGAATTGGCCAGGAGTGGCCATTGGAATCGGAATTGGCCCGGAATGGGGTTAGGTAGACTCGGATACAGCCATGTTTGAAAGTGAAAAATCCTTATTTTCGTAGACCCTAATTTTCAGTCGTAGTATATACACTCTAAAAACATCCTGATTATATCCTGGTTAATTTAACCAGGATGGGTCAATAATTTTCCATGCATTTCCTGGTTAAATGTAAAGAAGGAATCTTAGTTAAATTTAACCAGGAAAAATGTTAAATTCTTATCAGGATTTCTAACCAGTCTTTAATTTAACAAGGAAAATGTTAATTTTGACACGGATTTCCCGGTTATTTTAACCAGGAAATGGATGGAAAACTATTGACCCCGATACTGGTCAAATTTAACCAGGATGTTTTTAGAGTGTGTACGGTACTGTACCAATTTGGTATAATGCTGGCCCAGTAAAGGTGTAGTGAGCAGTTGTATTATAGTTTTGTGATTGCATCATGCATGTGAGGAATATTACACGGTTAGGCCTACTAGTAATTCGAGGCAAGGGGGAATCTTCTTCCCACTCGCCTGGACACGTCACCAAGGCCGGGTTTACCCAATAATCGAGGCATCCGGTAGGTTACTGGCCCCCGAAAATTTCCACATACAGTATCCTTATTGGCTTAGCTTTCACATCTCCTTCTGAGCTAAAACAGATATCCTAACCTGATTTCTGCTTGTCAAAATATAGACTTTTCAACACGAGACTGAGGCTTAATTCTGTGTTATATGGTAGAAAATTTAGTGAATTTGGAATTACTTGTAAGATGTACAAAGGAAGCTGTTACTGAGGCATGTCATGTGGTACTGATGCATGGTTCATTTGTCGTAGGCTGTAGCTACTTTTAGCCCAAAATTTTCAATATGCTTCGCACCTATGGTGGCGCTTTGCTTACGTCGGTGCTTCTCAGCTGATCCAAAAACCACAAAGGAGAAATGTTGATGGATGTGATTGTGAAAGGAGTACTGGATTCCGATCGATAAATAGCTTGGTCTTTTTTGTCGCCTTCATTTTACATGCAGGGGCGTAGCCAAAGGGAGCGAAGGGGGAAGCCATCCCACCATATTTTTTGTAATTTTTTATGATATCGCTAGTAACTCAAAGTAAAAAAATGTTTAGATGCAACTTACAAGGCCTGGGAAGTGCCATTTCCAGCGATCTCATGGGCGGCTCTAAGAAATTTTGTTTTGGGGGGGGGCAAACTCATGTCCGTATTCAGGGAGGTTCGGAAGACACCCCCACCCCGCGATATTAATGGTCAGCTCCGGATAGTACAATAGCCTCAATAGGAGTATGCATAGGCGTAGGGGCCCAAGTTGATGGAGGGGGGGGGGGCTGTAACGATCTGCCCGAAAAATAGAAACAAAAATTTCCGCGCGCTCCGCGCGCGTTCAAAATGTTAATGTACATATCATATAGGCATGCATCCGTGTCCCCCTCCCCTTTGAAAATTTTTTGAAAATTAGGTGTCCAAACATGCAATCTGGTGCCACATATGCTACCTTTGAAGTAAAATTAGTGTTAAAAAATTTACCGTACGTATTTTAGTTACTAAAAGAAAAAAATTGGCATCACCCCCTACCCTTTGAAAATTTTTGAAAATTAAGGTGTCCTTACATGCAATCTGGTGCCACATATGCTACCTTTGAAGTAAAATTGTGTGTTTTATTTTAGGTACTAAAAAAATCGGCGTCAGTGACGGGGACATGGCCTAATGGCTTCTCAAATACACCACTGATAATCATAATATATAAGTTTAACCATTAAAAAACACACTGGTGAATTAATACCGAATATATAGGTGATGGTGCAATCCAAATCAGAACTATATTTTAATTACAAGGAAGTTTTTTAAAGTATCGATTTCCGTTAAGCTACATTATTGCATTATTTTTCTTTCAGTAGGTGCCCGAAAAATTCTCAGAATTTTGCCCGAATTTTCACAAAAATATTTTGTTGGGGGAGCTGTAGCCCCCCAGCCCCCCGCCTCCTACGCCTATGGGAGTATGGTCATTATTATACTGACTAACTATACTGACTACTTTAAAAATAAATACAACCATATCTGCATATCAACCGATCGCTACCGTACTACCATAGGGGTGGAATAAGAGTTAGGTGAAATGGGCAAGGCGGCTTGATCCATTTGTATAAAATGAGCCCCACCTTTAAATATTTTATTGTTTCTTTCATTGTGTCACAATATGTTTCAGCTTTGCCAAGAAGCCATAAAATGTTGGTTTTCTGGATTGTTTTCTTAAACTAAAGAAAATTTCGAGCATGAAGACACTTGAAAACGATGAAATGATAGCACTAGTATTTTGGATCTCAGTACCGTTCCGAAACGAATTTTTTTAAAGGGGGAGGGGAATTCCCCTTACTCAGAACGACGTCTCATCCTATATACTAATAGCTAGGCCACTAGTCAAAAGTCTCATCACACTGAGCTTAGATTGACTGTTTGGTGTGTTTATTTTAAATCAATTGAAACGGTATACTTTAACACAGAGGTGGAGAACCTTTTGCTTATAACAGGCCATTTGACAGTCATAAGATCGCTCGTGGGCCAACGGCGCTGTCAATTTGGTCAAGGGAAGAGAAACCTCTCTTTCTATGGGAAGCACAATACTTTTAGACTGCATGCCCGTTACAACTTTTTGTAGACAGATACCTATGCTAATCTGGCCGGGTGAAACCCGGGCAAAACTGCTTTTAGTCGTGGATGATAATCAACACGGCTAATGGGTGGTGTATCTAACGACCCCGAAAGCTCTGAAGTGTCTGCCAAACTTAGGCATTTAACTCCAGCATATAACCAATACACTCTGTAAATGGCATTAGGATGCCTAAGCTAATCAGATTACAAATATCACAGCGTGATCATTTTTTTTTATAACCTTAGCTCGCACTAACGGCAGGTCCATTTGTGATGTCTGAAGTATATATAGTAGCAAACAAGCAACTGAGAAAACGCGCGAGAAGCGCGCCAAAAAAATGTCGTTTTGAAAGCACTTTGTCAATGTTTAACCTTCGCATTGCATTGGAAAGGTATTCACTTCTTTAATTTTAAGCCCACTCAAGGAAAAGGGACGGCCTAACCCATCTCGAATTACATGTTTTTTTATTTATTATTATTATTTTTTTTTGAAAATTGAAGACCATGCTTTGCAAACTTTTTTTGGGGGGGCAAGTGCCCCCCCCCGTGCCCCTATGGCGAGCCGCTAATGAGCTGCGATCTGGTAGGTATTTTCGGTCAAATTTTCTTATACGCTTCGCGCCAACCTGTGGTGGAGCTACGCTTAGATAGTTTGCCTACAGGCTTCGCCCCCCCCCCCCCCCCTTGGCAAATTTTAGGCCATGCGCTTGTTTACATGCACATGATATTTAGGTCAATAGCTATGCACTCGACACTTAACAATCATTAACAGTGCCATTAAATGTTTTTTTGAGTACTTACCTTAATATCATAATCAAGAAGATTACATCTAACAGGCTTTAAATTCAAAATTTTCTAAGGGGAAGACCCCAGACCTTCCTTCTTTGCCATTTTGAACAATATTTGATCATGTTTTACTAGACAGCATGTTCAGTCCATTCCGGTAGGTAGACAAAGTGTTGACGAGGGGTAATTTTTGTTGTTCTGATAATTTTTCGATAGGAGCAAAAATTTCCCTTGGGCTGGGCCTCTGCTCCCATGAATGATGGGCCTGCTGAAACTGCAGTATGGTCGCGCATCATAAACGATTCATCATAAATGTTTCTTTTGAATAACTATTTGCCAAGCCTCAGAAATTCGCATCTAACTGTGTTTTATTTGAACATTTTCTTGGGAAACTCCAGCTCTCCTTTGGGGCTTCTTGCCTTTAATCTTCACTCTCACAAAGTGAGCCATTAACCCAGACGGATCTTTTCTTTTCAAAATGGTGGATCCGCACCCAAGAGATAACGTGAACATTAAGTGGATTTTTAATTTTTGCTTTCATTTTAGTATGGGAAAGAAAAACGATTGAGAAAAACAAGTGGTAAGCTTTAAGTTCGTAGGAACATTTTGGGAAGAATAGGGAAAAGTAAGAAATCAAAAAGTAAAGGTTGAGAAGAACTGACGTAGTACTGTCGATGTATTATGTAGGGCGCGCCTGTCTTCTTGCTACAAAGCTCCCCAAATTAATACCACTCTCGCCCCCTCTGTCCCTCCTTGCACTACGACTGTCTGTTTATTTTCAATAGTTACACACCATCGTAATGCCCAGGGGGCTTTTATATCTGGTTACTGGCGTAACGATTACTGTACAACCTGCAGGTGTACCAGCTAGTTGCAATAAACACGAATTGGGACTTGACAAAACTCCACCTTGCATGGATTTCTATGCCTATTTCATATGCATATATTATTTTAAATTTCCTGTTTAACACATAATAATAACGAATAAAGACAGAGTCTATAACTATTTCTATAACTATTAAATGTCTGAGTTGCCCCTTTTAAGAGGGGGGGGGGGTAAAATTTCTAACTCTTCAAAGATAAAAAAGTCTAAATACAAATTGAAAGGCGGTGGGAAGTATCATTTCCGGTAATCTGCCAGCATCGACATATTTGCCAAAATTCCTTTCTACGCTACACGCCAACTGATGGTGGCGCTCCGCTTAGATAGTGCCCAGAGCCATATATATACGGCTCTGATAGTTCCACGTATTAGTCCCACCCCACAAAAATGTCGCACAAATGACATTGAAAGGGTCTCTCATATGATAGGTTACGCCCCTCGCCCGAAGGTAAATCCGGCCCTGCACGTGACACTCCTCAAAGCATGTTTACGGTTTGAATGACAGTCATTTCACGACGCTAAGCGGTCCCAAACGTGGGGGTAGGCTATGGCACAAATTTTAACCAGTGACTAACCAACTTACCAACTTTTAGGTCACATTGGTTTCTCTTCACATAAGAGGTCAGTTTTAGATGGTAGATTGCCGATGGATGAGAACCCCACCTTTCTATGACCAGGCCAGGGATCGAGCCCACGACCCCCTCCCCGGTTGCTAAACTCATTGCATTAAATGCACCGTCTGTATCCACATTGAAAGTATTAGCTAGATTTCGGCCCATGTAATCTCATGTTCAGATTTTGTTTTGTTTTGTTTGTTTGTTTGTTTGTTTGTTTGTTTGTTTGTTGTTTGACACATTTTTCACACCCAGAGACAACAAGCTTTTCATAAAAAACTGTACCTCCTGCAAATGCTTACTTTCAGCTCTTTGCGCATATGCTTTATAGAGTAGCGTTTCTCAACTGGTGGACCGTAGAAAGTCGTCTGTTGGGCCACGAAGTCGACAGAAAGAATAAGAAAAGGATCTCTGTATTTCTATTACTATTCTTTAATATATTTTTATCTCACCTGACGAGATGGAGTTATAGTAGGCTTGGTATACGTTGCTTACAGGGTTGAAACTTGTGTCATATGATCAAGTTATAGGTAGGCTATGACTTTATTTCACAGTTTATGGGAATGGTGGTCCTCCGTCTGGTACTCTGTACAATCAAAAGTGAGTCTCTGAGTTACAAAGATTGCGAATCCCTGCTTTGGGGGTCAAGATCCCCTCTCCAAAGTTAATGTACTTTTTTGAATTTCCACATGACGAGAAAATCTCATCTAACAGTGACAAAATTCAGATTTTGCCCAGGGAGGAGCCACTTTTCTCGATCATTTTGACGGATACATCATACAACTGGCTAGTAGCTACTCCGGAATTGCAAATCCAGTGGCAACTTCATGGTAACAAGATACATTTCTGCACGATTCCATGAAATTACTTCTCTCGATTACTAGATGGCGAGAAATCTCATCTAACGGTATTTGATTTCAATAATTGCCTTTACCCAGACCACCAGTTGAGTCTTCGCACTTTAGGATCTTGCAAGTTCGAGGCTTTGCCCTCACAATGAGATCCCCACCCCCTTTTAAAACCAGACTTCCAACCTGTTTGTACGTGGTGTCTGTAGGCAAGAGATAAATGGAAATGCTATCATGTGACTTTGTGCTTCGACTCCAGGTAAGGGGTGGTGACTCTGATATAGGTTTCCAAATTCGGGTGGCCACCAGAAATAGATTGGAAACCCCTAACCCCAGAACAACTGGCAAGTACCTGCCATTGGTCTGGCTAAGTTCTCAAATAGGGATAACATTACGCCAGTAAGTGTTTTTGTAGCCTACGAAGAATTCAAGCTCATTAGGTTGTGTGTGTGTACGCTGTATACCTTTGTACAGGAACGGACAGTGATGAAAGTGGTACAGACCTTGACTGCGAGGCACTTCCCTATGATGCCCCTTTGGTGAAGTCAATGCTGTTTTAGCCATCGATGTGTCCTTCTTTCGTCGTCGAGTGGCAGAGTGGTCTATTCCAGCTGCTGTGCACCAATGTGTTTCACATGTGCGTGGGTTCGAATCCCGCTCGATGTACGTGGGTTTTTCTCCGGGTACTCCGGCTTTCCTCCCACTTGGCATGGGCCTGCCTCTAAAATCGGTTGCCCAGCCGACGAAGTCAGTTGCGCGCCGGACTGAAGCGCCTTCGGGTGGACCAGTTAACTAGCCGACTTTGCATTTGCTTCTTTCGTCTATGGATAATCCCCAAAGTAAGAGTGGAGGAAAATATTTCCTTCATAATATATATGATAAAGCAAAGCAAAAGTTTATTACACTTTATATCTTGTGTTCACACCTTTCTTTCTGATTTGGTCAAATTAAAAGTTGAAATTATGTATGGTAAAACACTCTAAAGACACTGGGGTCACGTGAGGACAATGGGTCAATTTTGACTTAAACTGAGTCAATCTGGAAATAATTTGAAACGAATTGACGTAAAGTGGGGTCATCAGTTGACTCAACAAATTTGAGTATAAGCTTCCTTGTGACCTTTGAGTGGGGGAGGAGGGTTTAAATTGACACAATTACATTAACAGGGTCAACAAACTAAGTGATCGTATGACAGGTTTAACATGAAAAGCTTTTTTTAAGTGCACAAGTGTTACGTCATCATAACACTTTTATCATAAGAGACGAGTATACATGCTGAACTTAGGATCTAAGGGCATACACACAGATAAAGAAATGGTACTATTACAGAACAAAATAAAAACAAAAACCAGACATACAAAGTAGTTTTGTCCATTAGTTTCAAACAATTGGCAGCACCAGTTTTGATGTTGTGTGTGTGGTGCGTGTGTATGCGTGTTTACTTTGTTTTTGTTCTGCAATTGTAAATTTCACAGTTACTTTTACGGTACATCAAAGGCTCAATTATCAAACAGGGCAATTCACCACATTTGATCTTGGGCCATTCCTCCCGTTCATCTGTACACCCCTTTGTCACCTCCTTCCCTGATCCATTGCAGACAATTCTTTTTCTTTAGAGGACCTTTACTTCATATCTGGTTCAGATGAGACTCATTTTGTTGTATAGTGTCTGCTGTCCACTGAGTTTTAGTAGAAGTCAGCTAAAGTTTTTTTTTCTTCAAAATTCTCTCTCCACACCCACCCATAAAAGATTTGGGGGTCACCGCGTCCCCAAGCGAGGCCATTAACCCAATGACACGGGGAAGCGTCGAAACGGGCGCTCACCTGCAGCTCCGTCACTCTACTGATATAATTAGTCGTTGCGAACTTGAGTGATTTTCTGCAACAGGCTTTCACGGGCAAAAATGCACACACGGGACTCGAGTGAAGCACTTGAAGAACAGTTGATGCACCGCAGGGCAAGGGAGCGAACCACCTCGACCCTAGGAACTGATTTGTCGCCGCTGCACATGACGGACTAAGGGAAGTGAGACTAATTGAGGGCGGTATGCCATATAGTTTTGGTTTGTGAGTTCGAATTTTACAAGGTGTTTGAGAGAATAGTGAAGGGAAACTTGTAAACAATGGCCAATATGCACTTGTTACTTTCAACCACACCCCTATGCCCTGGCAATAGCGGGACACATTTGACGGGGATATGCCACTTATGTAGTCCTCGCTGTAACAGTAACTTGACAGTAATATCAACAATGCTGGACTGCATAGATATTAGATGAGCCGCTCTACCCGCACTTATTTCCAATATAGTCGGGAATGAAAAAAAAATGTTACATTTCCATATGACTATAAGATCCCGGCTGTGCCCGGGTATGGGGGATGTATAACAATTGCGAATGACAAGGGCACGAATATACTTCCATGATAAAACAAATAATGGTATGGATGTAGGATATGTGAGAGGAAAACATCCATTTGTTCAGAATACCACCACTTTTTGTATGACGATGCAAATGGACAAATATATGATCGTTTGGACTGCTCTCTCAACAGACTTGAGCAACGTCCAACATGAATGATTATGATTCCTTAGAGCTGCATTTTCCTCTTCCAAACAGGGGTGGCGCCAGCGAGGGGCCGGGGGCGATGGTCCCCCGTTGGGGAAGGATGCCCCCCCCCCCCCGTCGGGGAAATTTTCCAGTTTCGTCGGGGAGCCTTAATCCGTATGATAAAATATGAAGTCCCAACGATCTTCAGTCGCCCCGAAGATCTGCTTGATTTTGCTCACAGGAAGGGCAGATTCTTCAAAAAAGACCCCAAATTTTCCAATTTTCCTTACAAAAAACCAAATTTTTTCATTTTCTTCCATAAAAATCCAAATTTTTCAAATTTTCTTCAATAAAACTCAGTTCAGTAGTCGTGTGTAGGAAATGACCAACCCCTCGATTCCCATGACTGTCAGGCGCCGATCCAAGGAGGGGCTTTCCCGGCGTCAGCCCCGCCCCCCCCCCCCCCCCTTTCGCCACATTAACAATAACAAATATGATCAAGTAACTTATACAGAGCGACTGCAGTTTACATCCAGTTGGCAGAAGCAAGGTATCCATGGTTGGAGTCGGTCCATTGAATGGCAGTTCTGGGGGCGGTCGGAATAGGTCTTGGGGGTAAGGTAGCCTAGGGATAGTCGACTTCATCTCTATTTACTTCATTAACGATTTCATTGACGAGACTGAGGGACGCGGGGTAGGGTTCCTCGAAGAACCAGGCCAGTAGGCCTGTAACAAGGTTGTCTAAGGGGTGGGGCCGCTATTTCCATTCGAAAGGAACGCGGCGAATGTGTATGTTGTTTAAGGGAAATTACAGTGAGAACTTCTCGAATAATCAAGGATGCCTAGATGTCATTTGATGCAACGTGTTGTATTTGGTAAGTTATTTATATCCAACATTTCGCGCAGAGTGGAAAACTCTTTTGGGGTGGGCGGGTTAGACCGTCGACCTCTTCGATCTCCCTCGACCCCCCCCCCCCCTTTACTTAAGGTCCTCAGTGCAACCTTTCTGACTAGAGAAAATCACGCCAAAGGAGTCACCTATAAACATTTAAAAGATAAAGAAGTGTTAGTGTCATCTTACCGTGGTAATTACTACTGTACTAACCAGGTGCGTAGCGAAGGTGTTATCTTGGGAGGGGGTGTAGAGATTATGTTTTGCAGACAGATCTGCTAATGAGTAGCGCGAAAACGAGCTTGAGCGGGTGGGGTCCAGGGACCTGCCTTGGGGCCCAGGGGCGAAGCCCCCGGAAGCTCTGAGTTTTAAGCATATCTCTGGGTGAAAAATTAAGTCTCAGGAAGGATATATTTTCAGTGGTTCATAATGCATCATCAAATGCAAAGATTCCCATAATTTTAATGTATTAGGCTACTCCTCTCGTCAGGCCGCTATAGTTTTAAGCTGTTGGGATCCAGCCCCCGCCAGTGTTTTAGCTTGGACGTTTTCTCAATGCGACATTGACTGATCTTTGGAATTTGAAAGGTGCCTAGATCGCAAATGATGCAATATTTGAATGGATTTCTGCCCTAATGAGGAACCTCAAAATTTACCCTCGGGTAGAATTTGCTCGTCAGATGTTTTTGTGCGACATTTGTCGCCATCATGGGACATTGTCGCACAAATAGGGGCTGGCTAAAACACTGGGCCCTCCTTAGGGACTCTGGTGGGGGCCCAGGGGGGCTTCGCCCCCGGAAACTCTGAGGTTTTAGCATAATCTCTGGGTAAAAGAGTAAGTTTCATGCAGGACAGGTATATTTTGGTTCATAATACATTATCCAATGCAAAGATTCCAATAATTTTAATGTGTTATGCTATTCCTCCCGTCATGCTACTATACTTCAGGAGCTGAACCTGTCGTTCAGAATTGGAAAACTATGCGTTCAGCATTTGAACACTAGACGCGTCAGGCGTTCAGATATGGTATGTGTTCAAATAGGCGTCCGGCGTTCAAAAAGGGAGAAAAAGTGTTCAGAATCTTAACACAAGCTTTCAAAATAAGCCTATGCTTTGAACGCCAGGATGGGTTCTGTATCTGTTTCATTTTGGTGTTCAAAAGTTAAAAGCCTGAGACTGAAATGAAGGGAAGACACGCGCGGCAAGCATTATTTTTTCCAGGATGCATTATTTATTTCCCAGAATGTTTGTGGGTAAAACGGATCCTCAGGAGTTTGCAAAATGTGTTTGAAGTCATGGTTAGGATCTAGAAAACGGGCTAAGGATGCCTTCTCCATGGGTAATCGGGTGCTGCTCCCCATGGTGATGATGGAAGTGAGGAATAATAAGCAGAAAGTGGTTTTCAAGAATGTCATATGACCCGAAATAGCTAGTGCGCCTATACGGAAGCCTTTAAAATTCCCTTTCTTTCGGCACGAGTTATCGACGGACAGTGGCGTACCCAGGATGTCCCTCAAGGGGTGGGGGGGGGGGTGGCATGCAATATGTTGTGCGATCGCCGGCCTTGGGGAGGGTCTAAGGAGGTACACGGAAATTTTTTAAAAAAATAGGTGTTCTTACATGCAATCTGGTGCCACACATGCTACCTTTTTGAGGTAAAATTTGTGTTAAAATATTTACGTATTTTAAGGAAGAAAAAGGAATTGCCGGCCTGGGGGAGGGGTCTAAGGGGCCTCTCCCCTTTGAAAACTTTTGAAAAATAAGGTGTCCTTACATGTAATCTGGTGCCACATATGCGACCCTTCGAAGTAAAATATGTGTTAAAAAATTTACGTATTTTTAGGAACTAAGAAAAAAATCGGCATCGATGAGGGGGCCATGGCCCAGTGGCCCCACGCTACTGCAGACGGACTCAGTCACTCGTCCAATTACACCGACGGCCGTATCAACGGCCGTTTACGGCCATCACATGCATCATCAATTTGTCGACGGGTCTTCAACTTGAATGGGCCAATTAGATGAAAAGTCGAACATCGAAATAGCCGATAACAGACTGGCCACGGGCTCCCGTTCTCTCTCCTTTTCTTTTCATTCTCCGTCTTCCCTTTCACTCCCTTCCTTTCCCTTTCCCTTCTTCTCTCTTCTTTTCCTCCTTTCCTCTTTTCCTCTTCTTTTCCTTTCCCTCTCCTCTTTTTGCCGACGGGTGACCAAATATTGGGGGAGTGTGACACCCCCACACCTCCGCTCGCTACGGCCCTGCTTTTATTTCACAGTGTCGGACATAGTGTCTATTTCCTGGCAGACAGTTATGCAATATAAGGTTCTTCTATTTTCCGATATCCTGTATGTCTTCAAAGGACAGTGGCTTCCCGAATAGTGTAGTAGATATCACTTACTGACACAGAACACTTAATTTGTGATTGCTTTCCCAACAATATATAATAATTTCCCGACAAACAGAGTAGTTTGCCAATACTGTACAGTTAAAGTGTACCTAAAGTCTGAAAATTCAAAAATATATATTACAGAGCATGAAAACTGAATTCCAATGGTCCAATTCTCATCTTCACAGGACTTTCTTAAGCTGAGATATAAAATGTTGAAGTTTATTCACTCGATTAAAAAAGGTAGATTGCGCAATAATTTGTGATGTCATTGTTGTACTACTCAAATTACAATTTTTGTATTTCTTTGTTTTTCTGAAAGCCTCCGCACCTTGTGCCAAAATGTGATCGCGTTCTTACTGCTTTGGGGTGACTTGACTATATAAGCCCTCTCTGTACAGCATGTCATGCAAGAAAACAGGAAGCGGTCAAGGTCATATAAACATTTTTAATTTTAAAAGAAAACAAAACATTTAATGTGAGTTGTACAACAAGAATGTCAAAAATTATTGTGCAATGAACTGTTTGGATTTAAGTGAATAAATTTTAACATTTAATATCTCAGCAATGGAATAAGCTATGACAATGGAAGTTGGACCAATAAGATTAATTTTGTAACCTCTAAAATATATATTTTTGAATTTTTAGACTTTAGGTCCACTTTAAATCTGGGAGGGGTTAGGTCTCTGATTAATGTACCCAAAGCAATATTTTCACTTTACACTATTTCCCTTAAAGTAAAGCAATGTTCATAAAATTCCCGACATTTCTGTAAAATACGTGATTTTTTCTGACAAAGACAGCAAATTGTAAAAGAACGTGCCAATTTTATCCCGACAGCCCGACAGACGACAAATTTTACCGACGGACTACACTTTTACAATTTCTGGGGGTGCAGCACCGTCCCACACCCCGGTGGTGACGCCCCTGATTGTTATCCTTGGCACTGGCGTAGCCAGGATTTTTGATTGGGGTGGCCAACCGCAGGACCTGATCGCCGGCCTGGGGGGGTCACAGGGGAGGGGGTGTCCTCCCCTTTGAGAAATTTTGAATATTTAAGTACCCTCAGATGCAATCTAGTGCAACATTTAGCATCATTTGAAGTCTTTTTGTTTGTTCCATTACAAAAAAGTTGCTCTGCAAAGAATATAGGAGGGCATACGCACCCTGGAACTGGCCCTGAACTGTCATAAGAAAACTTATGCTAAGCAAATCAAAAGTTTTCAGTACATTGGCATAGTTGTGTAGTCAGGCCTTTCTCGAGGGTAGTCACTAGCCCATGCAGATTTTTTCCGGGGGTGTTGGTGTAACTCAGTTATAAGAAAATGTCAAACAAATTACCAACAGTCATTAGCGTTATAACTGAACTTAGCCAATAGTTTCGGCTTCAAAATGTTAATAAAACCATGGGTTGAGCACTGGCATAGTGGGGGGAAATGGCCAGCTCTCCAGACTCAGTGACGTGACCAAAGTAGTGATATATCGGGATAAAATAATTTGATATAGAAAGAGTCAATCTATATCTCATGGTGTATATGAGTAAATTTTCAGGAAACCAGTGTAGGGTCTGGTTTTGTGAAGTTGGTTGACCATATGTAGTAGTAAGCTATAGCGATTGTGCTATTGCTAAAGTTTTTATCTTTTTACAACACAGAATTGTAAGTGCTTACGCGCACGACGCTTCCAACCCGGTCGTACATGCGTTTGTAACAATTTCACTTAAAGTGTCACGGCAACTTTATCAAATTTCTTTCGACTACAAATACACTGAATACAGACCCGTAGTCAGACAAGGTGCTGAAGGGGGCGAAAAAGCTTCTGGGGTGGGGAATTTTCCAGAGGGGGCGAAACATACTAAAATGCATTACGGCAATGCTAATTTTTGATCTTCTGGGGGGGCGAAAAATTTTCCAAGGGGGGCTTCGCCCCCCTGGCCCCCCTTGACTACGGGCCTGACTGAATAACGGCGTTTTTCATTTTCATCGGAACATCAGTCGTATCGGAGGTGTGCTTTATCTGAAGAAACTCACATCGTGAGTATTTTTCGCCTCTCTGGTCATACCGATGAGACATTTGTGTTATCAAAGCAAATATAAAAGCCCCAAAAGAATGGTTTTCACTTTACTAGGGAGATAACCTATCAAGGTTTACCTCCACTCGAGAGACTTCCTAAAACAGAAACATATCCTTCTGTAAATTCAAGAAACTTTCCACAACAGCTGCTAGCGAATTAGCTTTACTTTATTCTGGAAAAATAATTTTCCATCCAGTTAGCCTACATCCTTGCTTCTTTCACCTCAATTTCATCTTTTGTGAACCATTCATGGACGCAGTTTTGTGCTACGTAAATATCCATTCACCCGTGATATTTCTATCCGTTTCTGGCACAAACTCGACATACAGTACCCGAAAGAAGCATCGAATCGTAACACTCTTAAATAATTCCATCAAGTGAAGTACTGCTTTGGGGAGGGGTCTTGTTGTTATCATGCAACCGATTTGTTTTTCTCTATTGCTAGCTATGCACCAGCTTATCGAAAAATACGAGAATTCAAATTTCACGATTGGTTTACCATTCTATCGCCGACTTTACCCTACCGCTACTGATGAGACCTTGTATACTTATCTTCCACGGTCGAAACGCGTCCAGCGATAGCATACCAGCTATGGCTTACTACCAAGTAAGGTCACTCTATACCATTTAAACCAGACCCATCCCTGGTTTCCTGATTTCCTATTTTAGTTACCATAACATGGTAATTTGACGGTTCTAGGATACATTATAGGTATCTTGTATATCCCGACATATCATCACTTCAGTCACGTCACTGAGTTCTGGAGAGCTGACCATTCTTTTTAATTCTAAAAAAAAAAACAATTCCTCGGGGGGGGGGGGGCCCCCGTGGCTATGCCAATGATCCTTGGAGCGTCCATCATAAAGTCCTTTGTCAAAAGAAAAGTGGATACTAATCAGTAGGTCCGTTTAATAAAATTAATCTGCAGAATAACAGGCGTCAATCCGCTTACGATGGTAACAAGTTGCCGAAAAATAAACAACATAGTAAGGAAAGGACACGTAAAAGGAGCCTAAAAGCTATCATGAGAAGTTGATTGGTCGGGAATCGGACATTCAGTTAGAGGGGAGGAGGATCTTTTTATTCTTCAGAATATTTCTTCTCAAAGCTAGGAAGTATTGTAAGAGAAGCAGTGATAAGTGATAATAGACCTACGTCTAGGTACGAAAAACCCCTTTTCAAGTCATCCACCCCTAGAAAGGGGAAAACAGCATGCACGTAAGCACAGTACTTTGGAAATTGCCGGTAATATTATGTTTAAAAATTTCATTGTTTTTCCGCTTTATGTCAAAGCCTTCGGAAGTTACGCCAATCCATTAATATCTGGATAGGTGTAATACTGCTTTCACACAATCACGTCATTCCGGAGTGATTTTTTTTTCGTGCGTCACTCTTGTACATTTCAATAAAGAGACGGTTTTCCATCACGTCCCTTAAAATGTTCACTTTATTACTTCCTATGACATCAACTACATCACAGAAGACGGACATAGCCTACTTCTTAAGAAATTTGCAATAAAAACTCTGTCACGCCATTAGCGATGGCCAAAATGCCGGGCAATCATCCATACCCGCGATCAGTCTAGTGAATTGAGACCTTATTGCTGCGCGCACTTATACTGAATGGGCTACATGATGTCAAGTGGTTCACACTTGTAACAACGCCTCAATCAACTGAAGGATAGAAATACGTGTGCAAATGTAACAATACATAAGCATGTCTAACCCCCCCCCCTCCAACACCACCACTCTCACCACCCAAAGTTTCAGTTTGCATGCATTCCTAAATCCCGTCACCCGTTTTCCGGTCAGGGACGCAGATGGGTGTAGCCTATTCAAAAGAGAATCTGACCAGGATAGCATATAGGACGCCTATGCATCCCTTAGGACAGCGGTCGGCAAACTGGGGGTCGCGACCCTTTTGAGGGTCGCAAAAATATTTCAGAGGGTCGCAAAAACATTCAAGAGAGAAAAAAATATTGCCAAATTTCTCATTAAAAAAAAGCAATGGGAGTGATTCTAATCTAAGAGCCGAATAACCGGTTAGTTGTTCCGTTCCCCAGCAACCGCGTGTGCCATCACAGGAGACTTAATTTGAGGCGTTCCTTGAAAACAATATTTATATTTTGTGAGCATACTTTGCCAGAATTCTAGTCGGCTATCAAGAGCGAATATTCATTTGTTGCATTTTTGTAGCAATTTTGCACTACCTGGATGTGTGAGAGCGGTTTCGACGTTGTAGCAAAAACCACCGTATGCTTTTAACTAACGGAAAATCTTGAGTCTATTCTGAGAGTCGCAATTTCTCCACTCCAACCAAGAATCGAGAACAGTGTAAGAGAAAAGCAAGCTCACATAGGTAGCGTAAGAGAAAAGCGAGCTCACACAGGCGGCAGAAGGGGGACGGGGGACATCTCCCCGATAAATTTTTCGGTGGGGGGATATCCTCAATAAGAAAATAGTCCTCCGTAGCAATCAAATATTGCCCGTTGACGAATGGACTGCAACATTTTACCTTTTCGGCCTTCCTCATACACCTTAACGTCAGCAGAATCTGAACAGCGAGATTTTTACCGGCGAAATTTGTGTACATTTTTGTTACAAAAAATCGCATTTGATGGGATTCAGTTATGAAAAAAAATTTCCAAAGGGGAGGGGATGGCCCCCTCCCCATATCACTGTAAAACCAGTTTAGCCAATCTCAAACAAAGACCCTGCATCCACCGGTGCACTTAATATGCCACTCCCTTACACCTCCAAGGATGACGACCATATAATTTTCACAAGTATTTAACCAAAGTTTGGCCCGCTCGTCCCCCTAAATATTATTGCTTCCGCCGCCGCTGTAAGCTCGTTCATCCCACTGAAAAATATGTTATTAGTGTGGACGCATGGACATTCATTTATTCTCACTGACTCCAGAATGTTTTTTGGGGGATGGCCATTGTTATATCTGAAAGATATGTAAGGGAAGTTACAGGGAATATTTCCAAAAGATGATGAATAGTGTGCAGTTTACTGCGTTTCCCATTTGTTGACGTCATGTCTTCAAGTATTTAACTTTTGTGAATAGTCACACTTGTGTGAAAAACTAAGAGAGTTTAATGTTTCTAAAAGAAGTGGATTAAAAATAAAATGAAAAAAATTCAGTGAAAACAGTATTTGTTTCATTTAAACGAAAATAATCTTACATTTGAATAGTTACGCACTCTGAGTTGATCCTTCTTTCACAATTTATCCTTTTTCATATAGCTTTAGTTGCAGTGCTTCAATATGAAGGGAGTAAGTCAAAATGAAAGGTGTTGCTGTATTAATTTTACGGACTCATGACGGTCAAATCAAACTGCTCTTCAGGCGCGTAGACGGGGGAGAGGGGGGCAGCCGCCCTTGCTTGAACATATTTTTGGGTATTTTTTTACTGTTTTTTTTTTCTTTTTTACGATATTGTTAGTATTTCCCCTATTTATATGCAGTGAATAGGCCCGGTGAGTACGATCTGGAAGGCATTTTCCACCAAAATTTTCTGTACGCTTCGCGCTAATATGGTGGCCACGCTACGCTTAGTCTATTCACAGGTTTCGCTCCCTCTTTGACAAATTTCTGGCTACGCGCCAACTGCTCTCACCGACCCATCAAGGGGGGCCACCAAGATTCCGGAGTAGAAAATTGGGACCACCAAGCCAAGAAGTTTGCCGACCACTGGTTTAAACATTGCTTCCTGATTGTTAGTTGTGGAACATCTTGCATACTCTTCTATTATCATTGTAACCACCCACAAGCCAAATCCCTTCATCAGAAAACTGACCTAAGTTAAAATAAAACTGAGTAAGGCTATTATTAGATTGGTCAAAATGTCATTTTTGTGATCTGTTTAGTGCATATCCGATGAGTTTCAGGGTAGCCAAATGCTTCATTCTTATGTTTTTAATTCTTTAAATACTCCAGGGCATCCTGGTGCGTTGCCAATTAGACCTCCACCAGGATGTTGCACCTGGACCCCATCGGGTGCACTATCGCGGGCGCCTGGTCCTCGCGTCTTCAAGAGAGGGCTTTGCACTTCCGCGGCACCTTGGAGGCCGTTTGGTACAGGGGTGGCGCCAGGATTTTCCCGACGGGGGGCCTGCGACCCGAAGCCCTGGCAACTTCGATGCCTTCGAGGGGTTGGTGAGAGGGAATTTGAAGAAAACCTGTGTACTATACTATGCCATTGGTGGGCACATATGTAGTCTGGGAACATAGTTCCACGCTAATTTAATGTTTTTTTTCCGGAATCTAAACTGTGAAACTGCCAAGGGCGCGAAAATTTTTTGGGCAAGTCTACACTTAAAAGAATCTGTACTTATTTTAAGCTTATATCTAGGTCAATTGTCCGGGCAGTTGGACTCTATCGGGCATAACTAAAGCCGAACGCACACCGGCGACAGAAAACGCGAACCACGAAACAGAAAACACGTTTCGCGTTTCGTGTTTTCTGATGTCAGAGTGCGTTTAAAAACAGAAAACTGCGTTTCGCGAAACAAACACTGCTTGTTTCGCGAAACAAGTGTTTAGCAAAACAATTATTTCGCTATTTTTTTGTTTTCGTCCAACGCACACAGACGTCAGGGTGAGAAAATACGAAACGTGTTTTCTGTTTCGTGTTTCGCGTTTTCTGTCATCCGTGTGTGTTCGAATTTACTTTGTACTTCCTCCTCGAGTCACTAGCCATACCGCACGACAGACACAAGAGAACATTTACTAATGTTTAGCGAAATAATGATGAAATCCCCGACATTTACATAAATCCATGTATTCTACTTATTAAGTTACTTGAAATGGTGGAAAGGGCTTGTACTTTATTTAGCTATGACTAACGGAACTGAAGTGTCCAAAGCTTACCGAAAATTTTACTAGGTTTTTATCGTAGAAATGACTCTTTTCAAAGCCAAAATAAGTAAACCGACCATGGGTGGCGAGAGAATTTTCCCGACAGGGGGCCGGACCATGCCAACGACCCCAAGAGCCGACAGCCCCTGTGTCGAGGGGGCTGTCGACCCCCCCCCCCCCATCATGAAAATGCAAAGTGGGCGAAGCTCGCGAAAATTTTTGGTAGGCTTACACAAAAAATAAGCAATAAGTAATAAGGATATGATATCTGAAAGTGGGGGGAGGGGCAAAGCTCAGGGGTATTTACGAAATTGTAGGCATTAAAATGATGCATTTTAGCTTCAACTTCAAATGACTTAAGGTGGGCAATTAACATGCCACAAAAGTCACAATTTGACTTTTTTCAATTATATTCTTACTCCATCTGACAGATGTCAGATGGGATCGATAATGCTGGGGGTTTGAGGAAGTAGGGGAGAATGGGTAATTTTGAGGATTTCCCGGGGTTTTATAACAATCATTTTAAGAATGGGAGATCTTGTATTCAGAATGGGTGGGCGCGAAGCGCGCTGAAAAAATCACATTTTTCATTCTTTTTAGTTACACGAGTAATAGAAATGCTACAAAAAATCCTCAAGGAGAGAAATCTCCCCCCCCCCCCTTCGCTAAGCGCCTGTCCCTTATTACGGTACCGGAAATGACACTTCCCTGAAAACTTGGATGTAAACAATCTTTAAAGAGGCGTTATATTTACACATATCGATGGTGATAAAAATTTTGCTTTGAAAATTTCTAGGGGAGAGGGAACTTCCTCTAGGCTGTGTACGACCATGGGGGCATTGGTGCTTTCAACGATAAAAGAAGAGTCTGTACGAAGCTATGACAAGCAGGATGTTCTTTAAAGCAATATTTAAAACGGGTGCGCGCGAAGCGCGCAGAAGAAAAGAGCGCTGAGACAGCGTTTGAGACATTTAATTGTAACCTATTGTTTTCTTAAGTTTTTAATGCAGTATTTTTATTGCATACAAAATTTTGTATTTTCCCCAGATGCCTGTTCTTTCCATAGAGCAGGATATGAGAACCTATATCCTGCTCCATGGAGGCTTTCTTTCGTGTTGAACTTTGTCGATGGTCTGGGAAAAGTGCCCACCTATTTTATTAGTGTGAAAAATAAGGTAGTGTCAATTTTGAAGGTTATAGACTATGTGATACTAAAGAAGTCAACGAAATCTTTTGTGGGAAGTTTTATACGGGCATTGTCAAGGGCATCGGCAGTTTAAGTGCCAGGGAAGTAATTTTTATTGGAGGCAGCATCTTGGGAAGTTGTCACGAGTGGCCAGCGAAGCCTTTAACCGCGATCGCCGAAGATTGGGGACTGAGGGTCCTCCCAAAAAATCTTTCTTAATTTGACGGCTTTTATGGCCATTCTGGACCATTTTTGAGAAAATCCTGCTTCCACCAGGTGTAATTTAAAATGCTAGTGAAACAAATTTCATGTGATGACCGCAAATTTAAGATGGTAGTAACCGTCGGTCAATTTGGAGAAAGAGGATGGTGGTAGTTGGTGAGGGAAAGTGAACAGCAAGAGGTGTAGCGAGGGTCATTGGGGTATGGTAATTTAGTCAAGCCGTCCTATTGGAAGTAATACCGAGGCAATTCCACCAAAGTTTTCCTACGCACAGCTAGCAGTACAGCAGTACTAATGAGACATCGATTTATGTAAGGGTCATGCAAAGCACGCCCACTTTTTCTTTTTCTTTTAGAGAATTGAGGTTCCGTATACATGGGTAGGATTTGGGACTTTGTTTGTAAGAACCATGGTGAATTTTATGGCGTACATTAGTATTTCCAGTGACCCTTATTTCAGAGCTCCAAGTCACAATAGTGTGGCGCGCAGGACGAAAGAAATTTTACCGTGCAAGACAAAACGTTCAACTGAATTAGTCAATTTTCTCTGAAGGTGTGCGCCAAGGGCGAAAAATTTTTCCTAGTAAATTTATGGTTTTTGGTATTAATATTTCCTTCATTAAACATTGCCAAATTTAATCATAATAGGCTGCTGAAAATTCTCTAATAATTTCTCTGGTCTCGCTTACCTTCGCTCATTTTTTTTTTATTATTTTTGTTTTTTTCAGCTCTGGAAAATTTTGGGGGGGGGGGTATGTGTCCCCGCTTGACCCCCATAATCCCGCCTATGTATGTAATCATTGAGAACAAAAAAAAAAGGGAAAACTGTAGGACTGTAGACCGTATCGGGAAAACATTAACATACAATGTATCGAGACCACCTGGACTACCCAATGATATAACCAAACTTTGTTCCATGAGTCGCTCACGAACTGCCCGTACCGCATGACACACTAGAGAACAACAACTAGGCTTTGCGATATGGGATGAAAGTTACGACCTCTACATAAACTGTGTACTCTACCTACATGTTACTTGGTAAGGTGGACAGGACTTACGCTATCTAGCGCTGTGGAATGGAACTATTGAAGAAAGTGGAGTGACTCTACAACGCGTAGCGCGCCGAAAATTTTGGGTTCTTGCTAGTCGACTAACACTCCCCGACGAAACTGTAAAAATTCCCCGACGAAACTGTAAAAATTCCCCGACGGGGGCCATGGCCCCCTTCCCCCCACCTGGTGCCACCCCTGGTTTGGTATTTCACCCAGGTTTTCCCCCCACCTGCCCACTTTCACACATCAAATCCTGCCCCTGTATGGTTCCCATCTTTTTGCGACCCTTCAAGATCTTTTAAGAAATCTTCAAGGGGACTATGCCACTCGTTGTATAGAGTCGTACATGAAAATTCACAAGTCACAAAAGTCTTCAGAAGTATCTATTCTTTTCAAATTTGTATATCACAAGCCTTAACATTCTGAGCTGCTATCAAAATCACAAAATTAGGGCAGTGAGATGCAATTGACAGTGTCACTCCAATTTTTTACCTATGTTTGCTGAAAATAGATTAACCACTTTGAAATTGCTTATGAGAAGAGGAGACATAAGCAATGCAAGAATACCTGACAATGGACTGATAAAGTAAGGTGCAAGGGAAATAAAAAAGACTCAACCATAGGCTAGGGACCAAACACACTTGGTATGAAAATGACAGCAGGGTCTCTCCCAATGATGCCCAGGGTGGTACCACCATGTCTGTTGGCCATGATCAATGCTGACCAAAGATGCCTATCTCAAAACATGTTCCGAGGCAAATCCCCCCCCCCCTCCTTGGGACAATCCCTCTGACTCTTTCCTTGGAAAAATTCACACCACGACAATTCCCAACCAAACAATCACCCCCCAGAAAAATTCCCCTGTGAGAAAACTGGAATTGTCCTGGTTGGGAATTGTCCTGGGGACAATTCTCAACCATAAAATTTGGAAATGTCCATGGTAGGAGTTGTCCGGAATGTCCATGGTAGGAATTGTCCATGGAAAACTGTTAGGGAAGGGATTTGTCCTGGTGAGAATTGTCCACAACATATTCAAAATGAGAAATTACTTTGTGCACACTGACAATTTAAATCTCTTTTTGGTAAAAAACTGCACTGAATACTGCGACTGTACATCACTTCCCATAAAATCAAAGCTCTTGGAATCTCTCTTATCACATTCAAATAACAACTCAACTCAATGGTAATAAGCTTTGCAAGCTTGCTTCCATCATCTCTTGAATGACCACTATTTATTAACACCCTGTAAACATTACTGTTAGTACATAACAGACAGATAAAAATACTGATTACAAACAGCTAGCTTTAATGTCAATGCAGGTTAACCTGGACAGATCTTATCACAGGCCCCAAGCTGATTGAATGATGGAGGTGTACCAAGCCACTCCGATGAGGGGTGCAAGGGATTGGAGGGATGTAAAAACTATTAAAGTAAAATACAAGACTTATGTAAAAACTATTTGCGTAAAAATACATAACTAAAAGCACTTCTTAAATAACCAAAGAATTAGGACAGAAATTGACTGTCTGCACACAAGCACATTTGTAATTTATTTTCATAAGTTTTCATTTGAAGTATGAAGGGCAGCTCTAACATCCCACCTTTCAGATTCGAAGGAAGAATGGAGGGAATACTGCCCCTATTTTCCAGGTCTATATGCAGCACAAAATGCACATAAGTTGTACTTAAAATCACTTCTAATTCTCCTAGCTACACCCCTTCCTGTAAATACCATCTGTTGTGACCATAATTTTACATCTGCAAACAATCTGCAGAGTCACCCTGTTTTACACATGTCACCACTTTTGACCAAGAACTTTTTCCCCCTTTCTTTTTCCATACAAGTAGATACAAAAATCATGCTTCATCCATACTGTGTACAGAAATACATCCTTGAGGTTCTAAGGTGAAAAGTGAGTCTTCAAAGAAAATACCCCCCCCCCCCCACCCCACCTCATTTTGAAACATAAGCTGCCATCTTTCAAATCTCTTCTTATTTCCTAGACAACAAGTATCTTTCATGATCATGTTTCACACTATGAAGGTTAAAGCAATTAGAAATTATCTTGCATGGATTTAAGAATTCAGCTTTGCATAAGAACATTACAACTGCCCTTAAAATGAAAGTGAACAAAGGATATCACAGAACATATCTCATGAGTCCCTCTTTACAGGTAACAAATTTGCAAATGCAGCTCATGTTTATTCATGATGTAAGAGCTAAAACAGAGTCTCTTAAAAAGGTCAAAATGTGATGGAGTTTGATGTGAATTTTGGCTAGTTTTTAAGTTTTTTATCCTTTTTGCAATTAATAGACCGTTATGACATTTACACCTGTCCACACACCTTTAAATATAAAAATCTTTGGGAGGGACAGACAAGTCACAAGATATTTTTCATGTTCTCTTTCATTTTCAACATTCATTTCAAGAACAGATGCAACCTTAGAATTCTCAGACTGTGACTTTTGGAAGCAGAAATTGTCTCATTGAAAAATGACTCACCAAACTGTCAACTATGTAGCAAGCAGTCATTCAATAAATTAAATAGGGTGAAAAGAATGAAATAGCAACAACATGGGACACTACACATTATTTTTGCATAGGTGGTGACTTACTTATTGAGAGCCATGAAAGTAAAAGGTATTATAAACTTATTCCAATGGATACTTCAATAGGGGATTTATTCCATTGCTGTTGAATAAAACAGTTGTGGTTGGTTGAATGTCCCCTACCTCTAATCAAAATTACTTATCATCATACTAACATACAAAAGAACATAGTAACTAAGTAGAAGCAGAAGCAGAAGTAGAAGTTTGCTCATTCAATATAAAGTTTACTCAGCCTCCCAAAGCTTTTACACCAAACTTATCATTGTTCACACACATTTTTATAAGAGGTAGGAGCTGACATTGAAACAGCAAAAGACTACAAAAATAGAAGCCACAATTTATCTGAGTCCACACAATTACCTAGAATAAAGCTAGTTTTACATCATGAGAATGAATTCTGGAAGCATGTAGTTTTGTGCCAAGCCAAAGCCTAGAGACAATGAAAGTACATCACATTATTTCATTAGTCTTCACAATAGACCCTTTTCCAAATAACGGTTACAAAGGATTGTGGGATACAGTTTTGGTGTGCGTCGTTTTTTTCAATGGCATTTTAATGTGGCCAAAAAAGGTGCACACCAAAATTCTGTCCCACAATCCTGCGTAATTACTATTTGGAAAAGGGTCTATGTTGCTGTACACTTTATACTGTATAGTCAATTTACCTGACAATGGAAAGATACAGGACGTGACTGAGCAGACTGAGTGTGTACGATTTGGCTAACATGTGAAGAAACCAGGAATCTGACTCCAAACCCCACTTTGTACACTTCTTCAAATGAATACATCACAAATTACCACATCATCACCAGGTTACCTTATTAAAATGCTACATGTACTTGCCACAGCCCCAAAAAGTCTTTGCATTTAGAAATGTACACCAGAACAGTACTAAAGTAAACACATCCCTTGGTATGATTTCTTCCACTTCTATATAGCACTAAGACACTCACTCTTTTGGGTTAGGGTTCATGCACAGTGCCCACAAAAGATTCCACAACATTTTCATGATTTTCCCAGAACTACTTGTTTCATAACTTTTTCATTTATTAAAAATATTTGGTAAATTGAAGTGAGGCATGGGAATGCTACTAACTTTACATTCCCAATGGTAAACTCATAAACAATATACTGGAAAACAAGGGAAAATAAAGCATTACCCATTAATATGAGGAGGTGACTTCACCCCAACTTGCTTCAAGTTTATGTCAGCTTAAAACTGGTGACTTATCTAATATTATCTTGAGAATGACACATAGGAAGTGAATGAAAACTTCAGCAGAATGCTTGCTTACATTTAGTTCCTCTTTCAGATATCAAAAAGAAATTTTCACTTAAACCCTTCTTTGAACTTCAGTTGCATGAAAGCCACTCAGTCAGAAACAAAGGGTGGTAATACTTCAGTCAAAATGATGCAGACTTTTTTCTTTTTGTTTCCTTTTCGTGTATCTCTTAGGGGTTACTTATGTTCAGCATAAAAACCACATACATTTTCTGCTGCAACACCCATTAAAAATTGGTGGTTCTTTTATAAACTTGCATGGTGTATGTCTTACCAGATTTCATGAAGTAATATCTTTAAGATAAGAATTCTTCATGTACTAATATATGTTTACAAAAATCACCACATTTAAAATTTTTCCAGATGATTACAATGGCTGTTCTTAAAACCATTATCAGAACACATCAGAATAATATGTTTTCTGAAACCCACAAATGAGACTTATTTTGAGTCTTTACATATAAAGATGATATTTTACTTTTCATAATCAAAACTTCAGACATGATTAGTTTTTATATCGCTGTTCAATAAAAAATAAAAAAAATTAAAAGCTAGCTTCCTAGCCCAGTCGAAAAATGCCACGTAATTTAAGATTTACTGTATGAAAAATAGATTCACCCCATCGCAAAAATTCTATTGATTTCAGAATGTAGATTGAGGACTTCCTATACACAATTTCCAGCAATTAATGACAGCCAAATTTCCTGACTTTTCACTGGGTTTTCCTCAATGAGTTTTCAAATTTCCAGGATAATTTTCCACCTGCCTATTTCCAGCGTGACATATTTTCATGCTGTTTAGACATGAGATCAAATACAACAGACTGACTGCTTTCCCTTTTTGGTAAATTAAATTCCCTGGCTTCTCCCTCTAATAAGTGACATGCCAAATCCTCAGGCTGCAGCTGCCTCAGCTTAGCTTCAGCTAGGGGCTGCAGCCATGCTTTGTTGCTAAACAAATTACACTGGACTACAGTAATCTGGCTATGGTAACATTTATAGTAACAAAACATTGTGCAGCTGCTACAGCTTGGCTGAGGCAGCTGCAGCTTGGCTATTTTGATACAGCATTTTACTGAGTCTTAAATTCCTTCAGTTTTCCCTTACAGAAGTGAAATTAATGTTTCTTAGTTGACGGGGAACCCTGCTATAGGTATATTTCTAAAAACTAGAGATATGCTGTCATTCAACATACAAGTACTGCTGCTATGTGTAAAATACACAAATAATTATTACGTGTAATGAATAAAACTTGGCACCACTGACTGAAATTTCATTAGAAACTCAAATGCTTATAGATTTGAATATGCAACTTTGGCCATGATTGCTCACACACATGCTTATTCAGTACAGCTTATGCATATTTATACAAATTAATTCTTTAAAGGCACATAAAATTATTGAAAGCACTGACTGCATATGGCATGTAAAACATGACATATGTCAACTGGGAAAAAGGGGGGGTTCATGCAGGCTGAGCACTTTTGCCTTCAACTTTTATGCAAAAATGTCAAATATTTGCCTAAAACAATAGCACATACATAATTTTGCTCCAATAAGCAAACATTCAGTCTCCACCCATCCTGGCCTCTTATGATAAATGTCAACAGTTATAAACATGCTTCTTTTAACATTCCCTCAGCTGAAAATAGAGTAGCATCAACTCACAGTACCCTTCCAGCATTACTAGTTGATTATACTCGTAACTCCATACTTTATAAACTCTGTATGAAAAATATGTTGAATGCCCACTAGAGTTGCTTGAAATCTTTTAAAAACATGTAACCCACACAAATCCAGAAAAGTATGCAAAAAACAGCAAGATTAGGACACTACAGCTGCTTGCTTGTCTTTACCAAAAGAGGACGCCTGCAAGATACAAACTTGGGACATGCAAGCTCTCCATGACTTTGTGTTAATGAGCCTAAGTTAGGTAACGGCCTGGCATAAAGCAACCAAACATATGTGGTCTAATCAGTTATAGTCAATTAGCAGACACTAACATTCATTCAGGCTCACGTGAGGTTAAATTAAGTCAGACTCCCACAGAAATTCCCATCTTCTACACAGAGACAGTTTATGCTGTGAATCTGCCACTTTTGTAATGTTCAAAGTTGATAGTGGGAACTCAAATTCAAAACTCCTCAATGAGGCTATCCCCAAAATGAATGCCAAAGGAATGAAAAATGATCTAAAACTTGCCCAATTAATGCTGGATATACAGCAACCACCTCTATATGGGTGCAAGTCCAGATGCTGGCAAACAAAAAACCTGATTATACACAAATGATGAGTTCCAGTAGCCCCACAATAAACCATATCAATGACAGAAAACTCAAAAGACATCAGAAGGAAATCAACAGTATGACGAATCGAAAAAATTTCTCAACTCTGAAGCCATTGCAAACCATTTCAACTTTATATAAAGCTACCCAACCTGACTGTTGTGTTCGTCAAAATTTTGTGCTGTGCATGCCATGATGAATAAGACTTACAATTTTAAGGACAGTTTTATGTTGTGTTGGCCAAAGTCGGGAAAACTAAACATGTTTGATTTTCCTAACTAGAGTCTGTGACAGTCTTCAAGTTTTAAGCAATTCAACCAACCAGGTCATAATAATTGTACACAAAACCATGAAAGGGCTATCAAATACCATAGTGCAATTAAGTCAACATATGCTAGGCAGTCATTGTTAAGTGTGGCTCTGTCATACAACTCAATGTTATGAAACTGACTCACACTATGTCACAGGGTGCACGTTACCCAGAACACTTTACAAGATGTCTCTTGCCTCTTGAACATAAATCCACAACCCCTTCAATAACCCACATAAGTGACCAGGGCAGTGTGCAACACAGAAGCCAAGTGAAGTGCAATAATTTGTAGAATACCTCCAGAAGTTGAGCATAGTTTGCTCAGCAAACTGGCCAGCCCAAACTGTAATGTGATCATCAACTGCTGGAGTGCTTTTTGATGTTCCACTCCAATCAGTTCCATTTATACAGCAGATTGTGACATACTGCCCAAGATTCTGGGAAGATAATTTAAACATCTATGGTCATGACAGCCGCGTTAAGCCAAAACTGCAAAGCTGGACAGTGGCTTACTAGGAAAAGACTATTGTTGTGAGGACTTGCACTGTGGAAAAGAGATCACAACTGTACAGAGGAACTGTACCCCAAACATCACTTACCAAAACATCACATACTAACTGAAGTCCAGAACACTGGTGTTACCATCTGAGAATTAGCATCACAGAATTAATGGCAGACATTCAAAGTGATCCAAAGGATTCCATAAGAGCAAATCTCATTACTGTAAATGCAAGACAAGTAATTGGCAGAATGATACAAGTAACAGAAACTCTTGAAATTCCTTGCACAGAATGTTGATCTATGCATGGTAATCTAAGTTTGGATATCAAATACATGATATTTTAGAATTTTGCGAGAATTTGTTTACTGTGATAAGGGGAGGATGCATGTTACTATAAAGTGAAGAAACAATATTGTTATTTTCTTGCTTCCAGTAACACACACACACAAAGATTTGGGTTTGAATGGTGCCAAATTTATAACAAAACTGTAATTTCCACAATAAAGCTTTATATACCCAAGGTTAAGACTCCCTGTGACATTTATTTAAAACATTTTAAGTCTATAACTAAAAGAAACTGTGCTAGATTTTACCCAGGCTAGATATCTGGGCATTATATATGGATCAGACATTGCACAAAGTACATTGTCAGATCTAGGTTAAATTAAGTTTGATCTGTCATACATGAAAAAATGCAATAAAATTACTTTTCTACCTGGACCAAATATTGTACCATTTATGTTAAGTTATACTTGTCCCTTTCTCTATTTAGCCAGACATAAATTCAATAACTTTAGCATATCTTGACATCTGATTTTTATATTTCAATAACTTTTGCACATTGAATCACTTTCTGGTGGGGCTACCTTATTGTAGCGACTAAGATACTTTATACCAGAAATATTTGACTGCCTGTATTAAGGTAGGCTAGACTTTTCACAAGCAAGTTTTGCTGGATCCAATGCAGAAATGATGGTTCTTGGAGAAAATTTTAAATAAGAAGAATAGAAGATGGAAGGTGGAGAAAAGATTTGAAGGATACAACTGTGCAATCTAAGATGTCATTGGATGACACTTTAAGATAAACACACAGGCTATGAGCTACATTTTTGAGAAGATGATAAAAACCCTGCACAATTTATGCTGACTGAACGTCTCTGTTTACTGAGACTTTTGTACCTACACCAGAACAGGGAGGCTGTCACACCAGAACTTGCAATGTAAAATAACAAAGTGGTAAGCTGAGATTACAGGTTTAGCATCTTCAAATTTCTTACAAAAACTCTTCAGTATCTACTTCTGTTCATAAAATACCAGCACTGATCCTATGAGTCAAGCAATGAGTTGATGTACTACATAGCTGGCCTCATAAAATTAAAATGTTTTTTTTTAAGACCCAGCCAATCTTTTTTTATGAATATTAATGAGCATATTCAAATTGGCCATCATGATGAAAACCTAATACTTTGCTTAATGCAAAGTACTTAATGCCAGAAAACACAGGCAACCTATACATCAAGCAAAAGAAAAGTTAGGCATTCAAGGGACAATAAGATCCCAAAACTGGAAGAAAATCTGTTTTGCTCAATTTTTTGGCCGACGTCCCCTCAATCTACATTACAGGGAGCACTACCCTTAATGAATATATTTCACTGGTAATCACAGTATGAAGCATTCACTGAGGGAATCTCCTCAGTACAAAATGATTGCAAATCTTCAAAAATGTCGTAACTGCAGACAGTGTTTCCTCTAAGAAATTATCCAGTGAGTCAAACTGCCCAACATAAGCAAATTTGACTCATTGCTAAGTGTAGAGCATGTGCACAATATGCCTAAATGCCCACAAACCCTCTCTTTTTTTTCTATTTTTTCTCCAACATCAAATTAGGAATCAATTCAGTCAAAATGGCATCATAGTGGCTTAGCGGAAACACTGATTGCAGACTATCCGAAACATACCATCCTACAAAGCAACTACTAGATACATATGTTATGTATGCCAAGGAAAGCCACCAGCCTTGCAGTCATGCCATGATACCACAAGTTCCTAACCAGGTTTCCCCATCCTTGGATCAAAACATTCCATATGCAAAAATCCCTGAGTTTACCAATGACATTACTTTTTCATTCTATCATGCTGAAAAATTTTTCATTTTTACTATTTTTATTTTTAACCTCTTAACAACAACACTGAAACCACTGAGAAGCAACACATGATGAACCACAAAGATCTTTTATACAGAGCACATCCAGCACTGCCAGCAGTACACATGCCCACTGAAAGACATTTCTAGTCTTTCTAGTCAAAATTTAAAAGTTGAACATGATTTTTAAACCCACTAGTTGAATTGATATTTGTTATTGCACATAAAAGCTAATTTGTGTCCTAATCAACATTCACAAATGAAGACAAACAATCACCTATACCCAGAGTTCTGTGATGACTTTGTTTTGTGATTTTAAATGACTGAAACTTTGTTCTGTCGAATAACTCTGTCAACAGCGACAGTTGCCCTGAAGACCATAATGGGAATTCCTGCTACCCTATGTTCTCAAAGAAAACCCAGACCTGTTATAATCTGTGCCATAAGAGATTAAGTACACACTGAAAAACATGTAGTAAGAAAGTATTGAGCATTTTTACCTCAGCACAAGCGCAAAGGATGAACTTTGACCTTTATTCTTTTGTACATAATAACTTTTGACACCTTCTCTGACACCTTGTAATGGCACACTTTGCTTTCCATCCTCATTCTGAATGTCGCCATAGTACTAAAGAGAATTGGAGTGATTCCAATAAGACAGTATGTTGATGGTTTTCAGTCCACATCGGAGAAGTTATCAACAACATCTGAAACTATTAGCTCAAAGTTTGCATTACTCAACAACTGTTGATGTACTTCTTGGGTCAGTGGGTTTCCAAGTAAAACAACTTTCTTAAGCGCAGGCATGTTGCATAGCCTCTCCACATCTAATTCTGAAAGGTGTAAGAAGCAGAGATAATGTGAACCAGAAATCCTTTCAAAATCCAATTTTATATCTTAAGTAACTTCGTACATAACTTGAAAAATGCATCTCTCAACAAAAGCAATGAACTGTAAATATATCTTTGCAACAATTTTGGAATACAAAAGCATAAATTGGAGATGATTAAAATTTGGGCACCTACTGATTTGAAATCAAGCCTTAAATTAAGCTGGTTTGGACCAGGTCCCAATTCAATCAATGTTTTGGCTCCTAGTCTTGGAGAACCAGGTGCCATTCATCACCACGGCCCAGTTTCAAAAAGATTTATGATGGATCTTAAGTTTGATCTGCCATGCAATTGTTCTATGGAAATAAAACTTAAGATCTGATCTTAACCCTTTATGAAACAGGGCCCTGGCCCCTTCTTTATATCATTGAAAGTCATACTATACACTATGTTGGGCATAATGATAATGCAGGGTCAAGACTCCAGGAATACCCTGGTATTAGGCCTACAAGCTACAATCCTGAAATGTGCTCACGAACTTGCGTCAGTGTGCACGTTCCAGGTAAATTTTAAATGCACAAATCAAGGAAATCCTCAGGTACTAATTAACGTACTAACTTCAGTAATGGATTAAATACGTTGGGGATATGACCAGGTACATTTCATCAGAATTATATGTCACCTAATCATAATGTTTTGAAGCAAACCAGGCACTTTATCTTATTTAAAAATCACCAAAAGTGCCTGCTTGTTGTAAGATTTACTTGTAATCATCAATAAAAGTATACTTCCAAGCCAAATGGTACTTGCTAGCCGTTCCATACATTACGATTTAGGCAAGTTATATACTTCTTTAACCCTAATATGAAAACCATTCATTGCAGAGTTTATGAGCAATGTATCGTGAACTTCATTAAGTATTCCACGGCACACTTACGGAAGTATCAGACTCAAAGAATGAGCTAAGTGTGGACATAATTCCTGAATTAAATGATTTGTGAATACAGTAATTGATCTTTGTTCACACATCATATCTCAGTCAAATAAACTTGTCACAGATATTAGACAAGAAACAGGCTTACAGAGGTACAACAATGCAAAGCCTGCGCTTGATGTTCTTTTCCCTTTGTCAATACCAGTATTTACATATAAAGGTTGACTGCTCGATTACAGATCCTGTCACTAACCTGTGATTTCATTACTACCCAGTTCCAAGGTTTCTAGTTTTTCAAGGCTGTAAAATGAGGTTGGTAATCCTACCAGCTTGTTCTGAGTGGCTGCAAAGGTTCTCAGCTGGGTAAGAAGACCAATGCTGTCAGGAAGACTATCTATTTGATTGTCACATATGTTCAACTCTGAAACGAAAGATATGTAAACTATTAATTGTTGCTATGGAATGATGTGGATCAGGGTTCCAGTTACATCTATCTACTGCCCAACCGGTACTCATAAGAAATTTGTAGTTTGCAGAGCAGCATAGTACTGAATGAAGACCCTGATATGGACATGCAAAACTGACATCAACATGGAAAATAATGAGAAAGTGCTGGTTTCCCCAAAAATATACCATTCCAGAGGGCTAACCAAGGGTGAAATTAACCAGGCACCAGGTACTATTTGGTGCTCATTTCCTACCAAACAGCACCTGTCAGACCTCAAAAAGATCATCACTTTTTACCGCAAGTAGTGCCCGTCATCCTTGAAGTCCCCTGTTATGGACACGACCCATAAATTGGTGAAGCATCCATTGCAAATATCTCTGAAATGGCCAGAATATTCACAAAAATATGACAAAATAAAAATTTGGGACCAGTTTTGAGGAAAACATGCAACAAACATAGGTAAAAATGTAGTAAATTTCATTACAAGATGCTTAATTAGCTCCCTTGTGAATGAATTACATCTGGATTTCCCAGCTGATGCAATCATGTAACACCAACTGTGATTGATTGAAACAACTCCCTCCTCAACTCCCCCCCCCAGTCCCCATGCAGGCTGCCAAGAGAGAAATTTAAAAGTATGCCACACACACACCCGGCCCCTCTGTCCCTATCCAAGTTTTCAGAGCTGGAATGACAACACTTTACGTAGTACCATGTAGTTATGTAGTCTAATTAGTTTTATTGAGATCTCTGGACCTCACAGACAAGGGCATCAAGTCCTTATATTGTCACTTCTCACGTTTCTTTATTATAGTGCAACAAATGACTTTTTTTCCTCTCTTGACCTCTAACTTCTACCAAAAAGGGCAGGGATCTTCTCAACATGATAAATCCATATAACTAATATGAAAAGAGTCCATCATTCCTAGCTTGAGATATGGTGTTTATAAGCAATTTCCAAGGTGTTTGAAGTTTTACCTTCGGTGACCTTAGAGTAGGTTTACCCAGGACATGCATTGTAAAGAATCATGGGCCAGAAAAGTGTAGGGAGGTGATAGGCACTTCAAAATATGTAGATGGATTTTATACTAGCCAGGAATAAAACCAACTTGCTATCTTTACATAAATCCCTACTTAAGTCACTGCTATGCCAGGTTACTGGGGCTGTAATTATGATTGATGAGTGCGTAAGTGGACTTGTTTAATGACTTCTTGTAAACAAAGTGAAGATAACAATGTATCAATAATTCTGGAATTAGGGTTTACATGAATTAGCGGACTATTCAACATTTAATCTAGCAGAACTTCAAACTAATCCTTCAGTCTACTGGGCCCTTCTTCATTCAAAAAGTTAAATCTGTTAGACACACCACACCACATAGATAGGAAATGAGGTACTGCAGACTACTGTTAAATGTTTTTATCCCAATTTACTTTGGTAACTAGCATGTATTACATGAAACTTAATTTTCTTTTTCTTTTGCACCGATACCAAAGTTTTCTAATGATTAAAAACTAACAATTTTTTCCCCATTTCCTTTCTATCAGGTAATCATGTTTCTCTATCACACAAACTTTAATACCTTTTATTGTAGCTATAAAGTTTTAACTCTGCAAATCCTTTCAAACACTTCGTACCTCACACGTTTCTACAAAAATTGAAAAGAAACTACATGGTCTCATCTGTGAAAAGTAAAGGAAAACCCCTGACACAAAGTGAACACAAAATTATATAAAGAGAAAGGAAAGAAGGAAGGAATAGACAAAGAAAGTTTCGGAGGCACTTCCCTCCTGTTGCTAAATCAATTTAATGTAATGATCAGGGCAGACTGCCAATTTTGAGGAATATGAACAATAGGCCTACTCATATTTAACATACATGTCATACAGCTTTGTGATTCTACAAAAAGAGCACAAAATAACTGGGTAAAACTAGAAGGTAAGACTTTAAAAGAAACTCTGTCCTCTTCTGAACACTGGGGTAAAGTAGGTATGCCTTTAAAAGGAGACATTGGATATGTAAACAAAGCTTTTCCTTAAACTGAAAAAAGCTAATAGTTAAAAGTTAAGGATAATGTCATCTTACAAATGTTATGGATTTTTGGCTGAAAATTTTGAACAATGCTCAAAGATGAACATGTTTTTCTCACCTGTTAATTGGGTAAAATTTTGGCACAGCTTTCCGACCACCTTCTTTAGATTGTTATTTGATAAATTGCAGCTGAGGACAACAGTATTTCTCAACAGGTGGAACACAGCATCCGGAAAACTCTCAAGTATACAGCTTGACAAATCTGAAATGAAAACAGTTACACTGGTTATGTTTAATTTAAATGTTTCTTGGTGGCATTACTGTGTTAATCAATTAACTGGCATATTTTTTTCTACAGAACACTGCAGTAGGACACAGACTACATGTAGTCAGTACAGAGTTACAGTGTGCACCCTAGGTATACATAAAATAAATGGTGGTCAGCCAAATACTGTACTTCAGAAAAGACGTGTGTAGCGCCATATAGAGAGGGTAGAAATTTCATTGCCAGTGATTATTCCGTGGTATATGGACTGTCCAATAGAAGTGATAGGGGGAGGTAAGTAGGAGCAAAATAGATACTGTACTTCAGCTATGTATAGGCCTAATGAATTCCAGTATCCAACATTTTTCATGGGGTAGGAAGTACAGCTGAGCCATATGCAAAAATCCATATCGATATATCGCGATAATATTGCTAAAATTGTCACGATATATCGATATATAACCAAAATGGATAAACCTGATGTAGACAAAGCTAAATGTGCCTGAAATAATCCTAAAAAAGTTTTACACCTAATTTTCTAAATCAGGACGAAATCGATGAATGAATACTGAAATTATAAACACTGTTTCACCTTTAAAATTTTAAGTTATTGAAATTTCAGTCCCCAAAAAGTTTTCTTTGTTTCTATATCGTCATATCGTGATAAGGGTATTTTATATCGCATGTCACGACATGGACTTCTGGCGATATACATCGATATATATCGTATATCACCCAACCCTAGTAGGAAGCAATGCCCTAGGCTAGAAAGGTTGATTTAAAATGTTTTACTTTAGAGAACCTGAAAAGATGGCATACAAATGTCTGATGATTTAAATGCATCCCTGACTACTATTCAAACATCAAAGGATACAAGTTGCCACCCCAATTTATATAGACCCTACACATATGACATCACAGAACAGAAAGTGCGCCCTCAGTTTACCCCAACACAAACTTGAATGCAAACAGCTAGAGTTAATTTTTGTACCGGTCGGATACATGCCTATTGTGTGAGCATGCGAAGGATATGCTGTCCATACAATATGTGTATCAAAGTTATGTACCTTATCTAGCTAGCTTCATTGTCTGCCCCCTAACATGACAGCGTGATGTAAATGCATAGGGTCTATAAAATATTCAGGTACCGTACTTCATGTATGGCTTTTTTCAATCATGCAATAATGTGTTGTTACTAAACTGTTGATTCCTTAGCTTTACCTTTGATATGCCTTATTTTTAAATACTAAAAACATCATGAAAGATACTTAAAAGCAAAATGAGAGGATATCTGTCAGATTTGTCTGATGTTTCTAATTGAGGCTGGAGTGACTACTTATTCCCTTAGTTAAAAAATGTTTCTGTTCACCCAACTTAAAAATGTTATTAATATTCATGGATAATATAAACCTTTGTTTAATATAAATAGCCATAATATCATCTAAAGACTCATTTGCATAGACTTCAGTAAATGTCAAGGTTTCAACCATTAATTCTTACCCAACTTTTGAGTTTCTGCAGCATCATTGCATCTTCTTACAACCCTTGTAACAGCAGCTGCTGCCGACATGTCTACGCCTAATAAAGGATGCAACTGTTTGCTTCATTCAGAGGACTGTCACTACAGTATACCTTAAGATGAGGAACCTAAAAGAGAAGTGTTTACCAAGAATAGGTCAGAAAAGACTTTGTTATCATTGTGACTGAAATGATGTATGAATAACTGTTCACATTTGAACTGAGTGATATTAATGCAATTCATGTAAATGTGCGGCAATCCTGCAAGGACCTGCATGGGAACTACAGTCTTTAACAAGACTTTACACTCCCCTTCAAACACTAGCCAGCTATAGTCTTAAACAAATCAAATTTGTGATATGAAAAAGATATTTAAATTGCCTGCTCTAATTTAAATAATGCCTCCCCTTCTTCCTTCTCTCCCTTCCAAACAACAAAAAAAAAAACAAAAAACAAAAACAAATAAAACAAACTGCCTTTGCATGGGACATTGAGCTGTTGATTTGTCAGTCTAGTATGAACTCTGCTTTAAAATGGGTATGACACGCCCGTTTCTCACTAAATATTCTTTAGGTATAGCTTGAAATGAAGCGAATGTTTTCCCGACTAAACTACGTCCATAAACACAGTAATATGACCTTGTGAATTCCCAGTTACAGGCCAGACTCAGCCATCTGAAATCCAAAAGCAAAAAAAAGTATGTGAGCGCATCTCAAGATCGTGACGTCATTGGAGGCAAGGTTAGTAACACTGTACCAGGCAGCTCACCCATCGTTCTACACATCGAATCATGTGCATGCTAACGCGTGTTAGCAGGTACATCATTGCAAACACCTGTGCTACGATACTATACAGCAGCGCGCGTGACCAGTGACCACATTGTGAACTGTGCGTCGTTGCGCGGTGACTGCTTTCCATTCACAATAGCAACGTTACTGAACAGCTCACTGAGTAAAGGCGCGCTTGTTATGGACTGTCCATACATGTTCATAGCTGTTCTGTACAGCGCGCCCGGACCGTGTTCTTTTTGCACAAAAACAAAGCTGTTTATTATATGCAGGGAAGCTAAAACACGGGCGCATATGCACGCGAACATATTGGCCAATGATATGCTTCGAAGCCCCCAACATGGTCCGCACTTTGCGCTCTGTGTGTGTTGGGTGGGTATTGTGATGTAATCCTTTTCATGAAGTTTCTAAGATATGAAACTTTCCCAAAGCGTTGTATTAGTTTCGCATCTAGATACGCGTCCTTACATAGCGCAGTGCGGGGTACCGCCAATTGCGTCATTAAAGTCAGGTGACCTGTTGCGGCATTTTTCGAAACTGGATTTCTGGACGTTTTTCTTCAAATTCTATTTATGCCGAACTGCGCCGGTTTTAATTGTGTGTGAGATGATACTTTAACAATACTGTACCCAATCTTGCAATACACAAAAGTTATTTTAGCAGTGTCATGCCCACTTTAAGATTACTTGTAAAGTAGCAATGTTGTAAGCGAGTCACAGGATGTTGAGTCTTGAGTCACCTTGAGTCACAGGGTGTCAAGTCTCAAGTCATGCCAAGTCTTTACCAATTTAGGTCAAGTTGAGTCATGTTGAGTCTTCATGTTGAGTCAAGGCGAGTCTTTTCAAGTCTTTATAAAGGATTACATTACGGATAGGGTTAGGATTAAGTTTACAGCTAAGATCATCTGTCTAGTGTGTTTACCCACTGTGTATGGTAAGATTAGAGAGAGCTCTTGCTTTTCTAAGCACTACGCTCCATGCACTCTCACAGCCTTATTGGATGGACGTCTCACTTCAAACAAGGAGTCCTGCATGAACCATTACCTGTACAGTGTACTTCCAGCAGGACAGTTACAGAACAATTATTATTCCAAATAAGCCAATGTAATAATCCCTATCAGACATCACACATCCTCTCCCACCCGCAAGTTCACTTCAGGGGCGTAGCTAGGATGAAATTTTTAGGGGGCCTAGGTATCAAATAGGAATCAAGGAATTTATCTCCTTCCTTAATTCTTACAAATTTTATTAGGACACACACAATTTCTGGGGGTCTAGCAAACATCTGGGGGGCCAGGCCCCCCAGGCCCCCCGTAGCTATGCGCCTGGTTCACTTCACCATCAATTTATCGAGTTGTTAATCAGATTTAGACCAGGTAAGGGGAGGGGGAGTGAGAAGAGGAAAGGGCCCTTATCAGACATGAATGCAATTTTTGCATTTGCAGTGAAGACAATAGCTCACTTAAATATTTTGGCACTATTGAGAGCAAATGAATGCAAAGTGAATGCATTCATGTCTGGTAAAGGGAAAAAGCAGGCCAGCTGGCAGACCTTGCAATTTTGATGGCCTATTGTCTTTGGTAAAGCATACCTGCTTGTAAAAAATATATCATTTCAATAAGCCTTCTATTTTGGTACAACAGAGCACTCTCCTCAGAGCCTTTCTCACTGAGACACCCAGAATAAACCCTTAACCTGTCCCTACATATTCTGTACTGTTGCTCTCAAAATAATTTGGTCACACATGATGAAGTGATTAATAGCAAAGTTGGGATAGACAAAACTAAAAGAACTGTACCCTACGTCATAAATCATGACATCACAGTCACATATTCTCTTCCCTGAGGATCAACACCCTGACTCCAATTAGGACGATGGTTACTGATGAAGTTGGGATACCAAACAAAACTGTGCCTTTTGTCATTCACACTGACATCACATCACAGTAAGTTCATAGTTCTCCTCTCTGGGGACTGGGATGCCACTCCACTCAGGATTTAATACCAGGGAAGTTGGATTTAAGCCTGCATAGGCTACTGTAGTGTCTTGTAGCAATTGTAAACAATTGGTTGAATACTCTAAAACTCAACAACCCTTCACTATGTCATACATGAAATCAAAATCACATGTTTGACTAAAGATATGCTGAGGTTTACCAACCATTCTCAGCATGTGCAATAGCATCCATTTTGAATGCGGAGTTAGTTAGATGAAGTTTAACGTCCCAGTTTCCAACCAATTGGTTCAAGTCGAGACGACCACCGCCTTTTTTCCAGTTGTGGTTCACTGGCTTGTTTTTCCTACTCCACTGCTTATGCTGAGCACCAAGCACAAAGGCATTAGGTTCCATTTTTAAAGTCTTTGGTATGACCCGGCCAGGATTTGAACCCTAGACCCTAGACCTTCCATTTTGAATGTGATGTTTCCATAGTCTACTTAGAAATTACATGGAGTAACCGTATCCTGCAGTTAATGTACTGTATCATTACTGTAATGTTACTGTTTAATACTGTAAATTAGTATTACCAAAAACTTCCTGATCCCCAGTCTTCAACTCAGTCATTGCCCCTGGCCAGTGGACCCCATCAGAGGACTTACATGCAAAGGCATAGGAAGCTGTTCTCACTTGGGGGGGGGGGGGGGGTCAGGGTGACTGCTGTTTTGGACTGCCATCCTGGGGGAAGGTCTAAAAGGAGGATACCCCCTCCCCCTTTGGGAAATTGTTTAATATTTGAAGGTCCTTAGATGCAATTTCTTGTAATATATTGGGCAAATTTTAAGGAATATTACAAATTTTTGACAACTTTTCAGAGAGAAAAAATAAGGGTTTTTCTTCCTTGAATGGAGAGGGCAGAAGCATACTTCCACCCCACCACATTTTGACTCGAGTAGCCGCCACAGCTCCCATGCTTCCTATGGCTATGCTTACATGTGGGGTGGGGGGGGGCTGGCTTTTTGCTGGACTGTCCAGCTCTTGGGTAGCCTGTGAAACTGGCATTTCACTGAGGTGGAAAAGCCTTCCCCAATGGGGACCATTTCTCCTGCCCCAACCCTGTCTACAATTCTGCACCTATCCTTCATGAGTGGCCAGTCTGATCATTTCTTCATTTCTATATTTTTTATCCGTAAGTCTGCAGTAGAGGAGAAACATTTGATACCCCAAAGTAAGTTGCGGCAACAACACCCTGAAAAGAATGAAGTCACGATAGGTCACCCATCTTGTATGCTAGTTGCCTAGGCATCAGACTGTATGGCATATTCCTTGTTCAGTCATGTGAAGCCATGAAAGGGTACTGAACAATCCAAGTCCACCCCACGGGGTAGTAAGCTAGTGGCAAGTAAACTCAAGACAGAAAAAAATTAAAGTTGATTTAATGATTCTTTTTCAATTAACAGAGCTGTGGTATGAGTGAGTGCATGTAAAACATAACAAAATCATTGTAAGGTTATACCACCCAGCAATCACATTTGATTTAGTAATTTTAATTACTGTAATCAATTAACACAACTTCAATATGATATGTTCTTGAATTGTACAATCACCCCACACGGCAATTAAGATTTCCGGGGAACATTTTTGCTACAAGCTTTCACTACAAATACACACACTACGCAAATGCAGCACTGCATAACTATATATAATACCATGTAAGCAACAAAATATGACTGTCAACAACTCAGTGCACGGAAGAAAATCCTCAATACTGGCTAGACATAACTAAACAAGGAATATGCCAGACAGCCTGCTAACGTACATAAGCAAACCTAGTACCACTTCAGGAGAACAAATTTGGAAGAAGTCAAGTAGTGACTTAAAAATAACACAAAACATATGTCAGCATGGAATACTGGCCCTTCTTCCATCTTTGCTAATTTTTTTTTTTTTTTTTTCGAAAATGACTTTTCCAAAATGTGAAGTCAATTCAGGGGCTGCACCTAGACCTACAGAACCCAGAGGCTGCATGGGGCCCTAATGAAGGGATGCCTTGGAGAATCACTGGTAAAGGGCCTAGGATGCTGGGTGGAGACATGATTTATATCTTGGCTGTTGATTCACTTCAAGCCCCTCCCATAACTGCCTTTATCCCTCCTTGTGCAGACACAAACCTAGTTTATTACCGGAGGATATATCCTAGTGAGCATACAAGGCCCTAATGTGTAATCAGATGGTACGCTCTTTATGAGCTTCTCTGCATCTTTGAATCTGATGTCAATGAAAGAGCAATAGAAAGTTGAGAATTTTGCTTCCTCCCATGTAAAAGTGTAGTTTGGGGTAATGATTGTTGGTTTTTAAATTCTGCTCTTTTTCACACAGCTGTGGATTCAAGTACTCATGAGCTTCTGAAAACCCAAGGCAGAGGGGATAATAGAATACAGGGCCATTCGAGGGTTGTATCTGAGCAAAGTTCGGATGCATGGATGCGAAGTCACATGCTGCAAGAATTGAATAGGACATTTTAGCCAATATTACCTGAGAAGAAGGCTTTTTCCTGGGTGAAGCTTATCTCTATATTGTAACAGTTGATCCCTTTACAAAAAAACGTGTTCTATTGACCAAAAAGTCTTTAAAGGGGTTTAAACCCCTTTAACTTTATTGATCTCAAGATACCTGAACAAGAAGTTCTCTGATAGATTCTGGATTAAGAGTAGTCAACTAGAGATGGCTAAAACTTGCTATTCATTTCTAATGTCATCAAGTGTGGGTAAATCGTCTAGTCTATAATAACTTGTTGGTATATGTGGAGTCAAATGTGGAGCTGTTTGATAAGTGTGAAAGATTTAATAATGAAATGGGAATATGAATACAGCAGGTAAGTTTAATTTGAGAATGACTCATTGTTGTCCATTTTTTTAATAAGATCACAAGCAATATTCTGGAGTGGATGTGCAGATGCTCAAATGTGGAGTCAAAGTTTAGGGTGCAAGATTGTCACATTGTATCCGCGCATCCAGTTGCTAGGTGGTGTTCAAGAGTGGCCATGTATTCTACAGTTGTACTGACAGAGTTTCTGTGCTCAGTGAAATATAGGCCTAGTCATATGGAATTAATCACTCCCAGCACATAGGCTACTGTAAATGCCCATCTTTTACTGATTTAAGTCACACTGTGAACGAGTTTGGAATTGAAGTTAATAACCCTGCATCACCTGTCGGTAAAGCGATATGTTAGGGAAATGGCAATGCCTAGTAAGTAGTAACAATCGTACTCGAAAACTCGAGTTGTATTTGACGTTATGCAGGTAAGCTACGTTAATTTGGATATGACTAGCCTAAGACTAAGTTACGAGAGTGAACGACACAATATTTAGGAAGAAATGTAAATAAAGTGTTTGAACAGTTAAGGAGTATTACTCAGCCTTGTAACTCCAAAACTGACACGTGACAGCGGAGCCTTGTTTGCAAAATACCACACTGTTTCAAAGAAATCATTACAGCAGAAGCTCTTCACTTGGCTGTCTTCCAGGTCAGAGTTGCGTCACACGGAAATTACCAGGGCCAGGTACAGAGATAGCACAATCGTATGGTTTTCGTCACGTGGTATTGTTTACTTCAATTAATGCGAGATCAAATTTTGTCGTAAAGAAAACAGTGCTTAAAAATATGTTCATTTATCTTTGATGTTCTTTAATGAATTTATCTTAGTAAAAACTATATAATAATTGATTTATAATCATTTTTGGATATTTAATGATCAAAATAGCTTCATAAAATTTACTTATTAAATTGATGTCAATTTACAGGGGGATTTTGCTAATAACATCGAGAACGCAATTTCAAAGAAAGCCTGCCAACACAAGGTTATTAAACTTTTCCGATACGAATCCGAAAATCGATATTTTAAATTTCAATCGTTTATGTAGGATAAGTGCTGAAACATCTTGCAAAACCCTTATATGTACTTGATAAATTATTCGAAAGTAAGAAAGTACTATTACATATTTTATTGATATCTATGTACATGCGAGTAGGAATATATTTACTAAGTGAAATTTGATCAGGCATCGACCACAGTCAATGAATTGATGAACCTGTTCTCCCGTCACTGCGCACCAGCCTTTGAAACCCTTCTGTAACGTAGTCAAGAAGAAAAATCCCCTTGATGAACTCAAATTAGGTGGTTGAGCTGTTGCTTTCGACTGTCAAAAGCAACATTACTGCAAAAGTCGCTATGTCTGTCAACGCAACCGATGTGAAGGCGAGCGGTAGCCGTGAAATTCCATCGAGAAGAGTTCTTCTGAAAGATGCATCGCAGCTGCCCAGTGAATACAGCACAACACCAGGAGGAACTATGTTCTCCACTACGCCAGGAGGTACAGTATTTAGCGTACACTCAGTGGCACACTAATAGTAATAATACTCAGCCTAAGTTTTGCCAATCGAGCAGTTGTTATACATGTAGCAACGTAAAACAGCGTTCAACTCTAGTGAATGTATTTTACTCCCACTGTACTGTAGCTATGCGGTCATTGTCATATTACTAGCCTAATTAATTGTAGTCCTCAGTAAAGGCCGGTGTATAGCCGGTCGCCAATAGCCTTACACCCCGTCTGGAAAACGTAGGTTACGCCGAAGATGTTCGGCGTGACACTCAAGCGGTCACGCCACATTTCTGGCGTATTTTGTCATCCTGATTTCTATTTGGCGCACGTAGCCTACAGCAGAGGCTGGCGTAATTTTTATCTTGCCTTTCCTTTGGTGTAAATCTTCGGCGGCGAAAAAACGAACTTTCCAGTATGGCCTTACACCGACCCATTGAAAACACGTGGTCTTCAACCAGCACAGTGCTGGACAAAATTGATTTTCTCCTTATTGCAAAGTAAGGACCTAAAGTCTTAAAAAAAAGCTAACAAAGTTACCATAACTTTTCCTTTCCATGTCTTATACGTACATTGCAGTTGTTTTTTATCACTTTAAACCTCTGAAAAGTTACGGAAATTTGAAATAAAATCATCAACTTTGCAACTTCGTAAAAATTTACTGTAGGCCTAGCCTTCGAAATATTTGTTGACATGAGAATGCCGTGTGCGTAACACAGGGGTCGAAATTCCCGCTGTTCTGCTGTTCCGAGAACAGTACTTTTAGTGCCGGAACAATAACTTTCCAAAAGCAACTGTTCCGTGGAACAGCATTTTTCCAGAAGAAATGCATTGCAACGATATGCATGTATCCTTATCTCTGATGAAGTAATCATGCTGTGAATATCCAAACCCCTGTAAATTTGCACATCCAGGGATCATTCACCAACATCTTTTTCGATTCATTCAAATCTAACAATGAACGAGACCAAGTATCAAATCACAGACATTAATTGCACGTATGATATGGGGCGAAATATACGCAAACAACGGTACTATAGGCCATGTCTGTGTTTTGTACAGAAGTTCAAATGAAACGCACTATGAAAAGCGTACAGTAAGTCAGAGCATGTGTACAGGTTTGTAATTGCCAGTACTATAAGGTTAATACTAGGGCTGCGACGGTTAAACGGTTAACCGACCGATCGATCGGTTAAACGACCGCCAAATGTTGTTTCGTTTAACCGTTTTTGCATCCTAGTAAATCTGTCGCCGCAGTTCACCATTATACCTAAACTCGTTTATGCAGTAAACCGCACAAGTTGCTTGCCCAAAACCACGTAACAATGGGTAAACTTTGGATGAAAAATTACAAAAGGTTTAAAAAGAGACCTTTATAATGTCAGTTGCACAGTCTGCGTTGCGTTGCTTTGACTGGTATATCGATCCGTTTGCCCCATGATCTGGGAGTGGTTTGCGGAAATAATGTGACAATAAACTCTTTCACGCAACTTTTGAAAAGGATTAAAATTATCAAAGGTGGTGTGATGAAACTATGCAGTGCACGCTATAACAATCCGCCATACCTTTTAAAGTGTGGAGCACCATAAACTTGATAGATAAGACTAAAAAAGTTACCTCTAGACGGCAGAAAAATATGTGCTTAATATCGTTCAAGATAAATGCACTTCGGGAATCTTCCCGGGCGTCACTTCTAAGGTTTCGTGTTTACTGTTCATCAGTCTCAAAACATATGCAATCTGCACAAAAAAGTGACCAAGCTATGTAGCTCCAGGCTTAATTATGCAACCCTGGCTTGCAAGCCTTGTAGGTGCAAGTAAAATATTTGTAACCACGTTAGCCTCCCCATTTAAGCTGACTTAATAATTTTAACAAAAGACGATTAAACATTTTTTATAATTTTTTCAACGTTAGTATAATCCCTGGAAAAGTTTCAACCCCCAAAATTCGCAAAGATGAGTGAAATTCTTTCGGCCATTTCATTTATTAACCCTAAATTATGAAATATGGAGCATTCCAGTGGTGAACTTCATGTATAATCATATTATTTTCGAACATAATTAGCACAGTTCGTTGGACTTGCTGAACGAACCGGCGCACTGTACGTAGGTGCATTGTACAGTACAATACAGTATTTGTAATTAGCAGAGCTGATTGAGCTTGCTGCCTGCCATGTGCTTCGCACATTGCATGAACGATCGTTCATGACATACTGTACGTACATTGTAGCATGGAGGGACCGGAATTCGGTCACCTTCGCGAATGCGCGATGCTGTACAGTTGGTATGGAGTGAACGACTTCCGGTCCCTGCCGAATTGCGGTCCCTTTAGTATAACAGTACAGTATTGTGTACGAGACAACTATGCCCGAGTCCCGTTTTAACATAAAGTATGAGGGTAGCTGCCATTATCGAAAAGTTTCGCCTTTCATAATTCCGAAGAAACTGGTATTTTCAGTAGGTATTACAGTAGGTAAAAAGGCATGCGATGTAAGACAAGTTAAAATTCAACGTTACAATTTTTTACGGAGCATGCAGTAATACATATGGGTAAAACTTTTCACACCATTACGACATAACGGTGCTTGAATTCTTAGCAGACACACGTATTTTACGTATGAATTGCAGCAAGGTCACAAGGCACACTATAGTACAGTGTATGTGGTACGTTTGCACTCGACACTGCTCTAGGCGTTTGTGATACTGTATCGCTGTAGCCGGAGAAGTGTGTCTTGAACTGCGATAATGCCAGTGATATCCATAGGCTTTTTATCTTACGGTGCTATGTTAGGCCGCAAAAATCTCGAAAACGGTAATCAGTGGCATAACAAAAAGTATGCATGTTTGTGAAAAGTTTGAATAAATGCGTGATTCGCCCATGCGTACGGACTGCTTGCCAAAACATGGCAAATAATGCAAACCTTTTAACTTGCACACTACTTCGACGATCATCACTACCGGCGCCATTTTAAGTGTAGAAACTTTGGTATTTAATGTGGTGGCGCTCTTCCGAAATGTTTATTTTGTTTATATACCTTGACTTGTTTTTATTTTCGGTTAACTGTTAACCGTTCGGTTAATAAAGACAGTTAAACGGATAGTGAATTAATTGGAAATGCACAGCCCTAGTTAATATGCACTTGCTTTGTACAGAAGTTGAAGTACATCGCAAGAATATTGGGCATGGTATGGAAAATTACAACATTTTTCGATACTTGTTTTTACCGCTAAATCACCAGTTGTTACATCGTAGTTTGTAGTAATTTTCAGCAGGTGCTTTTATGTAAAGCATTTATGTTAATTTGTGTGAAATTAAAGTGTGCCTTGCACTTTACGATTTATGAGATAACGATGCCTAAAACGTAACAAAAGTTTGATAAAATAATTCGATTGCCTTGTATGTACACTCATACTAGCTCACTAGCGCATGCATTGAACAAATATTTATGTATGGATAGTGTAGTTCGTGCATTCATTACGTAATGCTGTATGAAATACTCAAAACAAACATGTGCAAGCCTACACACTCCGTGTGGAATGTCCAAGTACATGTATAGAATATATTGGCGGGCGTCCAAGTATTTCTGTTTTAACGTTCGTTCTGTGAGCGGCTTAGACTATGATCACGGTATAAACTGTGAATTCGTTAAGCCGTATTGTGAACTAACAATCAGATTTGAGCTACTGCTGCAAACGGGATAAAGGCATTTTGAGTAGGTGGAAATCGATTCAATCATGGGATTACATTGCTATGAATGAAAAGTCACTGACCGTTTATTTCTAAAGCATTAATTTTGTCCTTGAATTTGAAAATAAACAATGTTTCTTTCTTTTAAAGAAATTCATTTAAACACTTGGTTAAATTGAGCAGCGGTTAAACGGCCAACTGGTGATTTAACCGTTTAAAAGTTAAAACATGACAGGTACTAGCAATTAGGCACCGCAACTTGTACAAGGACTGAAAGCAAGTCGATCTGACTGCTGACATCTCGTGTCCAAAGAAAATGGGCCTTAACGTGTGTGTTTTTTCTTCCTTAAAATATGAGATCGTCCCTTTGACTCACTGTGTGAAATGATCGTTGAGTCAACCACGCTGTGAAGGACAAGAGTAGAATTACGATTTCACTTAAATTTGCGGCCCAGAAAAGAACATCAGTAGGTGCGCTCATATGAAGGAGAACCAACTCATTGCATACAAGAACCTGCTCTTTTCGAGTCTATGAAATCTTGTAACAGTAAAATCTGATTCAGAACACTAGTTTGGGAAAAGGTACTGTTCCGTGGAACAGTGGAGAAAAAAATTAAATTTCGACCCCTGGTAACATATTGACATCACGCACAACATTTTGATTACTGTAGTTCCTATACTTACACATGGCAATTGCATTTGCAAACATCCTTAACTAATGCAACAGTGTAGCTTATTAGCATACTGATGTAAACAAAGTTCCGTAGTCGCACAGTAAATTTTACGGTGCAAAAAAATTGCTGATTTCATTTCACATTTTTGGCTTTTTCCAGAAGTTCTCAGTGATTAAAAACAGCTGTAATACTCCTGTAAGATCCGGAGAAGAAAATTCATGGTAGGCTAGTAAATTAAGATTTTACTCACAAAATTTGCTGTGAGAAGAAATAAAATTTTTCAACCATCACATAGAGGGCCGATCCCCCCGCTATTTCATACGTTGGTGTAAGGACTGTGTATTGTGAGCTGTAGGCGAACGACCATGGTACTTTACTGAGGACTAATTGTAGCGCAGCTCGCCCGTTCTACCAATACTTACTGTAGCCTGCCTATAGGCTATAGCCTACCCTTTTAGTTTTGGTCAAGTAAAAAAAAATGTTTCGCATCAGCTTTTTGCAAAAGGACGAGGATGAGGCACCAGGGTGCATTCCATGCACTCCAATCTGAAAATCTTTGGCGTGGAGTTGGCACTTTCCTTACTGTATGTTTTCTTTTGTTTTTCTTAGTGTAACTTTGGCGTGAGCCTGACATGGATGAGGCAGGACGAGCCCCCAAAAAGGGAGTGGGTGGGGATGGGAAACGTATTTTTTTACTGGGCCATATGTATAAATCAATCGAGTAAGTGCAATAGTTTTAGCAAACCTTAAAATATAGCAATTGGGCAAAGACATAGTCCTTAAACAGTGCTGTGTGTTTCCGTTACACTCCTCCATCATAGCCCTTGTGCACTGGGTACAAATTTTTCACATCCCAGGGCCATAATGTCCGGGGACCTCTCACGCCCTCAAATGACAATATTTTCTCACCAAACTTTGTCCATCAACTCTCTTTCACACGATACACCTGCAGGTAATACTCGTACCCTGACAAACTTTTTCAAAAAGATGCAGTTTGAAGCCGAAATCAGGCTACGTGTTGTGGTCAATAGCAAAGTATATTCACATACAGATATCATGTGACTTGGTTCTTACGCGTAAGTATAGTATACATCAACAGTGCTTTTGGGAGTAAATAAATTCATTGAATTTCACGTATACATTGTGCCTACATGGCCAACACTCATTAAAGAGTGACGACAGTCACCACAAAGATTATGTTATACTTGTCATGAACATGCAAGCATGGAAACCTAGATGACTGATGTCATGCTACTGTATAGATATTTTGGTGTTGTACACGTGTACGTACTACTACATAAGATGCAATGACATACTTCCAAAAGCATTGTAGGCGTATATTATATGTGTGCGTAAGAACCAAGTCACGCACATGATATCTGTAAGTGAACATGCTTTGCCGTTGACCACATCATGTAGCCTGATTTCTGCTTCAAATCTCATCCTTTTGTTAATGTTTGCGTGGGTAAGAGTGTTATTTGCAGGTGTATCGTGTGAAAGAGAGGACAAAGTTTGGTGAAAAAATATTTTCATTTGAGGGTGTGAGAGGTCCCCAGACACTAGAGGGATGTGAAAAATTTGTACACAGTGCACAAGGGCTGTGATAAATGAGTGTACATAATGGATACACACAGCACTGTTCAAGGGCTAGCAAAGGCCTAGTCTAAATCACACTCGCACATAGCATTATACTAGCAAATTTCTCCAAATAAATGCCAATTAGCCTATAGTATTTGTAAAGTTTTTGGAGCTAATTAGGCTAAATATGTTCAAAGACAAGGAATTTTTGAGGATAGAGGGCATACTCACAATTGGCAGTGTCAATAAATTTGTAGTACAAGTGGGTCGGAGCCAAGATATGGTCAAGAATTTTACAAAATAAAAAGGACTAACTATAGAATACAGGGCCACTCACGGGATGTATCTGGGCATCTGGATGCTCGCATGCTCAGTCAACTTATGACGTTATAGGTCTAGCCTAGGCTAGGCTTTGTGTGGAGCCTTTTGAATTTTCCAGTCCATGAATATGCTGGGATAGGACGATCAGATGCCAAATGAATGATCTTTAGAAAAAAACTGAAGTGCCACATCCAACCTTTTGAGTGGATGCGCGGATGCTTGGATGCGGAGTCAAAGTTTAGGCTGCTAGATAAAAATGAAAGATTTAATTTGAGAACACTCAATGTCCATTTTTTGCTTAGACCACAAGCAATATTCTGGAGTGAATGTGTGCTGCTTGGATGCAGAGTGAATGATTTCACCAACACCAGTCTTGGAGTGGATGCGCGGATGCTCAGACCGGTGTAGTCAAAGTTTAGTGTGCAAGTTAAACAGTATCACATCGCATCAGAATGCTAGGTGGTGTTTAAGAGCGGCCCTGTATTATATAGTTGTACCAATAAAAATAGTGTTGTTGTGCATCAAGGTTCTAATTATGCTGGTTCGACCGTTTTTAGTTATTCACTTTTAGGAATGAAGAGGTGTATATGCAGGTGTTCTGAAGTGTAGACAGGAAAAACAAAATTGTGTAGAAAAATGTCAGTTGACTCTAATGATGATCCTAATCAAGAACAGTGTATAGGAAATTGAAATATTCCTAACCCACCCTTATCCATCATTACTTTCATACTAAATTGTGGCTTTTCATTAATGCTACAACCTTGTAAATACATCTCAAAATAAAAGAAACTTGATAATTCTGCAGCACAAGAACATGACACGGAAAAAAGTCAAAGGAATTATGTTTGTCACCTCCAGCCCCAACTCTTACCTGTTTTAAGATCCAACATGTCAAGATCCAACCTGTATTTTACCACAGCTGCTTACTTGATGAAAACAACATACAGTATCCTGGCTAGACCAGTTGAAATTTGCTTGAAATGAAGTTTTAGGCTCTGAACCTTTTCGTTTGTTATGTATGCTAAAACGAAGAAAATGGATTTCAAATGTGAAATGAAAAGAGAGCAGTCTCACTTTTGAAAGGTACTTTCCTGCCACTTCATTAGGTAATCAAGTGTACTGCAGTTTCAGTGCTTCATAAGTTGTAGCTTGGCTATATTTAGGTAGTACAGGCCAGCTGATGGTATAATTAGTAGGACCCTAGATAAGGCCTTTTGTCTTTGTTGGCCAGTAAGTGCATCCAAGCCCTAGAAAAGTGCTGTGTTTCTGTTGTACTCCCCCATCACGCTCACAGCCCTTGTGCAGAGAGTACAGATTTTTCACACTCCATCCGAACTTTGTCATAACTCTTGCACGTTTTATCAGTAGATAATATTTGTACATGGCAAATGTGTTCAAAAAGTGCAATTTGAAGCAGTAGCGTTAATTTTTACTTGAATGTAGGGATGGGGGGGGGGGGAGACATGGCCACTTCTGTCAAAAATTACTGTGTAAAAATCTTTAGTCAGTGGGTGTATTTCCAAAATGTGGGGGGACGTGCCCCCCCCCCCCCGGATTGACACCCATGATTTTAGGCCTAAAAATAAAATCAGTCCCATGCACTGTGATAATACAAAGCAGCTTTAACCCCTTCAGTTAAAGGGCAAAGGAGGCCCATAAGATGCCCTACCAACCAAAACCAAGCATAACACAAACCAAACCAAAGACCCAATAAAACCAAGGACAATTAGATTCCACTGCAATCACAACAGGCATAGAACTTGTCTTTGTTAATCTTTAACAGATGGAAGCAGACTATTCCATTCATTGACAACTCTTGAGAGAAGCTGAACTTTTCAATGTCAACCCTAGGCCTAGATAAACACTTCACCATCTAAGATCTTACAATAGCCTTGAACCTGACAATTAGAGCAAACCTTTACTTAGCTACAATTCATTGGAGAATCCCTACCAGAGAACAATTTGAAAACCAGTAGCATAGCCCCCAGATAAAACTCAAGAGTGGTAAATCCATGACATTGTAACCAATCTTGGTAAGGGAGACTACACACTCTAGGTACAAGCGGAGTCCTCTGAACTTGCTGTAAAAGGAACTTGTCCTTATCATAAAAGGGACTCCAAGCCTGCACAGCATAGTCAGGATGGGGACTACTTATAAAAATTCAACACAGTTTCTATATTAAAACTACTGAAAAGTTTCTAACTCCCCAGTTCAAGAAATTTCAGCCCAAAATGCATTTATAATTTGATCGAGCAAGTGAGCTACTGCTATCTGCATTCACATTTGTACTAGTAACAGTACTGTACCTTCCTTCCACAAAGCAGGAGCGATAGTAGCCTGCGTAGCGCCTCTGTGGCTGCCGCCCCTTTTGTAGGCTGCCGCCCCTCAGAGCCTGCCGGCGATAGCCATAAATTCCTTTCACTGAGCCTCAAAGTTGATGAACTTAATATTCATGAGGATGAATGGCAGTTGTTCTATTCCTGAGGTAGGCGGTGCTCAATGACTCGGATCTTTGCAACGCTACGTTGACCACAATTTCGTTTAAACCAAAATGCATTTCGTCCGTTAAAGCTTCTAATTTAGATGAAAATCTTGATCATGGACAATCTCCTACAAACAATGACAACTGATATCAAAGAGTTCGTTTAGAAGCTGACAAATAATCTTCGGTTGAAAGATATCGAACAGTCTTTTCTCGTGGCTGAGTGGTAGGTTGTTAGTAATTAGTTGAGGAGTCGCTGTATTGTGTGTATGCACACACGGTGCCAGGGAATACCAGGATTGTGTCGAGTTGCATTGACCACTGTGACTCTACGTACTGTTGCTTCATCCAATCACCTTAGAGCTATGTAAATAAAGTTTGCGTTGGATTTCTACGCAGATGAAAGGAATTTGTGTCCAAAGCCTGCGGATGTTTGTTTTTTTGCAGCGATGAGCTGAACGAAAAAACTTAGTCCACTCCGCGGGGTAGATCGATAGTTGAAAAGGGTTGACAATATTCCATGGGTCAAGAGCGTCAAAAACATTTACATGGCAAGTGCAAAAGACCCTCATACAACCACTTGCAATACATTTGGGAGCAATAGTTTGGAAGTTTTTCTCCACGATGTAATTTTCTTCGGCATGTCTTGGCCCTTTTTCCATTGCCTAACGTGTAGTACATATGTACACAGAGATTCTAACCAACACACATGTATCTGCAACAGTCTCCTTACTCGAAGAGCTGTACAGAGCTTGACATTTTTCTAATTATTTTTGTTCTAGGCAGGATATAATGGTACTTTCTGCATTTCTCAGGAACATGGAAAAAAGCTGGTTTTGGCCTTGCCCTACCGAGAGCACAGTACCACATGAACATAGTATACTTTTAGCCTTGCACTACTGTGAGCACATTATAACATTAGTGTAATTTATATATGATTAACACAACAATACAACAGAAATACTTGACTTATTGTGTAAACATTCCCAGCCCTCTGCAGTATGGAATTGTGTCTAATATGTTGGTATTTACATGTGTGCATAGCCAATACTGTAAACTGTACAGTACAAATTTGTCAGCCACCTTAAAGATTGCCATACGGAAGGGTGGAAAAAGGGCTATGTCATGAAGGCAAGGCCATTTTTATATCGCTTTTAGGGCTCATTGATGTATCTCAAAAGGCATCAAAGCCATCAGAAGATTTTCTGTTATCTGGTGTGTGTTTGGTTGTATTTTGTTAGGAAGGGCACAAAGGCCATGGTGGCCTTAAGAAAGGTACGCCATTTTGTAGGGCATCAAGGCCATTGCCAAACTTACAAAGGCCATGGCCACTGTGGCCTTCGTTTATTTCCATCCCTGCATACTTCTTAAAAAGAACTGATGGAAATCTTCAAGGTGACTGAAATCTCTCCTCGGTATGAATTTATTTATCTACTGTATGTAGACCCATACACCTGTGCATGGGAGTATGGGCATTCCAAACACCCTAGATTGCAAGAAACAGCACAGAAAATTACCAATTTTTCACACCAGTTTGTGTTTATCAATCATACATGATCTAAATGGTAGGCAGAAATTTGACATCCCAAATGCCCTTGCATGGTAGAAATTTTGACATCACATTCAGTGTAAATTTCAGGGTATCACACACGAGAACCTAAAGTTATCATTCAACACACTTGTTGATCATGTCGTTGATTTTCCCAACTGTAGCAACTTCAGTCGACAGATCTGGGACCATAGTATTATCAGCTTTTCCAACTGTTCTGTTTTTTATTTTCTCTACACATCTAAGAGGTATAAGAGTCATACAAACAAATAAATGAAACAGTCACATCAAAATAAAGTGCAATAATAAAGTTGCAGAGTAACTGTTAACACATAAGACATAATAAACTGAAAGTATCACTACCCTACCCCATAGTCACCAGATCCCTTGAGAAGTAAACAGTGACCTGCACTATAAAGGAAAATGAACCTAAAATCTCATAACTGAAACAAAAGTATTACTACACAAAAAGGAACTTGTGTTCTTTGCCACTTTATGTGAAGAGTTTCCTCATTTAAGGCACTGGAATTAACTCTATAGAAATAGCTTAAATATATTTTCCTTTTGGATCTAAAGTGCATTACCCTTAAACAAATAATGACATTCATCCCCAGCACTCTCGCTACCAATACTTAATAATAAAATAGCTTAAGTATATTTTCCTTTTGGATCTAAAATGCATTACACTTAAACAAATAATGACATTCATCCCCAGCACTCTCACTACCAATACTGCAAAGTTATGACATTCATCCCCAGCACTCTCACTACCAATACTGCAAAGTTCACAAATTCTATCATGTATAATCAATATTTAAAAATGCCCAGCAACCACAGTTTGGTGTTTAAAGTTCGGAATCTTCTTTACAGTTGCCTTTTATGTACATCCAGGGTCAGCAGGTAATTTTTCATTACAAAAGCCTGTTCTTGAAAATTCAGAAATTTTTGCACTAGAAATTTGTCTGAACATTTGAAAGCCAATTTTGTTCATACATACAGTATCACTTAATCGCTATCCAGGGTTTCCTTTAACCAAGAGGTATTAACATTTTCAGGTGAATCTCAGGTGAACATCCATATTAAAACTGGGGGAATAAAATGATTGATTAAATGGGAAACTAGATCCAAGGGAAATTGCAGGTTGTGAAATTTTGCAATAGCTGAGGAATGTTCTGTCTGCCCAGTGAACTTGCTTCTTCATGGCTTTGTTAAAGGTATTATTAAAAGTTGTACCCAAGTACTGCACACATAATCATCAGTTATTTAGATTTCCTCCACACCAAACTTCAATTTCAGTAATTTTCTTAGTTGTACTAATGTTAATGTCTAAGAACCATTTGTCACAATAATCTTTTCACTGCATTCAAAGTCTGCCGCAAAAAGGTCTCATTTTCAGCAAAAACAGGAGTATCATCTGCATAGAGTAAGCAGAATAACCCTAGAAATGCTTTAACTTCATCACAACAGTAAATTTTAATGCTGTTGGATAAATCATGAAGACTTTTAAAATACTGTCTTATAAAGTGTTGGAAGTCATTCAAATACAAATCAAACAATACTGGAGATTTGCATTTTCATACAAATTCAAGTGACATCTAACACTTTACCATTGATATTGCGAGAAAGATGCTTAGACCGTAAAGCTGTTTTGTGAACCGTATCACAGGCTTTTTTATAGTGAATAAATGCATCTAGTATATCCGCTTTATATGTTTGTGAAGATATAAATCTACAAGAGAGTGTAAAACAAGAATAAAATATGATCAGTCATGGAAGTGACCTGTCTAAAGCCAGCTTGTTCATCTCCCAGTGCACCAGGATAGCAGTCAAGTATTCCCTTATCCTTTCATTAGGTAATGCAGTAAATAGTTTACTAATACAACTAAGCAGAGTTATTCCACGATAATTATTGGCATCCTATTTTGACTCCTTTCCTTTAAAAATGGGTTTCATTATTCCAATAGTCCAGGCTATGGGGACAGAACCCCCACTAACTAGAAACTATTTCTTGTTACCTGTTTGATATAAAAGTTTAGAATTAAGCAGGAGGAGTATTAAGAGACTGTTTCACCTAAGGACGTTAAAACAAATGGTACAATTCGTCAGCTTCACCATAAGCACTCCTCACTAGTGAAGTCTGTGACACATAACACCATATTTCAAACAAGATAATCACATTTACTAATTAACCAATTGCTGGAATCTCTCTTTGCAGGTACTCGCATCATTTATGACCGTGACTTCCTCCTGCAAGTGCGAGAGTCTCCCCTTGCTAGGACCCCACCGAAAAACTTACCCAAAATAGAAGGAGTGACTGATGTGGCTGACTCAACTACCAATGGGAGTATTGAGCAGCCAAAGCAGAATAACAATGGCAAAGAAGGTGCTATAAGTAAGTAATTTTAAGCCTTTAAAAAATTAAAGCCCTTTTAGTTTAGATGGGCAAACTTGGGTAGGTTAGCCAAATCTTCTTCAGAGTTGTGACTAATGGCAGGGACTTGAGTATCACTCTACTTTTCTTTGGAATCATGACCCCTGGGTTACTTTCAATACTGTCAGAAATTAACACAAAAATGATAGTTCTGAGTTAAAATTTGTGTTACTTTGCAGGGTTTTAATGAAGTATTCGAACACAACTGGCCCTTTTGATCTTTTTCTCTATTCAATCGCAAGTTTTCTTTTTTGGCTGCTACAGTATCTGAAATAGGCAGTTCAGCTATCGAGAAGCCTATAATGTAAGCCTATTGGTGTATTAATATTCATTGGTAGGCTAGAAGTTGACAGTTTATAGTTACTGTGATCCATTCCTGCGTTAACTTATGACATCATTGTAGGAGTCGCCAGGGATGTAGCTAGCCAAATTTGAGTGCCAGGTAATTGTTTGATCTGGGGAAAGCACCTCACCCCACCCCCATGGCATTTACCCCATTCTTCAGCCATTATTTTTTCATTTTTCCCTCACTTTACTTTAGGGAGTAAATTTAGGGCTAGTTTTAGGTCTTTGTAGGCAGATTTGTGGTGGGCGGGGAGATGTGTATTTGCCTGGAGTGCCGGGCGGGAATATTGAGTGCTGGGTGTCACCGCCCAGCGCTGCCCACCATAGCTACAGCCCTGGGAGTCGCCACTTAAAGGGCAGCAGGTTCCTGACTCCAGAAATACTAGAGTTGTCCAAGCCTATGGGATGGCTTTCACTTCAACAGTTTAAAGGGTAAAACATTTGGCCACATACAGTACAAACGCTACCTACTTAGTTTATTTTCAGCCCTTCCTCCAGTTTAAAAGAAAAAGCACCTGTGCAGTGCACATCCTAGACAAAGCTATGGTAGCTTATGTAGAGTTAATTTGCTCAAGGTCAAATCCATACACTACTACTGCATGTGTCAGCTGCCTGTTCTGCATTGGGTACACCACTGCTCTCCCCTTGCCATCATTGGCCAATCAGTGTGATGCTGTTGTGGCATTATCTATAGTATTAGCGATAAAGGGAAATTCCGTAGAAATATGTTTGGGATAATGAAACTGCCCCTTTAAATCTGGAAATTTTCAATTTAGAGGGTCAGTTCCTTAAAGAAATATGAAGATTGCTCTAAAATGAAAAAACACATTATGTCAACAGAGCAAGTGGTCAACCCCCCCACCCCAAAATTCTTATTGCTTTGTGTACCACTGCTCCACCTGTCCTTAAAACTGAGTCAAAAAAGTTAAAATGTTAAACAAATATGAAATACTTATAAAAATGTGTCATCTGCCAGTAACATTTTACTTTTCTCTTTTTTCTCTATAGTCGAAGCTGAAGAACCCCAATTTGAAATGGACATTTAAAGCATCCATAGTTCACCATGGAGTGTAGATGTCTCTCTGTCTCAGTCTCACCATGGATCAAGAGATTTCTAAGAGGCCCTAGAAATGCAGAAATAAAATTAAGCATAAAATGTGGGTCATGGTTGACCCAGACTATTAATGCTGCAGCTTGGATGCAAAAGCAATCGTTAATCCGCATTTTCACCCGTAGAATATCTCACTCAAGTCTGGTGCAATATATTTTCTGTTTTTTCGTTTTCAACCAACCAAGAATTTTCAACTATGTTGAGCTTTATTTTGTTGGGATAGAGTATTGGATGCACAATTTGATACACCAGAGTCGCAGTTGTGCTACCAAAAATTGTTAAGTGAGGCATGTGAAAGGTAAAAAGAGTCTATTTTTTGGTTCCTCATTTTCTCTCTTTCCTTTTAAATGGAATTTAGCAAAATCTAATAATGTAAAATGATTTATTTTGTTAAAAGTTTCATTATTAAAATGATAGCAGTATCCTTGTCTTATACCTTTACCTCTTACTGTTCGAGCAAGAATTAAATTTTGCCCAGTTTAAAAAAATCTTAGTCTTTTGACCCTTTGCCGATGAATGTTTCATTGATTTGCTAAACCTTTTGCTGTTGGCATCATTGTGTTGACATCTACCATATCCAATAGCTACTGGAATTAAATTCAGTAGTAGGCAGCTTCTCTTAAAATAGATAGGATAGGTGCTGTATTTGTATGTTTGTGTGGTACCGCCAGTGTAACAGTATTGAGTCCCTTTTACAGTAAGGTTACCTTAACAGCAAGTATCAGTCATGATTGTATCTCATTTCTTAACTTAAACTGGCCCAGATTACCCTGTAGGCAGAGAGGGCAACTTCAATGCCTGTAGCCTACAAAGAAAATTCAGCCCTTTGAAGAAAATTGGGCCTGCAGACTTTGTTAAAGTAGTGTCGATAACTTGACTTTTTCTGATGGCCTATGAAGCAGTCAGGGTCTGAGATGAAATTACTATAAGGTGCTGCAAGGGTTAAATAAAAGTCTTTGGGTTTCTTAAATTCTTTTTGTAAACCTTAATTTTGAAAAAGTTATTAAGAAATTGTCTTGCCGACATGAATAGGAATAAATGCTACCTCTAGCAGCAGTTGCTGGACACTTATATTCCTTGGAGTGTCTTACAACATCAAATAATATTTTGCATTGGTATGGCCAGTATCAAATTTGTAACACTTATGATGTATGTATGATTCTGTCCTTATAAAGTTGTCTCTGATTGGCACTCTGGACATTTTCAGTTGTAACCTGTCCACCAGAGTGTTTTGAAATTTGGCTCATTTCACACATGTTTTATTCTCTGAGTATTGCAGAACCCCTGCTGTGTAAAGATAGCTCTTTTCGAAAGGTACATGTAGAATTATACCAAATACTAGCCATGGTTTCACATTGTCAACTAGCAATGGAATATGTGCATGCATGAATGTTGGATAATGTACCTGTGTATGAGTGTTGTCTTTTACAACTTCAAATGGTCTCAGAATTGGTACATGTGGAATATCATATCTTTATTACAAAACATTTTGAGTGAAGTACTTTTAATTTTATGTCCATTTGCAGTAGTTGAAAAGGAATTAGTTTTAATCTTAGTGTATGTGAGTCAATGCCAACTTGAACAATCATGAATGCAAGAAATAGGTGACATGGCATTCAGAAGTTTCAGATGCATTTGTCGCCAAAGTATATAGCAAATAACCTCTACACGGTCGGCTATTGTTCCGTTCTTCCCATAATTCCTTGTAACAGAAAGTCAACATTCTTTTCTGAAATCAGTGGCTTTGTTGATTACTTTGTCATGGTTATCAAATTGATGACCTTGTTTGGCATGGATGCTTGGAAGGGAACATGGGATTACGTGTTTCAATGTTAAGTACAAAGATTAATTTACAGGTGGTTTGAGGTTTTGAAAGGGTGTAGTTTGGACGTTTTCAGTTTAAGGATCCTACCAAGATCCTAAATTGTCTTTCAAGATGTGGACACTAAATAAATCTGGAAGAAGTCTTGAGCTAGTACATCTTTCCCATGAGAAAAGTTTAATATTTGTTTATAATTCTGTATATGCTGTTTGAAACATACATGGTTAGGGCTTTTATTTGTCCTGTATCTCTGCAAGGTTAAAAGGCGAGTCTTCTTCTAGTCAAACATTCAACACTGACTAGAAGGACCACCTGCTGTAGTGATTACATCATACGTTGGTTTATTAAGATAAAAGAAGGGTGAATCTAAAATAGACCAGTTTTAAATTGGAAATAAGGGAATGATTTAATGGGCTGTCCCTCCTTTCCCTGGCAGTCTTAGAAAATGTTAAGTGGTCTCTTAGAAAATGTGAAGTGGTCACTTAGAAAAAAATTTGATGTAAACAAATACCTGAAAGAAAATATAAATAAAATGCCAAATACTGGAATGTGTACAGACACAGTTACATATCACTGAAAAAAATTAAGGACAATCGTGGAAAGTGGGGAAAATCAAACATCAACTCAATTCCATCTAAAGAATACTTTGTTACCAACATTGACTTAGCCAGCCCATATGTGTGCGACATTTGTCGCAATAATGAAATTTAAAGGTCTAATGAGCAATTTCTGCACAGGTTTGCATTTCAAAGTAATCACGTAGTGCAGTTTTCCAAAGATTTCTCATCACAAATACTAAATTTCAACCCAGTCACAGTTTATCCCATTCCCATTCATAATTACTAGAAGTTTGCTAAATTTTAGCAAATACAGCATTTACTAAATTTCAGTATTCCCAACAATCTCCTTCTCCTCGGCCACCTCTTCAACTCTTCAAAACCAACGATTTAGAAAGTTGCATTTGATAATTGATCTGGCTAAACCACTGGTAATCACTTATGGCAGGTCAAGATTTTATGACTGTACAACTTATCTTTGTACCTTCTGAATGGTGAGAGACCTAAATGTGACAAAATTATGTGATAATTATTATCAGCCCTCATTAAGTTATATTCCTATTTGTTTGCAGCTGTTAGTTTTCATTAGATTACTAAAAGTCCTTGTCTGCTATGAAACCACGGCAAGAATCAGGGCTCGATTTTAACAGTCGTCCGGTCGCCCGTGACGACCAAAAGTTGTGATGGACAACCAAAAAAATTGTGGGTTGGTCATCCATCAGACAACCAAAGTTCATGCAACAAGTTAATAGACTGCTTCTAGGGTTACTGCAGATTTCTTTGTGGACTACTAAGTTTTCTTTTGCACAACCAAAAAAGGCAGATAGGTTGTCCAAAGGACAACCATAAGATTTTCTTAAGATCGAGGCCTGAGAATGGTCAGCTACATTCTGGTTATAGTATTTTATTGCATAAAATATTGTATACCCCCCCCCCCTTTCCATTGAATGCAAATTGGGAATAGTTTTATCTCTCATGACAGCTGTGGAACCATCATTTACTCCTGTTGGTGGAATTAACAGATTCTTTTGTTTAGTCTCATCCTTTAATGAAAAGATAAACCCCTGTTCAGGCAGTGATGAAGACAAAGTGACTGCCATAAGTCTAGCAGAGGTCAGTACAATTTTCAGTGGAGGGAATACATGGGCAGAATGAGGGCGTTCTTTTCTTTCTTTTGTATTCTTGATACCATCACCATCACTTGGATTAGTGAAAGGTTTAGATCAATTCTACCTCATTCAGCCAGTTTAGGTAAAATTTTGATGTTAGGTCACAGAGTTTGCAATAATTACATAAAAGTTCATGCTCTGAATTTGTAATGAACTTGAAACTAGTCAAAACTGATGATTGCATGTTTTTTAAACATTCCAAAAGATCATATGCAGTGTATTTGAATTGGTGGAAACTTTTGAAACTCAGCCATGCTTCTAGTGGGAGCAACCCACACTGAGCAACACACCCATGCTACAATTATGGAAATTGCCCTCACAATTGTTGAAAGGATGCCTAAGTGGGTTGAAATTGCAAGTTTACTGAAGTTGAAAAACTTTGTGTGATCCTGTTTTGATTGAACCATGCAGTTTAATGTTAAGTAACAATGTTTCATTTTAGATTTTCAAAACTGTTAGAATGGTGACCAGTCAGTCATGAAATGATCAGTGATGAAAAATGCTTTGGCAAGTAAGTCAAATCTGATCGAGAATTGGATATATGTAATCTATTTTCCATCTTTGGTGAAGGAGGGGTTTATTGGCAGAGGGGCTAAAGGAAGGTTGATTTCATAACTTTTCAACAAGTTGTCTTTACGATAATATCAGTGACCAGTCCTTCTTAGCTCAAGTCTCAACGAACATATTATTTAAAGCAGCTGGGAATGAAGTTTCAGCTCTGATCAGTGTTGTAATATTTGCAATAGCTTCATTTCAGTTTAAATCAAAGGGCAACCCTAATATAAAGCTATTGTAAATTATTAAATATGGTTGTCACAAGGTACTGAATGAAAAATGTAATGGAAAAAGTTGTCTACCTAGTAATTCAAAAAGTAGTCATTTTTATCAGAAAAGTAATTTTTGTTAATGAGGATTTTTTCTCTTTGTGTGTGAGGACTTTTTTCTCTGTGTGTGTGTGTCTACTGCAAATGCACAAAGCAAGTGCAGCCTTTGTCTTTTTCACATGCCAGGGTAATTTGTTGGTTATCATACTTGGTACAAATCATCAATGAGTTGATCCAGAAACCACTTTGTTCCTTGTACTTCTCTTCATTTTGTATTTTTTTTAAAGGTGATGCTTTCTTGTAACCTTTCCTTTAGTCTTTGCTTCCATCACGTAACCCTTCATGGAAATGCGTAGACTTGCCCAAAGTCTCTAGCAATACTTTTTCCACCTCTAATTAATGTATTCTTACAGTATTCTCTCACTCTTACTCCACTTGTTGTACTGATAAACAACATGCACAGAATTTTATCCTATTCACAGCATCCTACAGGCATCGTTGTTCTCTTATTGAAGGCCCAGTTCTTGTCCATATTACTGGATACATGTCATGTGAGTGGGGTCAAGCCGCTGAGGTGATAGGCCTAGCCTGTGACTCTACAGCATACATGGTATGGTGGAGAGAATATTGTAATAGGCTTGAGGCAAGTCTAGGTAATGCAAGAAAGTCATCAACTTCAGGCTTAATAGTTGCCTTTCACAAGCTCTGACCCCTCGTCGGATATTGTGTATATGATGGCATTCATTCTGTATCAGAACTTTTTTTTTTATTATTCTGTTTTTTGAAGGGTGTTGACCACCTAAGTTTTGTTTTGTAAGGTATCACATTTGTGTCTCAAGACATGCATGTTATGCCTGACATCATGTCTCCAGGTTAGGTTAGGGTTAGAGACATGAGGAAAGGTTAGGGTTAGAAGTCTCAAGACTTGTTATCATGCATGATATCATGTTACAGATTGGGTGGTGTGATAGAATCATCATTGCCTGTTGATATTTCTCCTTGTCATGTCATTTCTTTGGTGGTGGAGATAATATGCCCTCAGCAGTTAATTGGTTTTTGCGCAAGGAACATTTTTAGAGAAATTCCTTGATAACAGGACAAATATATTTTTAGCATGTTTTTACATTAATATAATAGTACATCTGGGTATGCTGGATAATGCACCATTGTTATTATTAGCATTGTGCTATGTTTATGTAGTTACTGAGAGCTGGTCAGAGCTGCTCCCCTGGGCTATATAATTATCTTTCACATGCAGACTGTTAGTTACAATTTTTCAGTTCAGTAGGCTGGGGGGATTTGATAATATTTTGGAATACAGTACCTAAGGCCTACTGTATTACAATTCTCAAAAGAAACAAATTTTTCAATCTTAATACCCTGTAATTTTCGTTGGGGAGGGGGAGAGAAGCTGGGACTGGAAAACCAAAAATATTAACCATAGTTCCAGCTTGTAATGTAGTGATTCATTGAAAAGTAGTAATAATCACCCTCCTTTTGGATAAGAATTTTAGTGTGTATCTAGTAAGGGGGAAGGGGAAGTGCAAACCCCCTAACCCCAGTAAGTGCCATCTTGTTTTCCAATGTTATTTCAGTTGATAGTAGGGTCTGTTGCAAAGTGAAGGTTTGTTACAGTGATAGTAAATACTGTTCACAGGCGTTCGAAACATTACGTACATATACTACACACTATATACATATATATAATAAGACGAGGTGTGTCATTTCTCAGGACGAAGCACGAATGTTGGCCTATTTTTACACTCTACTCTTACTGTGAACCTCAAAAGACTTGGTCGATCACGTCATCTGTTCCAGCAGAATATCCAGCACCTCTTCGGATGCAACTTTGTGCATAAGATAAATTCTAAATAGTAAAAAAAGGTGACAAAATAAAATAAAAATAAGAATAAAAACTAAGCAAGAGTAAGCCCAGGTCGCACAGCCAGTGCTTCCACACTTCAAAATCATTTTCCCTGAAATGGCCAATTTCAGGTAATTTTAGATTCCATTTCAGGAAGAATGATTTAGAGTGTGAAAGCACTGGGTAGCATTGCAGCCACTGGGCTTACTTCTTCTCTTATCGAAATGTCATACCTTGTCTTATTATATATATATAGTGTGTAGTATATGTACGTAATGTTTCGAACGCCTGTGAAACTGTTCTGTAGCAAGTAGTCAACTTGTGCTAGGTAAACTTCTTACTGTGAAAACAAGACCAAGCAGTGTGAAGGAAAATTAAGGGAGAAAAGAGGTTAAGGAAGTGTGACTCAAAATTTGTGTATTCCTGAAAATGTTTAAAGAGATTTTCCCCCAAGTAGACTATTTTTATACTCTGTTCTGAACCAGAAACGACAATTCTGAGCTTGAATTGAATATCTGCTGAAGCAATCAGTTCAGGTACAGTGACTCTGTACAATTATGAAACATCTGATGAATATTAATCCTCTACAGGCGACATTGGCTGTTATGTGGGTATGTTATGCATATATATATATATATATATATATATATATATATATATATATATATATATATATATATATATATATAGATATATAGATATATATATATATATATATATATATATATATATATATATATATATATATATATATATATATATATATATATATATATATATATATATATATATATATATATGCAATCATGCAAATTCAGTGCATACTTATTATTAATGTATATTTTATACTGGAGACCTTATCCATAGACATCACACAATGTCATTTTGGAGGCAAACAATGAAGCACACTGCATGCAGGATGAAGTTTTTGCATGTGCGCATAGTAGGTTTACCGGCATATTCGACCGGTACACAAATCAGCTGTCTGCATTTGCTGGTGTAAGTTGCCGTGATATGCACTTGCCTCCATTGGAGGGTACTCTTTCTGCTCTGTGACATCATGTGCATAAGGTCTATAGAATCGTATGTATGAACCATTGTCTGACTTGTAACCTGTGGAGACAAGAGTTACTCAAGCTTTGTATTGATTGCATCTACTATGCTATGAGAAGCTAAAAGAAAGTTGAAATTACAAAACCTTGAACAGCATAAAATGTGTGACAATTGAGTTGGTAGAACAATACTTCTTTAAACTCATAAACAAGAGATGTTGTAGATCATCCTTGTTGAGTGTTATACATGAGCTTAATGATGATGGTTAATATTTTATTCAAGTTTAGTAAATTATTTTATAAAGCTCTTCCTCCCCAAAGTTAAGAAAATGATTTTCTGTATGGATCTTGAATATTTTAAAAAGAAAATACCAAAACAGAGTGACACCCTTTTTATTGTTTTTTTGTTTTTTTGTGTTAGATCTCATCACTGTTCCTTGAATGCTTGCAAAGTCTTCAGAAATTCAAAAGATTAGTAATAAGGAAAAGTATTACAAGAAACTGGCATGTTCATATTTCTGCAAACATTTTATTAAAAAGCTGTGTAAGCGAGGTCAGAGCATGAACCAGTGGAAATTTGCAGGAATCTCAAGGAGATCAGGATAGAGTGTGGGTAGGCCCCTAATGTTCATCTTGGTATAGAGAATATGGTTTAGAAATTCATAAGATGAAATGAATCATTTGATTAGGTAAGTGGAAACAGTTTCACTTCATATTTGAGAGAAAAGGAAAATATTTAAATGCTTACCTTGGACTTAGCGATTGGGGTATGGGTGCATGATGTAGGGTTGCCACCTCCAAACATTATGTTGACTTTTCATGCATGATATTGTGATGAGCCAATTTAAGGCATTTTTTACCCAATGGCCAGTTTGAGGAATTTGCATAGTTTTGGAGCAGCTATTGATTTCTGGTAGTAAACAGTTGTTTTCCCAGCTGCAAATGGCAGACTTACTTTGTTATTTGTTTTTTACTTATTATTATTTTGTGTTGCCTGCTATAGGGATAAGTTGGGATAATACCGTTCTTTCTCTAATTAAACAAAAATGTAGCATGTGTTAATGTTAGACTTCAACTGGGTGTGTTGTGTGAAAAACCATACAGATAAATCTTTGCATTTTTCAGTGAATGTGTAAGAGTTCCTACCCCTGCCCCACCCTTCACCCTCTCCTAAAAGGATAAAAGTTGAATACTAATTTAAGGTAACTCTGATCCTCTAGTTACATGTCTTGTTCTGAATATATTAGATCAGGGGTCCAGGGTAGCAGCTCCATCCATGTCCATGTTCTGAGTCAGATGGGTTCTTTCCCAGATTTCAGCAGCCCCCCCCCCCCACCCCTTCCTGAGGACCTTATTTTTTTTATAAAGGTAACCATGGTACTACTTTATTGTGACAGTTATGCTTTGTATTCTTTCATGGTATGCATACTTTTCCTGGGTGTTTTTTCTTCTTTCTTTTGTTTGACTAGACAGGATATTGTTTAGCTGTCTTCCTGCCCAGTTACGTTGCCGCCATGAAAACATTCATTAGCCGCAGTTAAATGGTTTTGCTACACATGCAAAGTCATACCAAGTTGACTAATATGTTTTAGCAGGAAGCCGATGTTGAGTTTTTGTGTAGCCACAAATTGCTTTCATTGGTACTAAGTTCCATAATGTAGGGTGACTAAGGTTGGGGTATATAAAGGATATCTTGATAACCTGTAAGCTTTTTTGAGTTTAAGAAAATATGCTTTTTTTTTTTATTTATTTTGCAAAGGGTCCTAAGTGGATAACGGCATTGCTGCATGGAAATGGAAGCACGTGTGACTGTTAAGGTTACTTGGTTCTGAAAGAGTAAACTACTAATACCTACCTCCACGTAGGAAAATAATATTTCTCTGCTTGCGTGTTTGGTAAAAAAAAAAAGACCAAAATTAGAGCCTTGATTCGTAAATGAAGATTAAACAATAAACTTCGTCAACAGTAATGTACATCTAAACTTTGTCGCTTCTTTTTTAGCGTTCGAGCAATTGCAAAAATTCACATCAACCATGACGTAGTTTAAGTTTTCATCGTGGGCAGTTTTGGAAGTTACAATCCGAAAGTCCGTCACAGCCGCACTGAATGCCAAAACTATACAATAAGTAATCGTTGAGCATCAATGGTCACACCTCGCAGTAACTAAAACAACAGCAATATTCCTTATTCCCTAAAACACCTATGTCGCAAATATCGTTCTGTAGAGTTGATAATGAAACTATTTTATTCGGAGTGCAAAGATATTTCTTCAGTATGATTTGGACGAATCAGGGAGTAGTAATATTTTACGCACGCGACGTATTTTACGCTTGTGACGTACAGGTTACAACCAGCAAGTACGTACTACAGTATAAACATAAGTAATTGACACTTCTGAAGGTTTGGAAGCTGAAAAATACCAGAAATGATATCGTTATCGTTAAGGTGAGACATTGGTTCGGTTTGCAACTTCCCCACTCACAGTCCTCTCGAGTAGGATGTAGCCCGTAGTCAGGTACTCTGACTTATGGGGGCGCCAAAGAAGATGTTTGTAGCCAGTGGTGTCACCAGATGATGGCTGTTTGCGGGAACTACAGAGAATGATATTTCAAGTCCACCACAAATAGCTTAGAGAAAGCGGTCTTATGTTTGAACATGCGCGTGAAGTGCGCGAAAATTCCCCTTCCCTTGTGGCAATTTCCCCGTCCTCTTGCAATACAGAGACGTGGAAATTCTCTACAAGTGAACGGATCAAGGTTATGACTATACTTCTTCAGCTTTGCAAATGCAGGTGAAGAGTTGAGTGCTTGGGGAATTGTGGGGGACCATGGGCTACCGTAAGGCCCTGGTGTGGTCCAGTGTAACTTTGATTATCCAGAATCCCCGAAAAGGTTTGAGGCATTAACAAAATGAGAACACTAGCATGGAACTTTGAGCTGACGTCCGAATGATACTGAAAAGCTCGTAGTCGTAGGAAGCGGGGGCTGGGGGAGGGGGGGGGGGCTTTAGCCCCCAGTCAAAAATGTGGGGGCTGAAGTATGCTTCCGCCCCCCCCCCAAGATCCAAGGGCAAAAAGCCCTTATTTGTCTCTTCTGTAAGAAATGTCAAAAATTTGCAGTAATTTTCCTTAAAGTTTGTCCAAAATGTTGCACTAAATTGCATCTGAGGACCCCCAAATGCCCCAAAATTTTCCAAAGGGTGGAGGATGAACCCCCTCCCCTTTGACCCTTCCCTCAGGACGGCGATCCGAAACAAGGTTCCGCCCCCCCCCCCCCCCGTCTCGAAAAGCTTCCTACGCCTATGGAAAAGCTTACCAAGCTCCTCCCAGGTCACAATTCAAATCACAATTATCACAGGTATTGCATTTTAATTTTGAATGAACAGCCTACAACAGGATAAAATGTACAGTCACAATGGACTGAAACAGTAATATTTTGAATACATCTGTGGCTGTGCGGTACGAGTAAATTTAGCCTCAATCAAACCATATAGTCATCACTGGCATGTTATGAATATTACTCAAGGTATGTTAAATCGCTATATGAAAACCCCTTGATGCCCGCCTTTTAACTTTGAGTGTACACCTAGTTTGGGCTAGAAAATTTCACTAGTATATTTGTGTGCTAATAGCCTAATGTTCGTAAGTGATACATCGTCGATTGGGCGCAAAGCGTGGCAGAAATTTTGCAGGAAAATCATTGGTTATGGTAAAACCTGCATGCAGGATCAGCCAGGGATGGTGCTGGAATTTGGCCGATGGTGCTGGAATTTGCTGCCCCCCCCCCACGGGAGGGGGGCAGCAACCTTAAGACCGGGCAGATGCGACGGGTTGCCAAAGGGATGGTAAACGGGAAACTTGAGGCCCCTAAGGGCGCCGAAAAATTTGGGATTCTGTTGAAGAAAAATTGAAAATGTTTGGTTTTTATAATGAAGGAAAGTTGGAAAATTTGGTGGTCTCATTGACGAACTTGCTCTTCTTAAGAGCAAAACCAAGAAATTCGTCAGGGCGACTGGTCGACGTTGGGGATTACATACTTTATCCTACCCATTGAGGCTCACGAAAAAAAATGAAAAATGTCCCCGATGAGGAGAACCCCCCGGGCCCCCCAACTTGGCGCCACCTCTGGGCTCAGTGTTGAGACAATTTTCATTTTCTTAGTAAATATGTTTGCCACGGTGGCGAGTCTGAATTATGAATCTTCCAAAAGGTAGGTAAAGCATGGAGGTTCAAGTTGGTAGCCTACTTCCATGGGTATAAAGGAGGGTTGAACTTTGCATCGATGCAATTTCTTGTTTCGCCAGATTACGCCTACCAGGAAGAACAATAATTGTGGAACCCTTACTGATGAATGATACCAACATGTTTGAAACGGTGGGCTTTAAAGCAAAATACAACTGAAGATGAAAGCGCGCAAAAATTTTTGTAGTTAGTCTATAGAAAAAAATTGTTAAAGAAAACAAAATACATTCATCTTTAAACGTATTCATTTTAAACCTTGCTCGATAATTGCTTGGAGGCATGCCTGTGTCACTGTTCACATTAAGTAAAGTTTTATTTTCAATCGACCCCCCCCCCCACCCATGCTCCCACCTGGCTACGGCCTGGTAGGATAATTCGTAACTACGTTCTTGGCTTTCAAATCCGCAAGTTGTAGGATTTGATCTCGAATAGGATGCGTATACTACATTTCTGGCTTTGTATGTGAAACAAATTTGAGTATATGCGAATTGTTAAAGGTAAGGCCCAGGAGTAACTTTGAACTTTTAGCCCGCAGAATGTTCGAAGTTTTTCCACTGAGCTCGAAAGTCACTATAACAGGCTGTTTAACCTCCGGCTCACTTGTTTAAATGTTTTCCTGAATGTGAGACTGTGAGACAGGTGTTGGTTGATTAGGAGCAATTTTTCTCTTCATTGTTCTGAAAACTTTTCTTCCATAACCAGGCGCGGATCCAAGGGGGCGGGGGCTTTCCCAGCCTCAGTCCCCCCTTTTTCGCCACATCAACAGTAACAAATAAGGGAAAATTAGCATAATGTTAATCTAGGAGAATATTCAAGAGAATATTCCCCCCCCCCCCTTTTCGAAATGTCTGGATCCGCGCCTGACAACCTTGGTATCATAGCGTAATCATTCTCTCCCATACCCCATGCATTCTCCCTCAAACGACCAGCGGATTGTCCGAAATGACTAGTTTCCAAAGACTTCAGAATTGCTTAGTCACAAGCATTTCTCTAGAGGTTATTTAAAAACTTTTAGAAACTGAGACAGCGCCACGGAAATGGTTTCTCATCATACGATCCGGATTTTGCAGTACCTTACAGACGGAGCTACTAACCAGGGTTTGTCGTTTCTAGTGGCACTCATTCATTGGCGTAGCCAGAGGTTTCTATGTGGGGGAAGCTGGAGGGGTCCTGGATCTCCAATAGACCCTTTTCCAAACAGCAATTGCAATGGCTTGTGGGAAAAGTTCTGGTTTGCGATGTTTTTGTCAATGGCATTTTGCTGTGGCAAAACATGATGCACACCAAAAATCTATCCCACAATCCTTTGTAATTCCTATTTGGAAAAGAGTCTATGGGAGGGCTGGTGTATGTTCTACTGATGGTTCGCGCTGATCACTGACATTTTTTCAACATATCTCCGATCACCAGTGGGGAATGCGGGGGAAGGGGTTCTGCATGAGATTTCGTATGAGGGCTGGAGCCCTTAAGCCCCCTCATCTACGCCAGTGTCCCCATTATTTAGAAAAATCGCACCTGGCAGTTGACAAAATTGTGCGGACATTGTTTCAGGTCCTAAGGTAGGGTAGGAATGGCAATGAAGTAAGAGGGCAGAGACTGATGTGTTAGCATAAAGAAACAGTTTTAAAAAGTTCGGTAATTTTCAGTCAGATTTTCGTAACTGACCCACATGAAAATCATGACATTTATGATTCACTTCACCCCATAAGCGTGCGGGACTATACTTCCGACGGGGGGGGGGGTGCTGCAGCTCTTCTGTCCGAAAATTTAAAGCAGGTTTTTTGAAAGGAGCAAATTTTCTGCTCGAATGGGGCCCGTCAGCCCCCGCCCCACCTGCCTCGTACGCCTATCGGTTCAATGTATATACCTACCGGATTATCAGGCAACGTAATGTTGAGTACTTTACAGCTTAACACCTTGTCTCACTTGGGAAAAAGTTTTACAAACTTTTTTTGTAAACAACTATCGTCCCCTGAGATAAATCTTAAACTGGTTGTGTCAGGTCTAATTTGGGGAAATTTCACCTGTTGAAGTAATAGAATTTTTAGTGGTGCTAAAAGTAACTTGAATCGAAAATTAAATTCGAATTTCTTGTCGTTTCAAGTTCCAGTTGAGCAGTTGACACCAAGGCATATCGTTTGATGTTCGCAAAAGTGTACCGCATTGAGCATAGCGTGTCAACGGCCAGTCCCAAACGTGGAAACAATGTGCCTTGTGTGCCATCATTATATTTACAATCGTGTGTGGTACAAATAATCAGCTTCCACTTTGATTACTAGAAACGGGAAACTGACGGTTAAAGCAGAAAGCTGTCACTCTTAACAGCTCCCTGGTTGAAGACTACTACAGAAACTATCTATAAAAACTACCGAAGCTGATTGTATGACAAGGGAGATGCCGCTGACAGTATGGCATAGCGGAGGGGCCCGGTTTAGTTCAGATGCGATGTAGAGACCTAAGGCCAGAAGTCTATCAAGTGTATACACCGTCATAGGCGTAAGAGCCAAAGTTGATTAGGGGGGGGGGGGTGTAACGACTTGCCCGAAAAATATAACCAAAAATTTCCGCCCGCTCCACGCTTTTCGACATGTTAATGTACTTATCATATAAGCATGCACCCGTTATCACACGGCATGGCAACTACATACAATAGCCTAATTTGCCGTGTTACTACCTTCCATACTGGTTTTAATATTGGTGCAGGTCGTTACAATAATAATGATAATAATCAGTGGTGTAGCCAGGATTTCTCTCATGGGGCTGAGGGGCAGGCATTATGTTGTGTGATCGCCGGTCTTGGGGAGGGGTTTTCCCCTTCCCTTTGAAAATTTTTGAAAAAAATAGGTGTTCTTACATGCCATCTGGTGCCACATATGTTCCCCTTGAAGTAAAATTTGTGTTAAAAACATTTATGTATTTTAGGTACTAAAATAAAGTCGGCATCACCCCCTCCTCTTTGAAAATTTTTGAAAAATTAGGTGTCCTTACATGCAATCTGGTGCCACATATGCTACCTTTGAAGTAAACTTTGTTGTTAATACAGAAAAATCGGCATCAGTGAGGGTGGGGCATGGCCAATGGTCCCTCAAATACACCACTGATAATCATAAGTTGAACCATTAAAACACACTGGTGAATTAATACCGAATATACAGGTGATGTTGCATATCAAATCAGAACTTTATTTTAATTGCCTAGGAAGTTTTTTAAACTATTGATTACCTTTAGCTACATCATTGCATTATTTTTCTTTCAGTAGGTGCCAAAAAAATTCTCAGCATATTGCCCGATTTCCACAAAAAAATTTGGTTGGGGGCTGCAACCCCCGGCCCCCGCCTCCTACGCCTATGTACACCGTGCCATTTTATTAGCAGTTGCTTTACAATGAACTCCGTCATATCGCCCAACAATTTTAGAAATTAACAAAACTAATGGCCTGTGCAGGATTCAGTCGGTGGCCTATCAACCTTACCAAACAAGGCTGTCGGAAGTTTTCTGAGATTGGGTGGCTGAACTGTTTGGCTATCTCATTTTGGTATTTTCTAACTATTTTCTAATTTTTGCTCCTTTTAATGCACAGCAGTGACGAACCTAGAATTTTCTCTCGAAAGGGTGTAGGAAGAGCACAAGGCCAAATATGGCCATACCAAATATCGGAACATTGTTCAAAAACAGTGTCTATGAAAAGACCCAAAAGGGGTGACGGCGGAGGCCGTGCCCCTCCTCGGACCCACCCATGCAAAGTTGATAAGTTTTGTCAGAAAAACTTCAAGCTGAAAATTATTGGGGTGCCCTCAGTTCCCAGTTTCGAGTGCCCAGTCAGTCCCTGGGTGGTACCAGGTTGGGAAAAAGGGGACAGTGGGGGAAATTTTCAAATTTCGTTGGGGAGCCTTAATATGTATACGATAAAATATGTAATACCCGACAACGCCCAGTGGCGATGACCCATACGATTTACTTGATTTTGTTGTCAAGAAGGACCTGTTCTTCAATTAAAAAAAAAACACAAATGTCGCAATTTTCCTCTCTAAAAAACAAATTGTTAAAATTTTCTTAATAAAGGTCAAAAAGTTTCGATATTTTCTTCAACAGAAACCCCAGAAGTTCGGCACACCAAAAATTTCACGTTCTGCAAGCTTTAGGCAAGCAGTCGACCTTTTCGAGGCTCCGTGGGTGCTGTCCACCCCATCCCACCCCCTGTAGGGGAGTTTGACCCCCACATCAGCCAAATCCTGCGCCACCCCTTCAACGTTCTATTTCAACACTTTCCTAATTACAAAACTAACACAGTTGACAAACTATTCAATTATTCCCTGCAGTTTGACTGGGAGAAGGAAATATATTTCAGGGACAGAAAGAATTAGAAACTAATAACTACTTTTCTGACGGATCACATGCAGAAGAAACCTTTGACAAGACGGTAGTGTGCTTAAACTACTACTTCGGAAATAAGACCTGTAGGCTGATGATGAATAATATCGAAGATAATACACCACCATAGACCATTTTCCAAATGGTATAATTACAAAGGGTTGTGGGACAAAGGTTTGGTATGCGTCGTTTTCGTCAATGGAATTTTACTGTGGACAAAACAACGGGTACCAAAACTCTATCCCATAATCCTTTGTGATTGCTGCTATTCGGAAAAAGGTCTATAGTTGTGTGAGGTGGGGTCTCGGGAAGCGCTCCTCTGCCCTAAACAAAAAGTTGATTTCAGGGGGAAATTCATGAAATGGTGGCTTACATTTGGGAAAAAATGTCAGGTTAAACATCATCCCGCCCCATGTGTGACATGTCTTTCCACCATACACCTATGTACACTACTGCTTTTAGCCCGTAAGAGAGGACAATGCCCGAAACACCGAACTTATATGAAATATTTTAATTCAGTGAATTCAGGGATGGGGGGGGCGGATCACCCTCTTAGAAAAAAAAAATCTGCCCAGAAATAAAAAATGTCATTGCCCTAATGCATTGCAGTATATCCCTCCCTCCTAAACAAATATTTTTCACCCCCCTGGAAGCTATCCCTACCCCCTTCAGTAACTTGGCTGGCTACGGCCTGCACTCTAAAAAACGTCCGGTTCAAATTGAACCAAAAACGGATCAAATGGGCACTAAATAGAAAAAAAAATCAAATATGTGACTAGTTTTGGTTCCAAACTAACCATTTTCGGTTCAAAATGAACCAAATCTAGTCAAATATTTGACCAGAGTTCTGTTCAGTACCTATTTGATCGTAATCGGTTCAAGTATGAACGTTTTTAGAGTGTGTCGTTGATGAGCCGTGAGCACCGCCGAGATACGATTTCTTTTTTGTATCAATGCTCAGAGAGTATTGAGGCAGGGATTGTACTAACAGCTCCCGGAACAGCCATTTAACTATAGTGTAGTGCAGGGACGGGGAACCTCCGGGCCGCGGGCGGTATACGGCCATGGGGACCGTTTGATTCGGCCCTTAAGCATTTTGTGAATGCATTTTCAGAAACTCATGAAATTGTAACTATGTTTTAAACTACCACTGTAGATGCTTTACATTTTCTACACATCTTCAGAAAATACGATTAGTAGTCCTATAATGCTACTGCTACAGTACTACTACAATAGTATACTCCATACTATGTAAAATTTAATATGCATGGCATAACATGTGGTTCGAGTAAACAATGAGAAGCTGAGCCAGTGTTCTCACAGAAGAGCCCCTGCCCGTGATAGGGCCGGATTATCCAGTAGGCACGGTAGGCACTCTGCCTTGGGCCAACCAAAGTTTCAATCCGGCCCTGGGCCCTCGAATGCTATTATGAGTACCCAAATGGCCCTCAATAGGTAAAAAAAGGTTCCAACCCTTGGTGTAGAGGGTAAAATCGAATGAGGAAGTAGAACCACAGACTTAGTTTGGAAATCTTGTTTAAGGAAAAATTAGTTCCTTGTGCCCTATCCCTTATGTATATCTACGTATATATACTGCCGAAAACTCAAACATATTTACATTCCTTTTCCGGGTCAAACGACCTTTCCCTTTAAGAGATACAGTGTTGTTCACGGATCGCTGAGAATGAAACTTTAAACTTTTCATCTAATCGTGAACAGCGACCTCAATTTATCGGATAATTACAATCACTCACGCCGTACAAGAGCTTGCAATGAAATTATGGAAGAATTCGATCAATGTGTTAGGACTTGTATTAAAGTATTATTGAGTTTCATGATACATGATATTTAACTGTGTGAAGATTTTGACAGGTTTATGGTAATGGAGGGCAGGGAGGGAGTGTGTATCCCTGACTGAGAGCAGTGATATTAAGTAATGTATAACATTTTAGATTATGGAGAGAGTGGTCCTCGCCGCAGTTTCGAAAAGGTGGACCAATCAGGTTAACGTAAGCCACGATGCCACTGTCATATCAGAGATCGGATCGTTTAGTCACGGCTGTTTTATAAAGCGTTTCCGTCATTTTGACCTAAAAACTTAACAACTTGACACAGTTTACAAACAATCCGTTACATTAAAAACAATGCCATCGAACTCTACAGGTAATTTTTTTTCCTTTGAAGCTCCGACGAGAGTCGCTCATGGAACGATAAAGATTTACACAAATCCTGTAAATGTTTGACGAGTCTGCACTCAGGTCACAGGTCCTTGCGACAAAACACAAGATGAATGGGTTAACATCGGCCCACACATACAGAGGTTGGACTTTACCGAAACAAAGAATAAAATTGTAGGTAACTTCCTATTCGTGTGTCACGATTTGTTTACAGTGATAACACTCCATAGAGCCCTAGATCAGATCTAGTCACCCGTTGCTACCAATATAAGATTAAACAAATAAAATAACAGCTGAAATTGGCTCGAAATATGTGTCATCAACGATTTTGATGATAAATAGGTGGCGGTCTCATCATAATCTGTTTAATAGAAATCCTATTACGGAATATACGTGCCAGATTTAGGACTTTTCATGCCAGAATTAAAATCTCTATAGCACACTGAACGAAACATTTTGCTTTTATGAAATAGGTTTACGTCGTCCTCAACATACCTTCAACGTGTAGCCTACATTTATAATCATCTCAAAGCATAAAGCATATCGGCCTATACAGATGAAGAAGAACCAGACCTACACATGGTATTTTTGTGGGTGGGGCGTGGGGCATTTGCCCAAATGTTGAAGACTTTTTTGACAATTGTTTGCTTTGACTGGCATGTAAAATGTTTTTCAAGATACACCCAAACGTGAAACGGTTGTACGAGAGTAAACTCCCCCTGTGGGCTGGGGGCTGGGGGTTGTAGAATATGCCCACGGTATTTCCCGCCTGTCGTAAGAGGTGACTAAAGGAAAGGACTTGAAACGTATTTAAACTTGTTGACACTATATAACACATTCGTGTTGGTGTGTCGTTAAATCTCATCTAACTAACTAACTGTACGAGGGTAAACAGTGTTTCTTTAATTATCTTCATGCAGATAAGACTACCCCATACACCTTTCAGACGCCAAAGACAAAGTTAAAAGTAAAGAAAATGTTAATTAGGCCTATGTCCGCAATATTTCATGTTACCCCCGGAGGCTTGTCCCTCTTTTTTTTTTCTATAAGTTTCACCTCGTTTGTAAGATTTCTTTAAAAATTGTCGCGAAGTATATAATCCCTTTTCTGACGTAAAAAAAACCTTTTCCCAATCTTTTTAACATTATATCTGGCTGCAATAGAACTTTGTGTGACGTTTGTGGTTGTATTTCCACTTTATTTCTCAGTGTGTTATTTTCTTGCATGTTTTTCAGGCGACTTCACTTTACTACGTTAACCCAGAAGTGTGACTGGTCAAGTATTACTGACACTGGTTTTCCCCCTTTTTCATCAAAATTTACATACGTCACAGATTTAATTATTCCTCAGTTGTGTTTATGCTTCAAAAGCTGAAATTGACAATTAAAACAGAATTGTTCTAGGGCAGTGAGGTTGCTTGGCATTACAATTGTGCGAAACATCCAATACAAATGTGAAAAGGAGATGAAACTGTCAGTCAGAAGACTTGACGTCAATGTTAACACGAAAGGAAAAATAACTGCGACATTCTTCTATCTCTTTTGTTATCCCTGGCCATGTTGTATATACTTGGTAAAAGGGCACATCCTGACACGAAAACATGTACTTGTCTGTAAATTAGGTGTGAATTGATTTGTTCAACTGGAAATGTAAACCGCCTTTTCTCCCACACACCATTTGGTTAAATCACAAATCGGAAACAGAGCTACCTTTTGATAACTACCTTTTGAAACCCTCTCAGAGCAGAAATCAAGTGCTAACAATACACGCCACATTGAAATTGTGGCAGTTTAGAATCGGCCCAACATGGGCAAACTTGCTAACATGATTAACGTCCCACCGCAAACTTTTAAGCGGCTAGGCTACATATGTTTATTAACCACAATCATATGTTGATGCTTGTTCTTTATTAAAATCGTAGCTTCTGAACTTCACAAGTCCAGGAAGTTTTCTTAGTAGAAGGGCAAGCCAAAAGGCAATACAATAACTTTGAATTAAAAACTACCATTTTTTACATCAAACTTGGTCCAAAATAGAGCACTTTCAGACATTTTGAAATCTTGGTTATTTCAGATGTTTTTCACTGCTCACACACTCCATATTCCGTCTTGACCATGACCGTTCATATCTAGGGGCAGCAGGGGTAGTTGCTGCAACCCCTTCCCCTCAGAAATTTTCATAGTATATTTTTATCATATCGATCATTTAAATCTTCGGTTATAAAAATGCTGAAAGATTGTTCAGACATTTAGTTTCAACTATTAAGGTACGGGAAGTTACATTTTCGTCAATTTGGGAAGTATTTTTCTTGGTACACTAAATAATAACTGATGGTTGCCCTCTGCTCAACCTGCCCCCTGCCCCTGCCCCCTTCCTCACAAGAATTTTTCTTAGGGTCATGGTCTTTCAACATTCCCTTTCAACTCGAATTTTAGTTTTCACACTCTCTTTACTGGATATATCGTCTAGTAGTGTCACGTTAACGTTCGAAAACTCTTTAAAATGTGCAATGCAACATCCAAATAAAAATGGAATTTATAATGAAAGGTAAATGCGTCAGGGACTGTGTTATCAACTTTGCAGGAGATAATATATTGCTTACCATAGAGAATGAGGAAATTAATAGGGTGATTATTATTGACGAAACGACCAAAAAGTATTTGTGGCACAGAAATTGTAACCATTTCTGATAAAATTACTTGATACTTCTTCCCAAAATTTTCTTACATAATTACACTGGTAAAATTTCATATTAATTTGGATGCTGAATTGCACATTTTAAAGAAAAATAATTTTCTTGATAGAATGAAAACATTTCAAAATTATGTCATTTAATCCTATAAGAAATTTCGTCGTTACCAGAATCATATTGAAAATAATATGTATCTATTATTTTGTAATGTACAATGTTATATTGTTTATCAAAATGCAGTTGAAGAAAACGTTGGAAAACTCGAAATGAGTAGCTTATAGAATAACTATTTTAAATTATTGCTTCAGAAAAATGATATGCGTTATGTTTATTTCATTGAGGAGTTACATACTGCTTGTAACGTAAACAGGTAAAGTAGAAAAATATATCAAGGAAAGAAAGAGTCGAGGAATTCCAGACATGTTCTTGGTTATTTTCTACTTATCATGTCATGTGTGCTCTTAAACAGGAATGGTAAAATTTAAAAGCTTTAGCTTTTCACTCGATAAATTTCTCGGAGTATACTGATCTCCTTACCAAAGGGCGCCGTCTTAGTCTAGGAAGAAACCAACCATTTTAAGTTTTGATAATGACGATGAGGATGTTACCTTCATAGCAGGTGTCGAATATGTACTCCTCATTTGACGTAGTGGTATTACGAGTGCAGCCAATATAGGTGCAGGAGTAATACACGTCCGCTGAGCGGGCAAATGAGGATGATGATGACAATGACGACGCATACGTTGGCATCAACGGCAACGCCAACGGTAAGGGCGACGACGATAAAAAGTAACGATGTATAACCTATGACAAAAACTTTAGGATGGCGACAACGACGCCCTCAGTTAACAGGCTGCTCAGGTTTGGGAGGACATGGTTTATGTTTACAGGGATAACTGCGGGGATGTATCGTGAGGTCTGTGATCGAAACTACTTGTACAAAATTGGGACATTAACCTGCCATAGGGGTCATATAAAGGTAATGCAGATTGATAACTTGATGCAGCACACATGTTTAAGAAGTGGAAGGAGGTATTGCAACTCTAGGGATTATCTTCACTTCAAGTTAGGATCTTCCTGTACGGTATACCGTGTTGTAAGAATATCGGGAGTCCTATACGATGTTCTCGACATCATCACGATGTTAGATCAATGCAAATATAGCTACCGGCAAACAAAATGAACCAAATTTGTTAGCACGCACATTTTCTCCAGCTTTTTGCGGAATCACTTGTTTCCACTTTTTCCACTTTATAAAGACAAAAACAGATAACAATATGTGCTTAAAAAAGCTAACACGTGATTACTTCTGACAAGAACTGTAGCCTATTTTTAGGAACCAATTTTATACTTTAAATGATCATACAGTGTTGCCGTGACTTCCGAAGATCGTGGATGCTAGGCGTGTTCATTGCAGGTGGTCCTAGTCTCGAAGACTAGTTACCTTCCTCAAACCTGGTTTGGTTTAAGAACATGAGTGAGATGAATAGAGAACAGCCAAGTGACCTGTGAGAAAAGTGAAGATGGCTCCACAAATGATGGTCTGTCTTCGTAATGAAATGAGTCAGTAACTACTGTCCCCTGTCGAGTGAACAAATAAACCACATAGACTCAACTACCGTTTAAAAATGGAAAATATTAAATTGATCTAACTATTCTTACGACAAACAAAGTGATTGGTTCAATTACTTTGTCTGGTAACTGGTTTTAATCTCACAGCGGGATATTCAAAGAACTTCGTTTCCTTGTTCTGATGTTGGCCCTTGCCAAGAAGTTTTGCTCTAAGTTTCGGCCGCATCCTAAAGTGAAAGACTCCTATATGGCATGACCCACTTTAGTAGGAATCGCCATGGGTAAATGAAAAGCCCTCCACACTATACGCGATACGGTACGGCACGATAGAAATGTCGCCAGCCCTTTCACGCTACAGGCGACTTTTCCTTCATCTCAGTCAACGAATATTGTAGCACCTGATTAGTCACGTGATCTAACAAAATGGCAATTCTATTTCATGGCTGGTGACACTGACACAAAATATGGCTCAAAGACAAGTAGTTGGAAGTTGAAATCATTTCATCTCATTTATCACACAGTGGGGCAGGGGTGCGGTCACGGGACTTGGGTCGGACTGGTGCAGGCCTGAAAGATACAAGGGCATTGTGTTGATTAACTTACCTACTTTCTGCAAGGGATCTCTTCTCACTATCAAATGTCACCTCTTCCGCAGGATGGAATGTAACTCGCATATAGGCCTACGATGATTGGATCAACATTACATATCCAGTTGGCTGGTTTTCTGTTCACAAACAGCAACAGAGCCAAGTTGAAATATTTTCGAGTTATGTCTCTTACAATAGGCGTACGAGGTGGGAGTTGAGGTGTAGTCTGCCCATCCCCCTCCCCCCTATTCGGACAAAATTTACTACTTTCGGGCAAAATATATATCCTTCCGCCCGGAAATTGAAACTAGTCCGGCACGCGTATGCCTCTCACGTCACGGGCAAGTTAAAGTAATAGCATTGATTCCTTTCATTCAGTCACTGGAACAGTCAAGTACTTTCACCTTCAGTCAATTACTTTTATCTGCCTCAAATTTTTCAGTACTTAGTCATCGACATAGGAAATTACTGTAGCACAACCGCCACTTATCCTAGACGGAAGCTATTATGTTGTCACAATTTGTACAATGTCTCATTCGAAGAAATAGTTCGTCATGGCAAAAATATAATTTGCAGCGATAAAATACACTTTTTTATAGGATGAAAGGTTACTTATACTAACGTACATAGTTGTGTATAGCAGTAACTGACTAATTCCAGTCAAATGACGTGAATGCATGAAGATGTTATCCCTACCCTTAATTCTACCCCAAGCTTAATCCCGCCGAGTCATAGGGAGCAGATGAACTAGTTAACTTGTCCTAAGCATTTGTAATATGATATGTGCACCTGTATGATTGGGAAAGAAATCGAGTTTCAAGTTTATTAGAATTCAGTATGCATACGTGAAAGGAAACATTGATCACTAAAAGCACGTATAAGGCATAGTTAAGCAATGGCGTAGTAAATGGGTGGACAGGGTGGACAATGTCCAGGGAGCCCCAAACAGGATCAACAAAAAACGATTCGGGTTTTGGCCAGCAATGATGCTCGATTTTTGTTTTGGGGCCCCTCACTGCTCCTTGTCTCGCTACGCCCCTGTGGCGTAGTAACGTGGAGGCAAAGGGGAGGTCTCCCTCGGGTGTCAGGCAAGAAGCGGGGTGTCATGCCACAGTCCAAAATAAGAAATAGAGGCATTCACTAAATAATGACAAATTACAATTAACGATGTTCAAAAGTCCCGAGATAAAGACTTTCTGTTAATACTAAAACCAATTTTATTGGTTAAGGAGGATATTATGACATTTAATCAGCATAAATTTAACCAAGATGACCTTGGACGTCTGCTTACAAGTAAACTAAAAAACTAACTCATGTCTTAAAGTTTGACTTCTATGATGTAATTGATTGTTTGTAGTGGGCTATTATTATTTGTTCCTATATATATATATATATATATATATATATATATATATATATATATATATATATATATATATATATTCGGTTGCACTCAGTGTTGTTTTACAGTGTATATATATATATATATATATATATATATATATATATATGTATGTATGTATGTATGTATATATATATATATATATATATATATAGGAAATAGACAAATAAAATCCACAGACGTAATGCCTTTATTACCAACTTCATTGTAAATCAAAGATAACGAAATTTTCGAAGCCCTGCTTCTTCTTCAGCGTTATTAAGCTTAGTGACTAGATGCAAAAACCGTCAAGTTCAATGCAAACAGGAGAATGTACCCAAGTGTGAAAACTCCTTATTCAGTCCTTTGTTGCGACTATCGACCTTACGGATTAGTTTAAGTTCATGAGCTTTTCGCTCTGAATCGGTTTTGAAGTTTCCTTTAATGATACACACTTTTAGGTCAATAAGGCTGTGGGATGGCAAATTAAAATGGACGGCAACCGGGTGGGCCTTAGAGTTACTACGTATGGTTTGTTTATGGTTATTAAAACGAAGACGGAAGGGGGTTTTTGTCTCCCCTATGTAGTTGCCCTGAGAGCACTTATTGCAGAAAAGGAGATACACTACGTTGGCAGAATCACATTTGAAAGGACCGGGATACAGGCTGGACTTTAAAGTGTTTGAACAATTGTTTACATTGTGGGAAATAGGTCGTGACAAAAGGGACACGGTCATCGTTTTGGGGGCGTTTATGCTGCAGGAGCTGCCTGCGGGAGAATTTGTTGGTTTTGTTAATACTGTTATTGATCAATCGAAGAGGATAGCCGCGATCTAAAAATTGTCGCTTCAGGCTAAGTAATTTCAAACGAAAATCAGCTTCATCAGAGCAGATACGTTTGTATCTAAGAGCCTGGCTGTATATAACCGATTGCTTAGTGTGAGGGGGATGGAAACTACGAAAATGCATATATGAATGTCTGTCAGTAGGTTTGGAGTAGATCGAAGTTTTGATCAAAGAATTATCAATGGTAATTGGAAGTAAATTTAATGGAAGGATGGGTAGAGTTTGAGCTGCTGATAAAGGAAATCAATTCATTTTCCCCGTGTTCCCACAACATAAAAATATCATCAATAAAACTTAGATACAATAAGGGCTTGCGAGCGTGTTCCCTCAAGAAATCTTCCTCCAAAGCCGCCATGAACAGAGTGGCATAGGCCGGGGCCATTTTGGTTCCCATGGCGGTTCCGTTCACTTGAACGAAGTGTTTGTCATCAAAAGTGAAGTTGTTGTGTGTTAATATAAATTTCATTATATATATTTCTCTAATTCGGCACTTAGGGGGAAAGTTGTTGTTGAAAAGTCGACCTTAAGGGGAAAATTAGATTTACAAACTATATGCCATTACTTCAAAGTTGTCAAATTTACGGACACCTAGCTGTTAACACGAACGAAATAACGTTAATTATATTTTTAGACGTTAGGGCGAATTTATTTCTTATGTATTTTATTATCTTTTTTTCGCCCTATGTACAAGCAGATATAACAATTTCCCCTTAAGGTGGGAATTAGCGTTATATATATATATATATATATATATATATATATATATATATGTACGTATAGACAATTAACTTGCACTATAGTGTCCATGAAAACCAACTTTTGGTTTTCTTACCATTGACCTCTGACGTCATAGTCACTCATACAGGATATTACATGGTTAGCCTCATCGACCGGCCCAAAGCCTTACCTTCATGGCAGGTGTCGAATATGTACTCCTCTTTTGACGTACATACTCTAACGTTGGTATTACACAAGTGCAGCCAAAATAGGTGCAGGAGAAGTACACGTTCGCCAAGCGGGCAACCCAAGTTTGGCATTCTCTTTTGTGAAACCCTGGATCAGTCTGAGCCTGGCCGAAATTCGGTAGTCTAATATATGAAAACCTCAACGTGATTATTTAGTAGTCACTTATTTTGTTACACCCAATCTGTTTTTGATAGCCCAATTAAGCCACGGTAACTTTTTGTTTTAAATTGTATACTTCATCCTTAAACGTGGCCGGGCGTTGAGCAGCTCCCTTCAAGTTCAATGGCTCATGTTATCGATCTAACAGAGCCACGCCAGCAACGATCAAAAGAGACTTTCATGTGACAACCAATATCCATGGTAACGGTCCGCCAAATGTGGCGGGAAGTCCCACTGACAATATCCTTCGTGTATAAGTTAAACAGCGTGTTAAATTTTGACCTCGTACTTCCAACAAAATGTATCTATGAGAAGGAAATGCCGCTGTAAAGTGATTTCAGCCTGCTGCATCTTTCGACGACGGTTCATCCTTTTCATGTTCTGTGAAATTACATCCACCCAACTGTGAATGTTATACATTAGATAACAATCACGTGATCACTCAGGAAAGAATACACCCATGGTCTGCTGAGTATTTACGGCTAATTACATCCGGGTAACAACCATACGTTGACCATCTTGAGGTGAACAATGAGTCACTTGACATGGTACCAAAACGTATCTCATTAAAACGACTAAACTTGTAACAATCGACATAAGGGAGTGGGCATGACTCGTTGATTCGAAACACAAATAAAAAGGAATTGCTCAAACTGAGACAAATCACCCTCTCTAGTTCACAATGGGGTAAAAGCCAGGAAGGGGGAAGGGGACTATGTCTCCCTCGGGGAATTTTTCAACTTTCTGGAGAAGCTTAGTGGCTAAACGGTGATAAAGCATGGGCCTATATAACTCCGACGGCTATCAGCCCCCTTCCCCTAACTATTTACTTGTTTTTGCCCTCAAAGAGGGCTCAGTTTTTAAATAGGACCCCAAAGTTCGGCTCACTACTCACGCTCGTTTCAGTTTCTTCTGGTTTGACGACAGAATCTTCATGCACGAACATGATCCTTTGAAACATGCATATAACTCACGGACATCTTATAACATGGACAGAGGACCCTACAGGCCTACACTAATGACCTATGCGTACAGTGTCGCCACAGTGCGTACACGTTTAAAGGGGAAATGCAGTCACCCCAACTTGAAGTAGTGTAGTAGACTGTCCTGCTTCATGATTGGCTCTTGAGAGTCATGTGACAATATTTTTTCTCCTCAAATGTGAAATTTAGTAGAAGTAACTGATTGGTTTACCTTGAATATGCAATACTGAAGTCCTAAAATACTATGAAAGATACTCTGAAGAGAAATAAGAAGACAATTGTGAGATTTAGCTGTTGCTTCAAAATAAGTTTGGGGCGACTGCTCTTGCCCTTTAACATATGATATGGCTGCCTCCTGTGTCTTGTGCGTTAAGTTTGGACTTGCTCAAGTGGTTCGGTATCGACAGATTATCCGAGAAACTTGTGATTTTTTTTTTGGAAAATGCAAGTTTTGGTCAAGTTCAACGAACTGTGATATTGCTCTTCCATTCATGTTTGTAGTTTGTCTGAAATGTTACAGATTCATCAACAAATTACACAAACGACAGCTAGAGCTGCGGCCATCTTGATAAGGCTAAAATATTTTTAAGTTCGAACGGCGGTGGCGACACTATTTGTCACGTGATTCTCTGTCTATATGTGCCATAGAGCAGGATATAATATTATATCCTGCTCTATGATATGTGCATGTGTATGATGATGTAACTCAAGTAGAGTAATACATTATGCAGCCCATCATCTTTATATCAATGTCTTGATATGTAAGGTAGCCTACACCAATTCAGTGTCGATGTACTTTCTCATAGTAAATAACCCATACATTGTTATGGAACAAACATAAGTTTTCATAGAGTGTATCTTACAAAAATCGAAAAAGACGTTGCGATCATTTAACAAATTGGTAAAAAATCGAGAAATTTCCGGAAAAAGTGCACAAACTGTACATGTTCTTTATGACTAACTATGGTTGACATTTGTGATATATTGCATTAACATTCTGATATATGTACTCCTTTTCACACCGCCCACTCTAACACTAGTTTTGAAATTATTCTTATGATTTGCCTCCTTAGCTGTCACTGCGTGTGACGTCTAGATACTGTTAATGAATCTAAGAAACTACTGATACGCAGACTTTGCAGACTGCCTCACAGTTATCAGGGTCACGCAGCTTTTGGTATGAGGTCGAGGTTAATTGATGTCTTAAAACATTTGAGTGGAAGATAGCATGTATACACAACAATATTATTCACTGAACCCACGCAAAGTACGCCTTAGGAGAGGGATCAAAACCGCGTATCGAACTTATTTACTGAAAATATTTATACACTGATCCTCACAGACCTATCATCCCATTTCCAAATCCGTTCCTATCGGCAAATTTGGTAAAAAGTACACGTCAGAGGTCACAGTACCTTTCACTGATGTGCTCGTCTAGATTCATATTTGTAAAATCACTCCAGACTTCATTAACACTTTCGCTATCACCAAAGTGTTAACGGATGAAAGACCTTCCATAGGTAAATAACACGGCTCTGCATAACACTAGGCGACGGGTTGAGGTTAGTGAACTCCTTCACAGCTGTTGATAATCTCAGCCGTCTGACAGTACATTCATGTATTGAATCTAGCCCTCGTCTTTCGTCACTTCGATTGCTTTACTCTTCTTTTCTCAAGGCAAATGAACCACTTCTTTAATTCATTCTTGCCCAGAAGTGAAATACCCCCTTAAGCATAGGCCTACTTTTTATGATACTTTCATTTGGGCTAAGCCGGTGGTTGCCCCCTCCAGTTTGTGTGACAGAGGCATATTTATCTTAGCTGACATTTTGCTGAATTCTTGGCGGTAATGATATCAGTGGGCACTTGGAGGTTTTTTTTTTCTTCAAAAATGGACCAGACTTTAAAAGTTTCAAAGTGATAATAAAACACCTTTTTGTTGTAAAGTTGTATTAACAGTTGTGATAATTTTGTGTCTCTCGGTATTTTTTGATATCAAATACGCTCTAACGACAATAAACTGTTAAATTACATTTAAATCCCAAAAGAGGAAATAAACGTTTTAGAGCTTTGTTTTTCTTCGTGGAATGCGTAAATTTAAACGTTCTATGCTATGCGTGAGATATATTTTTATGAAAAACTTTCTTTAGGTTTGTATTATAGGGTAGAGAGTTCAAGTTTTGCTATACGGAGTCGAGGTGGAAGAGGCCAGTGTCCTAAAGAGTGTGCATAGTCTACATAGCTGACCGTCAACTTCTCAACTATCTCCCTCAATCACCGAGATCTCTAATGAGTGCGCGTTTGTCCTCTTCTCCGCAGGGCACTGCGTACAGATAACAGTGATGACTCAAAGATTTGTTTAGAAAATCAGTTAGAACGTCGGGGGTGGGGTTACCGGTACGTGGTAAGAGCAGAATGGTTTCAATAAATTCCCATCTATCGTAAATCAAAATAAACTTGGGTGACTGCTTACACACATTAAAGGAGTAGCCTAAATACGGACTTTCAAATGTGAATTTGAAGACAGGATATTGTAAATCACGTGTGGTTCTTTTTGGTTACATGACTTCTTTTCTTCTTATAGGGAAAATGCAGTCACCCCAGTCAGAATTAGTACACCCCGTCATCCTATAATTCATGAATGGTTTATTTTGATCATGTGACAATATTTTTTGTTACAGAATTGTTAAATTCATGGAAAATAATTCCATGCTTCACCATTTGTTTGTAATAGTTATGTTCAAAAAACATCTTCAGAGGTACTTGCACTGAGGCAAGTAAAGAGGAGATTTGCAAGAATTTGCTGATTATACAAAGCAATTTGGGGCGACTGCCTGTTGTATTTAATTAAAAAATGGAACGTATGCAAGGTAGCTATCTGTTTTAACTATGCAAATTGTGTTGTGAATTAAAAAACCAAGGAAGATGAATAAATGTACATAAAAGAGGAAAAGAAGAAATTTGATAGGTTCAACAGGTGTGTTTCGGACGACAGTTTATGTAATTAGTCGTAACTTGAAGAGACATGTGTAATTTCCGTAGTAAACATTGTTACATAATTACTCTTAAACATATTTTGTGTATATAAGACTACGTTATAGGAATGCATCGCACAACAACGTTGCAGTCAGATGTAGCAGTGTATTTCGGCTGGGCGTAGCCACACTCATTCAGGGGTTTACGTTCCCCCGCGTCATAGGCCTGCACCCGGCCCATCGTCCATCGGCAAAAGTTATAATACATAAAGTCCGATCATGGTGACACGGCATGTCCCAATGTATTATCAGGGTGTCAGACGCGTAGCCAAGGGGGGGGGGCGGTAGCCCCCTTCGCCGCTGCCGCCCCCCTTGAGCATATTTTTGGTAATTTTTAATGATTTTTTTTTTATAATATTGCTAGTAACTCAAAACCGAAAAGTTTAGATGCAATTTACAAGGCCTGTGAAGTGCCTTTTTAAGCGATCTGGTGGGGGGAGGGGGGTATTTCGGCCAAATTTTCTTGTACGCTTCGCGCCAACCTATGGTGGCGCTACGCTTAGATAGCTTACCTACAGGCTTCGTCCCCCACCCCTTGGCAAATTTCTGGCTACGCGTCCGCAGGGTGTAAACTTGCGAATCAAACTCTTTTGTATAGGAATGGCCCATGGACTAAAGGGGAAGGTACAAGCTTATTGGCATATAAGTGTATTGTTGTAGCCATATTTGAAAGGTAGTATAGGCAATCCACACAATATACAAGTCTATCACCTTAGTAGACAAAGTAGAATAAAGTACGCGTTTCGATCTGATTGCCCCATTTTTAGGAAAAAACACTTTTATCAGAAAATACCTTATTTCCAATCAGAAACATGCATTTATGCAATACTTACATTACCTATAGTTAAAATTATGCAAATGGAAGTTATGTATACAGAAATTAAGTTTGATTTTTCAGTTAAATAGTTGTATCTATGCCTCTGTATGCTACAATGACCGTTTTTGTACAACATTCATCTTAATTTTAATTTTTAAGGAAAATTTTTATTTCTGGCTTTGATCAAGAAGATGTTTTTTGAAGGAAACCTTTATTTCCATTATACAACATATGTACTACATATGATCAAGAAATATTGATTTTAACGTTACTCAATAAAAAAAACTGGGCAAAACTGAAATAGCAGAGCTAGGTTTCGATCCTAGGACCTCTGGGTTATGGGCCCAGCACGCTTCCGCTGCGCCACTCTGCTAGATATGGATAACGGTCGTAATATTTGGCTGAGAAAGGAAAGAACAGTTCCATCTGATTCAAGAACTGGAAACTTAATATTGAAAGAAGCAAAAGCAAACTGATACCTGTATCTGTGAAAGTGTCGATCTTGAAACAATTGACGTGAAGAGACAAGTTGCGTGAAGTCACAACTTCGAAAAGTTTAAGTTTCTATGTATTCTCATTTGAATGGAAGTTGATTAAGCATACGCACAGAATCGTAGAATGGTCGGCGTTAACGTAAAACCAGGGATGCTTTTACAGGGAATACCCCCCTCCCATGCAGGATAGTGTAACACAGTCCCTATAGTATTGGCTAAATGGTTAACTCAACGTAACTGTGTAAAATAGCAAATTTAATTCCAGATATGTGCATGACTTGGGACGGGAATGACAGATATTTAACCCTGATTTTCAAAGAAATGACCTAGACCCTGCTTTATTCCCTCTATAGAGGGATTTCAGTCACGTGACTTTAACCAACTAGACGCAATTTTGAACATGTATGAAATCCCTCTATAGAGGGATTTCATGTGACGTCACGAGGGATTTCATGTGACGTCCGCGCAATGGATTCCCAGGCACTGAAGGGCAAAAAACTCACGCAGTAAGTGAACTTACAACTCACGCGCACGGCATAACCATAGATACTATTGTGACACAATGGACGCGTGCCCGTCAAAACCAAAGAGCCTCGCGATCTTGCCCTTCAAAGTTGCGTCTAGTTGGTTGAAGTCACGTGACTGAAATCCCTCGATAGTTCTCACGTGACGTCATAGGAGCTTTTCACGTGTATTATTTCAGCCATGTCTGAGGGCAACCCCGGCATGTGTGTACAGGCTTGCCCTCAGACATGGCGGTTGCTAACCCCTAGCTGTGACGTCACTGAGAACTATCTAGGGGGATTTTATGTGACATCACAGGCGTGCGATTTCCAGGGCACTGAAGGGCAAAACACCCACGCAGTAAGCGCATTCACAGCACACGCGCACGACATAACCGTAGATACTACTGTGACACAATGAACGCGTGCCCGTCAAAACCAAAGAGACGCGTGATCTTGCCCTTCAAAATCAAAGAGACTCATGATCACATGACGTCGGTGAAACCCCTCTATAGAGCTTATGCACGTGACGTCAGCGCGTTTCAATTTGGCTTACTGGATGGAACTGCCATACGTAGTAGGTGTGTTAAAGATACGCGCTCACGATAGCACCTTAGTAACATTTGTTGCACAATGTACGCTTGGATGGAAAAAATAGAGAAACGTGACGTAGGTGCATAAGCTCTATAGAGGGATTTCATGTGACGTCACACACAACGGATTCCCAGGCACTGAAGGGCAAAACACACACTCAGTGAGCAAATTTGCAGCTCACGCGCACGGCATAACCATAGATACTACTGTGACACAGTGGACGCGTGCCCGTCAAAACCAAAGAGACGCGCGATTCTGCCCTTCAAAACAAAAAAGACGCGCGATCTTGCCCTTCAAATAGACGAGTTGGGAAACTTCGGGCTACAATGCATGCTGGGAAGGAAAGTGTACCACAACAGAGACTGCATGTCCAAGACAGATATTTTGTGTAATCACACACAATTTTCCAGTGTTAAACTATGGTTCTCTAGACATCAATCACGGATCAAAGAGAATTTTCTTTACAGGAAAAGTTCTTTTTTTAAAGTAAATCTCCTCAATCAGGACCAAAAGGGTTGGAGAGTATGACGGAAACTTGTGAAAGACAAAAAACAGTTTCTCAAAGCCTTCGTGTCCGTGCGCAGTTATCCTTGGCCTTGATCTGTGGTAGTACAATGGTACAGCAAAATCTAATTTCCCAACCCGTCTATTGCGTCTAGTTGGTTAAAGTCACGTGACTGAATCCCTCTATAGAGTAACTCGCTCTTCAAATCCACAGGCTAATATACTCAAACTATAGGTACAGGAACCAAAGAAAGAACACCAAGGCTTGTGTGATCAGATGATCTAACTCGTGTTACCACATGCACCTTGCCCAACAATAATTTATTCTCCACAATTCCAACTTTTATTGTTGTTGGTACAGAAGCTTATAATATTTGTGCAACTGGGATTTTTATCAGTCTTTTCAAGGTATAAGTGTACTTTTCACATAAAGAAGGGTCGGATTTACATAAGTAGCTTCGCAGAGTTGAATCGAAGGTCAGGGGACTCTTCAGAAAGCTGAGTGACAAGGTAGGTCAGGTTATGGTCAGATCAGATGGACAGTTAGTTTGCCTCGGCTGAAAGCTTACAAACTGAGAGACATGCTGCACCCCCGTGGGGTGCAAGCAGAAATTGCAAGTGGTCATAAATATCGCGTAGGTTATAGTGTACGTACATATGCCAGCGCTGAAAACGCGATTCGCCCCTGGAGTCTACGAAATCACCCTCCAAAAAAGTACATGCATATATTTTTTCTCACGATTGACTTTTTTCCGTGGAAATTCAAAATATATAGCCCCTGGAATAAAGTAAGTTTCACCCCTGTGCTATGTAAAGATCATCTCTTTGGTCGATCACGTGGTCCACTTATGAGGACAACTTAAGTGAAAAGGTCTTTCTTGGTTAAATTTCAAAATATACCTACAAGGTGTAGATTTGACCAATTCGGAAGCCAAAAATGCGGTCATACAATACAGCCATACAATACAGCGAAGAATCCGAGATTTTTCCGAAAGGGGGTAAGCGGAGGGGACTCGGTTAATTCAAATGGCCACAATCCGAAATATCGCAACATTTTTAAGTGTCGTGTCTATTGCAAAGAAAAGATCCGAAGGGTGAGGGGGAAGGGCCGGAAGGCCCCTGGATCCGACTTGCATTTATTCCAGACAGGAACGCTGGTCTGACTATATACTTTAATTTGTTGAAATGCTGTCATGCCCTTTGGTACTCTTGTTGCTCTTAAATATTTCGTCTCTGTAAACTCAAGACATTTTCTGTAGTAACATCTTCCTACGTGGCAATTCTTTGCTACATGGTCGAATGGTCGTTTTTGTTACTTGAAATTTCTCACGTTTTAGTTTTGAGATTAATTTCTCCAGATTCTAGGGTAAGCTAACCAGTCAAGAAAGGAACCGACCTCATAGGGCGCCATATACGCACTGCGCATAAGCATATCTTGTGGGTATGTATCCATCCGTTTGACTCCTGTCCGTAAACAGCAGCCCGGTTATCTGCCGTCATACCACTAGCAAGCCAAATACACTGTATGTACGAGACACACGAAATTTGAACTTGGTCCTTTCACTTTATATTATTTTGCAAGACAATACTAGGAACTCGCATATTTTCCCCGATACCAGTTTGAAATTCGTCGCTCTGAACCACTTTTATGAAGTCTTAAAAATGAGACGAACAAAAGGAATAGCTACTCTTCCCTTCAAAAATCTCCGACGAAATATTGTTCAGGGAGGGGAATTAGGAATCGCTCATAATTCTTCAAATAAGAGGTGCTTAGTGCATTTGTTTCCTGAAAAAAGATGACCGATTTCACAACTTCACATGCACACAAGATGTTCATTCTTTTTGGGATGACGTTACTGCTCCATTATTCGAAAGCCCCACTGGCACACTGACTGTTACTGCATGTGCCTTATACCAGGGAGCTGGAAGACATGTTTTCCAGCTCCCTGCTTATACGATGCAACGCGACACTATATACGATACAATAAAACTATCGCACGGCTTTTCCTTCCACAGGCGACATTTTTCATCTCTCAGGGAAATTCTAATGCCTGATTAGTCATGTGATCTAACAAAATGGTAATTCCATCTCATGATTGATCCGAAGAAATGAAATGAAGAAAATATCTCTCGGCGACAAACAATTAAAGTTGAACATTTCCAACCCAATCTTATAGCACCGCGTAGCGTCCTTTCGCGCCTAGTGTTTAAGCAGGGAGTTGCTATTTGACTAATAGCAACTCCCTGGTTTAAGGGTCTATAAACCGGGAATGTAACGTTACCGGCACATTCCTGGTAATGTACCGCCGTACCGGATTTACATTACCACCTATTTCAAATATTTCATAGTATCGTATGGCGTCGCGTCCCCCCTACCTATTTAAAGGGCCGTATAAGGGAAACCATTCATTTGTTAAACCACCCTAACATGAGGTCTACACCCTTCAACACTGATATCATTAAAGGTGCGACACCATTTAAACAGCGGGTTTGACCTGTTTCCTAGCATGACATCATTGCACTCTTTCAATGCCTCCCTTTCGTCACCATCGCGGGACTTTATACCTTTATTGTTCGACAGTTGTCGTCACTTGTGGGGATTCCCGGTGCTACAGTAATTACGGGTCATTGGCCAGCTGGGTACAGACAAGGTCTTCGCACACGACCGTCCATTTTACACTTTAAAACTCTTTTAAAGGTGGGAACTATATCTCAACAGGTGTTCTTTCCATTGAGCTTTCAGTTAGGATCGAGAACACTGTGTCTACTCGACGACATCTTTCTCCCCAGGCAGCGGGCCACGCTGTTGTGCTACAAGCCGCCAAATTTCTGTAATTGTTTTGGCGTCTGTTACTTTCATCAGATTTCAGGAACTTCTTTCGGTGATGAGTTTGGGAGTCGGATGATTCTCCGAGCTCTTCATTTCACGATTGCTTGTTATTCTATGTTCTACGCATATGTATTCAACCATCCTTTTGGTCAAATTTCTCAGTTGAGAAACTATTATAAAGCAAGTAGAGCATGGGAACCTACACCCTGCAATACGGAGACCATGTAATACAACTGTCCCTCTGTAACGTTAAGATGGACTGGAGAAACTAGTATGCATACATTTACACCACACCTCTGTTTCTTCTTTTTTTGTCCTTTCCCAAGAGTCAATGGGCTGGACATCAACAGCGTGTCGACTGACCGTCGAAGCCAGGGTTGACACATCCCACACCCTTTACCTGCGTCCTGTTTTCATGCTCGATACCCCATGCAGTCAACCCCAAAATACTTATATGCTTGTTTGAAATGTGACGAAGTGGCGTTGGTCATATGTGTGTTTGGGGAAGTTGATTAGCAAAATCTAGGTTGTGGCTTTGAACATCAAAGTCCTGCAATCAGGCTCGTAGACACTAGTCAAAGTATACTGGAGGGGGAGGGGGGAGAAAACGTCCAGGAGGAGAAATATTTTGAGGGGCGAGATAGACTAAAATGCATTGAGGCAGAATTTTTTTTTATTTTCTAGGGTGAAAAATTTTCTACAGGCACCGGCCCCCAGTGGCAACGCTTGGCTACGGGCTTGCCTGCAATTACCCGTCCACAATGTACATAACATTGAATCACATTTATCGTTTGACACGACAACTTTGACATGGTCTTACTAACGATTATAGGGTCACGATGCAAGACGCTGTGTGTTACACCGCCTGAATGGAAAGAAGTCTACCGGGAACACCTCCCTCATCTCATGTTAAACGCAGTAATGAATGTTCTGGATGCTCATCAATTTCCATTCAACTGATGAGAAACAGATCGATAGTATGGATTTTTTCAATGGTGATTTTACGCAACTCTCTTCAAGTCACTTGTTTCAAAATCGACCGACTTTATTGATACCCAGACATCGGTCTGCTTTTGCTTCTCTCAAAAGTAAGTCATCTGAATCAGTTGGAACTATTCTTCAGTTAAATGTAAAACCTAATTTCACATCTAGCAGAGTGGCGCAGCGGAAGCGTGCTGGGCCCATAACCCAGAGGTCCTAGGATCGAAACCTAGCTCTGCTAATTATTCTTTTCCTATACTTGTTTTATTTTTTCATTATTGTTACTGTTATTTTTCCTTCTCCGCTTCCAGCAGCTCAGTAACGTAGACTTCTGAAATGATTTGCAACCTTTGTAAATATTTTTGTAAATAAACATTAAAACCATAAATGAGCTGCAGCATCGTATGGTTAGGTTCAACAGAAATCATATTTCCACATCACTATACCACAATGATTCTTGCACAGTTAAATTATTGGTACATTGAATATTGTTGTCTCAAAAAGTTAGATAAAGTTTAAAAGAAGTTTAATTGGCAACAAGTTATCTATCATCGAAACAACCTTTAGGCACAGACGATTCGTGTTCAGAGGGAGCCGACGGGTCTCTTTGGACGTGAACTTTTTTCATATTCCTCAAGAATTGCGTTTAGCACCTCGGGCTTTCTTGTCAAAATTAACGGTTATACATTGCAAGATTTTTCAGTTATGGCAGAAAAATAGCATCTCATTTATAACTTCATTTAGTTTTGAATCGGATCTTACATGTTATTTTTAATTCTATACACGTGTACAACCCTTTATTGGTCACATATCTGTTTAAGTCGCCTTTCTTTCTGATCACGAATTCAATTTCCTTTAGTACTCGGCGGCCTTTGTGTCAAAGGCTAAAATGACGTCATGGGGGAGCCCCCTACTGGTAGTAAATTGAGGACGAAGGGTTGAGTCATTTTTGGTGCAAATTTGCAGTAATTCGTTTTATTTCTTTAACCCTGGGACTAAGTTCAGCAATATTGGCACTACATAAGTAAGATACAAAAATACAAACATCAGATAACCAATGACAATTTAATAGAAATTTGAATTTTATTCTTTTGCAAGGTCGCACGTATTGGAGTATTACTATTGTAAACATTCGCAATATTGAATAAAATAATTCGTGGACGTATCCACTTGAGAACAAATTTGCAAGTGAAAAGTTATCATTCAAGGCAGTAAGGCATGCGTAAATGTCCTCTCCTTTAGATGAAAGATATTAACCTTTTTTTAATAAGTCAGACAGCCACACAAAATTGCTAAAGAGGCACTTAATCTAAGCACTCTGGTAAAAGTCGGTTCGATTCTCGAGATGTCAGCATCCAACTTAAGTCAGCGTATGCTATACCAAAGTGAACTTGAAGCAAGCAGGTGAGTTCAAATAGACCTTATGCATATGACGTCAAGGAAAAGAAAATGCGCCCCGTAGAGGTTAGGGCGTATCATTGCAACTTACACCAACAATGCAGACAGCTGATTTGTGCACAGGTGTGATTCACGCGTAAGTCTACTACAAGTGCGTGCGAAGCCTTCGTAGTGCGCGCAGTGTGATTTATTGTTTGCCCTCCAAAAGGACGTGCGTGTCGTCACGCATATTGAAGGTCCATTGATGATTACTTTTCTGTATTCTTTGTTTTGATTTGTCAATGTTGCAAGTTTAACCGAAGGGTGTTAACTGTTAAGGTAATGTACGAAATTTCCCAGGATGTATTTCGTTCAACGAGTGGATCAAACTATTCTTGTAGTCGTTTTAAGTTTGGATTAAACTTTTGACGGCATAGCAAAACATTTGCCCACACTGTGAACTGCCATGATATCACACCTGTCTGCTTCAAGTTCACAAGCTCAGCTTCAAATCTAGGTACCGTATCGAGAACAGAACACGTACACCCCCGCCCCCAACGATGGTGGGGTTGACCTCGGTCCTCGGCATGCATTGGTCCCGTCTTCCGTCCCCCTTTAGGAGCAGCCCCAACGGAAATTTCTTGGATCCGCCGCAGTTCATGTCTACAACGCTGGAATTCAAAGATTAAATTCATGATCTGTTCTATTAATAATGCCACTGGGAATTGGCTTGGCAAAGGTTCGACACCGACACCGAACATTGCAAATCGGTTATCGGCACATCACGATTCTAACCTATATTCTATTGGTCATCGGCGGTTTGATGACCTGTAAGTCTCCGAATGATGGTAACATCACACGACTTTTGAGGTATGCGAAGTTAAATAGATTGATGAACACCTGACGCCTACTTCATTTTCCTTTAGAGAAGTAAAATTGTCTCACGTAGCCGCCCGCAAATGCTCCAGCGTGAATGTTTTAAAGACAGTCCTCCACCCGTTTCACCAAAAGATCGCTTTGTGTTCCAAGTCACCCACGGCGAGAAAGGTTAAATGATGTTGAAGGCTTATGCCGTAGTGCCAATATTCTTCACCCAGAACTATCTTGATTTACTGGAGGAACCTACCTAAGACTGTCTGGAATTTTAAGGCTGTATCAGGCATCGCTGTACACTGGTGATATAGATGAGTTTCGAAATAAAGTGACAGAATGTGATAATTTACTGTGAGAACCCTACCTTTTAGAAAACGAAATTATTAATGTTTTTGAGTTGATATGTAAGGTGGGCTGCTTTTAGAAACACATCTGTTTTCAGCAGGAGACATCCGCACCACCGAAAGTCCTTTGTCATATTTTTAGTTTAAAATAGCTTTATTCTGGAGTTTTGCAAATATTGGACTGAATGCCATAGTAATTTTTATTCTCAGTTTCAGGCTTGAGCCTGAGAGCCTCCGCCACTACCGGTGCTTTAAATCTGGGGTGTGCAACCTTTTCGAACACCGGGCCAAATCATGTTGCTGTTACCATCTGGGGGCCGCAGTGGAACAGAGATGTGTATACGAGGGTGGCGTCTCAACCTCACACCTTCCTCCACCCTGCCTCACCCCTTCCCCGACCCCCCCCCGTTTGTGACCAATGTGCTCATCAAGGTAGACCCACATGCACTCGAATAATATTGTAGTATGGGCCTACTACTGTAATTGTTGGCGAACCTTGTCCCGTGTATTGCATCTCTATTTTGTCGACAAATATGTTAATTCAGATTTAGAATGCGTTTTACAAGTAAATTCTTTAGTTTATCAAATAATGAAATGGTCGAGAATCCATCTTACATCAAAGGAAGTGGTCGTTTCTTTGTTTTCATGATATCCTGTACTTACGTCAATTTTAAAGGGAAATACTGCGTTAAAATGCATCAACATAACATACAAAGGAAAAATCATTATTAAACCATTCAGTCTCACCAATAAACTCCAGCAATAGCTTCATCCTCTAAAATTATGATGCATTACAAGAGTTACGGAAGTTGCGTCGTTTGAATTTTTGAAAGTTTGGGCCAACAAATTATTCTTGAGCAACAAATTACGGAATTTCTTTCTGCGAGAACCTGATTTCTTGAAAAGAAAGCTACCTTATGGCCACACCGCCTTATTTTGAATTATCTATCATTCTATATCAATAAAAATTGGTTTTTAAGAAATGAAAATTTTCTGTATAACAAACGCAATATTTCCCTTTAAGTTGTGGTCAAATAACAAGACGTACAAGGGCCAAAAATTAGGCAAATCGAAATTGGTTCGCGGGCCGCACAGGAGGAAGTCGCGGGCCGCAGGTTGCACACCCCTGCTTTAAATGTTTTAAACTGTGTCACCGTTAGCTGTGTATATGGACGGCGTATTGCTTGACCTCACAGCACCCAAGATTAGTCGTGACCCGGGGCTTCATTTCAGACCCTATAGCAGGCGTGTAAAATCATGAGTCATGATATTTTATTTCAGCCTCTTATAATATTCACTGTGTGCTATACTAAGTTTTCACATGGGGACCCTGTACAGCTTCGCCTCTTTTGCATGTGGAGGGAAGGTTAATATCGTAAGCCCGGGTCAATGACACTGCCATGACAACCCTCGACACGACGACGAACCACCGACCGCGTCGGCTGTGGTCTTGGCAGTGTGGCCGGTTCCACGACTAGAGTTCCGTCGTGTCGTAAGCCGTCGGCCCGATTGAACATGTTCAATCGTAGTTGGATGCAGTCGGTGCACCAGAATGTCTACGATCTATGCAAATTGTCTACGACGGAGAGTCGCAGGTAGTCGTGGTGGTGTGACCCGGGCTTTAGGGTTAGGTTGAATGCACTCTCACACACAGGCGTACTGGCCATCATGGCGATGTGGCAATCGCCGCCCGGACCGCTTGGTTTCAGGGGCATTTTGGGCAGGTCACTGGCAGAAATACTCTTTGCAGGGATCGGTCACCACGGACATAGTCACGTTTGCTGCATGCGGCCGTTTTCAAACACGCAGTCCGCCTAGCTTTCACAATGACAGGTAGCCTTCTAATTAAAAATTCAAGCACAAACGAGCTCAAATTATACTTATTGTTTTGCGCACTTTTATTTGCACCCCGCCCAACCACCCCAAACAAACCATTGCATGTCAATTGCAGCAAAATTGCAGTTTCTTGTTAGGATTCACATATACACCTGACACGTAGGCGTATACAAAGGAAGACTTTTACAATTAAGAGGCGGAAGGTGTATGTCCTGAAAGTTCTCTAACTAGCAAACAAACATGACATTAAGCTTAATTTTGCTCTAAAAGATGACACTTTTTGACCTGAAATCATCGACAACTATTTTGCTCTGGGGTGGGGGTTTCCACCCAAGATCCACCATCTTATATGCCTATATGACTTGGCACTAAACGGAAGTCACTCGAAGACATAGTATAGTTCAGAGGACTATGTTGGAAAGGCATTTCATAGAGGCGAAATTGGTTTTCCCTGAAATCCATACTTGCAAACAATCATGGATTTTGCCCTAAAAAACACATTTTTGGCTCTGAAATCTACATTTTTGGTTCATCCCGCCTCATACGCCTATGCATAAAAAATACAAGCTGATTGGATTTTCGAAGAAAACAGTGTCGTGATTAAAGTGTACCAAGTCTAGAACACACACACGCACACACACACATATAGATTATATATATATATATATATATATATATATATATATATTATATATATATATATATATATATATATATATATATTTCGTAGGTTGGAAAATAAATCTCCTTTATCCAACTCCCATCTCCATAGCTTATTTCATTGCTTAGATGTGACATGAAGAAATTTATTCACTTAATTTAAAATTGACGATTGCGCAATAGTTTGCGATGTGTTTCTTGCACAACCCACATCTTCTGCTTTTGTTTCCGTTTGAAATCAATATGCTTACATGATTTTGGACAAATAACCGTTTTCTTCCATAGAATTTTGTAAAGAGAGGGTTTGTGGCATTTTTTAAGAACAAGAAAGTGAGCCTTGTTTTGGCGCAATGTGCAGCGTCTTTAGGAAAACAAACACTGCGCGTATAAAGACAAATACTCGTCACTCCAAGTATGACTTTTACTTGGGGGGTAAGCAAGTCTCCAGGGCCGTAGCGAGCGGGGGGTGTGGGGGTGTCACACCCCCAATATTTGGTCGCCCGTCGGCAAATTTTCGGTCTGTCGGCAAAAAGAGGAAAGGGGAAGGAAAAGAAGAGGAAAAGAGGAGAGGAGGAAAAGAAGAGAGAAGAAGAGAAAAGAAAGGAAAAGGAAGGGAAGGAAAGGGAAGCCGGAGAATGAAAAGAAAAAAGAGAAAGAGAGAACGGGCCAGTCTGTTATCGGCTATTTCGATTTTCCGCTCTTCATCTAATTGGTCCATTCAAGTTGAATTCCCGTCGGCAAAGTGATTATGCATGTGACGGCCTTATACGGCCGTATCAACGGCCGTCGGTGTAATTGGACGAGTGACTGAGTCCGTCGGGAACTCGGGAAAAGAAAGGAAATTAACGGCTTCCGTATAGGTGCACTATTTCGGGTCATATGACATTCTTTAAAAACCCTTTCTGCACATTATTCCTCACTTTTATCATCACCATAGGGAGCAGCACCCGATTACCCATGAAGAGGGTATCCTTAGCCCGTCTTCTAAACACTAACCTTGACTTCAAACACATTTTGCAAACTTCTGAGGATCCGGTTTACCCACAAACATCCCGGGGAAAAAATAATGCGTGCCGCGTTTGTCTTCCCTTCACTGCAATCTCAGGCTTTTAACTTTTGAACACCGAAATGAAACATACAGAACCCATCTTCAGATCCTGCATGGCGTTCAAAGCATATTTTGAACGCTTGTGTTAAGATTCTGAACACCTTTTCTCCCTTTTTGAACGCCGAACGCCTATCCACTTATCGTATTTGAGCGCCTGACGCGTCTAGTGTTCAAATGCTGAACACATAGTGTTCCAGTTCTGAACGAAGGTTCAGCACCTGAAGTATAGTGGCATGACGGGAGGAATAGCCTAACACATAAGAATTAACCGGAATGTTTGCATTGGATAATGCATTATGAACCAAAATATACCAATCCTGCATGAGACTTAATTTTTTACCGAGAGATTATGCTAAAATCTCAGAGCTTCCGGGGGCGAAGCCCCCCGGACCCCCACCAGGGGCCCTAGGGCCGGCCCAGTGTTTTAGCCAGCCCCTATTTGTGGGACACTGTCGCATAAACGGCGACAAATGTCTCACAAAAAAAAACAATCTGACACGCAATTTCTACCCGCCGGGTGTAAATTTTGAGATTCCTCATTAGGGCAGAAATCCACTCAAATATTGCACCATTTGCGATCTAGGCACCTTTCAAATTCCAAAAATTTCCAAAGGGGAGGGGGACACCCCCTCCCCTTAGACCCCTCCCCAGGCCACAGATCAGTAAATGTCGCATTGAGAAAACGTCCTAGCTAAAGCACTGGCGGGCCTCTTGATCCCAACCGCCTAAAACATTGGCGGCCTGACGAGAGGGATATAGCCTAATACATTAAAATTAGTGGGGATCTTTGCATTTGATGATGCATTATGAACCAAAATATATCCATCCTGAGACTTAGTTTTCCACCCAGAGATATACTTAAACCTCAGAGCTTCCGGAGGCTTCGCCCTCCGGAATCCTCCTTAGGCGGGCCCAGTGTTTTAGCCAGTCCCTTTTTGTGCGACAATGTCGCATAAACGGCGAAAATCTGACAAGCAAAATTCTACCCGGGTGTAAATTTTGAGGTTCCTCATTAGGGCAGAAATCCACTCAAATACTGCACCATTTGCGATCTAGGCAACTTGCAAATTCCAAAAATTTCCAAAGGGGAGGGGGACACCCCCTCCCCTTAGACCCCTCCCCCAGGCCACAGATCAGTAAATGTCGCATTGAGAAAACGTCCTAGCTAAAGCACTGGCGGACCTCTGGATCTCAACCGCTTAAAACTATAGCGGCCTGAAGAGAGGAATAGCTTAATACATTAAAATTAGCGGGATCTAGTGTGTATTTGATGATGCATTGTGAAACAAAAAATATCCACCCTGAGACTTAACTTTTCACCCAGAGATATACCTAAACCTCAGAGCTTCCGGGGGCTGCGCCCCCTGGACCCAACCAGGGGTCCTTAGGCGGGGCCCAGGACCCCACCGGCTAAAGCTCGTTTTCGCACTACGCATTACCAGATCCGTCGGCAAAACATAATCTCCACACCCCCCTAAAGATAACACCTTCGCTACGCCCCTGCAAGTCTCAGTTGGTGACTGCCCTTTGATTGACATCAAAGTTAAAAAATTCAAAAGATACAGAGTAGTTATAATATATACACAGCATGCACAGAGAGTGTTCTGGTCAGGGAATTGCCACTAGAGGCAGCTCTCTGTTCTGGGCCTTGTGTGCTCACCAATATACTAGGTTTGTGTTTGCACAAGGAGAAAGCTAAAATAGTTGTGTGGCGGGGGGGGGGGGGGGAGGGGAGGGGAAGAAGCAACCTAGCTGGGAGGATTTGAACTGTCCGGGACGATGAGTATCTGTCTTTAACCCGATAGTGCGAGTCATCACAAACTATTGCAAACTTGAACATTTTTTGTCTCAGTACACAAAACGTCCTAAGAAGATTGAGAGTTACACCATACGGATCTATTTTTCAAACTTTGTTGTATAAGTTTTTATGTTAGGTACTTTTTAAAATAATGCTGATATTTGCCAAAGTAGTTTGAAGTGCTTAAACAAAGCCGGTGCACACTGCACCGACCCGACGCAACTCAACCCGACAAGTTGAGGCTTGGTTGGAGGTAATAGCAGGGCTGTAATCGAGTCCACCTAATCCGAGTCCGGGCCAATTCCGATTCCAGTGACCCCAATTCCGGGCCAATTCCGAGTCCGGTACCCCCCGAGTCCAAGCCGAGTCCGAGTCCAGAGGACCCGAGTCCGAGCCGAGTCCGAGTCCATCCCATAAGTAAATGTGCAGTAAAATCCTAAAAAAATATTAAAGATCTTAGGAATATATAACCAGAGACACTGCAGCCTGCATGCACTTTGGCCTTCGAGCCATTTCACTTTACCATGATGATGTTGATAAAAATTTACCTCTGAAGGTCAAAAATCAAGCCCTAGGTGATGCCTTTATTATATTTGATGTGCTTACACAACCCTCAATCCCCATTGTCAGGTTTCAGGTTGCTCTCCCTTCCCCCCACTTTTGGGCACCCTGCCCCCTCAGGCAGTCCTGGCATAATCACTGAGCCTATTGCACAATTCTCAGACTGCTTTTGAGTTAGTGTAAGTGAACACTATAGGTCTCAGGTAGTCAGTTAGAGGTCAGTGAGCACCCCCACTACCTGTATATATACCGTGCCCCATCAAAAGAGATATGTTCAAAAATGCTGCCAGACTCTGACTCGGATCCTGGTTTGACTCGGACACAGCTTGGTGTCGAGGCCTTCTGGACTCTGACTTGGATTCTGACAATCAACTCAGACCTTGCTCAGACTTGGGACAGGTGGACTTGACTCCAACCCTGCCCAACAGTAATTCACTTTTGTTGTATTTAACTTCACATCTTGCAGACTAGTGGTCACTGCTTGAATAGATAAATCAGTTTAAGATGAATAACCTGAAGGAATGTGTCAGTTCTTCAGTCAAAGAATTTCTGTAGCTGCATGATGAGTAATGACAATGGTTATACCACTGTTGCCATTACAACTAGGAACTAGGCATGATACAAGTTCAACCAGGCATGTATCATGTAGCACTTTTCCAACTAACTTAGAGGGCCATTTTTGTTAAAACCTTCTCTTCTTTATTTCATACATTCTTGAATAGTTCATTGGTTACAAGACCAGACCAATTAATTTTCCCATGTACACCTGGCTAGACTGGAGCCCCAGGAGGACTTAGCAAATCCTTTTCCCAAGAAAAAGCCCTTGCCCTACCTACAAAATTCCAACCTGAGTAAGTTTCAACCCCAGCTGATTCTCAATAAATAACTCCCGTGCCCCGACTGTTGCAGACATCCCCAGGGGCACTTTTCCCAGACAATAGGCTGATAGCCCAGTGGTAAATATGAGCTGATATGCTAGGGGGCATCAAATTTTCACTTAGGTGGACTCGGCTGGACTCGGCTCCGAGTCCGAGTCCAGTTGCAGCCCATTCCGGGCCAATTCCGATTCCAGGACCTTCCATTCCGGGCCAATTCCGAGTCCAGAAAAAACTGGACTCGAGTCCGGAATTGAGTCCGAGTCCGGACTCGGGTGTTACAGCCCTGGGTAATAGTGTGACCAGTTAGTCGTAAAGTTAGACGGGTCGCAGTTGGGTAGAACGTTTGCCCCACACTGAGCTGGCCCGACTGCGACCCGATTCACTTTGGTTACCGTGCCCATGTAGGGACCGTCCCTTTCACTTTGTACGGCTGTCACCTAATTTCACAATGCATCTTTATTGGCTATCCAAAAGAATCGGGTAGCAGTCGGGTGGATGACAGCCGCACACTGCCACGACCCGACTCAACTTCGTCACTCCCATTACCACACGACGGATATCAAACATGTTTAATTTGCCCGATTTTAGTCACAGCCAGGACCGACTGTCGGATCGCAGTCGGCTCGGGAACAAAATTTAGAGCACGCGGCACCGACCCGACTAGTTTTCACTTGAGTCACAGTCGGGTCTCAGGCAGGTCGGTGCAGTGTGTGCCGGCCTAAAGATAACAAGTTTACGGACAACCATGCTTTAATTTAATTAATAATTTTAAGATGTGTTTGGAGTGTGTGTAAGGACGGAGGGTTGGTTCTAAGCAAGAGACCTGCCTACAGGACTACCGTACTGCCACTTGGGGGTGTAGAGGGGATAGCACTTTCACGGCATAAAATTTTAATGAAAATGTCACGAGTTTGTCTGAAGAAAAAAAAACATACATTTTCTCTCAAAAAGCTGTTATTCTTTCCTAATGTAGAGGGCTGTAGTCCCGGGCTCTTTCCTCGAACGCGTGTACTTCTGACAACTTCTGGTGACGGAATTAAGATACAAAAAATATGCACCAGACATACTTTTACCTTTTTCCCAACTCTTTGCTCTTCGCCAAATGAAAGCCTATCCTACTGCCATGGGAAACTCCATGTTGCTTGACAAGTGAAGTTTTCAAAGTTTTCATGAAGCGTTTTGCGGACGTCATCTTGGAAAAATTTCATGTTTAGACTTGCCCACTTAGCGGACCTGTATTACACCTGCACCTACATTGGCTGCACTCGTAATACTTAAAGAGAGGTACATATTCGACACATGCTATATGAATGTAAGTTTAGATCGACTTTACCCGCCACGACTACTACTATGAAGAACATTTGATATAAACCAGTTCCTCCATAATTGCCTCTAGCAATTGTGTTTGATCACAAAAGGCCATCGAAGTACCTTCAGGTCTTGAATGCAACCGTTACCCACCCACAAAACTTTATTTTGTATAGTCCATTATGACAAAGAGGGCAATATAGGCGCTGGGCAAACTTAAATACGGTAACCTATGGCGTCCTCCCCCTCCCCTTTGTACTACCAATCTGAAACTAAGCAGGCACGTAGCTAGGGGGAAAAACATCTGGGAGCCCAGATGTTACCTAGGCTCCCCAGAAATTGTGTGTGTCCTAATAAAATTTGTAAGAATTAAAGACTGCGATCAATGCCATGACCCCCCCCCCATTTGGTACCTAGGCCCCCCTAAAAATTTCATCCTAGCTACACCCCTGAAACTAAGTGAATGCATTACAAAGATTACAATTTGTCCCAATTACCCTCAGTGCGGGAGGGAAAATCCCCTGTCACACCCACCCTTCACGAGGCCAGGTCTCCACACCAGATACCCTCGCGTAAATGCACTTGCTCTGCTTTACCTTTTCGAGGTTTTTCATGTTCAGTTTAGTTTATTTACTCTTTATACCTCCTAGGAGGTGTTAGAGTCAATACAAACACATAAAGAAACATAAAGACGTCAGTGCGTTTCAATTTGGCATACTGGCCGTCACTGATCATGCGCAGAAAGTGTTATATCGATACGCGCACACGACAAGACCAGTAGTTACAATGTGATACAGTGGACGCCCGTATTTAAGGTGAACACTGTGAACTTGTGAAGACACTAAAGCCCCTCCCAAAATCCTGTATCCGCTGTTGTGGGAGAATGTGGAAGAAGACTACAACCCTTGAGTAGCACATCCATGGTTTAACCGGTTTTGAACTTCTCGTACATCAAAATACAATTAACAGAAGGTGACAAATTGGTTCATTATGTTCAGTCTCTATTAAAAATATGTGATAATGACATCTGCCATACATCTTTGTATGTATTCCAATGCATGAGTGACATCGCCACCTACCTTTTGAGGTCGTACACTTTGTAAGGTTCGAGAAAAATACCAGACATCGTTCAGGTCAACTTAGTTCAAGTGGTTATTGACAGGTAGAGACGCCACCCACCGACAAGGGAAGAAAAAATGGATGTACCTCTTAAAGACACATTCTTTAAAACCAACTCTGAGCCCCGAAATAACCCATGTAGGTTAAAGGTCATGCGATCATGAATTAGGATTCAACATCGAATCGTCTCAAACTATCGATGCTATGTACAAGCTTGAAACAACCACAAAATTGTTTTTTTTTTCTGTCGGAAGTTGGCTCTTCTAAATCGGGGTGGGGTGGGGGTGGGTAGGGGTGGCTAGATGCTATCAACGCCCCATTCCGCTAAGCTACCAGGAGGAGCACACCTTACCGTTAATTTGCCATCACCCTGGCCGGTCTATTTTTTTTTTTTTTTTTTGCGTTTGTATTACTGACACCCCCCCCCTTAGAAAAAAATTCCCCTAGTAATGATTAAAATTACCATTGCCTTAATGAATTTTAGCATAGCTCGCCCCACCTAAAGTTTTCCCCCTGGAAACTTTCTTGCCCACTTCAGTGTCTTGTTCATCCACGTCCCCGGATTCGAAAAGTTACAGTTTATCAGAATTATAAGGTTCTACTGATTTAGCCAAGAATGCATAATTCTAGAGAGTTAGTTTTTACGGCTAACAATTTGAGTCGTATTGACATTTACGAAAAGTCAAAAACAAAACTGTTAACATTTCGCGGCTTTTATGGTTTCTCCGATATTCTGATTGGACGACTTGAATAAACAGTCAATGTTTCAGACTAGAAATATGTATTAAATGTCACGTGATTGATTCTCGTGATAACGGATTTCCTCCATTATCTTCTTTTGTATATCTAGCCTCCGTCCAAAGATTCTTTTCAACTGTATTTATATCTCGGTTTGTAATAAATTGGTGTGTTGTAAATCGACAATCAGCAGGACATTTGAATAATAACGCGCAACGCATGTCAATAATTCAAACGCCAAAATAACAACCAGTTGTGCCTCTGACAGGTAAAACATTGATACACATATGTGTCACACATGTGGATAGAAGAGGCTGCCTTAGATACGACAACATGGCCGGAAGACAGCAGCAAGCCAACTACGGGTCATGCTGAAGCCGCCAAAAAGTACGTTTCCACTTCAAAGTGAGTTTGTCATGGTCTCTCCATAAATCTCTCCTCATGACAACCTGTGATGTGGTTATTTTCCTGCCGACGCACGTGCTTGTATACGCTAAAAATTGACAGGGTACTATGTGTAAATATACGTGGGAAGGGACAGCCTCGTATTGTCCGGTTTCTGCGTTGAAAAGTTTATTGTCAACAGTCAAGATCAAGGACTACCTGCCACCATCTGTTCGGGGACGCTGTTTTTTCTTTCTTTCTTTCTTTCTTTCTTTCTTTCTTTCTTTCTTTCTTTCTTTCTTTCTTTCTTTCTTTCTTTCTTTCTTTCTTTCTTTCTTTCTTTCTTTCTTTCTTTCTTTCTTTCTTTCTTCCTTCTTTCTTTCTTTCTTTCTTTCTTTCTTTCTTTCTTTCTTTCTTTCTTTCTTTCTTTCTTTCTTTCTTTCTTTCTTTCTTTCTTTCTTTCTTTCTTTCTTTCTTTCTTTCTTTCTTTCTTTCTTTCTTTCTTTCTTTCTTTCTTTCTTTCTTTCTTTCTTTCTTTCTTTCTTTCTTTCTTTCTTTTCTTTCTTTCTTTCTTTTTTTCTTTCTTTCTTTCTTCCTTCTATCTTCTTTCTTTCTTTTTTCTTTCTTTCTTTCTTTCTCTCTTTCTTTCTTTCGTTTTTCTGTCTGTCTTTCCTTCTCTTTTTCTTCTTTCTTTCTTGCTTTCTTTCTTTCTTTCTTTCTTTCTTTCTTTCTTTCTTTCTTTCTTTCTTTCTTTCTTTCTTTCTTTCTTTCTTTCTTTCTTTCTTTCTTTCTTCTTCTTCATTTTTCAAAGTGCACAATGGAAAAGGGGGGAGAACGTCGAAAGTACGTTTTGTTCTCTTGTGATGACCCCTTTCAGTAATTGCCCATTTATATTAATAAGTAAACTAGGCTATAACTGTTGTTTATCGTGATATCCTGTGACCAAGCCAATTATCATGGAAATCTTGGTGGGGATCTTCCTTAGCCGGCGTCTTACGTCGGCGTGTTTAGAAGACACTTCCAACTTACATATTAGCCTTTAATGCATGGTAATGGAAAAGAATCATTCCTCGATTAAAAAATAAAAAAACATTCCTTTAAAAACTTGCAGTAGGGAATCAACAAGACATGCATGCCATGATTCTGAAAAAAGTACGATCAAAGGTCATTTGACAACATGTCTGGTCATTTTTCGACTGGACTCAGTCTAAGATAACCCTTTAGCCCTTCGACTTCTGCAAATAAGTAATAATTTATCCCTGCCCCTCCGCAGACAAACCGCACACGGATTTTATACTTTATAGACAAATTGTTAAGTTCAAAGAAAACAAACAACGTTCAAAAATTTGACGGTGAAATATTATTTGCAGGCTAAAAGCAAAGAATTCCTTCCACTCTGTTGAGGTCAGGATGGACACGGTGGAAACAAGGTACACTGTGTAGTGTATAGGTAACTTGAAAGCGCTGTACTGAAAACGGTAGACCACCGGCGTGACGTTTAGCAACTGATCGGAAAACTTATTGATCTTCATGTACTTTTCCAAAGTCCCTTTGGCTTAGTTTGTAAAAGAGCGAAGAAGGAAAACCAAACTTATTCCTACGAGGTAGTTCTGTTCCCCAAAAGAGCTAAGTCCTCTGAAAGAACACCAAGACTTGAACATGATCATTTGTCTTGACCTTCAGACCTCTGCATCATGGGCCTGTCATGCGTGGCCCCGTTCTAGTGACTGGCTGAAAAGAATATATAGTGCAAATGATCCTAGTCAAAAAGCCTGCATTTAAGAAAAATTCTGCAGGCTACCTCTCACTGCTGGCAAAAACTTGAAACTACACCCAAATGGAGTTACACCTCAAAGGGACACGAAACCTGTAGCTAAGAACCCTGGGACATATCTTGCGATAGTGGAAAATATGATGCGCCCATACGTGCCACACGCCATTCAATTGACACATGTCGATCATTTGATGTTCCTAATGGTGCCTATCAAATCAATGAATTTTAAAGTAACTTTAAGTTCTGTTCCCCCCTCAAAGTGATTTTACTAAATAACTTTGTCGATTTTATACCCCTTTCCTTTGAAGTCTACATTTCTAAAGCATGATTTCTGCCCCCCCCCCCCCCAAAGAATGTTTAGATGCAAGTTGCAAGGTCTATAGAAAGTACCATTTCCCGCAATGTGGGAGGCATTTTGACCAAAATTGTCTTGATAGGCCTACTCTACGGGACAACTAACTGGTGTTCTTGGTGTCATCGGACCGAAGAAAACCACTAATCGCTAATAGGGCCGGATCCAGGAATATGAGAAAGGGGCGGGGCGTAACTGTCGGCAGTGCTGATATACCTTTTTCATGGGCTTGAGATGTACAATTCTGGTTACAAAATTCATCGCTTTGCCCAAAATGGGGGGGGGGGGCGTAAGCCCATTTTTCATATGCCTGGATCCTGCCCTGACTAAATATTAAGAATTTCTAAACGTATAATAAGTTCAAAGCTAGAAGAGCTGTCTTGCCAGATAGCACCATTCTGTATCCAAGCCGACATGCATATGCAAAATTTTCTCAAAGTTCAATCGGCACCTTATAGGCATCACCCCTTTGCTTCCTTCCAAACAATATGCAAATTTACTCAATAATGAAAAGTTTGAACAGAGTCAGTTTAAATCTTTGTAAGAATAGCACCTTTTTCAACTAAACATACATAAACAATTATTCCTTAGAGGGTGAGAGTGCCATCCTATCCCCTTAGACAGTACCCAAGTTAACCCAGCAAAGAAATAAGAACATTCAACAAGCAATCAGAGATATCAGTTCAAAACTTTCCCAACTTAAGATAGCAATAGATAGTTCTCACATGACGTCATAGGAGCTTTTCACGTGTAGTATGTCAGCCATTTCATAGGGCAACCCCGGCATGTACGTACAAGCTTGCCCTATGACATGGCGGTTACCAACCCCAGTTGTAACGTCACTGAGAACTATCTATAGTTCAGTCCGACTTAGCTCACTTACGTAAATGTCACCCCTCCGTCAAGACCCCTCCCTTATGATGAGACCATGGTGGTGACAAAGGAAGTTTGCCCGGTCGTCAACTATGCTAGGTAAGTTACTGGGGGAGGGGGATCCGCTTAGAAAGTACCATTATCTGCCCCTTGGGATGTGGCCCAGGCTACGGCCCTAATAACAATGAAAAGAGTTCCTCCTCAATCAAAAGCATGAGGCTCCTCTAAAGATGTACAAGGACCCTCCTAAAAGGACACATAAAAGTTGAAATGGCTTAAGTTTCCACTTGAAAGCTCTTCTGAATTTGTATCTAGCATAAAACCTCTGTCAAGTAAACTAAGACAAACGAAAGGAAGAAGAGTACTTCCTATAAACGTCACTATGATTACAATGGAAGGTAATAAACTTTACGACAATAGTTTGAGGTAAGCACCGCTCACTTCAAATACCAACAAATATCTAACCGACGTACGTGACATGTAGCTCTTTCAAACGGTGTACGCACTCAATAGAAGCTGAAGATTTGTAGGAAGTTCGCGTAACTGGGTCAACTTCACAGTATCACATCAAGATTTCTGTAAACTTGCATTATACGAGCCTACTTTTCACTATGAAACATTGAGAAAGCGGGTACACAATCTGACAGTATTATGATATTCAAGTATTGCAGCCTATCAAACAGAATGACTAATTAGTTATTTCAGAGTTAGAAGTGTAAGCTTAGGTAAGGGCAAGAAGGTTCTCATTACGCGGGCGCTGAACTTAGTGCAGAATGTCCCCAACGAGTACACAATGTCCGCAAGGACACTTTGTAATGTCTTTTTGTCCCCCAGACATAATATCTCTTCTTCTCCGGTGTGCATAACATTTTTTATAGGAAAGAATGTTCAATGAGACACTTTTTACGATGTTTAACGTCAGGGAACAAGATTTCGAGGAATATGTCTAAAATGATTTTCCACTTCAAATCTCTTCTGATTTGTATCTAGCATAAAATCTCTGTCAAGTAAACCAAGACAAACGAAGGGAAGAAGAGCACTTCCTACAAACGTCACTATGATTACAATGGAAGGTAATAAACTTCACGACACTGGTTGGAGTAAGCCGTGCCACTCGCTTCAAATACCAACAAATATCTAACCAACGTACGTGCCATGTAACTCTTTCAAACGGTGTAGGCACTCACGAGAGGCTGAAAATTTATAGGAATTGCCCTCGAAGTTTTATCCCCTGAATTGTGGGTGGAGTTGGCTTGGTGGTTGAGTGTACTGCCTTGAATACTTAGGGTCCCCGGATCAAATCCCTGTGGAACCACTTGGACATTTTGGGGGACTAAAATTTACTTGTTCAGCATAGCTGTTCACAGTGATGCTAAGGTGGTTTAAATTGGTGAGTTTTAATTGGGTATCTGATTGTCCGTTTCTGAAAGCTGTCCGTTTTAGTTGTCTGATTCAGGAAGTTGTCCAGGCTTTGCTCATAGGCTATGGGCCAGGGTCACCTTACGCGCACCCCACCACAACTCTCCTGTCCAATATTTTTTGGAAACTTCATGGTCCCCTGAAGACGAAATCAAGTGGTAACAGAAAATATTTTGGGTCTCACTCATTCAAAATGGCTGCCAAAAGCAAAATGACGGCAAAATTATAAATATTCTGTATCAAATAATAAGAAAGAAAATGTTCTTAAAAATATTTTTGAGGCACTGGCTCCTGAAATTTGGTCATACTGTATGATAAAACTTCCAAAATTAATTTTGGGACTGTGTTGGCGAGATTCAGGTTAACCAAGATGGCGGAAAAACAAAATGGTCACCAAACTGAATGAAATATTTCCAAAATTGTGTAAAAACATTGCACATTTCCACAATCCAGAATATCATAATGATGTAAACTAATGTTTTATAATTGAGGCTGAACTTAACAATTCTTGGCACAAGAGTACTTACCAGCTAATATGGCAGAAAAGTTCCGAAGAAATAAAAACAATATAGTAAAAATTCCCCACAAAAATAAGGAAATAATTAAAAAAAATGCAAAAAGTCGCAAAAAATAATCATCAAAAATATATTTCGATTGAAAACCCTAAATATCTTTATAGCAGATCAAACATAAAATTCAAAGCATGATTTCTGATATTTTATGCAGGACCCCAAACTAACCAAGAGAGCGGAAACAACAAAATGGCGGCCGCCAATGTAACGATCGAAATGTATAAAAACAATATGAGAAATAATCATTAAAAATACTTTTGACAGTTGCCCTTAATATCTGGCCATATTTTATCACAAATAATCCAAAATAATTTTTCACAATATTTCTTTTGTAATTCAGGTCAAAAAGCAAAATGGCCGCCAATGTCATAATTATGTCAATATATTATAATATTAGGAAAAATATTCATTAAAAACACTTTCGACACAGGTAAACCTGACCTGTGTCTTATTCTATTGTAAATATTCAAAAAGTATTTTTCTGGACATTTCTTGCAGAATCCGGGTCAACCAAGATGGCGTAAATAGCAAAATGACAGCTAATGTTATAATTTCAATGTATTATATGACAGGGAAGCTAATTCTTAAAAATATGTTTTTGACAGTTGCTCTTTATATTTGACCAAATAGTTCAAACTATTTTTTAAAACATTTTTATTGGAATTCAGGCCAATTAAGATAGCGGAAAAAGCAAAATGGTCGCCAATGGTACCGTATAGTTAGAATACGTACGGTATATCATGATAATAAGGAAAATAATCCTCATGAGAACATAGGCACATTAAAGAACCGCACGATGGGGGAGGTGGGATTGCAGGAGGCTTTTAGCTGAAATATTTGCCTAATTGGGAACCCGTCGTGACGAAAATTCTGCCATGAAAATAAAGTGTCGGTGCCCTAAAATCGGCATTTTTGCCCATAAATCGACCTTTTCTTTGGCTCTGGGGAAGAGGGTGCTCAGTGCCCTCCAGACCATTTTCTCATGCGCCTATTTATGTGCCACATCAGATATCGCCTGTGAGACAAAGGGCAATTTTGAAAGGTTCAGCTGTCGATGTCCAATACATGTAAGGTCACGTTTGCAACTATTAATGTTACCTTCATAACAGGTATCGAATATGATGTACGCCTCTTTTGACGTACATACTCTGGTATTACGAGTGCAGCCAATATAGGTGCAGGAGAAATACACTTCCGCCAAGCGGGCAACTATTAATGAGCACTGCTGTAAATGCCAAACTTTAAAATTGTTTATACTGATGTGTGAGTTTGAAAACGTTCTTTTACACAGAAATTAAATAAGCCGATTGTACATAAGTCAGTATTGTTTGATGTACGTAGTAAATATAGTGCCTCTGTGCTTTAGTTAGTTAGATGGAGTTTTACGGACCAGTTTCCAACCTATTGGTTCAAGTCGAGCCGGCCACGGCCTTTTTTCCAGTTGTGGCTCACTGGCTTGTTTTCCCTACTCCATTGCTTATGCGGAGCATCACGCACAACGGTAGTAGGTTCCATTTTTAGAGTCTTTGGTATGACTCGACCTGGGAATCGAAGCCTCTGTGCTGAAAGAAGAAAAGTAATTATATGTCATTTTTCATAGTAGGTGATACTTTGTTACCCTCATGAAGTAGTCCATGTAATGGAAAATAACGACTTGCAAATGTCGCTGTGTCCAGGGAGCTCCATGGTGTGCCCGACCAGGGGCCTACCTGCCTACGGGAAGAAATATCACAAGTGGGTGGAAGGTGATTGGCATGGGCTAAATTAGTAAATGATCATGATAAAGTTTGTCCTGAAAAGGACAATTTCTTGCTATGAAGTTTTGTTTTTCTACTGGAGCATGGGTGGGGGCTGCTGTCCCAAATCCCCCGCGCCTCACTCACCTATGTATCCTACTCCAACGAATGTATTCTTGTCGTTGGACAGTAAATTACGCCTTTTCATGCTTTCAACTTTGAAGGAACGTCCGATGCGATAATAGACTAACTTTGAACAGGTTTCTTTCCAGCTGTCTTTTCACCCCATAAAGAGTTTTAAGAACAATTTCCATAACTTAATACAGCCAGGAAAATAATACATCATACTAGACGACGCTAGACTTAGCAAAAGTCCAAACTCAAAGTGACGTAGATGAACAGGCTGCCCGGGGTGACCTTTTCGTGCGCCACAGATAAATGTTGAAACCTAGTGCCGCATTGTTGTGTAGCCCGTTTTGCTCTAACGGAGAAAGTTTATAATGATCACCTTTTCCCTGAGTTTTTCAAGAGGTGAATATTATTTTTGGGCCAATACATACAATATATAACATAAATGTTTCATGATATCGTAACTACTCTATATGAAACAATTTCATCAGCAGTTAATCCAAATATGAATGCGCCCGTAGGCGGATCCAGGGGGGCAACTAGGGTCAACTGCCCCCTCCTATGACCAGTCTAGCGCCCCTCAATACAAAAAAATGCCCCCCCCCCTGCGTCCTAAAAGTTAAGTAAAAACTGCCCGAAAAGTAAAAAAAAAAAAAAAAAAAAAAGGTCCCCAGAATTTCGAACCGTATAGCTATATATAACTATGGCAATGGGAGTTGGTCTCCGAAATGTAGTCGGTCAAATTCAAGAGTATGCGGCCCCTGCATGATGTTGGCGCCCCCTTTTCAAACTGCCCCCCTTCAGCTAGGGGCTGGATCCGCCCTTGATTATGCGCCCCCTATTTAATCCTCCAAATGCGTCGGCCCTTTGCAATTTGGTGCCGTATCTACCCTGGTCTAAAAAAGCAGGATAAAAAATGTCATTTTTCAGGGGTCCAAAGTCTCCCCGTATAACTCAATTATCACGGGACTTTTTGGGTATACAGGAACTAGTTTGATTGTTTTTGTTGCCCATTATATCTAAGGGAGGGGGAAGGAGAATTTCGTAACATTTGTCTTGCCCGCTTTCCTCAACGTCTTTTTGAGGGTCGATTTTAGCTGCTGCGAGGGCAGGAGGGCAAATCGTTCGTCGGTTGGTCGGCCTCGGCATTTTGTACGCTTATAAAGTCCTAACCATTCAGAACAAATGCGTCATACTTTCAATTGCTTATGATATGACATGAAGAACCTGTTTCGTGCGATCCACTGACCTGATACATACAGAGTTCATGTTCTATACCTGTAAATAGGGAATTAAGAACAAATTTCCAAGTTGACCCTTTTATTGAAGATAGGAACATAGTTAAGTAATCGTCCGATCGAACAGACAGGGAAGGATATGGGATGACATAGGAGGAGTCATTCTCGCAATGGGGAGTCAAAGGCATTACTCAAACGCTTCCGATTTTGTGAATAATATTTCCGCGTGCCGTATAAACAAACCGACATGTACGACCAACCTTGACACGCACGTTATGAAGTTGAATATCTTTCATTTTGAGCGATTAGCAAGGTAACAGGTTGTAAACTAGCAATCAATGATGCGATGATTGATTAGATACGTCAGAAAATCAAAGAAACGTTTTTGTCACGTGTCAGAGAGATGATGGTTTCCAGGTATAAACATATAGGCCTATATGAAATAGATTTATCATATGTGGTCCAAGGATAACCTAATATGATACATATTATGGCATTGAGTTGGCACGATTTTCAACGTTGAGTTGTGTATGAAGGTTATTAAATGGATCCTGCGACAGCCTAGGCTAGGCGAAAAGCTCCTGCAGGCTATTTCAGATCAGGGAACTGGAAGAAGTCTTCCAGCTCCCTGTTCAGATCCAGCTAGCTTCTGGCTATTACTGATTTCAGATTCAGCTAGCCGTATAATAAATGACAAGGCATATCTTGCTTGCACTCTGGCAGGGCCGTCTGGATATAGTTAGGCCACGTATATACCTTCGGGGCATTACTCATTTGGGAGTAGTTTCAAGTTTTAGTCTCCAGCGGGAGATACTTCATAAGACTCCTTACAAGTCCGGTATCTAGCTATAATCTAGATGGATATTTGAAGAGCGCCACCACATTTAAACCAAAGTGCAGTAATCCAGATGTAGGTACTAAGACCTTGGCTTACTCGAGAACTTCGGGTGGTTCATCTGAACTCACTTTTAAAGGGAGAAAGCAGTGACCCCAAGTTTATTTTAAAAATATTCTAAATCTTACAAATCTCCTCTCATTTCGCTCACAAGTATCTATCATTATGTTTCCGTGTAAAAAAAAATTGAATATTGAAGGAATTAGTATACAAAGGAGTTGTTCTACATAAATTTAACAAATAAGTAACAGAATCATTGCCACTTGATTGATTGGAACCATTCCTGAATTAGGATGACGGAGTACACTAATTCAAATTGACGGGACTGCATTTCCCTCTAAAGTTCACTTTTAAAGTTCTGATAGAGGAACATGTGTCATGCGTGTTTCCGCAGAGAGGTGCAGTGATCAGGGTGATGTAAGTCACAGTGATTTTTAAGGGAATAAAATCATGTTTCGTTTTATTAATCATGACACATACAAAAATGACATTAATTAAAATTGGCAGAACTCATGTCTACAGACACACTTTTGTTCATTTAGCTAAGATGAAAAATGGTGAGTTCTTTGGCGAATTTTCGAATTTAGCAAATGCTGAAACATTTTCATGATTTAGTGAATTCTTTTTATTTTTGGTTGGGTACAAGCAGGGGGCCGATACAGCTCCCTGGTACAAGGGCATGATGAGTTGTGTAAGTGGAGGGGTGACAACTGCACACAAGTTATCGGCCTTATTGTAAGATCCTCACCGATGAATTCGAACACGCTCAAGCCCACGGGGTATTACATGATAATAATAATTAGCACAGGAATGAGGTGGGGGCAGGAAGCGCGAAGCGGCCGAAAATTTTGATAGTTTACGAAGTATTTGAGAAAGTTTTGGTAGTTACAGAACGATATGTAATGGAAAACGATAAAGTTAGACCCATAACTCACCACCACCGCCACTGACCTTTGTACATAAGTGGACGGGACGGAGGAGAGGACATGACTGGGAAAATGCCTCTCATGACTTTTGGTGGCGTCTCTTGCGTTGCTTTCACTTCAAGAGCTTCCGACTCGGCGTCTTAAGATTAGGTTATTCTATGCAACTTGAAAATCCCAACACGAAAAAACCTCGCTAATTCCCTTTTTTTGAATATAGCTTGTTGTATGAAGTAAATAAAGCAATGTGCTTTACCACTTCGTTGCCGCCGCAAGTTTCGGACCCTGCGCTACGCCATTAACCAGTTGACAGTCTAGAAAGCTAGTCTTTAAGCGCCCACTGCCCCGGAAGTCCCCAAGAAATGATGTAGCTTACTGCAAGTATGTCTGTGCTCGTTAGACTGATTATTTACTATAATTTAGTGGTGGTGTAAACCGTAAGTGTTCCATGACTCCATCAGTTATTCCTCAATAAGGAAAAAATAGAAGTATATATAGGGAAACTCAGGACAAAGTGAAGAAATCGCACTGTCCTATCTTCCCCTCCCAGTGGACGTGTATAACTCCTGCACCCATGCATATTGGTTGCACTCGTAACATAGGCGGGATTACGGTGGGGGTAGGGGCAGGGGGAACTTGGGGAAAGGGGTAACTTGCCCATCACTTTTTTCCAGACTTTAAAAAAATAAAGTAAATTAAAAAAAATGAACGGAGGGAAAGAGAGATCAGAGAGATTTTGAGGAATTTTTAATATAGTGGTAAATCTTGCAATGTAAAATGAAGGAAAACTTTAATTTCAAATATCACAACAAAACCAGAAAAAAAAAATCGCTGCACGTTTCGCGCGCACCTGCAATGAATATTTTGGCCTACTAGTACCGACAGTGGCGGAGTCTCTACCGTATGTTGACGCGGCAAGGGGCGATTGTTATTGAAAACTTTGTCAGGTTTCTTCCAAAGCATGGGTGTTGAATCCCCGCCACACTTTTATGACGTGAGGCCCTGAAATAAGGGTCACTCAGAGTACTAAATGTGCGTCATTACACGCACCATGCATGGGCCTTGCATGCACAATTCAGAAACCTACCCGTGTATGGGAAATCGCGAATCTCAATATTTTTTCCTGGGTGCTTCGTGTGAGCTCAGTAGAAGTAGGTATCTCGTTAGTACCGCTATCCGTAGTGGAACTTGTGGAATCGCTCGTTATTACTTCCTGTAGGATCAGTGCAAACTCTTGCAACCCCTCCTGCTAATCACTTTCCGAACAAAGTACTACCAGACTACCGTTCTCATAAAAGTGACCGACGGTTGCTATATCTGAAATTCGTGCAATCACTATAAAAAGTAATTCATTGGGCATTTCAATTATACCTTGGAACGCAGGATTTTCTCTAGGAATGGTCTAGAATGGCCGCAAAAGCCATCAAATTTAGCAAAAATTCTCGGGGAAGACCCTCAGTCCTCAGCTTCCGGCTTCGCGCCGTCGGCACTCTCGGTTAAATGCTTCCGGCGCCAGCCAAACATTACAAACATACAGCGTCCAATAAAATTGCTTCCCTGGCAATTTTCCACTGCGTCCATGGCCATGTCTCTGTAAGAATTACCCATAACAACATGTCATTTATTTTGGAAAGTATTATACAACATCACTTTCAACATTTCATTGTTCTTTCAAAATTCTGCCTAAACTTGTCTTTTCGAAACTATCTTATTTTTCACAGTTATGAAAAACGTATGGGTACCTTGTCCCAGACCATGGACAAAAAATGAAACATAGAAGACAGAATAGGTGGCTTTGGAAAGTAGAAGAGTCTTTGATGTAATGGATAGGCCTAATATTGCATTAAAAAATAAAGAAAAACAATCTGCAATAAAAGGCAATAAAATAGAGTATTTTTCCGCGCGCTTCCTTCTTACCCGTTTTAAATGTTGTTTCGTGATTACTTACTGTAGAAAATCTCGCGCGTTCCATTTTTCGTACAAACTCCACTATCATCATAGTAGCCACCCACAAGCCAAACCTCTTTCATCTTTACATGACATATTATTCTGACTGAGGCTATCATTAACATGGTTAAAATGTGTTTCTTCTGATCTGTTTAGTGCAAGTCCGATGAGTTTTAAGACAGCCAAATTCTTCATTACTGTTGTTTTAATTCTTTAAATACCTCGATCAAGCTTCCGGGGCATTGCCATGTCCCCTGGACCCCCACCAGGGCTTTGTCCCTGGACCCCACCAGGGGCCTTAGGATGGACCCTGGACCCCACGACTTCAATGGAGGCCGTTTGTTGGTATTCCGCCAGGGTCTCCTCCCCCCCCCCCCCAACTTTCAGACAACAAAATATCCCGCATCTGTCTCGTCACACCAACACTTGGAAAAGGGACGTTTATTTGACACCTACTATGAAGGTAACGTCCCACCCCTCCTGACCCTCTCCAGTCCTCTCTTATTGATCCTACTAATACAAACAAAAAATCAAGTTTCAGTTTTTTACAAAGTAATGGTATTATTTCTGTGCCCAAAGTATCACATAGACGAGTACCAAGACCACATAACTGTTAACTTTGGGAGCTGCGCATTGTAAAAGCAGATTGTAGTCTAAAGCAGCTTGTTCCAAGAACTTTTCGGGTAAAACAGTCCCCGAAAATATACTTCTTCCAACCTTATGACTGTGTTACAGAAGTTCTGATAATTTATCTTAGTAAAAATCTTTGCGGTTTGCACTTTACTTTTTATGTAAACTGTACTAGACATAGCTTACGGTACCTCCTGACGCAATGTTTTACGCTGGATCCCGCCCACTTCCTCCTCTCAGTACTGCGGTTGCTCATTACATACAGAGTTCCCCGTTTATCGCCGTTCTTCGTTTTTACATTAAAGGACTTCAACAGATACTTCCCTGTCGCCTGGTGACTTTGAAACCCAACTTGAGATGTTAATTGATTACATCGAATCGATTAGAATGAAATCGAATTACTTAGTGTTCAAATGCTGTGAACTCTTTATACAGTACCAGGCCACACAGTTAGTAACACTCAACTCTTCTAGTTGTGGGCGGAGCTTAAAACTTTTTAGTGCGTAACTTGCACTAGGGTAACGACGAACCACTCATGAACGAACGTTATATGTGTGAGTTGTTTATATGTACATCGAATTGAGTCGTAGTACTCGCGTCTCACACGGTGCACGATGGTATCATCACATGGTGTCACTTACATGTGTTTCAGGTAGGGCTTCTCGGGGAAATTCATTGGAATATGTACATGTGGATCATTAAACTTGGTGCTTAAAAATAACTTTTCTCACATACACGAAATTATATTTTGGAATAGACCATGTCGACTCACTTGCTGAAGGATAACAATGCGCAAGACTTCTGGGAACATCCTCCGAAGAATCCTTCGGACGGGAAGGGAAATTGGTTTTCAGGTTGTGTGGGGACTACCCTCGTCCTTTGGGGATTATTATCTATGACATTTTGTTGTGTGTGTACAATCTACACATTAGACTTATACAGCAAGTACAATTATTTGGAGAAGCAGTTGGCAGAATTGAAATCTGAACCTTTGCAGTTTGGGGTAAAACCGACGTCTTTACAATTTTATGAAGAAAGGTTAACAAAATTAGCGCAAAAGGTAAGCAGTAAAGTTGTAAACTGTAAATTGTAATTTGAGCAGACTTCAGAAGATTGAAATCGAGCTGTTACTAGCTAGTTCTAGACCAAGGGCTAGGCCTACGTTCGGCCAGAGGCTGGGCTGGAACGAGTTAGGTTTAGTCCTAGGCCCTAATGTTTGTAACTTACTAATAGTATTAACTTAGGAGTTTAGGCCTAGTCCTGAACTGTTAGTAACTGTAGTAGAACTAGCGGAAAACTAGTAGAATTCTAGCCTAGAAGGCTATAGGACCACTGAGCGCCTGTAGCATTATGGAAGGACTGATTCCACCTTGGTGGAGTCCCCTAGGCTATGCAAAGTATAGGGCCTAGCCCTGATGAAATAATTCAGTTATGACTGGCCTACAGGGTTTATGGTCGTTTCACTCCACTGTATCACTTTGTCCTCAAGTTATGACCAGTTCTTCCCCAAAGACATAGGGTACACAGTTTGCCCCAACTTCCAAGTGCTGACTGACCAGTTCGCCCTTTATTTAATATACATAGCCTGGGCCTAGGCCTATGTAGCACAGCAGGAGAAGACCCTTTAGGCTAGATGCAGATTGATAAATGGTAGGTAAAAGTGCATTGAAGACATGATCTGGCTCAAATTGATTTTCCTCTCTCATTCCTATCCAGGATATAATATCATAGGCTCACCATTGATTCTGGGTGACAGTGTTAGAAAACTTTATTTTATCATAGGGCTAGATGTCCACATCGCAGACAACTCATCATGTCTTTTGCACTAATACACTGCCAGCTGCAAACAGGCCTTTCTTGTTGTGTTTGGCTATACTTAGCCACCTCAATTAACTTTTTCATCTATTCATACAATGCAATTTGTTGCGAATTCCGACATTTTTTTGTGCACTCCATGTAATGAAATTTGTTGCAACTCTTTTTATTTTTTTCAAAATGCTGACCATGTTTTTCATTCCAGCAAATGCCCTTTTTGGAATTTTTGTTCAAGTACTGAACATGAACAAATATGAACATTCAAAAACGTGTTTGGAAATTTTCATGCAATCAACTTGTAAAACCAAGGGGGGCATACTGGTAGGTATTGGGGGAAAAATGACTTGCACTTTGGAGCCAACTGGTAGTGGGCATAAATAACAGTTGAGTGAAACAACCAGGTGCTGCCTTCGGTAAAAGAGCTGTGGCATCCCCCAAATATATTTAAACATATCCCCATAGTTCTAAATCCAGTTGGTGACTGTACTTTGATTGGCATTCATTCAAACAATAATAGCACCACTCTGGTTTGTAATGATGACTTGGACAGTTGGTTGTGTTCCTAACTAGGCTCACAGTCTGCAGTGATCACACACAGTTTGTTTTACAATAATTATTGTCTCCAGCGATTGAAACTCGGTGCAGGCGGCTACTGGGGCTTTGTCTTGGAAGTGTTCTACTACTAGACGGTTGCTTGTGTTTAAAATTGGAGGCGGGGCTAGAAGTTAGGTTAGTTGGGAGAATTACTGTTACTATCCGGGGTGAGCTTAGAGGGCCTTTAAGGTATATGGTATATAGCCTAGGTTAATATCTAGACTTACGGTTGGCTGTTGAGATCATTGACACAGAGTAAGGATCCTCCACCATACTGGAAGTTCGTTTGCTTTGCCTCAGAATTACACCATTTTTGTAGTGTGCCAGGCTAGGGCAACTTTTCCATATGCCAGTTTCAGAATTAGGCCATGTGCCTAACGTACTGTTTGTGTATGTAGGCCTAAGACCCTAGTGAGTAGTGACATTCATTGTAAGCCATGCCAGTGTGGCAAAGTCCATTGAACTTGGTGATGACGCCTTACACCAAAATGTTGGCGCACATTTTCATATGTCATGTGCAGATATGTGTGAAAACTGTTGGAACTATCCACTCTTGCATTATGACCCTTGGGAAAGTGGCTAGCTGAAGCATGGGGTGGCCTGGATGTAATCTCCTCCATCTGATGGGTCCATCAAAAATGGTGGTCCTGGAGGCATAGGCCTAGGGATTAATTCACACTGCCCTAGTAACATCTGAGGACTAGGTCTAACCTAGAATTGAAAACACCAAGTGAATCTTGCTGGGGTTCAGCTACTATCAACATGTTGCAAGGTCCCTTCCTGTTGTAAACATACACTTTTTAGGCCAGGCCCATAGCCAAAGGGGGGGGGGGCATGAGGGTGATGCTTACCCTAGAAATTAAACATTACTATTGCCTTAATGTATTTGAGCATACAGGGTAATTGGACTCATTAAAAAGTATTTTTGCCAACCTTTGGAACTTATCTTGCCCCCCCCCCTTCAGTTACCTTGTCTGGCTACAGACTTGGGAAGACAATCCTACAGCAGTGCAGCCTTTAAAGTAAACTGGTAAGTGTAGTGGCATCCCCCAATTCACCAGATATTAAATGTTATCTAGTAGTACCATAGTCTGAGTTCCTCCACATCTCCTCCCTCCACACCATGCCCCCCAAAAAAGAAGTTGCTGCTTTGGCACCCTTACATTACCCCACTTAGAACTAGAGAAAAGGCCCATCTGAAGTTTCAAGTTGTTCCATCCATGCCCTTTTTTGAAAACTTGGAAAATCTTTTTCAATTTTCATACCACTGTTTAAAAACATTCTGTGAATCATAAGGATGTTCAATGGATTGAATTCTCAACAGCATCATGAGAAAGCCATTTCATGGACACCATTTCTGAACAATCTAATGAAGCCTTATGAAACCAGAAAAGACCAGAGTAGAATGTTAGGTTGGAGCTAGGAAGTGGTGGAGGTGAATGTTGTGAATCAGTGTTTATGAACTCTACCAGGAATGTGCCCATGATATTATCTGGGATTGGACCTGTGTGAAAAGATTCACCCAGCATGAATTAAAATATGGTGAATCCCATCTGGCACCTTATTTCTGCCTGATGCAGGCAAATCTGTAGTACATTCCACTTCTCCCACCCCTGAGATCCGCCTCTCGTATGTCAACAGATGTACTTGGTGTATAGCTCTTGAAAATCTTGAATTCTCAGAAAATCTGTTATGACACATCACTGATACTCCTCATGAATACTTCATGCCTTTTAAGGATGGTCCAAAATGCCAGTATCACTTTTCAGCCAAAGGGGGATCTTTTCAGATATATTGGGAAAAATATGCCCCCACCTCTGGAAAATTTTGCTGGCCAGTTATGGTCGACAGGGATTACTTGTATTTTTTGTGATGACAATAATTTAGGCTAGAACAGGAGAAGGGCAATTTTTGTAATGCTTGATATACATTTTTTATCCTCCTAAATGTCTTTTTGGGATTGATTTTGGCAGAGCATTGTGCAAGCAACCCCCCCTCCCCCTTTGCCCAGTTTGCCCCAGTGTGGTTTGTAGATGCTGGTGTACAGCATAAATTGGAATTCCCATGCTGATGGAATTTTGACTTAATTCACATTCAGGATACTCACGGTAAAAGTATCACTCATCCTTTATCCTCGTTGAATTTGTGTCAACACCCTATACCAATATACTATTCTTTGATAATTTTCGAATAGCACCAACATGTCCATTTTCGTTTGTGTGTCTGTCATAGGCATAGGAAGCAGGGGGCTGGGGTTGGGGGCTTTAGCCCTCCAGTAAAAATGTGGGGGGCTGAAGTATGCTTCCACCTCCCAGATCCAAGGCCAAAAACCCCTTATTTGTCTCTTCTGTAAGAAATGTCAAAAAAATGCAGTAATTTTCCTTAAAATTTGTCCAAAATGTTGCACAAAATTGCATCTGAGGACCCTCCGAAGGGGGGCACCCCTACCCTTAGACCCTTCCCCCAGGCTGGTGATTCGAAACAAGGTTCACCCCCTCCCCCCCCCCCCCCCGTCTCGAAAAAAGCTTCCTACACCTATGGTGTCTGTCATACTGTACATTAAAGTGCTGGGTTTAGAAATATATATTGAGGGGGAATGAGGGGTGCTATGCTGTGCACAGTCGGTAATTATTGGCAAACTGAAGAAACTTGTTAGTGTGCATTGGGTTTGAAGATTAAAGATTAGTTACACAAAATCAGACAGAACTTCAGGAAAGTGAAGCTAACTGGCACAGTGTTCTCGTTTTTATCATCAGTCGCAGAATAATTCAGTGGTCTAGTCAGGTAGAGAATCAAAGATAACTTTATTGATTGCTTTGGATTAGGTCAAGCAGAGCATGAAACAATCTGGAGACAAACTTCTTCCTGTCATTGCCAATGGCCCTTAGTATTGGTACTAAAACCGTACTATTGTCTGATTGTGTCCAGGGGCGAATTGGTTTGAATTGGCTAAAATTGAAAATTTGGTATCCACTTTAGTAGGACGAAACCTTCAGAGTCGGGACAGGTAGTATTAGTGCATATTATATACTGTATAAGATGGGTGCACCATCAGAGCAGAAATGTTAGCAGTTGAAGATTCTCAGATGTGATGTATAAAGTGTTTGCATGGAGTCATTGGCCTTTGGTTTGTGGGATTCCTGCTGGAATTCAGCTGGATTATCCCACAAAGAAAAGAAACTGTCTGCCTGAAATTCACCAACATTTTAGCTGTCTAAATTTGCCAGTTGTATAACAGAAACACCACAAATGTAAAAAATATGGTGGAACTTCAACAAAATTCTGTACCAAAGTATTTCAAAAGCTTATTTTCTTAATGCAAACCTGGGTGCTACAGCAATTTATATTGTGTGATGTCAGTATTGCTTGTAGTTTGATTCCTAACTGATTGTATCAGGGTATCGCCCAGGCCGCTATTCATTTAGGGCTGGAGTTTTGCATATTCCTGAGAAGCCAGTCAAATTTCTCAGCAATTTTTGCAAGTTTTCAAGTCAATTTTATTGATCAGTAATTTCCTACTCGGGGGAAATTGTATACTTAGGTGATGTATTACAGTCAACTTAGTAGATTTATACTGAATTCAATGTGTAGGGCTGGAAACTTCTTGTGACAATACTGGTTTTGCTGCAGTTACTGTGGCTTGGCATGATAGGGAAATTTATTCTTTTCCTTTCAGTACTGTAGCACTTACTGGTGTGCACCGTATGCTGATGGAATTGACTCTCGAGTAAAGAGGAGGTCACTGATCAACTGGACTTACTGTGAACACTGCTTAAAAATTTGGAATGTACCAAAAAAAAAAAAAAAAAGAAGACATTTGCTGATAGATGGTGTTGAAGTTTGTTTTAGACCAGTATGCATACATGCTGAGTGACAAAATTCATTTCTTGTGACAGTCAGTGTTATCTTGTACAGTGTGGCCATTGTATGGAACTGAACTAAGCCCATTGTCCCCCTGCAGTCCCTTCCCCGACCAAATACCCTGATGTCACTCTCCTCAAGAGATATTTTAAAATAAAAGTCCTTATGGCTGTCATTTTCCCACTGCAGTGCTATTGTCTGGAGTAAAGATCCTGAAGGAACATGCAGGAGCAGGCCCGTAGCCAGACTAACCAATTGCGGGGGGGGGGCACATCGATGTTGTAGTTTTGCCGGCCTGGGGGAGGGGCCTAAGGTGAGAAGGTGACCCCCTGCCCTTTGAAAATTTTTGCCTATTTTAAGGGCACTAGATACAAAATGGTGCGAGATTTTCCAAATTTTCTTCTTATAAATTTGTATTCCAAAAAGACTGATCTTGTAATAAATTTTTCCTCCTTCAGTGCAAGACCTTTTATTGAAACATTTTGGGGGGCATGTGCCCCCTGTGGCTATGTGCCTGTGCAGGAGCCAAGATGGCCGGCCTGCATTGTTGCAAGCAGGAACTGTCCTATCACATTCAACAAAGTTTACTTTTTTAGCTTTGTTCTACCATGCAGTTTCAAATTAAACCTCTATTTAGAAGACAGTGGCTGTTTTTCCAAATTGTTTGTATCTTTTAATCTTTTTCCTCTCTTCATAACATCCAGATAAGACTGTTCAAATAAATGATGTGTACATGGCTTAGCAATTGTTGCATTCTGTTGTCTTTTGACCTTCCTATATCTTGTTGATATCATTGTCTTTTGGGAGGAAGTTCAGTGTGACTATGAACAGATATCTGAGTGATACACAATAGACAGGAAGAATGGCTCATTAGTGTGTCTGGCAATGGTTAATCATCTATCTTAAGAACCTTTGTAGGTCTGGCCTTATTTTAACGTCTACAGTTGGGGTGTTCTTTTTTTTTTGGAAAAAGAAAAAGGGAAAAAAAGGGGAAAAGAGACAAAAAGAAAAAGAAAACGATCTGTAAAATAACAGATTTCAGTAGTTGAGTTCCCTGAAATCTGTCATACAGTGGAGGAGAATGGAAGGGAAGTATTCACCTCAACAACTTGATGTGTCCTGTGAGACTAAGAGGAAATTTATTGCAAGGAAGAGAGATAAGGAATGGGTAGATATATGCAGAGTAGGATGGAACAAAATTTCATTTTATGGGAAATAGAAATATTTTTTAAATTGAGAGTTTATGTATTGGTAGCCTTGAATTTCATCTTCAGGGTGGGGAGGTATATGTTATGTGTAGGAGAGGGAGAGAGACAGGGCTGGAAAAATCTACTTTTCAGCAAGCAAGCCCCATTTCCAACATTTTTTGCCTGATTTCATGTACAAAAAACTAGCTAAATTTCCCTGCAGGGAGCTTCCCAGATCGCTCTTTTTTTCCACCCATGGAGAGACAGGGAAAGGAGTGGTGAAGACTGAACACATAATCACTGAGAGCCAAGGTGTGTGAGGTCACCTTTGTCTGTGTCCATTATGCTACCCAGGATTTACTGTATCCCTGTCACCACTTTATTTCCCTTTTCAGATTGAAGAAATTGGAAGTCAGACGAGACACAGAAGAGCAACAAATGAATGCAACTGTCCACAAGGTAAGACTGTAAGAATGCCTGACTTAAATAGGACCTAGGCTGGAAGAGGGCAAGGGAAATGTTGCTCATTACACAGTGGCGGATCTAGGTGGGGGCGCAAGAGGCGTGCGCCTCCACTATTGGATGTCATGAGTGAAAGAAAGTTGAGGCAAAAAAAGAAAATGCTTCAAAATGTGTCAAATGTAGCACCATTTTGCTTCTCAGCCCTCTTCCAAATACAAAAATTTTGCAAAGGGGAGGAGGGGCACACCTCTTCTCAAACCCCTACTCCAGGACAGTGATTAATCAAACCTTGCACCCCCTCTATTGAAAATTCCTGGATACGCCCCCGGTACACAGCAGTATTTAGGATGGCAGAGTGTCCGTGAGGGGTGAGGGGGTCATGCTTAAGATGTGGAAAAGCATTAACCGCAGGTACATGGTTAGAATTTAATGGCAAGGCTGCTTTAGCCTGAAAACCATATAGCCTTGGTTTGGATGATGACCCCTCCCTTGAGTCCCCTCCCCCAGGCTGCTGAATGTGTACCCATTGATCCAAAGTGTGGGCTATGTCCCTGCTTTATGGAGACTCGGTTGGTGTAGGATTGTCATCTTCATGTGTTACAATTCTATAAGGAGTGTAGTGAGTTTAGTTTTCAACTCTCAGAGCACAAGTTTTAGACAGTGTGTGGTAAATGGTTTTATTGATTTGGAATTCTGTGAAAGGCCCAAAGAGTAATTACTACTTTTGATCCTAAGGTATGATCAAAATGTTGGAAAGTCTAACTGATGTAACAATTTACATTCAACATCCCTGTTATGAGTACTTCTCCATAGTCTTACATGCAGTTGTAGGTGCTTACTAAATTCAAGGAATTTCTCATCTGTTGTAGGCCTGGGTGAAGAAAGTAACTTCAACAAAGATATGACTTTTAGCAGGGCTCGAAATAACCGGCAGCACCGACAGCCATGGCTGTCGGGCCCTTACTGATGGCTGTGGTGCCCCTCAGTCAATGTCCTATGAAATAACATAGACCGACAGCCAATTTGCTCATTTTGGCTGTGCCCTTTTTGAAGCTTATTTCGAGCCCTGGTTTAGTAATATAACTCCTGTATTTATTTTTTGGCAGTATAAAAACCTATTGCTTGAATAGTGAAGCAATTGTCTATAACCTTCATGCTGCCGTAATCAGCTATTAACTCCGTAGTAAAGCATTGAAGTGCTGAAGATTACAGCAGAAACACACTTAAATGTTTATTGACCTCAGGCTAAACCCAGTCAATGGTCTTTGTAGTAGATTATCTTCTTTTGCTATTACACTTGAGGGATATATTTTCTTCTTTATACATTTAAGGGGGTCTAGATTACAGGAAGTATTATTGGATCATTTAAATCATCATTACTGAAAATAAGCTTTGATGGATAAATAGTTTTCCAACTTACAACAACTTCTTAACATTTTAATGCCCTAAATCTCATCATCAAAGGAAAGCAGTTCTTTGAGGGTCTTCTTGGTCTGTCCAGGGTATCCCTTTCTTCCCTGTTGTGCTTTTGATGTAAAGCTTACCCTCTGTGATGAAGAGCTTAGAGGACACTAAGATGAGACCTACCCATTGAAGAGAAAGAAGGCAATTTTCCTTGCATTGTAAGCAGCCACTCTGTTTAGTGTGATAATCTGAGGGAGACCTGACACAGTTGAGAAGATAATTTGATGGAATCAATGATTCCATCATCCTGAAAATCCTCTTGTTACTACATCAGTTCATCCAGATAATTTGGCCTCCTAAAGAGAAGGGTTTGCAACTTCAGGTGACCTCCACGTCGAAAAGTGCACAGCAGAGGCGAGTTGTGGATAGAGGGAAACTGAGTAGGCCCCTATATCTTCAATAAAGGCAGTAATTGAAACTGTAGTATTGAACCACTGGGCTATGTGACACATTTCTTGCTGTCCATGTGCTGTCAATACATGTCTTCCCACTTTTGTTATGAAAGTACCATTGTGTAGAGTGTTTTCCTTCCTTTTTTTTGTTGGAAATTTTGGGTTGTTTCTTCTTCACCTTTGTTAATACTACCTCTGGAATTTTTGTGAGATCATTGATCAATACAGTGGGTCTGTTGCAAGGGAGGTATCTATCCTGATAATCATGTTGTTGCATGTTTCTCAGTCCATGTCTCTAATTAGTAGTTGCATTGCATGATAACAGTCAGGTAGTCTGTTGATGGAACATCAGTAAGTCAGAAATTCTCAGAATCACAAAAATTTGTAAACTAGGTAAAAGTCACTAATAACCAAAAGATGCTGGGTGGGTGGGTGGGGGTGGGGGTGGGGGAACACCTTTTATTTTGTTTTTGATGTATAGGCATAGCTGTAGGCCTGCCTATGTAAGAATTAGATCAGGACCAACCACGTAGGACAGGGGGCGGAGCAGAAGTAAGGACTGTGGACTGGGTGTGAGCTGTGTCAAACAGAAATCAACTTGATTGGCATGTGAAAGTAAGGGTTTTGTCAGTTTGCTACCAGAAGTAAAATTCATGCTTTTTTATGAAAATTAACACGTAAAGAAAACCTTAGCCCCAGTTGCTATGCAACTACAAGACACTCAATTACCAGACTTGTGTAGTGTGCTTAATATGACATTAATAAGAATAGTGCAGTGCACACTTGAGTAACGTCTCAGGTTGTGAGCATTTGGTCAGGCCAGGGCTCAAGAAGTCATTACTGATAAGTAGAAAGCACCAAATAAACCCCTGGCTAGGGCTTAGGTCCTTGTTACCCCACTAGGGGACCAAGCCCCCAGATCCCCTTAATGAATTTGCCCATCTCTCCAGCACAAACACTGGTTGAGTGTGAGTAAGAGTTAAAAGTAGTACACTTCTGTTTGTTCAGTGCTTATTACACCTAAAACAATATGCCAGAAGGGCTACTGTGCAAATATCAGTACAACTCAACTCCATAAATTCTCACATACAAAGGCAAATTTTCAAACTGTTATTGTGAATACATACCATGTCTTCAGATTTTTGACTGCTACCTATTATTGACATGAATACAACTCTGAGAATTATATAAGCAACCCCCCCCCCCCTTTGTAGCAGGTGTCGGATATGTATGCCTTTTTCACATTCAAAGTCTAACACTTGCTAACACTGACAGAGATCGTCTCTTGAATGTTGATTGGTTTCAGTATATAAATATTCATATTGCAAGAAGAAGCTGAAACTGTAATGTTCTATGACCTGCCCATTTTTTACACATTAAGCCAATGGGGCCTCATGGGGTGAGTTTTTAAGTGAGAGAAATCCTACACTTAAGCACCATTGACTTTGGTTGCCTGAAATGCATTGCAATCAGACTTACTTTAGTAAATTTTCAATTGAATATTTATGATTTGTGCTTGCATGTGTTAAAATATGTGAATAGTTAATAGTGTACAGTATGAAGAATTCCTGCAAAAGTTTGCAGACTTTGGTATTACAAATACAGCCAGTATAGGAGTAGTACACGTCTAGTGAGTGCCCCCCTTCCTTTCCCTCTCCTGCATGCGTGGCAGGCATGTAGCCACCGCGGGGGGAAGGGGGGGGAGCACAGGCGGCAGGTGCTCCCGCCTCAAATTTTTCAATGAAAGGTCTTGCACTGAAGGGGGAAAAATTTATTACAACACCAGACAAATATAAGAAGAAAAAATGGAAAATCTCACACCATTTTGCATCTAGAGTCCTTAAAATAGGCAAAAATTTTCAAAGGGAAGGGGGCACCCCCTTCCCTTAGACCCTCCCCAGGCCGGCAAAACACCAACATCGATGTGCCCCCCAAAATTGGTTATTCTGGCTATGGGCCTGATGTGTGGGTAGGGTATATGATTGTCAAAATCTTCAACACATATAGGCCTGATGTATTTAGGTTGCAGATACAGGTGTGAGACTCCCTACAGTTTGCCTTTATCTTTAATTAGGTAAAGTGCAGCACCCATGATTTTCTCTTTATCTGTAGGTCAGAGTTAGAGTGCTAAGTAAAAAGCTGCTTATCAAAGATAACATTCTGGTCAAAGGACAAATTTACTTTTCAAACATTCAGGATTGTAACAGCTTATGGAGGTGAGGATGGGAGTAGGGACCTGTGGATATGTTCAAAGTTATACAAATTTCACATCCTTCCAAACTTGTAATGAGTACAGGACCGCCGACAGGGGGGACAAATGTCCCGGGGCAATTTGGGGGCCCGGGAAAATTGGTCATTAAATTACATTGTATCATATCGAATTATTTCCTCGTGAACACTACACTTACTTTGGTGAGAGGGCCCGCATTGAAATTTTGTACCGGGGCCCGGGTCGGCTGTTGGCAGTTCTGAGTGAGTACCTTCTCATACTCACGGTTGTGCACAATTGACTGTACTTATACTCGTGAGAATGTTTTTGTACTTGTACTCGTACTCACAGATTTTGTAAGTTTTGCATCGGAGCTAATGCAAAATTTTGTACTCATACTCATGAAAAAGACGTGTACTCTTACTCGTACTCACAACCAGAGACACTCCACTTGTACTCATATTCATGACATTGTACTCACACTACAAGTCTGCTTTCTTCTCTGCTTGCTTCCTGCAGAGGTATAAAACACATGGTTTGTGCAGGGAACTGCCACTGGTTTGTGGTACTATGAATTATGTTTTCACTTTTGGTTAGGTACACTCTTTTCAACCACACTTGAAATGTGTGGTCAATGATTTAATGTTAAATGAATAAGCCTTGTACCCTGTGGGTCACCTCAAATGACCTACTGTGGTCATAGTTCCCTGTTATTTATGTTACTGAACTTTTGAGCTGTCAACAGAAAGGTGAGATGGCCAGCAAGGTTGAGTACATAACTGTACTACATACCTGGGGAGGTATGTAAGTGTTACATTAGTGAGGGAGAAAAGGAAATGGGTCTGTTTGGACAGGAATTGTATTTAGGGGAACTGCAGAGATACGACCATGATTTAGGATTGAACAAGGTGAAGGGAGACGGACGCCCTTGAGGCTTTGACTACAATGAGTCATGAAGTACAATTATATGCCATTTACTACATGGAGCAGGGAGTTGCAGCTCCCTGGTGATACATATAATGTAAACCTTATACTGGACATGAACATTGTAAAATATAGGTCTGTTGTTTTTTTGTCTAAATTACAGGATGCATAAAATGCACTCTGACAAGGATAGAAGCCTGTCAGCAGGGTATTAAAGTGTCTTGCATAGCATTTTCCAGGTGCAGGACTGAGGGGACTGTGCAGACTATTCTGTATGTAATTTTCGAAGAATCATTGGCAGCTCCCTCATTATAACAATGAAGCTGTAGGGCATACAGATTAAATGCTAACCAGCCTGTGTATCCGGTGGTACCAGGTGGGTGATAGGGACCAGGCCTGTAACTAGACTTGGAGAGCGGGGAGCCAAACCAAGCTCAGGGGGTGGGGGTGCTAAGTAAAAGTTATTGCACAGGGGCCTGGCTGTGCCCGTAGAGCAGGGGGGTGAGGCCCCCCAAAACCCCCCTTGGTTACAGGCCTGATAGGGACCATGGCCTCCCAGTCAGGGAAGGCTGCTTCCCCCCCCCCCCCATTGGGGAAATTTTCCTGTTTCATTGGGGAGCCTGAACAGGTACAATAAACGATGAACTGTAATCCCTGAGGATGTCCAGCGATCCTGGTGATCAACTTGATTTTGCTGTTTACACCCTATCCCCACCTGCACTCCCTGCCAAGCGTTGCCTTTTTCAAATTGTATGTAGTTCAAAAAGTTGCAGACCTATGTAAGTTTGGTTAAAGTGTTTTTTCTCAAGTGCGTATGGATGATGCATGAAGTTGAATACCCTAGTCAATATATGGTTTGTTTTGTTTCTCATTTAACTTACAATCAATTGATTTAGGTGATTAAGCAGAAATTCATAGCCATGTAAAATTCTGGTGTCATGATAGCCATGTGACTCCAAGTATGATACTAAAGGCTAGCTCCATGGTCTACTTTGTCAAATATTTAACAGCTGCCTAGTCAGTAATTAAAACAAGCCTGGCTAGCCTTGATACCACCAATCATTACATGTATGTACTTCTATCCAGTGCAATGGAGCGGCAATCGTTTGATCAATTCACGTTCCCAGACTGGAGCAACTTCTGAACTTTCTACACCTTTGTTGACCTTGCGCTCTTCACATCTTGGATTGAGTCAGCGCTAATCTGATAGCATATCAGTACCCTCAGGGCTATCTGGCAGGGGAAGTTTGGGCAAGTTTATCTTTTCCCTACAAATATCCTCTTTGATTGACAGAGGAAAGGACTGACAGCCTATAGTTGTGTCTCCCTGATCCTGCCTTCTACTAAAAGAACTTGTGCAACTGCACGGGGTAATTCAGGCTCATGATTTCTTAGGACTAAAATCAGTCAGTACTTTATTTTCTGCGTTTATCCTAGTTGAATTAAAGGTGAATTAACATAATTAGTGATAGTATGATTAATCTTGGAATATTATGTGGTAGTTTTTGGATTACTATGCTGTCATTGTATTCTTCACACCAGTGTTTGTGCTAAGGTACTAACATGAATCAGAATTTCCTATTTCCTATGAAGGAAGCTACTGTCTGGAGGAAATTACAGCGTTCAAGTGTACAACAGAAACACTAAAATGTTAAAATCCTCACAGAACTTTAAACAAATCTTGCAAAAATATACATTACTGCAAAGGAGGAAATTTATCAGTTGGCAACTTAATTGGCATTGAAAAGTTTTGTTTCATCTTGTTTGATGCCATTACAGCGATGCAGTGATTATAAATAGGCTACAGGGTAGGCTTAATTGGGCCAGTTACCCAACTCTTCTCCAGATTGGCAACTTGTGCCTGAGAGTTGAGTAACAACTCCACTTTCCAGTGGGATCGTGACTCTTGGAAATTTTTCAACATTGCCAAAAATATGAACAAAAATCATACTTGGAATTTGCATGTGTGTTGTTTTGCAGGTTTTCATGAATTGTATCAAAACTGGCTGGACTGATTTAATTTCTGTATGCAGATCGCAAAGTTTCCTCTTCAGTTGGCCAGTTTGACCCTCCAACATTGGCAGTTGGGCATCCGAGAAGCCTGTACTGTAAGCCAGGTGGTATATTAATACTCATTAAAAGCCTAGTAGGAGAGCAATCAATGATTTATAGCTGCTGAGGTACATATATCTGAGTCAGTTATGATGTCATCTTAGGAGTCATTCAGAATTGCAACTAATCGGACCATGGGTACCTGACTCCAAACCTATTGGAGTCACCCAAGCCTGCTACTATATACCATTTATACTGAGATATAACTCCTAGGCTAGTACTACCATGACTCCTGCCAAGTGGTGTGAATTTTGAAAACAGAAACATGTGCATCTTCTTTGAGTGGTATTCTAGTTTTGATATTGGATAGTGAGGAAATGCAAGAAATAGGTGGTACAGGTACTTAGATTCTCTCCCCCCCCCCCTTCCAAAAAAATAGGGGCTGTCAAATGTTGGTAATTTATTTCCAAAATCTGATTGGTCATGGAAGCACATTATTTGGGTTAACTTGTAGTCTGTTGTGTAGGCTAATAAATGTGGTTTGCATTCGTTTGCGAAAAATAAATAGTGGTGCACTGTGAGTTGTATGTCAGCCTGATATGTTATTGCGGAAGTAGTAAGTACTGTTTACTTGGACCAGTGCCAAGGCAGAGTGGATAAAGGCTGGGTAATTTTAGTGATGAAGCTGGCAACCGGCAGGTTTAGGGTTCAGTCCCAGTCAGGTCACAGTAAGGTGGATTTCTCGTCCAAGAGCAATCTACAATTTCGCCATCTAAACTGGCCTTTCAGAAGACACCAAATTTGATCTTAACTGTTGAGTTGCTTAGCCACGTGATAGCCATATGCTTCCTCTACATTTGTGGGGTTGGTTAGCCTTGTAAAGGTTTCGCCCCAAGGCCTATTAAGGCACCATGTTCATACTGTTATCATAATGAACTATGTTGTGTGTATGTTGTAACCATAGAAATAAAAGTAAGGGAGAATGCTGACACAATGCATCCCTGCATGCATGTTCACCCGGTGAAGCCACGAAAATTGTGAGGGTGCTTTCGTTGTACGGTAAAACACTAGTTGATTGGTGTGTCTCCGTACGTACAGTGTGCATTCTGCTGCAGGAGTGATAGCTTATTTTATCCGTTTTTCAAAAGATTAGGAGTCATGGTGCCTTAAATATTTTGTTTTATGCTCCTAACTTGAAAACTTGTAGTTTCTTTGCCAGTACTTGGGGCAAAGGCAATGACGTGATATTTGTACTACGCTCAGGTGCTCTGTTCCCGTACAGCCTAGCCAAAGCAATGGCTTCAGTCCAGATTGGCAGACGTCATTCTCCCTTACTTTAATTTCTGTGGTTGTAACTGAACATTACAGGGCATATGCAGAGCTGCCCAAGTGGGTACTATCATATTCCAATTTGCTATGCCCTTTGTAAGTACCTACATCTTGGCTTTGAACCTGTCTCATTGGAACAGGGGCAAGAGGCTGCCGTTAGCAACATGGGTAACGTGCAGGGTAGCAGTTTTTTAGATCAATCACTGTCTAGTGTGTTTGTTTGATCAAAGAATAGGATGTTCATGTGTATTTTAAGAGATAAGTGTACTCTAACCTAGTCCATAGATCTGTGTGACAGATATAGTCATACTTCTATCTTGAGGTATCTATAATTTACCAGTGACAAATATTACAAAATTATTGGTCGGTAGAGCAGGTATATATACTCAGCCATTAGACTCTTTCTTACCGTATATTACAATTAAGTTTGTATCACCAGGTCAGACAGTCATTGCATTAGGAGAATGAGATGTTTTGAAATATACCAACAACAACTGCTGTATTTAAATAATGAGTCACACATTAGTTTAACTGTAAAACCTTGTTGCTTGTCTATAATGTGTAACTTATTAATATCCTTGTGAATGTAAATAGTACATGGCTGTGCGCCCATGTCTTACTGCACATCATGCACAGCCCATCAAATTAAGGTGAGATATTGAAATCATGTACTGTACACTCTTAGTTCTTAACAATCTTCTCCAGTTTCAGGGAGTCACACTTACAATCACTCAGGGTGGACATGATTTTTCTGGCTTTTTTGTTGGAAGGGGGGGAGGAGGAGGGAGTGGGGTTAGACCTATCAGCAGGATGGGCTTTAGCCTATCTTTTTCAAATTTTTTGTTAACAGTTTAAAATGTAGCTTGAATGGAAGATGATGCTTATTTTATTTTTACATTAAGGAGTATTTTTTGAGGGGAAGAGGGAGGGGGTAAGGTGATAAAAACCAGTCTGGGTGGGGTATAGGTACTTCCCATCTAGGCTGAAGGAAAAACCCAGGTTGTACCAATCCAGTAAGCAGCTGCTAAGTTTTGGAAGGGCAGGGTTTGGGCTTGGCAGGGCACTTCTACCTTCACAGTCTGGTAACTAAACCATAGTTTTGTAAAAGTACCCCACTCCCTCATGGGGGTGACTGTCACACCAAAGAAGGAAGGAGTAAGGTGGCTTTGTTTCCTTCCTTCTCAGACCAGGGAAACCCTCAGACCATGATATGGTTGTATTAGAAGCACGTTTCTTTATTTTCTGGAGTCTGCATATAAGTTTTCTTTTCTGAAATGGACAGAAACTGTGTACAGTAACTGTGTACAGTAATACTGCAGTAATGTATTACTTAAATCACCATAAATGCATGGCCTGATAGTAAGTCTATCAGTTGTTACTGGTTTATATTTGACTACACACCAGAAGCTGTCAGGATTAAATTTTATTGGGCAGTTACTCAGAATATTATTTCCTTTGAAAATGAAATTTGTGAAAGAAAGGAAATTGTTAACAGTCATGATTATAACCGAAGTAGGTCATTGGAAGTGAACTGTTATTAAGACGAGTTAAGGTCACATATTAGGACATCCTTTCCTTTCTCTGCCAAACGATGGCGACAGACAGGTGGACAATAACATGAAACTATCAAATCCTGGCATTTCAATCATGCAGTGTAATTAGGCTTTACGTGATCTTGCGTACAAAACTCTTGCCTTTCTTGAACCAATTTTGACCACCTGGGTACCTCATTATGTTGGACGTTGATGAAATAAATGATAATGGTTTTGTAGTTCATCCTGACAGGGGGCACCATTAACCATTATCATCCAATGCTTCCAATTAACCTGATGCAATGCTAAGCTTGACCTTGACAATCCAGGCGTCAGGGATTTACAGCAAAGTGCACTTGTGACCTAATTGTCCACATGATGTTGGCCAGTTTTAGAGGTATCATGAACGAGACGCTCCCAATCTGTTAACGATTTAAAACATTACTCCCTCCTGGCGGTTTTTTGTTGATTGTTAATTGCTCCCAACCCTTTCGTCTGTATGGTGTTTCAATAACTTTACCTCATGAACACTCCTTTAAGTTCAAAGGTAAAAAATATGATTGAAATCAAAACTTAGTGAGCTTCATGCTGTCAAGTATGGCGTTGTTGTATTAATATGGGAGTAATTGGAAACAGGTTATCACCACAGTGGGCTCTTGAGCTGTTCTAAGAATCTCATAGGGCTTTGAGGATTAGCAGTCAATTTCAATTAAGTTACACTTGTTCCTTGACAAGTTTCAAGATGTGTGCTACCGTTCTATCCATCACCCGAATGAGGTTCTGTCTCACATGTTTGTTAGTATAAAGGGTGGAGTTGTTCAGTTTGATGGATAATGGTATTCGTGTCCCAAACAAATTGAGTAGTCAAATATAGTATGGTTTGATGAGGTACCAGACCTGGAAAATTTAGAAAGTTATATAACATTGACAGTTTGTGTTTCCATTTCCAAACCTAAAAATCCCAGAATTTTGCATAAACACATGAAGATTGAAGTAAAATTACCTAGAAAAAGATATTTTAATGTTGATATGAAAAGGAAAATATTGCATCCAACTGGTTAGATGCATTTTACAAAGTTGAGAGGATTGGTCAGTATGATTGGATTGTTAATGTGTTAAAATTTGGCCAACCATTGGATCCAAATTTGAATTAGGGAAGACAATTTGTTCACTCCTGTACTACTGTACAGTAACTACAAGATGATAAACATGCCACAACTTGCCTGCAGGTAGTGTCTTTAACTATTGCAAGCTCTTGTATAACAAGTTAAAGTTGACTGGAAGATATTTTCCAATGCCATTCAAGACTCCATTGATCGTTAAAATGGTCAATTAAGAGGACTTTTGTGTCACGACCTTTTCAAGATAGATGCTACCAGGCATGGAAACAGTGTAAGATATTGCACTGCATCAAAATTGTCGGATGAACCGATTTGGCAGAATCCATACATCCCTTTCCTGTTTTCAGTAAATTACAGGTGTGACATAGAATCCATTCACATGCACACAGACAACGCTTACATAGGGACAGGAGCAGATCAATATCTTCCTATTCAGATTGTCCTCCTACAAGCAGTTTGGACATGCTTTGCCCATCAAAACTTCCACACTCTTTGGATGTAGTCAATAATTTGTCCCAGCGGAGGTCCTATGTTCTTGCTGTGTTACCCCTAGACAGGAAGCGGACACATTCAGTGGTGTGTTTGCATTCTGTGGGATGTATTGACCATCTTTTTATGGTCTTTGAGAGAAATACATGATGATAACAGAGACTTGGTGGAACCGAGAGCTTAGCCGCACAAGGAGGAACAACAAAATCAATGAATCTACTTTGCATGCCACAATGGCTACAGAACTACTGGTACATTTACTGGTTCTTTTAGGAGTTCATTGTCCCTTAAAATATTTTCTTGTCCTACAAAATTATCGAAAAGAAGGGAAAAAAAGGGGGGGGCAGGTGAGAGGGTCTGGGCAGAAAAAGGGGTAGAAAATAAATGTTTTAACATTTTAAAACCAACTTGAAAATTAAAAATCACCAATCATACCATCCGAAATTAGGGTCAGTGAGAGGGTGGAAACACCAAACGTATCATGTGTACAGGAAGTGTTTTTGTGGCAAATGTTTTCCTATCCTTTTGGTTGTCATGTTGTTAGCATCAGTTGGCAAGTCTCAAGCAGAAAGTGTGTTTTAGGGTGAATAAGTTTCCTGTGCACCAGATCTTATTTTCATGTAGTCTAGACTGAAAAAAGTGTATCAAGGGTGCCTCAGTGGTGAATATGTCCCGATCTTACTGTCTTTTGAGCAGTTTTCCACTTGAGTAATTTCTGGATGTACGTGGACAATGTTGAACCATGGAAGTACTACCTTGAAGGTAGTACTTCCAAGCTTGGACAGGACAGGACAGGATTCAAGGCCCTCTCAAAGCAGTATCAGCATAGGTGAAGAACTTGGTGTAGATTTTTACTACTGTCGTACCGATATGGTAAGTAGCCGATATAACCGATACTGATATTTCAGTTCTCAGTATCAACCGGTACCAATCCGATATGGATATGTGGGAAATAAGCATTCTGCATACTAAACATAGGCAACCATGCAGTCACTACAAGGAAGTGATATTTCATCTTGATGAGGTGAAATATTGGAACTTGGTTTAAAAAATACTCAATTAATTAGTGTACAGTTTGCGTGACATATATGGGACGATAAATATCCATCAGGTAATATATTGACATTTAAGGTAAGTTTTACCGATACTAATACGGTACGGAAGTGGGAAATATTGGCTGATCCCAATAGGGAACACCGATAATGGGTCCAGCACTAATTTTTACATCCTGTAGACAACGCTTGCACAAGTTACTGGACTTTTGTTGAGAGGTACATTTCATAGACCCTTTTCCAAATAACAATTACAAAGGATTGTGGGATAGAGTTTGGTATGCGTCGTTTGTGTCAGTGGCATATTTAATACTGTGGCGAAAAACGACGCATACCAAACTGTATCCCACAATCCTTTGTAATTGCTATGTGGAAAAGGGTCTGTGGTTGGTACTCAAGTAACAACTTCATTCTGAGGCAAGGCTTTGACGTGTGCAAGTATTTTACTGCAAAATTTTGGGAGTAGCTAGCCCAAGCCTCTGTGGACCCAATGTATGTAGGCCTACAGGTTTTTGAAACAGTATGCCTCCCATTCAATGATAAATGTGATATACATAGCTTGGTGTCAGAAATATAGTGCTGTAGCGTATTGGTGATGGTAAAAAAATTTATAGAAATCACCAGTGTGTCAGATACATGAGTGATGACAAGTTTATCTAAAAAGTTTATTCAGAAGGAGAGTATGGGTTCCTCTTACATAAACTGACCTTTTCCCCATCTTAATATATGGTACATATACTACATAATAATATAATAGGTCTCTTTCAGCCTAGTATCCCAACTTTGTACCTCATGGAGATGTCAGGTCTTTACCAAGGTCATTCCATTGTATTTGCAGGTGTTTAGTTTTGGTCACCTCCTATAAACATTCCGTGACCCTTGCTTCCTCTCCACTCCCAAGTGCATGCATGTGATGGTAAAAACATAAATTGTGATAAATTGTTGCCTAGGGTCTAAACATTCTACATTTGATTTATGAACACTTTGATATTTCATTTCATATAGCCTATAAGGAAGTAGGTATATCATGCTGAGAAAGGGTAACCTTCACTAAGCTTATAGGTTTAGTTTCATCTCTTGATTTTACTAGGAAGTTTGAAGCACATTGGTATAAAGAAATGTACCAGTATTAAGAAAATAGTATCATTTAACTCTGAGTTTTGTATAAACTTTAAGGTGTGTGATCAAAATCGAGCCATCAGATCCGGATCTGATCTGCGTTTACACTATAAATTTGATCTTGAGCAGTGGATCTGACCCCGTGCAGGCAATTATGAATACAGTGTGTCATGCAGTTCTTAGGAGGGAGAATGGATGGAAAGGTGAAGGGTGAAGTGAAGAGGTGAATTTAGAGGTTGCTGTGGATCCTTGAGAAAAGGTATTTTAGTCCCTGATGTGCTATTTATTGCTCCATGATAAAACCAGCATGTAGACAGTAAACATGGTGCTGTCAGCTCTGTGGTGTGGGCTGTAAATTTTACATTATCCAGTATAGGCATATAAACCACTTTACTGTAGGTTTGTTAGAATTGGCACAATGATGGACATACATGGACTTCAGAGGCCCATGGGAATTCAGGGGACCAATACTCTCCAATACCAATATAATATTCTCTGGACATTCTCTGTCTCTATAATACTCTGGACAGTTGACCCACACCTTACCGCTTTCCTTACCTTTCACCTTACTCCCAGGGTTTACCATCCCAGGGTTCCCTATCCCAGTGCATAGTAATGAATGTTCTAGCAAAGTGTCCTGACAACCAGAAGATGGGACAGGACTTGGTGATGTGCTACTATGCAACATACCCTCATGAATGGTTGCCAGAAAATTGAAGGAAAGCCTTTACTTGTTGGGTTAGAACTTGATGTAATTTTGTCTGCAGTTTGGGATATTTCTGTCATTCACCAACATAAATCTTCTTGCCTCTTATCTTTTATGTCATCTCAAACTCTGTGTCTCCTCCCCATGCGTTACATTGCACTATAGGCATAGGAAGCTGTTTGCAACTAGGAGGGGGCCCACTTGGTGCAGATTACCATCCTGGGGGAGGGGTCTAAGGGAAGGGGTGTAAGGGAAGGGGATGTCCCTTTGGAAAGTTCATAAACATTTGAGGGTTCTTAGATGCACTTTGGTGCAACATATTTGGCAGAGCTATAGGAAAATTACTGCAAATTTTTTATATTTCACAGAGGGCACTAATAAGGAGTTTTTGTCCTTGAATTGGGCGTTGGTAGGACAGAAGCATACTTTTTCCCCACCACATTTTGGATGGGGAGGGGGACAGCCTAACGCTCTTCCTATGCCCATGCTTTGCACACAATAGATTATTATTGAGGTGGAAGGAGATGACTAGGCATACTGATACTGTTAACAATATTTGTATCTGGGCATATGGCTGAAACGTATTCAAGCTAGTGGATGTTTACCATAAATGGAACAAAACTTGCAAATTTAGGTTGATTCATGAGTGGAACCGTCAGAAATAATTTGGCTTCAGGTTTTACCCTCACCTGCTTAATACTTCTGTTCTTCCATTCAGGGCTGTTCATGAGGTACTGAAACAAGGGCTTTGATTGTATGATCTTGCCTTTCATACCGGAATCATGATTTGGGAATCTCATGTTGTAAATTTTGACATAACAGCATAATGGCTGTTATTTTTGTTCTGTTTGCCTTGATTTTCATTATCATTTACATCCTAGACTTGACATTCATTGATTGTTAAGTGTCAAGGGCTGTGTCCACCTCTCTTTTGATTTACATAACTTTTGACCCCCTGCTGTCACCTTGGAGTCGCTTGTGTCAAGGGAAACTTTGCCAAGTGCCCTGATTGGTAGTCTCTGGGGTGTGATTCTGGTGTTTTGCTACTGGCATTTATGCCCAAGCCCACCCATTCCATTTATCACAGGGGGTAACAAATTTAGTAAATCTCTAGTGACTACCAGAACTCTGATTTAGAAAGTTTGGAAAGGTCAAAGTAGAGTCCTCGAATTGAATGTCTAAAGAAGAACATAGTAATTTAAATAAAAAGATGGAAGTAGGTTAAAGTGTACCTAAAGTCTGAAAATTCAAAAATATATATTACAGAGCATGAAAACTGAATTCCAATGGTCCAATTCCCATCTTCACAGGACTTTCTTAAGCTGAGATATAAAATGTTGAAGTTTATTCACTCGATTTAAAAAGGTAGATTGCGCAATAATTTGTGATGTCATTGTTGTACTACTCAAATTACAATCTTTGTATTTCTTTGTTTTTCTGAACGCCACCGCACCTTGTGCCAAAATGTGATCGCGTTCTTACTGCTTTGGGGTGACTTGACTATATAAGCCCTCTCTGTACAGCATGTCATGCAAGAAAACAGGAAGCGGTCAAGGTCATATAAACATTTTTAATTTTAAAAGAAAACAAAGCATTTAATGTGAGTTGTACAACAAGAATGTCAAAAATTATTGCGCAATGAACTGTTTGGATTTAAGTGAATAAATTTTAACATTTAATATCTCAGCAATGGAATAAGCTATGACAATGGGAGTTGGACCAATAAGATTAATTTTGTAACCTCTAAAATATATATTTTTGAATTTTTAGACTTTAGGTCCACTTTAAATGCAAAAGGTTGGAGTATAGTTAGGTCCCCAGAGTTCAATATTTATGAACAGTGCTGTGATTAAACTATTAAATTAGAAATCTAAATCCTAAAATAATTAGTTACAGCTCAACATTTTATGTTCAGGTTTGCAAAATGATCAGAGAGGAGACATCAGTATTGGTATACACAAATGCATAGTTTAAGATTTAATAGTGTTGCCTGCACCCAGCCAAAAATTGCCTGTTCCAAAGCTCAAGTTTAACATTCGTTTGGTTGGGCATGGTGACCAACATTTTTGACAGACAAGCAAAAGTGACAGGTTGGTTGTCCAATGTACAGCCAAATTTCACAGGGGAAAAAAACAGATGGCACCTACAGGCAAGCTTTAAATTCCCTTTCGTACAATTGTCTTTGAGACATTTGAAAAGGCAGACAGGTTGTCTGATGGACGATCACGATTTTTAGTTGCGGTGCCTGCCACGCAGGCAGCCGCAACTAATGCAGTCGACATCGAAATACCAATTTTGGCTGGTCCCACGATCTCCTCCTAGATGGACGGTGGTATCGAAATACATCGTCGTCCAAGTTGTAGGGATGGTTGTTCCGTAGCAGTGCGGTAATATTGGTGACAATATGACTTTTGAAAGAGGGTATAATCGGGATTTTTCTTCATTTAAATGCGTGGGCGGAATCTATTTTTAGCAACAATCTTGGGTATATACTACACTCGCTATATATAGTATGGTGAAGAGTCGGTTACTAAATATAAACAGCGCCATCGAACTTATGATTGCGTTAACCTGAACTTATCTAGATTAGTGTGTAACTTTCATTTTGCTCTTGAGGACGCGTACGCCGAGAGGATTAGGAATGTACGGTATTGTTTCAAGTGCACGACATGGAGTTGCTATAACGCCAGAGTTTGGCAATATGTTCTATGCATTGGTAAGTACTGATTTTTTTATACATGTAGAAGTCTGTTAATGCTACTTGGTTAGTGAAAACTATAATTGACATTGATGGAGACGAAATTTTCCAAAATATTATCCAACAAGTGTTGCATGATATTCCTGGAGTTATCTTTTTCAGCGACGATCCATACTCATTTTTAGTGGCGCAACACAAAGCGACCATGATCTCTGGAGGCAGTATTCAAATGTTTGAGCGAAAACAACCTGTCAACAAGGATAAGTGTTATTTTAACAAACATAATCTGAAATACTATGGCTACGTATTTTAACATCAAGGAATTCACCATCATAAAATTACACCTCTATGGCCAAAAGCCAGTGGTGAAACTGAGAGATTCATGAAAACCCTGGAAAAAAGCCATTCGCACTACGATTATTGAAGGAAAACCCTGGAAACAAGAGCTATACAGTATTCCTTCCTAAGGAATTACAACTAGGGCAACTCCCAATAGTACCACAAACAAATCACCCGCAGAGCTTCTGTTTGGCCGGCGTGCCATTGGAACCAAAGTACAGTTTGATTGACAGCAGTCCCCAACTGCATGACCAGTCCCTGCAAGCGACAGATGCTAATGCAAAACAAAAAAAAAAAAATGGAAGTCAAATTCTGACAGTAAGATGCACGCAAAACCAGCTCAAATAAAAGTTGGTGACAGGGTATTACTTCGTGAAAAGAAACGCAACAAGGTTTCCTCCCCCTTTAATTGCAACCCTTACACTGTATTTGAAGTAAAAGGGTCTATGACCTCTGCAAAAAGAGGAGAACAAATTGTGAGAAGAAACTCGTCATTTTTCAAACCAGTAAATATTGCTACAGACGCCCCTATTGACGACGATGACGATTTCCCTACGACTCCCGACTCACAACAACCGCCAGTCACCGACCGAGTCCCACCGGACCTACCAACCAAGACACCTCATCCGCAACGTCCAGTATACCTGAGACGAAACGGATTCGAACTCTTACAATATCATCACCCACTGTATATATATGCATGTTACCATTACTCTTCTTCAATACGTTCATTTCGCATTTCTTCATGTATGAATTAACTAAATTCAGTTGTATTATCTTCAATCATTTTGCTTTCGCTTCCTCTCCAAAAATTTTGATCGAAATCCCTTGGTTATTTCGTTATAGCCTTAAGTCAACCTTAAGGTCAATCCTTGAAGTATGATACAACAAAATACCACATAGGTTCATTGATGAATTATTGACTTGATCTTTGATCTGAAACGCTACACCTGTTGTATATATCTCTAGTTTTCAATTCCATTGCCACGAGAAAGTGACGAAAATATTCGAAAACCGAATGTGACTCCTGATAGTTTATGAACAACTTTGAAAATATACTAATAGTAGAACGCTCCCTTTTTTGAATAAAAAACCAAAATTGACGAGAACAGTTGGAAGATGGTCATATTCAAAACTCAAGCTAGCTATACCCCACCACAGTTAACGACACAGCACCGCAACTAGTCTAGACATGTGTCTTGTTATCATAAGATTTTCTTAAAATCATGACCTGTGTTCAGTTAAGTTTTTGTAGGAGAGGTGGAATCAAAGCATACATAAATAGGGTATATGAGTTAGGTAGGCTGTAGCCCCATGCCCCTCGCTCCCTGGTCCTTTCAGGTAGAAAATTTACTTTCTAGGGCGAAAAAAGGTATGCTTTTCTTCTGGCACATGTACTTTAAATTTCAGGTAGAGTTGCTCACCCCCTTTCCCTCCACCCCTCTTCCCCCTCCTCCCTTCCTCTCCTCCCCTCCCCCTCATCCCCTCCCCCTCATCCCCTCCTACACCCCTCTCCCATGTGAAAGTGGGCCAGTAAAATCTACAGTTATGCCTACACAAGCCATAGTGCATGAGTAATTCGACTGAGACATGTTCGTAACTTTTCACATCATCCCTTGGTTAGATTGGTATTGTTAAGGTTGGTGGGATAGTTCAAACTTCTCACCTCCGTAATATTTACAGAGCAACAACAGTTGGAGTGTTTCTTTCTGCTCTCCACTGTTGAACATTTCTTCTTGAGCCTTGATGGCCTGTTCAAATAAAATTCTTAGATAAAGGTCTGAGGGCTAAGATCAATTAGCACCTTGTTATCACAGGCAAGAAGTCTTAATACAATAATCTTTCTTCTTCCATGGCAACAGTCTTTGTAAACATTCAACACCTTGTCTTCTAAGTTATATCCTGATTGCTTTAAAAATCATAGAATGACATTCAAGCATAATCCTTCTGAGACAAAAGTAGAATTTAGTTGATCTATTGGCTATTGATTTTTGCCTTTCTGTCAGTCTCGATCAACAACTTTCTTTGAAACGCAGGCCTAAGTTATGCAGTCGCATTGTTAGTATTAGCTTATAGCTATAGCATTGGCCTGGTGAGATGTGATTTGATGGGCATTTATATTTCTGATCTGTAGGGACAGGCTGGCACCACTTTAAGAGAAAGATCAAGGTTTGAATGGCACAAAGATTAAACAAAGAGCCTGCCCTGTTGGTAGTAGCCAATCATGACGTAGTATGATAAACTTAGTTTCAAAATCCGTAGTTCAAGAACTTGTGTAATGTTTGTGGGTTGCACCTTTCAAAAGGAAAATTACGTTAAAAGGAAATTTTTAGAAAGGGATATAATATCTGGAGAAGTATAACAGCATAGAATGAAGATCATGAAAATGTCGTGTATTTTTCACTTAAATGGTACAGTTGAAATCTTTGGTTCAAGAAGTGATTGGCTCATGAAAATTGACCAAAGCTTGGGAGAAAGCAGTTGCCCCAAGTTTTTTTTTTTCAAAAATCTGCTTAATCTTACTGATCTCTTATTTTGCTCATAAGTTTCTTAGTATTTCTCAGTGTAAAAACATTGAATATTGAAAGTAAAGCAAGTAGTTATTCTGTATGAATGAAACAAATAAGCAACAAAAATATTGTCACATGACTGAAAAGAGCCATCCCTGAATTAGGATGATCGGGTACATTAATTCAAATTGGTTGGACTACACTTCCCCTTTAATTACTGACGTTGGATCTAGGGATGCACACAATATACATATACACTCCTGTAAATGCACACAAATGATGTATCCTGGAGTGCATTACTACAGTGTAGACACTATCTGCAGTGCCTTAGTAGCCAGCAAAGATGCTAGCATATTTTCTTTTTCAACTATCAACTATTTGAGAAATTTTCAAATGACCTCTTTCCTTCAAAATTGTATTTGTTGTTGATTATAAAGGAAATCCATGGAGGCTTGAACCTCTGGACAGCCCAGGGAGAACTGGCACTCCTTAGATTAGTGCGTACTGAGCATCTGCTTGGACACAGCAGATTGTTCAGTTTTCAGTGTGTTAGGTCAGTTCTTGATGCTGATATCAAACAGATCACCATTAGGACCATAAGGAATGTCTGCAAGTGGTCAGTATTTGTATAGCCTTCTCAGAGATCAAGTTTACAAACAGTGTGTTATTTAGGAACCATTTATGAGATCATTAACTGGATGTCTGGAAGTCACAAACAAAAGGGATGTTTATCTGTGATACCCTGCATAAACTGTGGCCATGGCAAACTTAGAACAAGGTTTATCAGTTTGGCTTCCTTTGAAAAAGAGAATGTTTAGCATCCTGTGGCATGATGGAAGGAGAGAAGTCAGAAGTTACTGTTAGTTAATTCAGGGAGACTAATTATGCCCCTATCAGTGTATGATGAATGGATGACCCAGGGGGAGGGGGGCCAAGGGAGGGGTTGTCAAGACTGCTTCATGTTCATTAGAACATTTGACACAAGGTTGCATCAAAGTTCGACTTTGGTTGGCAACAAAACTTGTACACGGATGTGTGTCAGTGTCAATACAGTTTTCGTCCTTTGGTGCCCTGTTGGGGTTGTAAAGTAGGGTGAGTCAAAAAATATTTATTAGGTGGGTTGATGTTCTGTAAAGGTGCACTCATTACATGATGCATGGGGTTCCACCAGGTGCATGATGGGCATTGATGCAGTCTACATCATCTCTTGTATAAGGACCTAAATTCATCTCATATCATATGCGTTTCGTATAGTTTTGTCATAAATATACACCCAAACATCCTACAGTCCAGGAGTTTCTCCCTTTTGGGAGGAAACTGAAGTTTTCCAGAATGGGGGAAACCTTGAAAATTGAAACACAGCATACGGGCTTGCTAGCCTATTAAACATTAACAAGGTTTAGTGAGAACGAAGACCACACAAGAACTTGCATTTTTCTCCAAAACGGTGTGAACTGCAGATTGGGAGGAAGCCTTTTGGTAGCTATGACAGGACACATGATGAATATACATGTATTTAATTCCATTACTTTAGACTAATAAACTTAGCAAGGGAGTTTCAAAAACCATTGGCCATTGACAATGTACACAAAGAATGTGTGGATGTGTGGGTAAAATAGACAAAATAGCGGCGTCCATGACCAATTTTTCCTCCATTGGGATAAGACTAGATTTTCTCAAAAGGGGGAATCTTCCAAATTGTTGTTACTTATCTTTGAAGACTTTTAAACTCTTCCTCAAGTTGTGACCTATTTTAATAATAATAATTCAGGCCCTGAAGGGCATTTGTTTTACAACACTAAGCAACCACAAATGTGGGAGAAGCCTATATGGCTTATGAATTACGACTTCATGTAGGTCGGTTAACCAACTCAACAATTTAGATCAAATTTGGTTTCTTTTGAAAAGCCAGTTCAGATGGAAAACCGTAGATTGCTGTTGGATGAAAAACCCACCTTGCTTTGAACTGGCCAGGGATCAAACCCCGAACCTCCCTGTTGCCAAGCTTTATCGCTTCAAATGCCACCACTTTTATCCACTCGGCCACAGCACTGGTTTTTTGGAGTGACTGATGTAAACATATGAAAGAATTTGTGCTGTGGTCTTCATGTATTCTCTTCTTGTTGTGAGAAAAAATAAACTTGTGGAAATATGTGCAAAAATATGCCATTGAATATATGTGTACCCATACACCCATGATTTGACTGCATGAGTGGGAAAATGCAAACAGAGGATTTGAACAATCTCAGTCAAAGGCTAGAGCTAGTATTATCCCAACTGTGTTTACTACACATCAGAAACTTGATGACAGGCAGATCTGTTTGAAGGATCAGTTGCTATTTTACCTAAACCTATTCTCCTTTTCACTGCTCAGGGCCCAGATTTATACTAGCAGGTAATTTTAGTCAGTCCTTCAACCACTTCACGAACTTCTTACATAATGTGGACCTTTATCCTTGGAGAGATAAATCTTTAACCAAACATTGAGAACTGCCTCCTTTGGGTAGAAAATCTTTTACTTCATGAAATTCTTTGAGTTTATTTCAACTGACTAAGGTGTTAAGCAATTTGTCAACTTGAGTATTGTGTCAAAACTTCAAAGAAAGATAGCCTTTAGAATGATAGACCATTCTTCCAACAGCGGATGCAGAAAATTGAGACCAATGTAATTTGTTCTTCTGTGAGGTGGTTGAGATAGTTTTAGTGTTTCTATCTGACAAACAATGATTTAGAGTTAAAGGAGTCATGAAGATGCAGGCACTTTATTGAACTGTACAGGCAATTCACTGACTCAGAATGCAGCGAACTGATTCTCCTCTGACTCTAGACTGACCCTGCACCGCCTTAAATTTCCAGAAGGGCAGTCCAATCCTTCAAGCCAAAAATAACATCCACTTTAGTGCTTTGCAAAACAGATAGTGTAAGAAAAGTTGAGACTTAAAAACTACTCATATTTGTTTACTTTTAATGTGTTTGAATAAAATGGGCAATCTTACCATGTGGCAACTTTCCTTGTGAAGTTTAGAGACTTTGATCAGTATTTTATAAGGTGGAAGCATGATGTTGTGATAAGTGGCAACAAAAGATTTATACTAGGTTATGTCCAGTTGAAAGTTTTGTTTGCTAGGGGTAAGCCCCTCTCCAGTTTTGATGGTTCTGGATGAATGGGGACATCTGCTAGGAAGTGATAAGCCTGCTGCCCTCTGATGTGATTCAGGGATGTAATGTTAAGCATCAGGTGTCTTCCGTAAATTATCATGCCCAGCCCCCTCCCTTGACCTCTAAGAGCTGTCAAAGCCAGTTATGATATAAACAAATGTGAATTTAGGCTGTGTTCCCATTTGAGTAAGTGTGGTGGATCATGGTTTTATTGTCTCAGGGGTGTTAGTGAACTTGATCCAGAGCCACGTCCACATTTGAGTGAGCGGGGTAAATCATCGTGCTATATAAACACAAAGCACAAGGGTGAAAAGGTCATCAATGTTTACAAGTCAGCATGCCATTTTGTTACGCACTGTACGTACCGTACCACACAAGCACCAAAGATCCAGGGTCACTTAGGCCGTGTTCCCATTTGAGTAAGTGTGGTGGATCATGGTTTTATTGCCTCAGGGGTGTTAGTGAACTTGATCCAGAGCCACGTCCACATTTGAGTGAGCAGGGTAAATCAACGTGCTATATAAACACAATGCGCAAGGGTGAAAAGGTCATCAATGTTTACAAGTCGGCATACCATTTTGTTACACACTGTACGTACCGTACCGCACAAGCACCAAAGATCCGGGGTCACTTGATCTACCGATTGTGTTCACATTACAAACTTTGATCCAGCGCTGTCAATCAGATCTACCCCGGTAGGTCGATCAAAATCAGTGGATCTTAATCTTGAGTGAGTGGTGTTGATCTGCGTTCCATTTGTTTGAAGAAAATGGGCAATCTTACTATATGGCAACTTTCCTTGTGAAATGCATTTGGAGACTTTTATCAGTATTTTATAAGGTGGAAGCATGATGTTGTGATAAGTGGCAAAAAAAGATTTATACTAGGTTATGTCCAGTTGAAAGTTTTGTTTACTAGGGGGCAAGCCCCTCTCCAGTTTTGATGGTTCTGGATGAATGGGGACATCTGCTAGGAAGTGATAAGCCTGCTGCCCTCTGATGAGATTCAGGGATGTAATGTTAAGCATCAGGTGTCTTCCAAAATTATCATGCCCAGCCCCCTCCATTGACCTCTAAGAGCTGTCAAAGCCAGTTATGATATAAACAAAAGTGAATTTAGGCCGTGTTCTTGAACTTGATCCAGAACTTGATCCAGAGCCACGTCCAATTTGAGTGAGCATGGTAGATCAACGTGCTATATAAACAATGCGCAAGCGTGAAAAGGTCACCAATGTTTATAAGTTGGCATGCCATTTTGTTACGCACTGTATGTACCATACCACAGAAGCACCGGAGATCCAGGGTCACTCGGTCTACCGATTGTGTTCACATTACGAACTTTGATCCAGTGCGGTCGTTCTGATCTACCCCGGTAGGTTGATCAAAATCGGTGGATCATAATCTTGAGTGAGTGTTGTTGATCTGTGTTCCCATTACAGTTTGATCTATCATGGTAGGTCAAGATCCACCGCGCTCACTCAAATGGGAATACGGCGTTAGTTCTTTGTGTGCCAACAGAGTCAAAGTAATACTTCCTATACGCCTGAAAACCTATGGCTGTAGAAGTTTTCAGTACTGTGCATCGTCTTTATGGAACAGTTTACCAGATGATTTACGAACTTGCTTGCAACTTTCTGTTTTTAAGAGTTTACTTAAGACTTATTTGTTCAATACTGCTTATACTTAATGAACTTCTCTGTTTTCTTGTAAAGCGCCTTGAGCAGTAACAGCTTGGAACTGATTGGCGCTATATAAGCATAATTTATTAATTTATTATATCTCTTCACTTTAAGGTATGGGAAATTTGAAAGATTATTTATAGCTGTCAAGGTCATGCTTAAAGTGAATTTTTTAGAACTTTTAAAAAGTCTTTGAGATGGTGTCCTTTTCATGTTAGTGGCAACCTTTGAATCGTGTTTCACTTTCTTTCAGTGTTATATCTCTTTTCATTTGTACAAGAGATGAACCTTCTATTTGCACTTTTCTTTTACTTTCAAATCCAAGACTGGTGAGTGTTTGTTTGTTCTAATACAACCGATTGTTTTGGATTTTAGTTTCTTTTAGCAGAGGCTGAAAATTGCCTTTCAAGTGTTTTGTCTGACTGAAAGTTATGAAACAATACTTTCAAGGACTTCTTTACTAGAATTCTGATTTTAAATCTACAGAATTGGCAGTTCAGTTTAGACAGTTCATGTTCATAATACCACATGGTCAGTTTAACAGATTTAATATGAAACTTTGGAACTTGTTGGCCAGGACTGGAGAACTACGCTCTGGCTGAGAACGTCTTGGCAAGCAAAAAGTGCATTAATAGGGGCAGGAAAATAGAGGTAATGCCTTCTTCCTGATAGGAAGTGGACTAAAAATAATAATTAACTAAGAACTTTGGGAAACAGGTGTCATTGTCTCTTAACCAGGAAAGCTTTCCAATTGACAGATAGGAATTTTACTGTACCTCTGTACTCCTTTAAGTTGTCAGGGATGGTTTGTGTCTGGGATGGCATGACTTAAAGAAGAATCGCCTTGACCAGTTTCCTCAACAGACGTACATTATTAGGCAATGAGTAAATGTGTACTAAATGGAAATAGCACCTTGTCCATTTCCTGACATGGGTTTCTTATGTGTGTGCTAGGAATAAAGAGAGAAGTCAGACCCTCATTATTCATATTAAAGAAATTGTTTAGCAAGACCCACATGCATGACTTCCTGTACCCTCATACTATCAGTACCATAAAGCCTTAGTTACATCCATTTCCCTGCATAGGAGTGAATGTTAAATTTCACTACCTTCTTGCAATATTGACGGTCACAAATTTTATCTACAAATATGTGATTTATCACTTGATTGGAGTATTTTGCTCTAATGTTGCATGGCAGGGGGGAGGGGGGCTGATGGGGGTCGTGGGGGAGTCATGTTAACCCTTGATGATAGTACAGCTTTGTAAATAATTTTCAAAATAATGAAAAAGGGTATAAACATACAGTACAAGTTGAGTATGTTTTTTTTGATTTCGGAAGGCACCAAATACCTGTCATTCGGCATTGCACTGGGAAGGCTTATGGTAAATGCCAGCCCCCTGCCTCCTGTGTGGTCTTGTAATAATTCCAGAATAAAGTTCAGTTCCTGAAAAGTTTGGATTTAACAAAAGCTATGCTACCAAAGGATGGATCCAATTTTAAGGGTATAGACTCTCTGCATTAACTGTTAAAGGGGGGCTTTTCTGTCATTTAACATTCCTATATAAATAGTTTGTACAAGGAAATAGATACCTTTTTTACTTTGGGGGTAATTGCTTCATCCTTGGTCAAGCATGTGTACTCAGTAGAGCCACCCAAGAAATGACTGTGTTACTTGTGAAAACACAGTAAGTCATAGATATCCTGATATTAGCTGATATTGTAATTAAAAACTGAATTTTTAAGAACAATAACTATTAACTAAGACACATTTATAGATGACATAATCTGTAGATTTCCTGAAACGATTAGGTTGATCTGGATATTGAGAGATGAATGCCAGGGTGAGGGTTTCAATGGCCATCAGTTACCTCACTGGTGTTGGCTTTTACTCTAGGGAGGCTAGCGACATTGTCAAGCAGAACACCTTTGGGGTGAAAAATGCTTCCCGTTATCTATGGAGGACAATAAATCCACCCTTTGAAAAGGAAGCATTTAGTCAACACTTGAACTGTTGTATTGTCAATGAGTGGTTTGACTAAGGACAATAGAGGAACCGTTGGCTTTAGGGCAATTCTTTACACATTGATCTCCCAGCAGTTTGTGGATGAGAGGGATTTTAAAGTGACTGCTACGCATTTGCTGTAGTTTTACACAATGACGATAGAAGTATTGTGGCATGCAAGCCTTCTCAGAGCAGACTTTTCTTTTTAGAAGGGTACAGTATAAAGCTGTAATGGTGAAAAAAAAAAAAATATTTTCACTGATTCGGCAACATTCATTGTCTAACTTGGGATCAGAAATTTGTATTTTTTCTATGTTATATATCTAGCTTCATGGCTATACTGCCACTACTTTCCTCAGTTGGTAAGTATCTGATGGAGTTATTGGTGAAATGATGGAGACTTTAAAACAATACTGAAACTTGCACTTTGTGTGCAGATAGTGAGGCAGAGGGAAAAAATATGCTCTGGAGATTGGCGATGGATACATTCATGTGCCGTATATTCTCTAATTAATGCCCTTGGGGCATTGCATTTTTGAAAAGGGGGGGGGTTTATTTGAGTGTATATTTTAAATAAAAAAATGACTTCCTGCTAAAGCCGACACTAGTGTCCTCCAACGAGCTACGAGTTTCTTAGATGTAGAGTTGAAGGATGACTGAAGTTGCAGGGTACCCTCTAATCCCCCAGCTTCCTTGCAGTGTTGCTGTTTCCCTGCAACTATTGTTCTTATAGGTCTAGTCCCTTTGTTTGTTATACAAAACCAAAACACCTTCAGCTTCTCCCTTGGCAAATGGCCACTGCATAACTGTTTTACCTTTCAAAAATTTACAGGGGCTGTTTATTAGAGGGAGAGCGTTTATTAGAGAATATACAGTAGGCCTGCTTTGCTGTTTGAGTCCACATTCCTTGCTTGTGTTTACTGCGACTATTTAATGTTTTGATTTTGTTGTGTCCACTGATACTTTGATATTCTTTTATTTTATGTTAAAGTCCCCTGGTACTAGAAATGGTCTTGACTTGAGCCTACCCCTTTAATGGTGGTGCTTTCTCTTGGAGGGCCCAACAGGGAGTAGCCTGACTGAGTACTTCCAGTGCATTGATGCAACCCCTTATTCAGGTTTAAAAAAGGGAAATGATAGCCACTTGAACATCAGTCTTATTGGCTTTTGCATAACAGAAACTGGACAAACGTGTTAAGATGAAAACCACTCCACAAAGATGTGCTAATCTCATCAAAGTAAAAAGTAACCTCCGAAAGCATTTCTTTTTGTCCTCAGTTGGTTTTGCTTAAGATCCATTCTCTGTTGGGAATATCTATTGTCAAGATGCAGTGGCTTTGCATCATTTATCACATGGGACAAAACTTAAAGAAAACTTTGTAGTTTACTAGAGTTAGGTTCTCAAATACAAAGTAAGAAAGAATTCTCTGAAAGAGAGGACAAAAAGAGGGATGGATTGAAGAAGTGGCTGTTTACTTTTGTGAAGGGGGATCCTTTCCTCAGAAATGTAGGGGAGTGCCTTAGTATGGTGATAAGAAATAGAGTCAAAATTTGAGTTTCAAATTACGATGAAGTCAGTGGTGAGAGTGGCAGCTCCCTGGTTTAAAGGCAATAGGCAGTTGCCCCAAAATTTTCTTTGAAAAATTAGCAAACTCTTGCAAACCTCCTCTTTTTGCATTACAAACACCTCTGAAGACATCTTGAACATAACTATTACAAACAATAGGTAAAGCAAGCAGAAATTCTCCTCCAATTTCACAATTCACTAACAAAAACATTGTCACATGATCAAAATTGGCCATTCATGAACCAGAGTGATGGGGTATACTAACTCTGATTGGGGTGACTGTATTTTCCATTTAAGCAATGACCTCACTGGAAAATTGCTTTACCAGGGTAAATTCAGCTATGTGTCATGTTGAAGTGTTGGTGACTGTTTGCACCCTTTAAGTATTTTTGAACTTGGTAATTGTGTACATGCTAGTATCCCTTCATCCCATAAGTGTAGGAAACCTCAAGGCCGGGGAAAAGGGGAAGGGGGTTGGATCAGCCCTCTAGCCCACACTTTGTAAGCTTGTTGCCCGCAAAATAGCATAGATCTTGCCAAAAGTCACAGATTTTCTACTCAAGTATCTGCAGCCCCTTATCAACTATGTGCCTGCACCTGTGCCTCTAATCAAAGTTCTGTAACCTGGGTATGAATCCAAGGAAACACCTGAAGTGAAACTGTCAGGATTGGCTGAGTAAACTTAGTTTTTAGATACCAGAATAGGACACTCTCTTGAAGAATTGTGCAGAACAGGGAAAAGGAGCACGACTACAGACCTGTAAAATATATGTATGGCACACTAGGAGTGTTTGTATAAGGTAAAGGTTTTTTTCTATTAGTATAATTAACTTTTCTAAATGTTAAATGTTGTAATTTTTTTAGTTGTGTGTCATGAACACGGCTGGAAAAAATGCTTATTTTCTAGGTATGGAGTAAAATTTTCCACAATGCTGTCTGTATTTTCATGTACAAAAAAAGCAAAATTTCCCTCCAGATGCCAAACTTTCCTTTGAAGGAACCTCTCAGCTTCCCAGCTTTTTCCACCCGTGGTAATGAATATATCTCCCGTTCTGTATTGTATGGTTACATACAACTTATGAAGGTGTCGTGTCTGTTTTACCACATGCCAGCTTGCTCGATGGACCACAATGGTCTCTGACATGAAACCTTATGCCAACAATGAATTTGTGGACTTTTCATTAAAAATTTATAACAATCATGCTATTATAACAGTATGCTTGAGGTGAATGTCATTAGGCAGTAGATAAGTAATCACCAACAATAAATTTTTAATTTTGATTGAGTATTGTGCTAAACCTAATTGCAGATGTAGAAGCTTGCAAGGTTAAATTTTTAATGAACTGTTTGCTGTGCATGGCTTTCAGCCATTGATTCTTAAGTACACTTACAGTTAAATTAACATCTGCAGTTTCCATGCAAGTGTGCAATCTATTTTTGAGTGGCATTTTTTGAACTTTCACTTTGTTCATTATTGTTTAGTCTAGTTAGAAGTGAGCTTCGCTGTTGATTCCTGCTTTGATATAGTATTAGTGAATGGTTTTACCCAGCACTTGCTGTAAGAGGCCGTGATACACCTTACAGGTTCTTTCAATGAGAAGTGTTTAATAAGGGACAGTGACCTTCCTCTTGCACAGAGAGGAAGGAAATAGCAATGATGTAAACCACACAATCCTTAAACCAGTTACTGACCACAATTTCAGCTTGGAGTGGGTGGCCATTGAGATTTTCATACTAACTTGTAGCCTCTATGAGACATTCTTTTTTAATCAGTTCAAATCATTTGACCATGGAAGTATTGCCCCTGAGGTAGTTTATCCATGTTTGACCATGCTGTAAAGAGTCCTGTAGCCAGGGTTTCAGGAGGGGGGCATGTTTGGGTATGGTGGATATTGATGCAAAGTCTGTGTGTGGCTATATATAGGGAAAGCTTTCAAAGCTAGAGTATTTTCAGGTCTGAAAAGAGTGTAAATTGAAATTTATGCCCGAATGCCACTTTTTGGAATACAGAAAAGTTTGATGTATGTGCAGTATGTAAATATTCCATAAAGCAAACGATATGTGACAGTAAAATGGGGAGGGGGGTGAGGATGACTGAACAATGAAGACCCTGGCTTTTGGAAAGGACCTTCTGAATAATGCTCTTCTAGTTTATCATTTTTAAGCTTAGATGATGGAAAGGTAAGAACATGGTTGGTTCACTCTCAGGTCTTCATCTTAATGAAATTGTTAATCACTCCAGAAAAGATGTACTTCTCTGCTACTTGGACCTTACCAGGTCTGGATGAATGCTTCCTGTTGAGTCCTTGGTCATGTAATAAATGAGAAAAGGTGTTAAAGAGAGATGGATTTGTTTTTTTACAGCCTAGATGAGGTTACCAATCAGAAATGATAAGTGATTAGATTTTTGCCATACTGCAGATCATTTTGGAAATTGAGAGAATTGAAGTAGCCAGAATGGCAAATGTGAATTTCATTGTTTTCTTTTACCCATTACACTTTGTGACACAATAATGATCAGACATCTTTAGGCCTACAAGTTACTTAAAGTTTTATTTTCTTTTTATCTGAGCAGTATGATGAACAGTCTCTGATACAATGAGAATGTTGCATTGCTCTTTTCTTATTTAAATGTCAACATTGTACCTGGGGTGGGGTGGGGTAGGGGAGGGGAGGGGGTGTGGAACTCAAACCCCATTGAGTTTGGCAGTATGTAGAATCCTTATTCAACTGGGCATAGAGTTGCTTTCTCTTAGTCAGTTTACTTAGTTATAGTGTCAGTCATTTCGTTCAATTCATAAATGCTAAGCATCATTACAGAGAGTTTGACAAAACTTAGAACATTACTTGAGTGTTATAAATGTGTACATACAGTAAACCTTCTTTAACTTTTAATAGTATTGAGGAGCTGTGATCTGTTTTGTAATGCCTTGGAAAACAGTAAAAGCCTGCCTAACATCAATTCAGGTGTATTGGTGCAGTGAACCTAACCCCAATGGGACTATTGTTGAAGGTAATGTAAATATTTACGAGGAGGTCTGCACAGCTTGTCAATATTAGCATGTTCTTTGAAATGTGAGAATAAATGTTCTGTGAATGAATGGAAACTGGAGAACGATGATTGCCAGCAAATACAGAAACAAAAGGCGGGTATTGAAAGCTGTAAATGGAGAGCTCAAAAGCAGGATAGCAATGACTCTGAATGATATTGATTTGGATTCTGATGTTTAATTTTTTGACATTTTCCATTAATAATATCACAGCATACATAAAGATTCCTGATCAGAGCTTGAATGACGTGATATTTCTCACTACCACCACCACCTCTCTCTCACATAAACATACAGGGGAGGGGGGGGAGGGCACTGTGCCTCCAAAATTTTTGGACAACCCCAGGATTTGGGTAGAATCTCTAGTAGTTTGGATAAAACTGTTCTAAAAAGGCTCAGAGATTTGGGCAAAAATATTGTGCCCCCCTAAATGCAACTGGTCCCAAACACACTTGTTTTCTCCCTACCCCTGAACCCCTGAACCGTTCTCCTTCCCCTTCATTGTCCTGCCTCTTCCCTTCATCTGTGTTCTGTCTTTCACATTGTTTTTACTTTTCATGAAGGGAAGGAACATGATTTTGCCATTCTATCAAGGTGTTTCACCGTTGTCACATGATCATGCATCCCTTTGGTTTCTGGACTTTTTGCCTGTCAAGTATTCATTGGGCACAGTAGTGTCCAAGGTCGTATTGTGCATGTGTACTGGAAATGCTCTTACTGTGCATGTGCTGTGCCCAGCAGAAATAGGCAATCCCAAACTTGTAATGTCATGTCAAACACCTCTTTTTGTGCAAAGAGGAGGGGGACAGTGGTGTGTGCAGCATTTTGGAGGTGGGGGAGCACAACCTGTGATTCCACCAACTGACATGGAGGGGTGTCACACGTGCACCGAAGGTGCACCATGAGCGCAAAGTGTGAGTTTGCACGCGCTGGGTCCAGGGGCCCGTGCCAGTGCCCCTGGCAGGGTCCAGGGGCAGAGCCCCGGTGGGGGTCCAGGGGGCGAAGCCCATGGAAGCTCCTGCAATATAAGGTAATAAAACCGCTGTAAATTGGTTCTAGAGGCCTTATTGATCAGGTTTTGTTTGTTTCAGATTTTGTGAAATTCGATGTCAGTGCGGAGAGTTCAAGTTATCCTCTATGCGTTGTTAGCTACAGTATGTGTCACAGTATGTGTCACATAGCCTACATTGACAGGACTGTAAGATCACAAGGACTGTAAGATCATGAGGCCAGTCAAGAAGGCTGCTTGAGATGATCGCAAAAGTTAACAGCACTGTTTCATCCTTATACCTATCCAGTTTTACCATTACAGATGGTTAAAGCGACTAGTGACTAACGCGAAGCGTGAAGGAAACTTAATGATAGTAGGCCTACCAGCACCAAGGGCCAGATATTGATATTGATAGCATCCTGTCTGATTATTCACTGAAGGGTGATTGGAAGAGCTCTATCCTTTGGTATAAAACGACCATATAATGAAAAAATTCTCTCCTAATTTCATTCTGTAGGCTACTTCTAAGTTTTGAGTGCCAGGGATGGCGCCAGGATTTTGCCCAACGGGTGGCTAGACGGGCAGAGACAGCGACCCGAAGCCCTGACAGCCCCAATGCCGTCAAGGGGATGGTGAGGAGGGATCTGAAGAAAATCTGTGTACTAAACCATGCCATTGTGGGGCATATATTTCATAAAATGTGTATATACTAGAGGAACGTAGTTTCATGCGCTGATTTAATGTTTTCGGCCCAGAATGTAAAGTGTGAAACTGCAAAGCGTGAGAAGCGAGTGAAAATTTTTCGGGTTATCCTACACTAAAAAGAATCAGTACTTATTAAAAGCCAATTAAGGTCAATGGTCCTGGCAGTTGGTCCCTATCGGGCATAACTTACATTGTACTTTTCTCCTCGTGTCCTATAGCCGTACTGCACTACAGACCCAAGAGAACATTGACTAAATGAGGTGATATGAGTACGTGAAATTCCCAACATTTACCTAAATTCATGTATTCAACTTTTTCAGTTACTTGGAAAGGTGGGAATGGTTTGAACTTGAACTATATTTAGCTATAAGTAACAGAACTGAGGAAGACTGGGCAAAGCGTACCGAAAATCTTGTGTTTCATTGCAGAAATGACCCATTGAAAGCCAAAAAAAGTAAACCGATCATAAATGGCGACAGAATTTCCCGACAGAGGGCTGGGCCATGCCAGCAACCCCAGGCTTCGACAGCCCCTCTGTCGAAGAGGTGATGACAGGGGGATATGGCTTACTATCCCATGCCATTTCAGGGTACATTTTGCATAATATCACTTAATTCTTCAGGAGTCGAGTTGCGCACTTTATATATAGTGTTCTTTGGAATCTGAAACTTGAATTTGCAAAGGGGGCGAAAGTTTTCGATAGGCTTACACAAAAAAGATATGTAATCATTAAGAACATACAGAAAAAAAAGGATAACATACATTTTATCGAAACACCTGGAGTACACGCTATGAAATAGCCAAACTCTGATCCGTGAGTCACTCGCAAACTGACCATACCACATGACCAGGGTTGGGAAGTAACGAGTTACAAGTAACGCCGTTACTGTAACGAGTTACATTTTGTGTAACGGAACCCTGTAACGAGTTACATTTGCATTTCAGTAACGGAGCAAGTAACTAGTTACAATTCTGTGTAAAAGTAACTGTAACGGCGTTACATTTGGGTCCCGTTACTTTCCCGTTACAAATAGTCAAAATGACCACAAATTGCATTTTCTTTGAGCTAATAACAGAATAACAGAAAATTTTCAAATTGATGACACTTTGGTAGTAAAATGTAAAATTATTTTCGATATAGGCTATTTATCATTCATCGCTATTATCGACGTCGCCCTCACCGACATCAAATTTTATTCACGATTAGAATCAGAAGTTGATATTAGATGCACACGCTGCAGGTTTACAGGCCGGGCCACTTGATTGTCTATTGAACCAGGGAGTTGTCAAATAGCAACTCCCTGATTGAAATAAGTTTAAAATTGATCTGTATGTCAAAATACTTATTAGACAGATCAATGCTTATTATCCATGAGACCGATTTGTGCGATTATTTGAAAAATACTGAACGGTCCTCTAAGGCTCAGCTGACTTTATGTATTCTAAGTAAAGTCAGCTGGGCCTTGGTTTACTCATATTGTCCTTTAGAGGACACAGTGGAGACAGTGTACCGTGAGAAACGGGTTGGCCCATGGGCATTCAAATACCAGCTTACTTTGAAAGTTTAATCATTGCCTCTTGAGACGTTAGGGCTGGACCCGTGTTCACCCTATCCGAGTCGGAGCTAACTGCGATTCTAGATTCCCGAATCTTTCCGAGCATGGTACTACTCAGGATCCTCAAATTTCTGCCAGTTTTGATTCCAATGGCACCAATTCCGAGACCAGTCTTTTTGCCAATGTATATCATATCACACATACAGATGTTTTAATTCTATCGTACATGTCCACCATTAATTAACAAAGTCATCGTTTGTACTCACTTCCATAGCCTGGCCTCCTGAGTAATTTAGTTGATTGTATGTGACAATACCTTAGATCTGTACATTGTGCACAAATGGAACTTTAAACACTTTTAATGTAACTTTCATATTTGAGAACTCGGCTGGAATGAACTCCGAGTCCGAGTCCAGTTACATCACATTCCGTAAAAATTTCGATTCCGGAACCTTCTATCCCGGGCAAATTCCTAATCTAGAAAAACGCTCTTGAGACCGGCATTAAGCTAACCGAATCCGGACTCTTGCGTTGGAGCCCAGTAAATCTATACGGTGCCAAGCGTTGGTAAACACCGTGCATCCATTTATGCATCTAATTTAACATGTATGGTATCTTTATTTGAATCAAACGTATGAATTTAGGCTATATCATATTCTTTTCAATGTCCGTAACTCCTTACACTGGAATAATAGTACGGTTAATATAAAAAAACAGCAGAATATTGAAATGGTCAATGGCGTTAAAAGTATCCTAACAAAGCTAATTGGAAAGAGAAGTGTCCGACTTAAAGCTTTACCTATTGTAAAGGGAAAGTGAATTATGTGCACATGATCTGCATGTATAAACTGCATAGTATCACCATTTCTATGCACTGTTTTATATCGACACAATGTGAAACTTGAAATTTATGGGGAAATATCACTTAGCCCAACCTTAGCGGTGAGGTTTTAAAATTTTACTGCTAACAAATGTATTCATCCTCTTATTATACCATATTTATGCCCTTGAGGGGTGAAGACTTTAATTACTGCTGAAACAACGCTCTTCCCCTTTCCGGCATAGCCGCTAACCTCTCTAAATTAGCCGACTGTGTGATGGGAGTATAAAGATTTCAACCCTCAAAGAAGTACTTTGGTAACTGGAAAAGTTTTGGTTATAACCATATTCCTCTAACAAATAGTTTGCGTAAGCTCCGACACAGTATCATGATTCGCTGCTTCATGTTGAGCATTAGGAGCCTCTGCGACAATGCCCATTGAAGATCAGCTAGCTTCATTGACTTTCTTTGGGGAACACCTAAGGATAACCGGCACAAATGAGGTGTCGGTCGTCTCATGTGCCCCCGTCTTACTATCTAATTATGCCCCCCCCCCCTCCATTTCAGGTACCGAGGTACCGTATATTCACCTTGAAGTAACGAGTTACTTTTGAAATGTAGCTAGTTACTTTTTAGTCAAAAGTAACTGTAACTAGTTACAATTTTACGGAATTAACTGTAACTATAACGAGTTACTTTCAAAGCGTAACGGGAACAACCCTGCACATGACACACACAAGAGAATAGGAACTAGGCTTAGCGACATGGGATGGAACTTTCAACCTCCACATAAACAGTGTGCTCTGCCTACATGTTTCGTGGTAAGATCGGCAGGACCTGTGCTATCTAGCAATGTGGAATGGAACTGCTGAAGATTCTGGAATGACTGTACAGCACGCGCAGCGCGCTGAAAATTTTGGGTTCTTAGTAGAGAAATTGTCCTCTCTCAGGTGCCATCAGGGACTGCATACTCTATCGTGTCGATTAAGACTCCCCGATGCGGGCCCCCTTGCTCCCACCTGGCACCATCCCTGTTGAGTGCTCAGTGTGTCTCTTCAATATTTTTCTCTTTCCCTAACCCTTAAATCCCCCGGCTAAGGGATTTTCCCCGGGGAGGCCTGTGCCTCCCCGGCCCCCCCTTGAACACGCTACTGGAGGAGGAGGGAGAGGACGAGGAGGAGGGAGTACAAGAAGGAAGGACGAGGAGGAGGAAGAGGGAGCTCAGATATCTGGCAAACGCAGAGAGATGTACGAGTTCATCCCCTCCTCATAGGCCAAGCTCCCCATAGTAGTTTTGTAGTTGATTTGTTGATTTAAGCTGATTCTTTCCTGATTGAAACAGTGACATTTGAAGTCTGCCTGTATGGTATCCCTTAGGTTTGGACCATTATAACTGTATGGTATAACTTCAGTGGTTGGGTCTGTAGGTCTGCTTTGTCAAAAAGTAAGTATAATATCATCTAGTCACATCCTAGAAATTACTAAACAGGTCAAGAAAAAAAAATGATTAAGTAGGAACTATGTTTGCCTACTTTGGGTTAATAGGTAGGCCTATATATTCTCCCATTAAAGGTTTGGTTTCTGTCATCTTTTAATAAATTCAAATATTCAAGAGAAGTAATTTAGAGGGAGAATGCAGTCACCCCAATAAAGAATTGTATAGTAGACTATACTATTTCCTGAATGGCTCTTGAGAATCATGTGACAGTATTTTTCTCACTCAGTTGTAAAATTTACATGGAGCAACTGCTTGGTTTACCTTGAATACACAATATTTATGTCCTAAAATATTATGAAAGATACTTGGAAGAGAAATAAGAAATTTGTGACATTTAGCTATTGTTTCAAAATAAATTTGGGGCGACTGCTTTTGACCTTTAAATATGGACTGTGTCAGTAATACTGTACTTGTGAGCAGCGCGGAGCACACAAAACTATAAAATGTAAACTGCTTTTTTTTTTTTGGATTGGGGGAATTAGTCAGAGGGTATCACTAACTACGAAAGGACCTTATAACAAGTTGTTCAGTCTATTTTAAAAAGTGACAGTGCTCACCCTCTTCCAAGAAGCACAAATTCCGTCTTCCTGTATACACCTCTGCAATCTCGTAATCAGTGACTCAGTATACAGGAAGGCTTAGATTTTTGCTGTGACAGCTGTAGGCTCAGTTTTGATTAATTGGTCATCGTAGAGGAAATATTAAATATTTAAGAGCTAGGAAATTGGTTTGATGAGTAGTAATGGAAAATTTTAAAGACCTCATTTTAATAAAGTTATATTTCCTACAAATTCCTGTTGATATTTAATGTTTAATTTTTGGTACTAGAAAGAAATTAAAAAAGAAGGCCAACTGGTATGGAGCATTGGATGATTTGGTTATTGGTGATTTAAGTATTGGATTGATCTAACTTAATCATCAGTTGGTAAAAAGTGACTTTGAAATTTTGATATTTAAAACCTGTCCAATCTGATTGCTCAATATTTTATTATTATTAAATACCTACATGATAGGCCTGAGTGGTCTCATGCTGGCATATAGGCTGTAGTGTATAATAACCAAATGATTTTGTATACAATAGTGCCTATTGCTTAAATTTCGGTATCTGCTGAAATATTGCGATCAGATTGGTTCTAGCAGATCTATGTTGAGTTAGATGAGGTTTAATGGCCCAGTTTCCAACCAATTGGTTCAAGTTGAGCTGGCCATGGCCTTTTTTCCAGTTGTGGCGCACTGGCTTATTTTCCTGTACTCCATTGCTTATGCGGAGCATCACGCACAATGGCAGTAGGTTCCATTTTTAAAGTCTTTGGTATGACTCAACCAGGGAATCGAACCCGGACCTCCCTCACGCGTGAGAGGTGGATGCTCTACTACTAGACCAAACAGGCGGTCTGATCTATGTTGACTCATGAAGTATCCAATATTGCATATCAATAGAAGCTCATATTCAAGCAGGACTCTCTAGCAGCTCTCTGGACTACACTGTCTGTATGCTATAATGCATCACTCAAGGGGCAGGGGTGGGGGCTTCAGAGGTTCCACATCCTTTACAAGTTTTGTGCCCTCTCCCTCCACTGTGAGCCCCTTTCCACTGAAAGTTATCAAAATGAAAACTGTATGGCTTTCCCTATTTCAGCTTAGGCCATATGTAATGCCATGTAGACTAGAGAACTTCATTTTAAAATTGCAGCATTCCTCCTGCCCCTCCCAAAGGTGAAATTGCAACTTTCTCCCCTTTGCCCTCCCTAAGATGAACTTGCAGCATTCCCCCCTCTTTAAGGTGAAATTGCAGCATTCTCCCTCTTTAAGGTGAAGTGTAGCATCCCCCCTCCCTGAAGTGAATGTAGCTATGCTTTTGCAGTTGGGGAAACCAGTGTTCGCACTAAGGAATTGAAACTGTGCGGGAATTCCCTCTCTAAAAATTTTTTTGTGCGGGATTTTCAAAATCAAGGCGAGACCTTGTCCCTCCCATAAATTCTTCTTGAGCGGGATTTCCGTCGCCATCGCAAAACTACTCCCCACGCAAGAGGTACTACTTGCTGTTAACGGCAGTTAATGCGTGTCACTAACATTAGTGCTTCTCTCCAAGTTCAAAGCCTCCTCCGATACAGCTCCAATTCGTCACTGGGTGTTTTCCTTCTGAAGAATGAGTGAGTATAAATCCGTGAACTTGAAGTTGAATTGGAAAATATGAGTGAACTTCATTGGAGATACACATACAATCAGAAATTAACGAGAGCAATGTACGACGTAAAATGAAGAAAGTACATACTGTATGTATATTCAATACAATTACACATGTAAAACTCCACAGTGCACTACAGCTCTACAGGTGCGTAACCAAACGTACTGTACACGATGCAACGTTGTGTTTGCAACCCTGGGACTGTGATTGAATTTCAATCCAATCAGATTCGCTCTTATTTATACAACCAGCAGCCAGCGTATAAGAGCTGCACTGTGAATGGCTAGATTACGATGATATTTGTTGCTACCATAATCAGTGTTCAGCTTGGGAGTTGCGATCCCCTTGCTTGGAATGATTCTATATTGCAATTTATTTTGCGTATTATCATTGCAATTTCTCTGTACAATCACAGCTGCGGAGAAGTGCGCTGGAATTTTGGCTGGATTCAGAGCATCAGCTGCCCGCTTATGATTTATTTATGTGCAGGAGCGGAGAAGGTGTGCGGGATTTTCCCGCATTAGATTTAATTATGTGCGGGATTTGAAAGACAAAAGCGGGATTCCCGCAATCCCGCGCCTTAGTGCGAACACTGGGGGAAACAATGTCTAACACTTCCTGTAGTAAGCTATCACTTTCATCACCCACTTTCTTGAAATGGTAGGTTCTCACCCTTCATAAAATATTCCTGGCTTATGCCATTGTAGAGATACACCACTTATTGAGGTGGAGCTTTGACAGAAAAGAGAAACAGGTATAACAAAGTGTCTTGAATGTCACAAGCGAAATAGGGAGAAAGATATGAAGGATTATTACTTAATTCTTGACAAGGATTAGGTGTGTAATTCTTGCCAGTGCTTTGGGAATATATATAAAAGTCACATTTCTATTGAGGTGTTAAGTTTTTCAGTCAAAATGGGTGAAATGTCTAAACATATTTTAACTGAAAATTTATCCAAAGATGGGTTGGTGTACTGTTTAGAATCGATCAGAGCTCTGTAAAATGATAGAAAGAAACACTTGAAGGCTCTTTTGCCCATAGATATTTGAAATTGTAGATGTCCCCTGCAGTATGTCTGCCTCTGTAAATTTAGAGTAAACTTCAAACTTCTGTCAAATTCCATTTGACATGCAGACTATCGAAATTGTTATTTCTTTGTTTTAAGGGCGATAAGTCCTCCCTGTCGGTTTCTGTTCTCTTATTAAGTTAACTCCCAGAGGTCAGACGCTACTTAACATTCACTCCCCACTTGGTTTTGAGTTACCCTTGTCCAAACAATATAGAAATTAGAAAAAAAAAAATTTGATTTTGCGTTCTTTGAAAGCAAAAGTTGTCATGGAGGTTGAAGGTAATAAGGCACTTGTTGTTGAGCCATGAGCTGGAAGTATTTAAGAATGGAGACCATTTTGAAGTTGATAGTATATTCCTGGAGGAATTAATTTTTTCTTCCTGACTCAAGTGTGTAGTAACTTGCTATGGTCATTTTGTCTCAGAGGAAGAAATTATGTAAAAGACTAATCTTTCAGAAGGAGCCTAGCAAACATTATTGTTTATTTTTTTGTAGAGTTTTCAGTATTTTGCATTTTTTGAATAAATTTGATGAACATGCTACATTTTTCATGCCACAGAGTTTGCTTATTTCTTTTAAAAGCAAATTGACAGTCGTTTAACAAGTGAAATGTCCCTAATTATTTTTGGAATTTATTTACTCTCCTAAAATTGCATTTTTGGAAAACTGAATGTAGAAAATTAACTCTCACATGAACCAAGCTTTTATTCATTGATGTTTTTCATAGGTTCTGTTGAGTTAATGATTTTTGAAAATGTTTATCACAATTTTGCATCAGATCTGTTATATCTTTACTTCAAAACAACGTCTAATATCTAAATTTTTGAGTTTTCTTTGGCAACTTGGAATTGGAATAGAGAATTCTTTGATACGTGTGTTTCTATCTTTGTATCATAGCAAATGCTTCTTCTCAAAATGTTGGACCTACAGCTCAGATTCATAGTGCTGTAGTCTCCGAGGACCATCGCTTTGATCTGCTTCAGGATGTCTCTATTAACCTACAACAGACAGGAAACACTCCTCATGTTAAGCTTTGTACAATCATCCAGAAAAAGCTGTTAAAAGCTAGAAAAACATGTTTTTGACTTTTTCAAACATTAGAGTACATTAACCTTTCCTAGGCTTTTATTGCTCCAGGCAGGCTTACTAGCAAGTCAAACAAAGTTTATTTTCCATATTCAAGCACATATGGGGTTCTCACTGTGTGCTGAAGTGAGAAGGTTAGGGCAAATTTGCTTAATATTTGATACTCCAAACCATGGGAGGTAATGTCACCTTTCCAATCAGACTCACCTATATCATTCCATGTTTCAAGTTTGCAAACAGTTGATAATTGAAAGTGAAGTATGAGCTGTTTTCCACAAACAGACAGAGAGTAACCAAGATACTTCAGTAACTCATTTGTTTTTATGTGGCATTTGTTACTTTTATTTTTGAAGACAATTCACTTAAAGAGTTCCCTAACATTTTCAATAATTCCAAGTAATATTTGTCGTTTCTACCCTTATTTTTTGCCAGAGCAAGTGCTGCACTTGATCTTGGCTTTAACACCTCTGTCTGTCCCACACTGAATATGTAACACGTTCCTTGGTCAGCAACAGTGTTTCCGCTAAGCTGCTATGACGCGATTTTGACGCAATGATTTGTCAATCTGACGCACTTATATTCATGGGAAAAATGAAAAAAAGAGGGTTTCAGATGCAGTGTGAACAACAACGCATGCCCTATGCACACGCAATTCCACTTACTGTAATTGACATTCCTAGTGAACCAAATTTTCTTATATTGAGTATATTGACCCAATGGATAATTTCTTAGAGGAAACACTGGTCAGCAATATCCATAAAATTGTTTAAGAAAGGCAAGGTAGTGCATAAGCATGGAATTGCAACTCCCGCATCGGCATAGGTCATATGAGGGGGGGGCTGTGCCCCCCAAATTTTTGGACAACCCCAAAATTCAGGCAAAATGTATAGAAATTGGAGTAAAAATTTTCTTAAGAGGCACAGAGATCCAGGAAAAAAAAAAACTTGTGCCCCCATCCAAATCCAAATGGCCCCATACGTTTATGCTGGTTGGAGGGAACAGCATCATCTACCAGTAGTAATCCATGCATTAGTAGTTGTTATTGATATTTAGAAGGTGTTATATTCTTTTGATGTTGTTCGTCCAAGACTCACTTGATGTCAACATGAAACTAAAGACCGGATGATACATGAAAGCCTATAATCTGCCTATGGCCACATGTATTGTGCAGAAATTTCCAGCAATGCCTTTATTTCAAGTCTCTAATGATAGTAGTATATATGTTTTGGCCCTCCTTTCGCCTGTTCTGTGAAAGTGACCACATATTTTTCCCCTTTGGGCCAACCAAGTGTGGTTGTGTGCCAGGTGCTCTATTTAGGTGTCATGAGCAGACAGGCACGATTTTGAGTCCAGTACCGAGGGAAGAAATTGTGTGTAAGAATCGATAAGCAATAATTGCTTATCAGCATTCAAACTGATTAGCAAATGGACAGTAAAAACAAGCATCATGGCTTGACATAACATGGCAAAAAGCTAGCTCTTGTGCCTTTACTGTTTGCAGCATGCAGTGCCCCTCAAACAGGTGTCTCGGAAATCTAGTTTAGTTGCTGTCCAGTGCCCCTTCTCTCAGTCAGTATGCTGTGCTCTTTTTGACGCTTATATCATGGAAGTATTTCCTTAGATGTGGTACTTCCATAGACCCTTTTCCAAATAGCAATTACAAAGGATTTTGGGATAGAATTTTTGTACACATCCTTTTTGGCCACAGTAAAATGCCATTAACATTAACAACGCGTACCAAAAACTCTATCCCACAATCCTTTGCAATTGCTATTTGGAAAAAGGTCTACACTTATATCAAGCCCTGAAAGATACACATGTTGGTAGAACATGAGAAATATGATTGGCAACTTTTGTGAAGCTATATCAATCTTCATTTGCAGTTGGGGCTCATGGGTTGAAATTGAAACGTGAATACAACTATTTCATCCCTCTTTTACCTAGCATACACTTTTGTTTGAAATCAGAAAATAAAGCAAAAAGAGAAAGGTTCATTTTAAACTATGAGAAATGAAGGTTTGCAGAAGTGAGCATTGTAATGAATTAACTGCTTGCAAGATGTTTGTATTACCAATAACTGTTTCTACTATTGTTGGACAGAAAACCAGTATTCAACAGAGGTCTTGGCCCATATTCCCCATTTTTATCCTGTTATCGGTACCGCCAAAATTTGTCTGAAATGCCAATATTACCTAACCAATATTAATCATCCTATACATCATAAAAATGGTACGCTACATTTTATTTAGCATTTTGAATTTAAGTTCCAATATTTTACCTTATTAAAATGAAATGTCACTTAGTGGTAGTGGTCAGTAGTCTATTGTTTCCTATGAAGAATGCTAATTTCCCAAATTTCAGTAACGGATCAGCATGCTGATTTTGAGAATTGAAATATCGGTATCGTTTAGTATTGGCCCTTCTTGCAGTATCGGTACACCACTAGGGCTGTGACCGTTTAGCGATTAATTGCTAAACGATCGCATGTGTAATAAACGTTTAATACAAAGCTACCAGCAATTAATCGCAAAAAGCGTTTTCTGTACGAAATAAAAAACAATCTGCAGTCATTACAGAAAATTAGATGTTCACTGTTTTTGAAAAAGTGAAATAATTGTACAAATGGCACACACGTAAACATACGACATCAAAGTTGAGCTTTTATGAGGATCCGTGTTTGAGGTTCATGGAACTATGTCTCCCGGATGTAACTAACGCATTTTACATATTAATCTTGTTCAAGGGCACGTTTAAAGTCTCTATGTTGATCATAGGTACTTGCGATTAATCGCTAAACGATCGCAAAATTTTGCGATTAAACGTTTAATAATTTTGCTAAACGTTCACAGCACTAAATTACAAGCATGCTACAAAAAGCAGTCATGTAAAGAACCCACACTTTGGCCAGCCATGACATTAGTGATAGTGAATTTATTCTTGAAGTTCAATTGGAGAATCTGGAACATTCACTGCAATCCCTGATGATTGAAATCACTTTAACAGTGCCCAGCCCCCTCCTCCTATCCAGTGGCAAATCCCGGCGGGCACAACAGGGGCGCACCTCCCCCATTGGCTGTCATGTGTGCAAAAAAGCTGAGGAAAAAAAAGAAAATGCTTCAAAATATGTCAAATATAGCACCATTTCGCATCTCAGCCCTCTTTCAAAAGCAAAAATTTTCCAAAGGGGAGGGATACACCCCCTCCCCTTATACCCCTATCCCAGGATAGCAATCAATTAAACCTTGCACCCCTTCTATTGAAAATTCCTGGATACACCCCTGCTATCCCTTAACATACTCCAATGTGACACTATGATTCAAAACATGTTTGGATGCCGAAATGTCAGGTGCAATATTTAACAGATCAAAATAAGTGATAGTTGTTTACTCAGTCGGTTTGGGATGCCTGTAGATTGAGCTCACACTAAAACACCCATTGCTTATTGTTTTAATGCACTACTTCAAAAATCATACTGACATGTTTTTGTATCTTAGCATTATCACACTTGTTTTGTTGTGTGTAATCAAATGTAACATTTCCAGAGAAAGATATCCACCACCCAGGTATGTAAATATTCTATCAACCATCTCAAATGCGTTGAATGAGTCGACCAAGGACCACATGTGAAATCTTCTAAATCAGTTACTCCTTGCTAACCAACCTCCTCTGTGAAATCAGTCTGTACTGAGAGGGGAGATAGGCTTGAAAGGAAGTTGTATTCCAATGTTAACTAGGTCATAATATGTCACTTGGCGAGGAGCATCAAAGGAGACCGATGCTGATCACCCAGGACTAGGTGGCAATTGTTAGTAATGAAAAATATCAGACTTTTATTTTTGGGAGATGGCAAGGGGTCAAGAGGAGAAACCTGCCAGGAAGGAAACATGTGAAAAGTGTCCATCAATACAAAAGTTCAAGACACTTTAGTGTTTAGTGTGGTAGGCTGCTGGTGTAGGCGTGCCAATGTCCTCTGATAAATGTGAGGAGTTTGGAATGATGTTTGTTTGTAGAGTATTGACTTTGTCAAGTCATGAGGGAGAAAAGCGTATATATGGGCCATCTGGGGAATCAAGTCTGGAACCACAGCAATGATTATGCATTGAACAATGTGAGAGGGAGCACGTTTCAATACATGCATTGGCCTATAGACTTGTAGCAATTTTCAAAATGACTCTTAAGAATTATGAAGGGAGTTTGTCCTTTATTACAAAAAATGAAAAGGTTAACAGGGTACAACTTTAGTCATAGGCAACTGTTCAAAAATATCCCTTTGCCTAAAAATTGGTGGTAGAAGGACTGGGGACTTCCGGCCTATAATCCCCCTTCTAGGTTTGTTGGCCTTGTGTAGTTAGAACACTTAAAGAGGTTATGCTTTAGACATTTTAATGAGTTTGATGTCTATGATTTTTCTCTACATTTTGTGGGATTAGATAACAACTTCAATTTACTTAATATCCCCCTCCCCCCCCCCAAAAAAAAGAAAGGGATCTTTTGATTTGTAAGTCTTACACCCCAAATTGGTGAATACTGTTCAGAAGTCAGTAATGATACTTTCTCAGGCTGTCAGTAATTGAATAGAGCAGATGTTTAGAGGTAGTTGAAATGAATCATGGGTATTCTGTCCGTGATGCATTGGACAGTGTTGTAGGCCTTTTCATTCTTTTCCCTTTGCATGGAGTTGTTTCTCTTAATACCACTCATGTGTTTGCTTAATTCATATTCATTAAAATTACCCAAATATAATGCCAGATTGAAATAGCTGTGAGGTGAAACACCTTGGTTGGTTTGGTGGGTGGGTTTTATTTACGGGATTTTTTCTCTTAAAATGAATTTCCCTCACATGAAGACATATTAAAGAAGTTACCCATGTGTAAACCATCTTCTGTGGGGTGTACTATTAATGCCCCTTCGTGTAGAGTCATTCCCCTAGCAGTTGCTGTTTGGGAGACATTTTCCTGGTCAACTGGCCTCACTTGGGTCTCACTTGAGACCCCAGAAGGTGTTAACTTATATAAACTCTGCATTTTACTACCAAATTTGTGTGCATTTTATGGCATTGTTTTGATGTTTGTCTTAGGGAGAAAGAATCCATAGACTTATTTGTAAAACCAAGTAACAGGTGATAAATGGGATATTTTTCCAAGCTTGAAATTCTAGGTTAATGCTCTTTGAACCCAATAGGATCTACAGTTGAGTGACTTCCAGCGATGCCAGACTTATTTTGTCATACATGTGTAGTGATGGCATGGTATTAAGAGATTGAAATGCTGACTGAGTGCTGTGTAATTGATTCTGTCAAGAAGATGTACCATGGGTAGGTTTTTAGGAGGTAGAAAAGGCAGGAGATGATCTGTGGTTAGAAATGATGACACCTTGATGAGGGGGGGGGGGGAGGGGGGTGGGTTAGGAAAATGGGAGACATGAGAAATTTTTGGGGCTCAATATGATATCAGATATAATAGAGATTCACTGCTACACTGTAGAAACAGCTTCAGGTAAGTTAAAGAGCAGTGTTTCTCAAGGTGGGCAATATCACCCCCAGGGGGTGATAAGAGTGTCATGTGGGAGGGGAAAGATAAAATGCCATAGGGGACAACATAGGGACAGGTGCAGTTTGTCATCAGTAGGTAGGGGAGGGGGTGCAACAAGCTCAAAATTATTGAGGAACACTGGTTAGTTTCTGGTACCTTTTGGTTAATAACATTTTAAAAATTTGGAGGAGACTTGCACAATGTGTGTTAGCTTTTGAGTTTTAGAGGGTCAAGGGATTTCTTGTATTGAAAGAAAAAAAAAGAAAAGTGGTTTAAGAGGATGCTCATCATGGGAAGGGGTGCTGTCTGTCATACCTTTTCCACTGCATAGAGATAATACCTATAACAAACCTCATGCTGGGGAACAAATTCCTTTGGTTTTCTTGTTATAATCTCTTTTAGGAGCAGAATTTGATGGGTGTCAATGCATGTAAGTTAGAAAACTTCATCACAGATATGTGTTTTATCTGCAGGGAAAGGTCACAAAGTGTCAGTTGTAGATTACAGGATTGACTGTGAGAAGTAGATTATTTGTGGTTAAGAAGGACTTGAAAGTACCATTCATACTGTCAGTATCATTATAGCTAGTATCACTTCATGGACATTAGATAAGCAGAGATTAGAGATAATGTATTCCACTTTTAGCGCAAATTGGTCTTGGAGGCTTGTTTTGCGGTCAGAGGCAGGAAGCTTTTGAGGGTGGTCAGAATAGGGATTTATTCTCTCCACCAATAAGGCTCATAGGCATTTTCTGGAGGAAAAAGGAAAACTTTTGTCAAGTTGTGTGAGGAGTGTTCTCCAAGATGACAAAATTTCAGAGACTGGTTAATAAAATAGAGCTGAGATGGTGAAGGAGTCATTGACAGTACAAAATCCTTTAAGATACATCCACTGAGCATGAGGAAAGCAGAATTTCCCAGAAACAAGGAAATTTTTAGGATAGAACTCAAAACCCACATGTAACATCTGTTTGTGATTTAGCCTCTTACTAAGGGTTCAAGTGCTAATTGCAATATAAGTGAAGCATGTTTACATATTCTTCAGTGACCTGTACAAATGGTAATTGCCCATAACAGCGCTAGACAACCTAATTATGATGGCACCCTACTCTAGTGGAGGAGTAGGGAGGCAGGATTCATTTTATCTGTTATTTTATACTTTAGTCATGACCCACAACGTTTTGGTGGTATGAGGACAGGATGAGTCAGTCTAGATTTCTCTTTACGTTACAATTGTGAGCTATTTATAATGGTTGTCATTTGTGATGATTTGACAGAATTAGGCTGGACATCTGTTATTTTATCAAAGTGATGCCTGAAATTAGGTCATCTTGTGGACAAAAGGAAAGTCCACCCACATGAGACAGTGGCCAAGAAGTAAGTTTGATAAATAGCTTGCTTGCTCAATTTGCCAAGGCCTATACCATCTGCTTTCAAGCTGGGGGTCTTTAAAATTGTTTGCAAATTGTAAACCTTAGCTTGAACTGTGGCCATACTAGGAAGCCTTGCAACCAAGGGGAAGTACAACAGAATTAGTAGAGGGTGTGAAAGGGCATTAAAGGTCAATGACTGTCCATGAATGGCCATTAACTTGTAATGGGCATCTCTAACTTTCTTTTATAGGTGTCAACTTGTACTCAGTATTTTTGGTAGGGTTTTAAGGAGCTTTCAATTTATTTTTACTTTATTGGAAATTTATTTTTTTTCTTCTGAAAGGGATGGGTAATCCAATCAGCAAAGGTTAGTGCCTTACAAATTTGTATTGATAGTGTGTTCATAGGTTTTCCATGATAGGAGTATAGGTTAGAAACCAGTAAACAGTAGTTTTAAGAAGGACATCTAGAGCAGGCTTCCTCAAAATCTTTAAAGTGTCTTTTGAGGAAATCATTGTAACTGCAAGTTAATGTGTTACATGCCTTGAAGGTGGAGTGAGGGAAGCATCCCATGAACGTTGGATGTAGGCGCAAAGCCCCAGCATACCCAGAAGCTTCAGGTTTCAGTGCTGTTGAAATGGCATGGAGAGTCCTAACTTCCTGACTTATTTCCAATATATTCTTTTAAATAGGCGATGATAAATAATGAGGTACAGCATGGTGACATAATAAGAGCACGAGACATATGTGTGTGTGTGTGTGTGTGTATGTAATTAGTCATTTCTGTATATATACACGTATATTTAAAAGAAAATATATTTCTTTCAAATAGATGTAGTTGAAGCATGGTTACTTTTTCATGAGGATTTTGAAACTATGTGGCATACTACAAGTGGTTCCCCTTACCCCTCCCCCATCATTTGAGGATTTGAGGAACCCTGACATCTTTCATGTCCATACAATTGCTGCAGAACTATTACTACTACAATGGCTGAAACTACAATTCATATCACTCTATGAGTGTTATGACTTCATAAATTGTCCTCTTAGGGAATCTGCCCTTGTTGGGATCAAAGGTGCCATTCTTTGGAGTAACTCAAAGCAAACCAGAGTGTCATAATTGGAGTGTAATTTTATGGTGGAGATGGCCCTTGGCACCACTTTGATGACTTTGCCCCTCAATAGATATGGCCAATTGGGACCATTTGTTACTGAGTGGATAGTTTGAATGCTTAGACAAGGACTAATTAGCTGCTATTGGCTAACAAAAGTTTGGTATGATGTCAGGTGAGGTCAGACAGTGCTTAGGTATGTGGTGTCACCTTGCAATCGTGATTGGCATTAGTTTGGATCCACCTCAATTTGATTTTGAAAGCATGTGATGAATCATACCATTGTATCCCCAGGTATACATTTTATTGACAATTATGGTCATGAGTCTGAGGAAAATTTTTTTTTTCGGAAAGAATCTCTTTTCTGCTGGTAGCTTAATTTTGATTGAATGTCAGTGTATAAAGGATGTGAAATAGTGAATTGTCAGAATCAATGCAACTTAATTGCAAAATAGGTGTCAAAGTTTTCTGTAACATATTCTCTGTGGTACTATCAGGCCATACCAAGGCAGGGACAACCCATCCTGCCCTCATGTGCAGACTGTTAATGCCCCCTTTTTAGTACATCAATCGCCAAAGTGACTCTAAAGCTGCAAAGAATAACCCTTGCTCTTGCCCCCCTTTGAAGTGTGGGTGCCCCCTACCCCTCTGTCACACATGTCAAACTTCCTGACAAGAGCCTGTGCACTACATACTATATCTGACAAATTTGTTATTCAAGGCTACACATTTGTCATTTACTGGTGAATATTTTGTGTCTAATCTTAATCCATACCACTTTATGCAAAACCAAAAAGTTGAGGGAGTGGAGGAGTGCATGGGGGAGGGGAGAGGGGGTTAGTAAGGGACTGAAGGAATTGGACTATGGAGATTGAGAGGGGGGAGGTATGGGCTTCTGTACAATACATTGACAAATACTGATTAAGAGCAGTTTATAGGTGACATTATTTACATTCTTATCAGTAATTTTACCAGCCTTATATTAGACTCGGAGAAGAGAGTTGGTGGATGTGATGGGGTGAAGTCAGTGGTCATGGAGTTAGGGTAACCGCACCATCCTTTATATCATGACGCTGGCCATGGTATGTATTGACATGGACTGCATGGATTTATTGAGATAGTCATGCTTGGAACTTGGGCATGTATTGTACCTTCAAACAATATCTCTTGTAGTGCTATAAAAGTGTTTATTTCCTGGGAAGTAAGTCACATCTCCCACAATTTTTTTCATGTTTCCTAATACGAGAAACCAAAGTTCCCTCTTACAGTAGTGTAATTGCTGCCATATTCTTCCAAGTACCAAACTTTCCCGGCACAGAGCTTCCCAGATTACCATTTTTCTTCACCTGTGAATTATCATGCTTGATATTATGAAAACATGTTTATAAGGCAAATCTGATGCATTAATTTTATGGAATATATACATGAAGGCCTAACCACAGAGAGATCTTGTTTCCCTTGAACCCTAGTCCGTGCTTGACAAAATTGTGAAGATTAAGTTGAACTTGAAGAAATTTGTTTAGATTTTTGTGAACTGAGATCTTGTTTCCTCCAATGTCGAAGATGAATAAACTTAGGAGTTCTTCCTAGATCAAAAGGTTTACTTAAGAAAAAAATTGATTTTGACATCCAGGAGGATTCCAGTTCTCCTGTACGGAACATGATTCTCCTCTTAGGAGTCAAAACCTCCCGCTACTTGTGAGTTGGCCGGTGAAATCACACACCTCCCTTACTCCCTTGGTTGTCGTTGAATAAATAGAGGCACACTTGGAGCCTAATAGGATAATGAGGTTCCTGTAATAATGTACCTATGTACCTTTCTAACCCCTTTGACCTTTCTTCAGTCCACCTGTTGCAGCAAAATGGAAACAAAATGTCAAACATGAATAAGAAAAGGATAGGGATACAAAACTATGCAATATTTTTTTTTCATCTCGGAGGATGCAATATCCTGGTATGACATTGCCATGTATCCAGGTAATACTTGGAAGGGACTTTTTGCTACTTTTGTTAATGAACAATTGGCCAATAGGTCATTGGAAAATGAAGTTTTTTTTGGGGGGGGGGGAGGAGGAGGGGGCATATTGAGTATGTGGATTGACATAGTTTTGTGATAAGTTAATTACGTAGAGTGGAGAACCTTTGAACAAACTGAGCTTTTTGTTTGGTCGTGATCCTTAATAGTTAACTGTAAGTAAAGTAGTATTAAATGGGATTATGACAACACACTGTATGTGCAAACAGTCCGGAAATGCTTCAGAAAATTCACTCTTTTTGATGAAATTTTTTATGAGTAAAATATTTTCTCACATTGTAGGGAAGCTGAAGCAGGTGGAATAAAGGTGGTAGCATCATAACAAAAAAAGGGGGTGGGGGCGATTAGTAGATAAAGAACAGGATGTGAAGAAAATGTTTAGTTGTTCAGCTAACTCATTTCATTCATTTCATTTCATTTATTTCGTCCACACAAATACAAATACAGAGATGGTATAGTAAAAGTATGAACAGGGTAGTAGAACAAACACAGAAGTGTTTAACAAAGCTAGCAACCTTTTAGAAAAGAAAACTTAGTACTTAGGCTACATTAAATAGAGAGAAGAAAAAGAGAGAGAAGGAGAGAGAGAGAGAGAAAAAAAGAAAGGATGACTATCTAACCATGTTACCGTACAAGAAACTTAGTATTTATCAAGGAGTAAATTCTTCAATTGTTTCTTGAAGGAGTGATACGATTTAAGTTGTTTTAAGCGAGTTGGAAGGCTGTTCCATAATCTGGTACAATAGTTGTTCAAAAGAAATTTTCCGTGAATAGAGTGTTGCCTGGGATTGCAGGTGGTTGGTTACTGTTGTATTAAATACATCGTTTTGTCGAATAATCCCTGGGATAGTGCTCATGGTCTTAGTTTCATGCCAGAGATGAAATTTTACATGGTGGAATCAGGGAACTGCCACTTTTTAGAGTGGCAGCTCCCATGTGCAGTCATGTTGTGGCATGTCAAATTTGAAATTACTGGATTATGAGATCTTCCTTAGCTTTGATGAACTGTATCTGTGGAGCAATATGCCCTTTGTTGAATGATGATGTGTACTCTGGGGTGGGTGTGTCTCCCTACCAATCCCTGTTTTTCTTCCTAGCTATGTGCTCTCTGTGCACCATGTGGTTTTGAAGACCTGCTCTGTAATGATTAATTTATTTGCGTAGTCATGGATGGTTTCCTCTCTTTCAAAGGGAGTCAGCAAGACTTAACAAGGGTGGATGGAGGCAGGACTTTTGTTAGTCTAGGTTTTTTGGGGGAAACTTGACAGATTTATGTGACTTAGCTATTGTAAACACATTGATGTGTAATGGATTGATGACAGGAAAGTTACAGCTGCAAATATTGAGGTGCCACCACCATGGAGCTGTCACTTACAACAGAGAGATGTGCCATCATATGGGACTTATACCCTTCGAAGGGTATGAGTTCCATGGCGGAATCATAGAAAATGAAATTACCATTTTGGGTAGAACATGGAATAACCATGTCAGGTGGTTTAACTGCATGCATGGTGGGTACATGTAGAACTAGAGGCCTGTAATCACCAGGTTGGTTAATCATGGAGTTAATGGGGGGGGGGGGGGGTGCTTTTCCATTATAGTGGAACTGCAAGGAGAATTGATGAAATTTGAATGAAACATGAAAGCTGTCCTAGGGTGGAGTTTTTCCAGGTGGCAGGTACATTGAAAACATTTTGAATATAAAGAGAAGGATGATCAGATGCCAACTGGTGTGACAGCATTTTGCAAATTTCGGATTATTCATGTCCAAGGGTTGGCCTGAGTTGAATTCTCTAGTGTGATGGCAGTCCAACCCCCTTTGAGGAAATGGGAAAATTTGGGGTTTTTACTGAAGAATGTGCCCTTCCTAATTAAGAGCAAAATCAAGCAGGTCCTTAGGCCGAAGGGGGTGGTGGGAGAGGGGTGGAAGGGGGACTGGTTGTTACCCTGAAGTAGGACTTGCAATAAAAAAAATAAATACTATCCGCATTCAGCGGTACTGTAAGTTCATATGTTTGTTTTAAAAATTAGAAAATTAAGATTCTAGCAAGTGTAAAATTGTATTATAATTTGCACAATTGAAAAAAATTAGCCTACTGTCTTATTTTCAGTAATATTGGACTAAAAGAAATATAAAGGCATATACAGAAATCTAAAACATAAATGATGGTGTATGGATTCTAATGTGAACCAGCTCGTATGTAGCAGCACATAGGTTTAGGAATTTGTTCTCAGCTGAGGGCTGAGGGGCTGATCATTTAGACTGCTGTTCTGGGGAAGGGTCAAAGGGAGAGGGGGTTCCTTCCCTTTGGGAAAATAGTTCAAAATAAGAGGGTCCTTAGACGCAATTATGTGCTACATTTTGTGTATTTTTTAAGTATATTTATTTGATGAATTTCACATGGTGGAGAAACAAAGGGTTCTTGGCTTTGAAAAGTGAGGGAGGGTTATGGATGCCTTCTGTAGTCTAACCCACCCCACGCCCTAGCCTCCCTCACTTTTTACACCTATGTAGCAGTTTTTACTTGGGTATTGGGCTTGGTGAATATCATTTTGTTTTCCCAGCTAATTTACGTATAACTGAGCCACTCACATGACAGACCGACAGTATGATATAAAGGTGTGAAGATCAAAAGGCTGAGGGGCTGTATCTTCAGTTTGTTGTAGGACTTCTCACTTGGGACATTATCCATCAGAGAAGTATGATTTTTGCCTTTGGCTATGGGGACTTGTATTATAATAGTTCACTAGTTTATTTACTAGGTCTCTACATGATGCAAATCCTGGTCTGTGTCGTCTTTCCATGCAAGTATTAAGCACAGTACGCGGTGGTATGTTTGTGTGAAGTATTTGCCTGCCAAGATTATCTCTTCATATAACACTCACAGAAAAATGTAGTCTATTGGAAGCTGCAGTGGCATAACTTTGGTTCAGGGTGCCCGGCAGCAAGAATGGGTTGGGTGCCCCAAAGTCCATTGCAAACAAAGTATCATCGTGGGTGCCAGACTCGCCAGGTGCCCCCTAGCCCAGGTGCCCGGGTGGTTTTCCCCCAGAGCACATAGGAGTTACGCCACTGGGAAGTTGGTAATTTATTTCAATTTTGCCAGAGAAGTAATACTATACGTAGATTAGATTTGCGTATTGTACTTTGTATCCATTTCCTACTGAAGATTCCTTCTGCCAGACACAATTTATCAAATACAGTACCTCAGCAGTAGTAAGCCCATGTAAAGGAAGTGGAAACGAAGTCTGACCATGCATTCCTCAAGTGTAATTGGTTATTTGGCTAGCCTGTTCTGTATGTTATACTCACTTGGCCAGACTGATGATACTACTAAGAAATATTTTCCCTTTTTCACCTTACTTTCTTGGAGGACTAAAGTTTGTTTTAAACTTTAATACTCCTCACTGCTAAGAAATGCCTGACATTCAAAAGAAAGAATGGTCAAGTCTTTGGACAGACATGGTTCAGTTTGTGATATGGTGAAGTGGCATGCTGTATTTGTTTTTGATCTCTTTGGGAGAAAACTTCTAGGAATAAGGAGACAGTTGATGTCATATTTATTTCTGTATTTATTTTCATGTTTAATGTTACCGGTCAAGACGAGGGTGATGTATGGGGACCCACAGGTCTTGTCCCGAAGATAGAGTGATATATACCTGTCTTTGGTGGTGTGAAATTTTATATGTTTCATGTGTCCAGTGCTGTCAGAATCAGGATAATAAAAATAGTGTGTTGATTGTAGCAAGTTTAAAAGCTTTTCATCAAATGAAAAAATGAGTTTGTGATCTTTCCCTTAGTTGGGGAACAGTTCAGATTTAGCAAGATGGTATGTGGCTGAGTAAAGAGTTTGGGTTTGTTGGAAGGGCAAATAAGTCTGAGGTACAAAAGAGGGCATATAATAAATTGTGGATAAACCTTTGGGCTTTTTTGTGTATTGGTAGGATGAATGTGGGGGCCTAAGTTGGAGGCTCAGGAAGCCAGTTGGGTCATCAAGGACCCTATACCAGGAGTGCCAGCAATATTCGCCTTCTCTTTCTGACTAGTGCTCAGAAGGTAATGAGGCAGGCATGTACTAATCTCTCCCAATCCAACTCCCAGGACCGCCAATTAATGCCCCCATCTGATGAACCTGAGTGTATCCCCAGTCTTTAGCCACTTTTCCCAAAGGCTTGTAGGGGTGGAGGTTTCTTGCTCTGCACAGCTGCTCAACAGCTGAACCGAGCAAAGCTCACAACTTCCTGAATCAGCCAACATCCTGAATGGGACAACTTCTTTAATGGACAATCAGATACCTAGTTAAAATTCACCAAGTTAAACCCCCTCAGCATCACTGTGAACAGCTATCCTGAATGAGTAAATTTTAGTCCCCAGAAAATTTTCAAGTGGTTTCACCGGGATTTGATCCGGGGACCTCTAGTATGCAAGGCAGTGCACTCAACCACCAAGCCAACTCCACCCACCAAGATGTAGGCCTTGTGTTGAAGAGGTGTTTCACTGACCTCATGGTGTTTCACATCTCTCAGATTATGAGCATTTTGGCTGTCAATAGTGCATTGTTGTACAATTGTGTCTAAGGTCCTGAAATTGGCATGTACCATAGACGATCTAACTGTGCATGCTTAACCTTGTGGTAACGCAGTTGGAAATGCACTGACGTCACATGGAACACCTCTGTAGGTAAAATGATACCACTCTATGAGTGTCTGTTTATTGAATATTGGACAATTTTGTAGAATATATCACCTACATATTTAACAAATCAAATTCAACTTGAAAATTGTAGGAAATAGGTTGCTTGGGAGTAGACATACTGATTGCGATTCACAGGAGATTTTCTGTCTTACCCAGAAAACAGAAGTTCATTTCAGATGCTATGTTTAGTTTATTTTCTTTGTTTCTTATTTCCTATGGTCTTATGGTCTTAAATGCCCGTTGTTGTTGACTAAACTTAAGTAGAGTTTCACCCTTTGATTTCCAAGAAGAAGGAAGATTCAGTGTTTTGATAACCTTTAATTGAATGTGGCATTTGAGTCTAGTAGCCCTTACTGCTAGAGTATGTACAATACAGTGTCACGATCTAGCATCATTGGGAAAAGTTGGTCGTAATTATCAGCTGGAGCTGCAAGTTCTAGTTCAGTTTGGTTTTATCATGTAGAAAGTACGGAAACATTCTAAAAATTTATCCAAATTTACGTAAGAGTTAATTTAGTGAGAATGCTAAGTGCAGTATTTAATATTACCAATATTAAGTGTAGAAATTAAATGTTGTCTAGACAAATTTTGTAGGGGGTGGGAATTGTGTTTGTGACTACCCCACGTCAGTTTCCTGCCTACCTGCCTTCAAGAGCTTAATACTAAAGGGAATTGTGATCACTTGGATACAGAAGTCTTGAGATGTATCACCAGTCCTTATCAAGGGATTCAGTTCTAGATACACTGTATAAGCCGTTTGACTACTCACTACTCAGGCTTATAGTGGGAAGAACAGGGAGTTGCTATTTGACAAATAGCAACTCCCTGGGAAGAACAGGGACCAGCTAACCCTTGAAAATCCAAAAAAAAAACCCAAAACAAAAACAAAAACAAACAAACAAACCCTCTCCCCCCCCCAAGAAAACTCTACCAACTGCCCTTCATTACCTCCTATTACCTTTGTAACCCTCAGGAAATATATAGAAAACAATGCTGTTGTCATAAATAATATATTTTAACATGTCTTACCCCTTGAAAAATACTTCCTTTCCCTGAAAGCTGTTTCCCCCCCCCTCCTGCACTTTGCCTACCTTCAGGCTTGTGATTTCTTCATAAACTTAACTGAATGGAATCAGATTAAACTGGACTGAGCTGTATTGTTTAGCTGTGCTTTCTGGTGTTGTATAATTTTTAATGGTACCATACTCTTTTTATCTTTCAGGACCCCCAGGGGAACCAGGACCACGTGGAGAAAGAGGCAAGAGAGGAAGGCAAGGTAACCATATACAGCGCCCTCTATCACAGAGTCACTCCATCTGAAAAAAAAAAGTTCTCAGTTATCTCTATGCATGGTTTGGTTCTAATCATGATTGCTGTGATTTTACATATACCTCAACACGTACAACATTATTTGCAAAAATTGTGATATTCTTTGCTTGCTTTCTACTAAAATTTTGGCTGTTTGCATATTTATCAACTTTCTTCTATACTGATACTTTGCATACATTGTTACCTTCTTAAGTTACATTATACTTCAAGTAGAGACTTTGAACTCAAGATGGAAGGAAAGTGGGTAGAGTATGCTCTTATATAATCATATGGGGCTTTTGTCAGTTGACGGTGAGTACTCATGCATGAAAAGATGTCAGAAGTTTACCCCAAAATGGCCTTTTTAGCCCTGAAAATAGAAAATATTCTGCCTGAATGGAAAAGGGATTGCAAGCCCTGAGTTCTCCCAATAGCTGGTATGCCTGGATAAATACTGGGTGCACTGTAGGTTTTTTCCTTGTGGTATGGCCATATTAGAACTGGGAGGAGGTTACCATATCCTTTAAAAAGGTGCAAAAACTCAAAGAGTGCAATTTGCTATCAAGTCTCTCTGGCCCAGTAAAGTTTGAAAGGATACATGTATGTAGTAAAGCTTTTAGTGGACTTTCCCTCTTAGTAAACCAGGGCAGGCTTTAAAGTTACGGCCAACTACGCAATCATTTTCAAATATATGAATTCAAAGTCTCTACTATTTTTGTCTTCTGTTCTATGTACATGCTTATCAGTTATGCAAGCTCAGTCATGACAAGCAGGAATGTTCTCAGGGTAGGGTGGGGAGTGGGAAGGGGGCCGGTTGATAAGTTGGGAAATTTATCAGGCATATTTACAGCTGTTGTTTTGAAGTATTGACATGGAGACACTTTCTTGGGTGGGGGGGGATATACTTCCACCCTCCCCATTCCTATCAGGGTGGTACATACAAATTATACCTGTCCATGTTGCCCTACAGAGGTAATGGACTGGAAAAGAGAAAAATATGGGAGAAGGGTGTGCCATATTTTGCATTAACTATTCTCCATAGTTATACTCTATATTCTAGGCAAAAAAAAGTTCACAACTTTTTTTCAGAAATACTGAAACTTTTACTTAAAAGTCAATTTATGCAGACAAGTTACCATTTCACAGAGTGTGTTGCTAACTGGCTGATTTTAAGTGGAAGAGCTCCCACACTTCCTGGTTCAGTACATTTCTGCTCGGCATTTACATATATCTTTGTCTTTTGCTCAATTTCAGCTCATTAAATGTTTTCTTTCTTATCATAACCAGTTCTTACATCATCATATTAATATAAATTTAATACTCTTCATCATTTTTTTTCCAAGTAACCCAGCTTTATTCACATGTATACACCTGGAATATTTTAATATAGAAATGTTAGCAGTTTGTTTCTTTTAATAATTGTCTCAAAAAATCAAGTAGGTCATTTTTATGATTTTTATACATTTAAGATACAGCTACCATATATCTGTAACTCAGATATTTCTACCTGATGGTAAGTGGGATTAATTGAAAACTGTTGGATGTAATAGAGAAGTGTATCTTGACCTATTAAAGCTATTTAGTAAAAGCTTTTGTACAGGTATAACCAAGACCTGCATCTTTACCCCAAAAATGGCCATTTTAACCCTGAAAATAGCAAATATTCTGCCTGAATGGAAAAAGGATTGCAAGCCCTGAGTTCTCCCAATGGCTGTAAACAGTACAAGACCTGCATCTTTGCAAAAATTTTGTGTAGATACTTCAAAAACTTTATTTATGATAATTACTCCTTGTTGTCTTTGGAGGCATTTAGTATTTCTTTCATAATTTTGTTTACATTCTATTTGCCCAAAATAAAGTAATTTAATGAAAAACTTCATGAAATGAGTGTCACATGGGATGTGCAGGTAAACAACACTTTTGGTCTTAAAAGTGTTGTAAAAGCTAAACATTAAAACCAATCAAACCCTTTCAAGATAAAAATATTTCCAATTATTATTGTTTTTTAAATATAACGGTAGAGGTTAAGTGTGTTCATATAAAAAGTTATCTTTGTTTTCTCTGTGCTGTTAGATTCTAAATTTATAAAAACAAAATAAGGATTAGGTAGTGAAGTTTAAACAAAGTGTAATTGTCCAATACATACTTCTTCCAAGTCTTGTTTATGGTATTCAGTGGATTATTAGTAGTACTACACAGTAATAATTTTAAAAGCATATGCCAGATTCCCCCTGTTGATTTGAAAATGCTATAAATTGATAGTCCTGGAATGTATTTCAATGCAAGAACCACTGTGTTTAAACAAAGTGTAATTGTCCAATACATACTTCTTCCAAGTCTTGTTGATGGTATTCAGTGGATTATTAGTAGTACTACACAGTAATAATTTTAAAAGCATATGCCAGATTCCCCCTGTTGATTTGAAAATGCTATAAATTGATAGTCCTGGAATGTATTTCAATGCAAGAACCACTGTGGATGCCCACACCAGTGGTAGGTAACCCATTGTCTGTTGACCACTTATTGGTGGACCACCGAATGCTTGGGCCAAGGTATAGGCTAATATGGGACAGTCAGAAAAATGTTTCATGGGGTAGGAAATGGTCTACAAAGGTTAAGGATAGTGAGTAGGTTGAGTACCACTGAGGCAATTCAAAACATGTATTAGTGGTGAGTGGGTTGTTGAATATCCAAACTTTACAAATTCATGAGAACAAAGTAATTAAGCACAGGGCTTGATTTTAACAGTCGTCGGGTCACTTGTGATGACCAAAATTTGTGACAGACAACCAAAATATGGTGGGTCGGTTGTCCATTGGACAACCAAAGTTAATGCAACAAGTTAAGAGACTGCTTCTAGGGTTACTGCAAATTTCTTTGTGGACGACTTTTAGACAACCAAAAAAGACAGACAGGTTGTCCAATGAACAGACCACTGTAAAATTTTCTTAAAATCAAGGCCTGAAGAAGGATCGAAAAAGTAACTATTTAATGAGAATTCAACTTAAAATAAGTGCATTTGCCATTAAGTTTGCTTGATAACACTGCTGTGGACTAAATCCCTCTCCCTCACTTGTTGTCAACCCTCGCACCTTTTCTCTTTGTTAATATCCTGTTAATTTGTCTCTAACGATGAAGTCTGCACTACACCCAACTGTTTTTGAAACTGCACATTTTGCTAGCAGATATCAGGGAATAATTTAGAATTCAAATTTTGCGTAACATTTTCAAGAATGTTTTCCTTCTGTATAGTGTAAAATCACCGAAAACCCTGTTGTTATACACACAAAAATGGGCTACACATTTTTGCATTTGTGTAGTAATGTGGCCAGCTTGTGTAGCAAATTGCAATGCGATACCGGATAAATTATTCCCTGGATATCACTGTAAACTGGTATCAATATTAACAAAGCTGGGTCCAGAGTCTCATGTAATGTATTGCCTGTTGGTTTGGGTACATGTTTCACGGGTGTTCTATGGTGTTCTATGGTGTTGTTGGTGTCACTGGTGTCAGCTCGCTTGGTGTTAGTAATCAAGGACAGTGTATGTTGTGCTTTCTGTGATGCATGAATGCTGCCCTCTGCAGAATGGTGTGAAAAAATAACAAATCACAATTTTGGCAAGAAATGTGGCATCTTGGAATCTTGTTCTTCTATTTCATTCACTGAATGTGGATTTCGGTTCAAAAGTGGAAATTTAATCAATTAAACTTCAAAATGCTGAATTGTGTATAAAAAGTGGAGGTGATCCTGTTGATGAGATGCAATAGTATATGGTTACCTTGTACAGTAGAAAAGTTAATATAAGATTTATTTAAGTGATGAAGGGCAATCTACATCGCCCCTCTCTTACCTCCTATTTACAGATGTAATCCCCACTTATCTGCAACTATACCCTGGTAATTTAATAGCACGGTAGAGAGAGGGCGCCCTCTGGCCGAGGACAGCCTCCCTTGTCCCCTTCCATTTACCAACAGAATTTACTGTGCTAGTAGTTTACCAGAGTTTAGTTGCGGGTAAGTGGGGATTACAGGTGTTAATAGGAGGTAAGTATCAGGCTCGTAGATTCCCAATACAGGGAGTTTTGGGGAAACTATTGTACTAAACTTACCCTGAGATGTAAGAGGTTGGACTTGTGGCCTGAAGCCTTATAAAGAAGTTTCTCGATTGCAGCTTACACCAGGAACAATTTGTTAATTTTGTCACTGTCTTTTATAGTGTATGAACCTTTTATCTCAGTGGAAATCAAGTGGTTTCAGATAGTTCTGTTCTGTTACAATGATATTCAGAGTGAAAGACTATTCCAAGCATGAAATGGTTATGAACCACATTTTAAGTGGTTTTCTGTTGTTGTGTGTTGATGCGTGCATCAGTACCGGTCAGTGTTTACACAAGGTTGGTGTGTGGGTTAGGAAGGGGAGGGGGATGAAAGATTAAGAGGAAGGGTGTTCCTCAGTTTTTGAAGCCAAAGTTAGAATAAAATCCTCATTTTCGAATGGAAGTTGAAAAGTATAAATAGTTTCATGTGTTGTCATGGAAATATGTTCTGAAGTTCTAAATGGTGTTTAAAATCCCTGAACTTGCAGACTTAAAACTTGAAGTTTTACATTACAGTTTTGGATTAATATTTCCTTAGCTTGTAATGAAGTTCAGGTGGAAACCTTGCTTCGGTATGAGTTGGGTAACAAATGATATATACAGTAACTTAAATAGTTCAAGCATGCAGGGTTTTAAGTACAACGTTAGAAAAGGATATGAAGCATTGTTTTAGACCTGTTAATTTGATCTTCTGACTTTTGCTAGTCTCTGAGTTTCTTGGAATGTTTATCAATTTGTTGGAAATAAACCAGCCTCTGTTGTGAATAACTCACACTGCACAAGTGGTCATACCTACTGGACAATAATTACTACAAAAAATAACTTGTTTATAATAGTGTCCAGTCAGTTCTAGCTTGTCAGATCAGGAGGGAGCTTTGTTTTTGGTGGAACTTACTGCATAAAAGTGGAATTAGGCCCATGTCATAGAGTATTGCATCCAATTTTACTCATACAAATTGTTCCAAATTTATTTTGAAATGTGCAGGTGTGGGAAGCTGTTCTCAGCTGGAGGGAGGGAGGGAGGGCTGAATATCATTTCAGACTGCCATCCTTGGGAGGAGTGTCCCCCTCCCCTTTGGAAAACTTTTGAGTATTTGAGGGTCCTTAGATGCAACTTTGGTGCAACATATTGGACAAATTTAAGGAAAATTACTGCAAATTTTTGACATTTTTTTTACAGAGGGAACAAATAAGAGGTTTTCATCTTTGAATTGAGGGGCACAGGAGCATACTTCTGCCCCCCACATTTTTGACTGGGAAGTTTAGCCCCAGTCCCCCCTCTCTTCCATTGCTTAATATGCATATGTTGAAATGATAACGTATCTTTCAAATGTATGAAGATAAGTACATCCATAAGTTTTTAACAAAATAACAAGCTTTGTTGTGTAAAACTTGACCACAATGAGTGTTAGAAATCCTAACAACAAAACTGAGGTCAGGGATATTGCTCAGGTTCGGTACTTCAAAAAAGGATTTCTTTTTTTATGTGGCCATCCATATTGACAGAACTCTACATGAAAGAATGTGAACAACTTTTATTGTATGTTGTGCATATATTTGCTTTAAACCAATATTACATTTTTGTGTGCTGAAATTGCCTATTTTGAAATATTTTATCACTTCAGCTTTCCGTTGCAATGTTCATGTTAATTCTATCATACATAAGCTACAAACACAACATATTGCAAATTTTGAAGTCTTTTCACCTCAGCTTTTAAAACATTCATCGCAATGCAATTACTTTTTCTCCCAAATTTTGTATTTTTATGAGCTGCTCTATAATCAGATGTTCAAAAACACACTTGTGTTTAGTTTTTTTTTGTGATTTATGTAATTCATTCCTGTTTATTCATCAAAACATGAAACTAAATTCATTCATACGCTGTACTGACATGTGTGCTTGCAGAAGTTTGCGCCGTATTGTGTTGAAGTAAGAGAGGACATAAAAATTAGGTTACAGCACATCAAACAAAAAAATTTGGTATCCTACAGATTAGATTGTTTTGGAATGAAAATTTTATTTGGAACTTCTTTAAGGGTGTAGCTACGGTGGGCGGCGCTGGGCAATGACACCCAGCACTCGATATTCCCGCCCGGCACTCTATGCAAACACACGTCTCCCCACTCACCACAAATCTGCCTACCGAGACGTAAAACTAGCCCAAAATTTACTCCCTAAAGTAAAATGAGGGAAAAAATGAAGAATTAATAGCTGAAAAATGGAGTTGATGCCATGGGGTGGGGTGAGGTGCTTTCCCCAGATCAGGCAATTACCTGGCACTCAAATTTGGCTAGCTACATCCATGGTTGTAATTTTTTTTTCACTGAAGGTTAGATGTATGCTAGTAATGTTGTGTATGGATGAAGTTACATCGTATTCACAATAAAAGAGACCGTTGTATCAAATTTATGATCACAATCAGTCATATTGTTAGTGTGATTGGATTTAAGCAAACATATGAGCAGATAATTAAAATAGACAGGGAATAAGCAGTCACCCCAAATTTATTTTGAAATAAAAGAGACCATTGTATCAAATTTATGATCACAATCAGCCGTATTGTTAGTGTGATTGGATTTAAGCAAACATATGAGCAGATAATGAATAGACAGGGAATAAGCAGTCACCTCAAAATTTATTTTGAAATAATGTTTATAGTTGTTACAGCCTCCTTGTACAAGAATCTTTCATAATATGAACGAAAATAAATTTTGCAAATTAAAAGAAAATGCATGAGTTGCTCTGCAGGAATTTCCAGATCTAGAGATTAAATATTGTCACTTGAATTTAAAGAACTACTCGTGAAATGGTAAAGGGGCATATACTAATTCAAAGTGGGGTGACTGCATTTTCCCTTAAAATATGCATGTGAATAGGCTTTGTATTTTATAAATTTGGAAGATATTATTTCATGGATTACTTCAAATATGATTGTGCTTGGTTTTCTTGCAGTCATGAAAGATCTTGTAGGCTCAAAGTTGTTGACAAGATTAGGGCTATTTCTAGCATTATTTTTGAATAAAAAAACACAAGGAATGATGTGCACTGCAGAATAATGGTTGAGTAAGTCTCACAAAAACCTTCCTAATGAGTTGAGTTTATTAGCATTAGAAGTAAGAATGCATATGTTCCAGTGATTAATATTTATGGAAATGATGGACTTAAGAGGGCAGTATACTGTCATATCTCTATAAAGTGATGTTGCATGCTTTCAGAAACAACTTATACATGACAGTTCTGATAGATCACCATGTAACTCTCTCCATGTAAGGTTCCTACGAATCATGGAATAGTGTTACTTGTTATTCTGTATTTTAATGTGAATTTACACTCGTCAATTGTAACCACTACCCCCTCCTCCCCCCATACACTCAACCAGACATAGTGGGCACTTACGCAGGGACAAGATATTTGGAAATATAGTAATAAGTGTGTTTCATTCCTGGGTACATTGGAAGTAAGCCTTTTTGTCCTGGTACTGGTTGAGTGGGGCATCACTTTGCTGCACATTTCTACTATTACCTTTGCCAAGTCCCCACCTGGTTTGAAACTATTTTTACAAAGTTGGTTTCAATTCCTGCAATCTTCCTGGCCCAGTCTTCATAATGCACATCCAGGCTAAAGTAACGGCTAAGTTCCAAGTATAGCAGGGACTAAATGAAAAGCACACCTCCATGTGAAATTGTTGCAATGGTCCTGTATCACTAGGGTATGGGAGGGGGTGGATGGATGGTTGCAATTGACAAGTTTGTTAATATTGGTAGTGGCATTGATTGCCCATTTTTGAGTTGATTTTATTATATATCAGTTTATTAAAGAGTTCTTTTGATTCTATAGGTCCAGAGGGTCTACCAGGAAATTCTGGATTTCCAGTAAGTAAATTATGCAGATGGTTCAAGATATTTCTTCCTTTCATAGTTTTTTCAAAATATCACAAAACTCTGGTCAAATTGAAAAGAAGTGTAGTTTCATTTTTGGACAAAAAGTGCCTACAAGACTACGAAGAAAGGTTTGACCACAGTTATGTTATTCTGTTAAAAGAAAAGAGAACCAAAAACTCTTTGTCCCCTTGCTCTCCATCTTTGGTACAGCTTCAGCATAATTCATGATTTTCTCATCTTTTGATGTAAAGTTAAGTTTGTACCTTACTGAAAGTCTTTGTGAAAATTTGTTTTGTACAATGCTAGTATTATTTCTTCATCACAAAATTTTTTGTTTCAAAGAGTATCTGCTTTTAAATTTGTATCACCTTCAAAGCATGTTTATGGGACTATTCATGTAGACACACCTTTAGAGGGTCACATGGAGCATTTTAACGAGATACTCTTTTTCAAGGTCACATTTTTCATATTTGATTTGTTACACAAGCATATTAACCAAAGACCATGCATGACAACTTTGGATAGGCCTTTATTTTCATGATAAACTTTGGCTAGATATTTGTTATAGTTTTTGAAGTCCATAGATTGTCTTGTAGCGTAACTCTTCTTTTCTTTACGCTATGAGGGCTATCTTTTTCTGTGGCCCCAGTTCACTTTCTTTGCCGTCAGCTGCCTGCAATATCTTCTTCCTCTCTTTTACTTCACATTCAGGGACCAATTGGAATTCCTGGAGCAAGGGGTGAAAGAGGCTACCCAGTAAGTGTCAAGCAGAGGACCCACCACCCCTTTAACACCCATAGGTGTCAAACTAACAGTAGTCAGACCCTCTCTCTGTTTAAAATGTAGAACAAACGTTCATAGATGAGTTTGTATGATATAGTAAACAGAGTTAACTTGATAACCCACACCATCATCTGCAGGGGTTCTCAGGTATTTGGGGCTGAGGGCCACTTTCTTTTGAGATTTTACTTTAAAACAGTAGTAGTAACCAGAATTGAATTACATTTTTAAAATTTCTCATTTAACTTTAGATCTTCTTGAAGTTTTCTGTGGGCCAGCTTATAGAGGCCCCAAATGGCCCATGGGCTTCCCCTTGAGAAACAAGGGTCTACTTTATCAGTAGTTTTATAACCTACCAGTTCCATAGATGAAGTAGATAATGTTTCATTAAAGGCAGGAAGCAGAAGTAAAGCTTTAGCTTAATCATTTAAATGTGACCCATACTTTAATAGAGAGTAGAAAAAGAAAATTGTAATGAATTGGCATGTAGGGCATGTTTTATTCTGCTGCATGCAGTGAGTGCCCCCTCCCACAGTGTGTAGAGGTGTAGTGGAGGGAGAGGAACAGGGGAGGGGACATGTCTTTCTGTCTTACAGAATCTACTTGAAAAGTATTATTTATCGGCCCAAATGTGTTTAACATTTAGTTCATCTAATCTAAAATGACTCTATTATCTAAAATTTCACTGTACATTGAATTTTGCCTGAAAGAAGTGATTTCGCAGGATTACCTGTAACAGTAGCCAACCTTCCTTGTTTGGGGTGGCTTGAATAATTTTGACCAGGTCACATTCAAAATGTCTTACCCTTCCCTCCAAAGTGTTTTCCCTGGCAATTTTCTAAAACCAAATGGTTTAAATAATTATCATCACATGATTGGGTGTAAGCAGTGAGTAATGACACAGCAGCCCTTGTTTCATAGATGTAACCCCCCCCCCTCCCCCCGTCCATGAAAAAACTGCAAAACATTGAAAGTAGTCCATACCAAACTCATTCCTAGAAAACTAGCTTCCTTTTCAATAGATGATTATTACGAACCACTAACATATTCTACATGGTAATTTTTTATGTTTATTGTTTCTTTTATCTTTCTTCATCATCTTTTTGTCATCTTGTTTGGTTGATTCTTTTTCATTTCTCTTTTGTGTCCTATTGCTTTACTTCACTGCACTTACCCTTCCACTCTTGGTCTTTGTTTTCTTTCCATTGCCGTGCACTGAGGCACATCATATCCTAACATCGTCAAACAACAACTCCCTGGTAACATTTTCAGCCAAGCACTCTCTTTTCCCTTGGTTGCCAGAAAGCTGTCGTTTGTCACGTCACAATCATGTCAGGCTATCATCAAAGACTTAACTGTCATAACTAGGGTTGAAGATCAAGGCAGAATAGAAACTCTTTTCTAGCCTATTGCCCTTATTACTTTTGGAATGATTTTAGAGACCATTGAGCTCAGAAAGTGGCCTTCATAGTTGTCCATGCAATCTTGTCCTCAAAGGAGATATGGATCAACTGACTTTCGTCTCCTTAGGCAGACTTCCTAAACTAGGGTATTAGAGCAAGGGGGAGTGGAAAATTTTTGTCTGGCTGATTGTCTTGATTTTTTTCATGATGATTTCAAAAGCTAAACTCAACTTTGTCTCAGAAAGTTGCCTGCTTTGCCCACCATGCAATCTTACATTTCCAAAAAGTTGGTTTGTTCCACTTGGAAGATGTGAACAAACTGACCTCTACCACACAGGGTATTTTTCTAAAACATCTGGCTCATCCCTGAGGTTTACTATTATGATTATCAGCAATGAAATTAATATGTTTATTGCAAAATTACAGAGGCCCTCCATAAATTCACGGTGGAAGCTATTTGAAATCTAAAAGTGTATTTTAGTACCTGCAGTTAACCTGGTGTTTTTGTGGAGAGAGAAACTAAATTGAGCTCTGTGTGATAGGTAAAATCTAGTCATTATCTAGTTGTAGCTGGCATGTGCCCACAACCTGGTCATGTCCAGTGACAGGATCAACCTACGAAGTGAACTTCAAACTTTGCCTACAGAGTTTTGAGTTGGGATAAGTTTCCAAGGGAGTAAATGTTGCAGAAGACAGTGAGTTGAATCAAATTTTGACCAGAAATGTGACTGTGGTTTCAATTTACAACAAACTTTTCATAACAGATAGGAACTCCTGTTGTTGGGTAGTTGAAGGGATGTTTAAACTAATGATAGACCTGAGTGACATGAGAATTAATGTTTGCAATGTTATGGTGAAAAATTGGAGTACCCAGGCACTAGGTAAAAGAGGAGCTAATACCTCAAGCTTGGGGAGTGACTTTGCTTTGGGTTATTCCTCTCTTCCAAGCTTATTCCCTCAAGCAGCCAACTCGTCAACAAAATAACCTCTTGCAGAGACAATTTAAAAAGTAATGATATGTTGGAACATGACTTCTAACTCATGCAGGTAAAAATAAAGGAGTATGCTCAACTATGAAGTTAGGCTGTAAACAACATCACCCCTTCCCCTTGACATTTTACCTTGGTTGTGAAGAGTAAGTCACCCATGGCTGGATTCTTTTGATTTTTGATCCAATGTGTTTGCCCTTTTGACTTAGCTTGCCATCTGAAATATTTAAGGGTGTAATTTCAGGTATTATTGCTGAGCGAAATTTTTGACATGGGAGGTTTCAGGCTGTCATTGACTGTGAGTGGTACATTCATGTCGCCTTTGGGACAGAATGGCAGCCCAGTTTTCCAACTGGTACAGGAAAAGTCATGATTAGTGACAAATCGGTGAGGAATGACGTCTGCCTGTATGTTATGATTGACAAGAACCAAAAATGCAAACATGACGCTTGGCACTAAATGTCTGTTTAGCTGTTTGTCAGAAATGCATAGACACCTGGATAGAAGTATGATTTCAGGAAAAACATCACATGATGACGGAAAGAGTATTATTTTGCTGAAATATGTAATTTAGACAGTATTTTCAAAAAGAAAAATATATGGATGCAGACAGTTGTTGAGGTAGAAGTGTAGAAGTAATGAGGTGAGAGAAGGGGGGATGGGGTTCCTTTGATTTATTTTTGAACTATTTTGACTATCAGTTGCAGCAGGATGTTGAAAAGCAATTGTTTGCAACATCATCACAAAAAGGCAGTGTCAATCAATCTGTCAAACAAACAAACAAACAAACAATCAATCAGTCAGTCAATCAAGTTGTATTTAGTTGAAGTGGTCATCACTTTCTTTCCTTTCCTGGGTAAAACTCTATTTAGTATCATTTGTTTTGTTATCTTAAGCACAAAAAAAAAAAGAAGAAAAAACAAGGGAATCCCAATTACCTAAATATCATGAACATCATTCCTTTACATGAAAAGAATGGTAAAAGGTTTCTTTGGAAAAATCCAGGGATTTTTAAACCAGCAAATATTCATTATTTCAACAATTTCATTATGGCACTTTACTTTGTACCATCTCGACGTCATTTCTCTTCCATTCTTTGGTTGCAGGGCCCTTCCAGTGCCTTGTTTTCTTTATCATCATTTTGACTTACACATCTTTATTATGTTTTTTCCTTTTATTTGTGACATTTATCATAAAAGAATTGTCTGTCAAGATGGTGTCCACATTTGTTCTCTAGGCCTATATATATATTGTATTGAAATAAAATAAAATACAACACTCAGTTATTGTTAGAATTCTCAGAAAATTTGTGGTCCAGTTTTGGGTCCTGTGGCTTGGTGTATGACATATCCCCCTCCCCACAAAAACCACACCCCATAATAGGCCCTATCAATGAACAGTTCTGGTCTGCAATATCCTGTCATACCAGTTTTGGTCCTGCAGCATGCATGTAATCTTGTTTGATCTTAGATTCATGTTGTGTTGTTTAAATGCGTGTGAGAGTTGTATACCTAGTGCATTTTATCATCCTGACATTTGTTTCCTAAGACTGCTTCAGCCACTCAGTTTTACATACCAGAAGACCAAAACAATGTGTGTTTAGAGAGGGGTAGCACATTGACACATAATTCACACAGGGTACACAACACACAATGTACAATAGGATTCTGCACTTTCTTGATGTGAGACTTGATCAAGCATGATCTTAAGAGAGAGAGATGCACAACTGAAATGGGAGAGGGAGTGCATTTGGGAAAGGATATTGTAAGCTAGTGATGGAAGTACCATGTACAATTGTAAGGGGTGAAGAGGAGGGGGAAGGGATGAGGGGAAGGGGGACAGAGGGAGGGGCAGAGGATGCATCCTGGGCCAGAATAGAGGGCCTGTCAGATGATGTAGTTTGCAGTAGGGTAATTGGATCATAGGACTTGTATTGCTGCCTGGTATGGATGTGGACATACACCCCTGAGGAGCGAAGATGCAAGTATGGCCCATCCATCTGTAGTATCCCAGGTCACTTTTGATGTATCATTCCATGATCATGATGCACCATTCAAAGTGCAAGAGATGACAACTTGTTTCAGGCTGGAACTCTGTGTTTTGTATCTCAACATGAAGGATCTTGTATGCACTTTATCTTTCACAAGTATTTGGTCTCGTTTCAACTTAAGGGTAGCCCTGGAGACAAAGGTGACAAAGGAGATGGTGGTTCTGCAGGTCCAGTTGGTCCACCAGGTTTGTCGGGCCCACCAGGAATGAAAGGAGAAAAAGGAAGAATGGGCTGGGTAGGGGATCCAGGTCCACCAGGGGACATTGGACCAAAGGTTTGTAAACATCTGTGTACATTGCAAAAAAGTCTTGAGAGTTCATGTTACTAGAAATATAGAAAAGAATCACTCACATCAGTAACAGAATGGGAGTGGGAAGATGTAGGACATCAAATTATGGTGAGAGGAAGGGGGATTAGAGAAGGGAAAATGGGGTAAAAAGTGGTAATGTCACTTCATATGGCAAAATACAGCCTTAAACAATGTTACCATTCCACTGACTGGTATTCTCACAACATAACTGCATTTACATTTTATCAATGTTTAAGTGACAAAACACTGGCCAAAATGTTACAGGTCTTTAACTTTATTCCTCAAATAGTACATGAGTATCACAGTAGGATAGTTTGGAAGGTTGGGGCTACCTGTGTTCATACTAAATGTTATAGGTGACTGGACTCTTGGTGTGACAGTTGTTTCTGTTAAATTATTGATTTATCTTATTTTTGGTGTAAACAATGGGTTTTGTTTGATTACATTGACCTCTGACCCCTTACACCCTTACTTTGATCATCAGTATCCTGATAAATCTATTCTTATAGGTCATTTTGGGACAAAATTTGACTTACCCTCCTGGAAAAATCATTAGCAATGTATGTGTTGACAATTCTACTGTCTTTTTGTGAGGGCCAAAGCTAAAGTGTTTCCTCAGAACTGTTTGTTTTTATGGGAAACAGTGAGAATAAGTGTTATGCCATGGAAAACATTTCGTTGCCCTGAAAGTACGAGAGTATCGTGGGTCAAATAATGTTATGTCCCAGACTCAAATGATCCTAAATGCAGGTAAAATACTCAGGTCCAGCCCCCTAGTACCGTGATATGTAGCATTCAGATTTAGTCATACTAGAACACTTCATTTCAGTTCAGAATCATCATGCCCAGGCAAGAATAATGTATTGAAAGATTTCCTTTGCAAGTAGAATTGAGACACTACATTCTGTCTGCCGAGGTTAATAAATTTGTGTAAGATTTTAAAGAGGGCATAACTTTGGCAACTTTTAAACGAAACTGTATTTTGTATCCTCATTTCATGGCTTTGTTGACATTAGAAAAATGATGAAAAATTCCAAGTCTTAGGGTAAAGGGATTTCTGTTCCAAGCTACAACTCGGGCCTGAAAGAACATTTATTTTATAATTCTTAGGGAACACCAGTGCAGGAATAAACCCATAATTAGGACTTAGGTATTACAGCTTCAAGTCAGTTGACTTCAAACTAAAATATAAAATGTAAGCATATGGCCCTAGATCATGATGTCATAAATGGAAAAGTGTGCAGAATTGATTTTCATGCAGAATTATGATTCAGGTGGGTTCAAATAGTTAAAATTGTTAACTTTAATGAAATCACTTAATGTTAAGTCTGTCTTAGATTTACAGTCTATCTTTATCCTGTTTAATTCCTTAGGGTAACCAAGGCATAGATGGTATGCCAGGCACAAAGGTAAGAATTTGTTGTACATTGCCGTAGATCGTAACTGCAGTGTGAAAGGTTTCTTGAACAGCAGTTAAGCTCTAAGCTCTCATTAGATGCAGCTTTTTCATTTCTCTACTGAAAAGTGATATGTACCTTTTGTGTAATCATTGGTAAAGGCTTGCTGAAAACAATAAGAGACCAAAACTGCAAATCGTCTTCACCTCTACTTACCTCGGTATACATGGTAAGCTCTACCCCCCCCCCCATCAGTGGCACCACTGCCTGAGTTGATTGGTCAATTAATGTATGCCTGCTTAGTTGCATCTGGCTTGTTTATGCCCCCAACATGGCTTCTTACTTGCCTTGCCTTTCCAGAGGTGATGATATGAAGGTGAAATGGGTTTTTGATTCCTTGCCGTAGGCAGGCTAGGAATCTATGCGATGGTGATGTCATGTGGGTGTGTATGTGTGTGTGTGTGTGCACTTACTTTCCATTCAGATTGAGGACCTAAACAATGGATTTCAGGTCCTTCGAAATGCAACAGATTTCTCATGTCCTCAGAGTTTAACAATAGAGAGTCTATTGTTAAAGTAAGGGTTAAGGAAGCAAACACAATAGAGAAAACAAGGAGGTCATCAAACAGTATGTAAAGCACAACTGTGCGTGTATGTGACGCTGAGCTTGTAAACATGATATCTCAAGATAGCAATAACCGCCACTTTTCATATTTAGTATATATATTCGTCATGTTGAGAGGAAGAACCCTATTGGTTTTGGTGAAGGTCAAAGGTCATTTGAGGTTACCCAAGGTAAAATGCCAAAAAGCTTGTAATAACAATATCTCAAGATAGGAATGACCGACACTTGCCATATGTGGTTTTTATATTCATCATGTTGAGAGGAAGCACTGAGCTGTATAACTGGAGGATGCACATCAATGCAGAATATGCTTCAAAATTGAAGTTGACTTGGGGGGTCACTAGATGTAGGTTAGCTTACTCAAGTCGATTCACACTGCCCTAGAAATGCGTATTAAGAAGTGAAAGTAATGTAACGCAAAATCGTAGATGTACAGTAGCTCTAAAGCAATCCTTCTCATTACTTCTCTAGTGTTTTTGTTGTAATTTACTGAATTGGGAATCTTTACACTATGATTGCATGATCAAAAGATTGTTTTTAACAAACTTTTCTTGATTTGGAGAATGGTCCTGCCTATTCAGAGGACAGCACGTATGACTGCATTTCGAATGGTGCATCGAGCCGCGATGCCTGTGAACATTCACAATAGCACCGTCACTGAGCAGTACAAATTGTAGTACTGACTGTCCATGCATGTGCGCACACAGATGTTTTGTACAAAACATTGAACGCCTCCTTTGACACAAAAACAAAAGGTCACATAAAGGGAAGCTAGTAGACTTTTGCACGTGTGAAACCTCCCTGTTTTAGGCGTGCAAAAGTCACCTAACGCAACCGCGTTCTGGAGGACAAGCAGCACACGCGGACGCTAGGTCATGTACTAAAGCAATGTGGTGCGTGGCGCAGTGGCCTCCAGAAAAACCTAGAGCGTTCACTGAATTAAACCTTTGAGCTTTGGTGCAAGCTGCCTATTGTTATGTAGGACTTTTCATGATGTTGCTAAGGCAACTATACCTTGTGCATGCTAATGCATGATAGCGTGCAAATTAGCGTGCAAGATTCATGAAAAGACGCTAAAGCTCGCTACGGTGCATGTAGCATGTACATCGTTGTCTCGGTGTTTCAATTCTAGATACACATTTCTACGGCGGTGGAATCAACTTGAGTAAGCTAACCTACATCACGTGACCCTCCATGATGGCTTCAAAACATTATTGTGGAATGATCCTTCCTAGCATATAGTTCAGTAAGAGGAAGAATCCTATTGTTTTTGTTGGAGGTCAAAGGTCATTTGAGGTCACTAGAGGTCACAGACCAAAAACCTTGAAATCGCTGTATGTCAAGATAGGAATGGCAGATATAGATTTGTCATGGTGAGAGGAAGAATGCTATTGTTTTTGGTAGAGGTCAGAGGTCATGTAAGGTCACCAGAGGTTAAACTGCAAAAACCTTGTAAATGGCTTGTAATCACAATATCTCAAGATAGCATGACAGATACTTTTCATATTTGATATATAGATTTGTCATGTTGAGAGGAAGAACCCTATTGTTTTTGGTGGTCATCTGGGGTTACCAGAGGTCAAAAAACAAAATTTCCTAAGAATTCCCAAGATCGTCATCTGGGGTCACTAAAGGTCAAAAAGCAAAGTTTCCTAATGTCACGAGTGGGGTATATGGAGACTCACAATGACGGTCAAAAATTAACGACAGTTCTGTAAGGTTGCTCCCAATGGTTTATTCGGGTACCATAAACCCATAAAAAAAAACCCTACAAAACAAAACAAAGAAATACATTTCAATATCCTCCTACAAATACATTATACACACACAATACAGATAAAATCGATGATCATCTTCATTTAGATAACTCGTATCTCCAATTTCTGTTAACCTTACTCCTTAAAAGATAGACAAATTGACTCATTTTCCAATAAAATGTCTTCTTCACCCACATTTACATTTTTTATACAACAAGTTTTTCTCCCTTAAATTTTGTATACAATATCTGAATTTGAATTGAATAATATCATTTCTTAGGTGGTACAATCTGTCTCTTTGTTAGTAGCCGCAAATACACTTGAAATTAACGAACTGACTATTAAATGGATTATAAATTATTATTACACCATTCTCTCTAGCCTGTGATTCCCAAGAGTTGGGGCTAGGGTCACTACTATAACGGCTACACTAAATCAACTTCTTCAAACTTCAGACAAACTATACAATTAAAAACCATCAGCTCACACCGTCCAATTCTTTGGCTGCATATTTCAGACCCAGAGGAAGTCTACAAAACAAAACTAAAGATAAAATATACTTACAACTCAAGACCTTTCTTGAATTGGTTTTCCCAGAATTCAGATCAGTAACAATAATCGTGATACAGTTAACGATGGACGACTCTCTTTAGTCAAGAAAAAATAGCTTGCTCTCTTTAGCAAGACAATGATAAACTTGCTCTCTTTAGCAAAGTTTTCGAAGACTCACTGCTCTCTATGGCAGCGGAGAAACTGTCCTCCTCTCTTTAACAGAATGGGTCGTTTTTCACTCTCTGTCGCAGACAATGCAATCTACCCATCTAGTTTCCTGTGTCCAGAACGCTTTTTATCACACACCTTATTTCCACCTGTTTTTCTCTTACGCTTTTTTAACCCCCAGTCCTAGGTATACAAATCTAATTCCCTTTCCTATTCCCAAACATCAATGACAAGCTTAGTTTCTTTGATAGGCAAAGTACCTTTCAACCTTTGGCTCCCAGCCAAGCGTGGCCAATGCTTCCTTGATACAATTGCTATACTCCTTACAAAGCTAATGCAAGAATCACGTGGGGTGAACCTAAATAATTTTGCGTCCTTCTCCGTGACACCTAAGAATTCCCAAGATCATTATATGGGGTCACCAGAGGTCAAAAAGCAAAATATCCCAAGTACTCCCAAGATTGTCATCTGGGGTCACCAGAGGTCACACAGCAAAATTTCCCAATAATTCCCAAGATTGTCATCTGGGGTTATCAGAGGTCAAAAAGCAAAATTTTCCAAGAATTCCCCACATTGTCATCGTGGGGTCACCAGAGGTCAAAAAGCAAAATTTCCCAAGAATTTTCAAGATGCAAGATCCATTGGAGCTGAATCCCTTTCAAGACACTTCCATTTTTCTTTTTTGTTATATTTGTTGGGGTTCAAAGTTCATGTGAGGTCAGCAGAGGTCAAATTGTTAAAACATCGTAAAATGATGTATTCAAGAAAGATAAATTTGAGGGATAAACCCCAGTGCAACAAAGCATCCCCATACGGCAAGGAATCAGTAAGCCTTTCGGCTTTCTGGTTAAGGTGGAGTTATATTGTCATGTATAGAGGGACAGTTAACCTTTATGTTATAGCAAGGAGAAGCAAAGTAACTACCTCTGGGATTGTTTTAAACTTTGGAGAAAATGATGCCTTTTTGTAGGTTGGGTCGTGTAGGATGTAGGTTTGCCTTTCAGAAGTGGAATGTTTGTCAGATAAATCTTGCAATCTATCAGTCGTGGCCTTTGCTCTGCCTGGAAACTACTTGGATACTTTGTATCCGATCCCATGATCAGCAGGTCAAAGGTCATTAGACCTGATTCTGTCAAAAGGTCATCAGAGTCTCAATCTGAAAATGACAGCTTCTAATTTATCGGAAAGCAACACCATTGTATGTTATTGTTATATCAAATTGTTTGGGATGATAAAATTTGGTAACTATGGAAACACTGTTAATTGTAATAAAGTCTCATCCTGCTCTTCATTCCAGGGAGAACGTGGATGGCCTGGTATTCAAGGTGCTCCTGGTATAACTGGAGAAAAGGTAATGTGATTAGTATGATTTGTTTGGAATCATTACAAAAGAAGAAATAATTTTCAAATTTCATGGCATTATATTTATCCTGTTGCTTGGTAGACTGTCAGGGAAGATGGGGAATGTATGTTCCTGTCCTTGAAAGTAAAAATGGAGAATAAAAGCCTCATTTTGCCTCAAATGCTTGGCCTTTATTCACTTTGAAAGGACATTGGTGTTTATATCTGCATGTGGCAAAAGTTATTGATGAGTGGAGCTCGTAACAATGGTGTGAACAATTTAACAGAACTGCTTTAGCTATAATTTATAAATGAGTAATGGAAGCCTCTGTTTGCTGGGGGGGGGGGGGGGGGAGATCAGTTACTGCCTTTTGTATGGGAGGGTATAACAGTGGCTCGCAGTGGTCTCTTTCCCTTCTGCTTGGTCATATGGTAGTTCCAATAATTCCCACCAGTTAACCTTAAATGAACCATTCAGCCTAGTTCAGTCGAAACTGTGATGTTTCCTAAAAGGTTGTGCATCCTATATTTTCATTTGCCATAATTATGCTAAGGGAAGACCGGACAAAGGGAAACAGCATTATTTTTGGCAAGTTTTGTAGTCCTAACCGAGGAGTTATTGATATTCAAAAGGTTATATAGTATACTACATGTTGGATTTGTGAAGATTCACGCCATTAAGTGATACATGTTGAATCTATTTATGGCTTCATGCAATATGAGGAAATTCTAAGAGAGCATACTGGTAGAACTTCCTGGCTCCATGCAATGCTGAGGAAATTCTGAGGAAGTATACTGGTAGAAATTCCCTGCTTCATGAAATTAGAGGAAATTCTGAGGAAGCACACTGGTAGAAATTCCTGGCTGAAAGTAGTTTGAATTCCATAGCCACTGGCAACTTACTTTGCAATCCCTTATTGTCCCTGGTTGGTGGAAGTGACTACACAAGTTCAGTAGCGTGTTCAAAGGGGGGGCCGGGGGGAACTGGCCCCCCACCTCTGAGGCCAGTCGGGGGAAAATCTCTTAGTCGGAGGATTTAAGGGTTAGGGGAAGAGAAAAAGATTGAAGAGACACTGAGCACTCAACAGGGATGGCGCCAGGTGGGGGCAGGGTGCCCCATCGGGGAGTCTTAATCAATACGATAGAGTATGCAGGCAGTCCCCGACGGCACCTGAGAGAGGACAATTTCTCTAATAAGAACCCAAATTTTTCGGCGCGCTACGCACGCTGTACTTACTCCAGGATCTTCAGCAGTTCCATTCCACATTGCTAGAAAGCACATGTCCTGCCAACCTACTGTAAACACGAAACATGTAGGCAGAGAACACTGTTCATGGGGAGGTCGAAAATTTCATCGCATGTCGCTAAGCCTAGTTACTGTTCTCTAATGTGTGTCATGCGGTACGGTCAGTTTGTGAGCGACTCACGGACCAAAGTTTGGCTGTTTCATAGGGTAGTCCAAGTGTTTCGATAATATGTATGTTATCCCCGATATGGTCTAGAACCCCTACAGTTTTTCTCTTTTGTTTTCTTTATGTTCTTGATCACATATCTTTTTTGTGTATTAAAGCCTACCAAAAATTTTCGAGCGCTTTGCAAATTCAAGTTTCAGATTCGAAAGAACACTATATAAAGTGCGCAACTCGGCTCATGAAGTATTAAGTGATATCATGTAAAATATGCCCTGAAATGGCATGGGATAATAAGTCATATCCCCTTGTCACCACCTCTTCGACAGAGGGGCTGTCAAAGCTTGGGGTGGCTGGGATGGCCCAGCCCTCTGAAAATTCTTTCACCACCCATGATCTGTTTACTTATTTTGGCTTTCAAAGGGTCATTTCTACAATGAAACCCAAGATTTCTGGTACGCTTTGCCCACTCTTCCACAGTTCTGTTACTTAAAGCTAAATATAATACAAACCATTTCCACCTTTTCAAGTATCTGAAGAAGTAGAATTCATGAATTTATGTAAAAGTTGGGAATTTCACCTCATTTCACGTTATTCAGTCAATGTTCTCTTGGGTCTGTTGTGCGGTTCGGCTATAGTGACAAGAGGAGAGAAGTACAATGTAAGTTATGCCCGATAGGGACCAACTGCCTAGACAATTGATCTTTATTAGCTTTTAATAATTATACCGATTCTTTTTAGTGAAGGATATCGCAAAAGATTTTTGCTTGCTTTGCAATTTCACTCTTTAGAATCTGGGGAAAACATTAAATCAGCCCGGAAACTACGTTCCTCTAGTATATACACCCATTTTATGAAATACATGTCCCGCAATGGCATGGTTTAGTACACAGATTTTCTTCAGATCCCTCCTCACCATCCCCTTGACGGTATCGGGCTGTCGGGGCTTCAGGTTGCTGCCTCCGCCCGTCTGGCCACCTGTCGGGCAAATCCTGGTGCCATCCCTGGCAAGCAAAACTGAAGTACAGTAGCCTATGGAATGATATTAGAAGAGAATTTTTTTCATTTTTTGGTCATTTACCAAAGGATAGAGCTCTTCCAATTGCCCTCCAGTGAATAATCAGACAGGATGCTATCAATATCAATATCAGTCTCATGGTGCAGGTAGGCCTACTATCATTAAGTTCCCTTCGCCCTTCGCGCTAGTCACTTTAACCATCTGTAATGGTAAACTATATAGGTTTAAGGATGAAAGCACACTGCAGCTTTCAACGCATAGAGGATAACCTGAACTCTCCGTCACTGACATCGAATTTTACAAAATCTGAAACAAACTAAACCTGATCAATAAGGCCTCTAGAACCAATTTAGGGCAGTCTTATTACCTTATGTTGCAGGAGCTTCGCCCCCTGGACCCCCACCGGGGCTCTCCCCCTGGACCCCGCCAGGGGCCCTGGCGCGGGCCCCTGGACCCCACGCGTGCAAACTCGCGCTTCGCGCTCGTGGTGCACCTTCGGTGCACTTACCACACCCCTCCATGTCAGTCGGGGGAATAACAGGTTGTGCCCCCCCACCTTCGAAATCCTGCACACGCCACTGCACAAGTTTCCCTTTCAGGAAAACAATAACAATGGCTATTGGTTGGTGGAAGCATCAGTCAGCTTTGGAAGAAGTAGCACTACTATAAACAAGTGTTTAGAAATTAGGAAAAATAGTAACACAACTAAAAACCTTGTAACACCAATATCCCCATCCCCCCCCCCCCCAAATAAAAAAAAATAAAAAAAAAAAATCGAACAGGGACAAAAAAAAAGGAGACGCACACAAGTGAAATGGAAACATATACATACTTGCCTTAGAAGGTTTAATGCCTTTGCTATTTGATTTATGAAAATGATTACATTCTTTGAGATCATAAAAGTGCATTGTGCAGAAACCTTAGTCAAATTGTTTCTTAACTTGAAGTTAAAGGTTGAGACTTATATGGTCATAAGGTGCTAGGATATCATGCTCCATGTGTCTGAGTGGGAAGGGTGCATACTCATATATCATCATTTCCCAGCTTGAAGTTTCTGTTGAAAGATATCTTGCTGGGTGGAGATTGAGGTTCAAATCAATGTTTTGTACTATGTCATTCACTCAGTGCTGAAAACAACAGTGGAACATTAATCCACATTTTGTAGGATGGAATTAAAGAGTTTACAGACAATTAAACAGGTCGAGTTTCGTGTGAGACAGTCAAACAGGTTGAAGTACTTGTCAAGTTGTTAACAGATAGACAAGATGAAGTGCTGTCTGAAAGTTAAATTGGGATATGAGTGTAGTCAGAACCAATTAACACGTCAATGCTATAAAATGTAAATGAACTTTATATTAAAGAGCTCAATTTTAAGAGTCATCTGGTTCCTTGACAACCAAAATTTGTGATGGACAACAGAAAGTAACAGGTTGGTTGTCCGATTGACAACCAAATTTAATGAAAGAAGATAACATGTGGTACCCAGGGCAACTTCAAAACTTCCTTTCATAGAACTGAATTTTCTTTCGAACAACCAAAATGGGCAGTCAGGTTGTCCAAAGGACATCCATAAATGTTGCTTAAATTGAGGCCTGTGTGACATTAAGGCAGCCATGTAAGTCCATTTCATTTTTGTAACATGCTATGAATTGTGGCTTTGAATTAGCCTTGACAGTCTTGTTTTTTCTTTTCCACCTTTTCCATGCCAATTTTGACCTCTGTTTTTTCAAGTGTCTGTCTCTAAGTGGTCTTTGGACCCCAACCCCTTGCTTCCTGCTGGTGCTCAAGTCGAAAGTGTCATGCAGTGACTGTTGCTATTCATTCTTAGCCCTTGCCCAGTCCAGTTCCATCTTCTAGATTTCACGCCCTTGCTCAATTGCTTTGTTGCTTTTGGAAGGCCCTCATTTGAGATTTCATATGGCCACCTAGTTTTGAGCATCCTTTGGAGGCAATAATTGGTGGAATGTGTCCAGCTTTCAAGGGACAATGTACTTTGTATAAAATGAACCAGTGAAACTTTAAATGAGTAACAAGGAACAAAGATGACATCACCTACTTGTACCTACTATAAACTGCCTCTGTTGAACCTTCATAGTTATTGCTATGATATTGCTGTTTTGAATGGTGCATTTTCAGAACATAGATCTACATTTTGACTCTCTGCCAGCTGAAAATTCCCAGCCAGCCTCAAATTCTATTATGAAAAGTTACTTTGATGCATGCATGGGGAGAAATTTTCATCTTTAACTTTCTTAGATTTTGGAAGTGTGCTGTGAACAGGAAAGGGAAGATGTGACCTTGAAGCACCTAGAAAGGAGGAAATTAAAATCTCATATTCCATTAAAATTGCCCACTGTGATTGTCACAGACAGCATGGTGTTATGCAGACATATCCCGGGGACCAATATGCTTACATCGTTCTTCAGTTTTAGCAAACATTTGTACCCCTGCCTGTCTTCCAGGTAGAAGCATGCAGTCCTTGCTTCTCTCGCAACGTGTAACTTCAGGCATGTTATTTTATTTTTCCAATTTCTGTCACAAGCTATTGTGCTGGATGTTTATTCCCCTAGTTAACAAAAGCTTGTAATGGAACAGCTGGACCTGTATTGTTTATTGTCATGTATATTTTGAATAAGAGAATTGTTAGGTCTTGGTCATGTGACTAGAAATGTAGGAGACAATTGGAATGTTCAAATGAAACTATATTTTCAGGATTTTAGTACTTTGGATTTTAAGAAAGAAGTAAACAAGAAGAAGCATTTCCTACAGTTCATGTAGCCTTTCCATTGTGTCACAGTAGGTCATCACCATGTGCTCGTCATGTGGTGCTACATAAGTGCAGTGACCTTTAATGTAACTTTGTCATTACAACTCACAGTCTGTATGCCCATTGCATACTCTAGGTCATGTATTATTAACAGTCATTATGCAGGCTGCAGAAGTAATGATTAGTGTTTTTTTTTGCATTTTCATGTGAGTGACGAGCAGTGGTGTAGCTACAGGGAGGCAGGGGGGCATGTGCCCCCACAATAAAGCCATGCCACCCCAGGTGCCCCTGTGGAAAATTTTTGAATGCACCGTCCTGTATATAAGCCCTATAGAGAGGAAGAGAAATGAGGATTGTGCCCTCCTGGGAAAGGTTCGTGACCCCCAGTGCCCCCCTGCTCAAATAATCCTGGCTATGCCACTGGTAACGAGGAAAACAGATGCTGATATGTCTTTTACCTTCCTCTTCCCCTCAAGGGTTGGGTGGGATACCACGCACCACTTCAGAGTCATGACTCCTTAGATGAGTAGTGACCCCATTTTCCTTGAGATCATGAATCCTGAGGAATTTGTATTTTGGGGTTTGCCAGTTTGTGTGAATTTTAAAGATTTTAGAAAAAACTATTGTAAGAAAACTGGTTCTTTTGGTCTTTTTGCATTCTCCCTTCAAATGTCCACCAAACCATTTCCAACTTTTGCAGTTTAACCCCTCAGTCATTTACAAAGCCTGTATATTCCATCAAAAATATTGGAGTAGCCCAATCCTATGCTCCACCCACTCATCTATTTTGTCACACCAATTGTAACCTGCTTTTGCCAATATCTCTTCAAAGGGGAAAGAGGGAAAATTTGGCTCGATGAGTCTAAGCTTGTGGAAGCATATTTCGCTTTTCGTTTTTAGTGTAACAAAGGCATCTTGCTCTACTTTCACAAGGAAGTGTTTCTGTCTCTTTCCAACAGGGCGACAAGGGGTGGATTGGAGATCCAGGTGCTGATGGACAAAAGGTAAGAAGCCTCTTATCTTAGAGACGTTTTCTTTTCAAGTATAGTCTTTCCACTTGGTTTCCCAGGCCTCAAACAGACTCTGGGTGAATCTTTATCATGCCAGACATCTTTCTAAATATTCTGATACAAAATGTTATTTTTGCTGTTTTATAGCAAATGTGACAGAGGGAAGTAATAAATCATGTAAGATATTTTGACTTTTTTTAAAATTATTGTAGACTCCACACCTACACAGTTGATGTGATATCATTTCACTGGAGCTCTGATTTATATGAAGGTTAAAGGGAATAAACAGCCACCCAACTTAACATAGCGAATCCTTAAATACCACCACCTTTTCCCTTACAAGTATCTTTGATCGCATTTCAAAACATAAATACTGCATATTAAAGATAAACCAAGAAGTCATCTTGCATGAATGTAACAATTCAGTGACAAAACTATCAAATGACTATTAAAAAAGTCATGAATTTGGATAATCAGGTACTATTGTTCCAATTGGGGTAATGGCATTGGCCCCTTTAATGGATATTATGTACCTCAAATGAACATCACTGTCATGTCTTTACTTTTAGTATTCTTTTCTTTTGACATTACAGGGTGAACCAGGCGAGCCTGGCATGCCAGGAGAGAAGGGTGAAATGGTAAGGATTTGGAATGTTAAAATGACGACAGCAGGATACTGAACTCTTTAAAATGTTAAAATTTTGCAAAGAGCAGTCATATTTGCATGTTCACTTCATACCAGGAATGTTTCCTATATTTAAGTTTGACTAACCTTGAGACTGACAGGATAATGGCTGACCTTCCTGAGGTCATGAAGATGTTTCATGGATTTTCCAAAGTAAACAAACAGTCTTTTTTCCATCCATCAGTACTTTTCAAGTTCTACATGGAATCTACCTTACCAAGAATAGGATATTTGAAAGCCTTTGGCTTCCTACCCCTGAAGCAGTAGGTTCAGTAAAGTACCCTAAACATGAAAAGTTGAATATCAATGAGGTGCTGGACATTGGGGTGGGGGGGGGGGAGGTTGGGTATCACCTTAATGAGGTCAAAAGTGGAGGAGGGAGTAGGTTGGAAGAATGATTGTCTCTTTTCCAGTGTACCATGTTCTATCCTTTTAAATGTGGGTGCCAAAAATGTGAAAATTATTGGGACACCACTCTCCCCAGTCTTTTCAGAATGCATGGGGAGAACTAGCAGTGTTTGTTTCTTAAGAAATAGTTTCTTTCTTCAGCAAATATTTATTCCAAAATATTTTGAAGACAGTCACTAAGTTGAGATTTCATCATATCTGTTTTGTTATTCGGCACGTAGAAGGAGTATAATTTCTGTAAGAGTACACTCCAATCAGCCGCCACTCCCAGTGGAGTAATTGAAGTGTAGATCGGTGCAACCTTATAGCTGAAGGCTAGTCTGATGACTTCTAGGCTGTTTATTTTGATTCATACAGCTTCAAAATAGTAAGGAAAAGTACTCTTCCAAAAGCAACATGCATGGTTAAGGGAATTTTTTGTGATCATGTGATGGAAAGTACAGATTCAAAATGACTGGAAGCCATTCCAGCTTAAGGAAGCCTTGAGATACCTAAGAAAGTTATATGACCTAGCATGTCTCCAAAATCTTTGAAATGAACCTAGAACATGTGATTATCAGTAAATTTGGAAATATTGCCACATTTAAGACAGAAGGCCATGTTTATGATTATTCCAATGAATGAACTGTTCCATGTTAGTACAGTTACACTGTTACATTCAAAGTTATCATCACATGGTAACCAGGAATGGAAATTTAAAACAGTGAAATGGCTTTAATCACTGAAAAAAATTACCAAGATGCTTTATTTCCCTGAATCAAATGGAGAAGTTTTTGTGCCACATCTCCTTTTGAGTACCTTTTTTGCCTAGTGTACTACCTTGAATACTAGAGGTTGGTCACAGGGTCAAATCCCGGTGGAACCGCTTTGAAATTTTCTTTAGACTAAAATTTGCTTGTTCCACATATCTGTTCACTGTGATGCCAAGGGGAGTTTACCTTTTACATTGGTGAATTAAAACTGGGTATCTATGGTCCGAATGAGGAAGTTGTTCAATTCCGGAAGTTGTCTGCTTTGCTCAGTTCACCTGTTGAGCATTGTTGCAGAGCAAGGATCCTCCACCCTCCAAGCCTTTGGGAAAGTGGCTTAGGACTGGGGATATGCTCATTTCTGCAAGATGGCTACATTAAATGGTGGTCATGGGAGCAGGATTGGGTACAATTAGTATGGCCCTGCCTTGTTAGCCTCTGAGCACTAGTCTGAAAGTGAGGACCGACATTGCTGGTGTTCAGCCACAATCAATCTGGTATAGGGTCCTTGATGAGCCAGGTGGCATCCTGACCCTGAAAATTAGAATTGTTTTGTCTGTATTTTAGGCCATGTAGGAGAGTAATTGGGAGGTTGAACAAAATCTGATGGGTAGAGATATCACAAGAGATGAATTTCATCTCTATTCTGTAATTTTCTTTCCCTTTTTAACATCAGTTTTTGGCATGTCTACAAAGATAATGTATTTTATAAACAATTTCGTTTTTGTCCACAGGGTCCTGTAGGCCCCATTGGACCAAGGGTAAGTTTCTGACAAAGGTCAAACAAAAAGTACCTGAAAAATGTATGTGGGATAACTTACACTTGACTGTTACAATATGAGACAGACAGTACGGGGGAAGTATCTTGTGGGTATGTGAGTACTGATGGAACCATTCTCAATATTGAAGCCCCCCTCCCACACCCTCTCCCTGCACATTCTAACTTAAGCAAATTTGAACATTTGCAAGCTTCCTTTCTTTCCCTTCCCCTTTTAGCAGAAAATATTTTGGCACATTTCTGTTTGCCCCACAAAGAAAGGAGAAACCTGGTGTCTGCAAATGTAGTCAACACCAGAAGGGGTCCAAAGGAAAGATTCTTTTACAAAAAACATACGTTGCCAGTGAGATTAACTAACACATTGTTCCTCGAGCTATTAAATACCCGACCTCCCTAAAGATATTGTACTGGCTACTCCCCTTCCTTAAATAAATTTTGAATATTTGTGTCTGGAATGCTTCAAAGGAATTCATTTTGAATATTACATTCAAATCCCCTGGGGGTCCCCTGATTTTGTTAATGTCAAATGCTTGACCTACAAAATATCTGTTAAATGGTGGGGTGATGTTTGTGGTTAGTAATTTGTAATTATGTTGAGAGGATCACCAATCTAGAATTTCATTTTGTCAGATATAGGACAGATAACATCTGTTTATTAGTAGGGCCAGGTTAAGTGGTAGGGAGGCTACACTCACTTAAAGGAATGTTCAGCTATAAAAAAGCTTCTTGAAGAGTAACTTGGTTGAAAATAAAATCTCTCTCTGATCTTTGCCCAAGACACCAGGACTGTATCAGTTAATATATTTATTTTCCTGCTGTATTTGTGGGTTCTGGTGATTGCCACAGAGGGGGAAGGCTGTGGACAATATGGTTCTGAAGGGGTATAAAAGGAAATAATAAGTTGGCTTTGTAGTTGAGTGTACTGCCAGTGCCATGCATTTGAGAGAAATCCCTGTGGAACCACCTGGGAAATTTTCCAATGACTAGTAGGACACACTGGTCTCATTTTTCATGGTGGAAGGTGGGACTGAACTTGAAAATGGCTCCAACTCCTCCAGGGGATGGTGGTTGGAAGAAAGTAGGGTACTGTTAAGTACAATTTTGGAAGTCAGAATGTAATGCATAAAGTTAAATCTGCTACAGAAAAGGATGGCTTATCATCTTTCAGAAATTTTTAGATATTTATAATGCTCCAACTTTCTGTGACTTCAGAAGAGGTAAAAAAAAGTACCTAATGAAAGAAAAGATTGGTCATGAAAAAGCCTTACTTTATTGAGCTGCAGTTTACATTTGGAGAAAGATTCTGTTTGTAGGAGTGACAGTTAAACAGGGACACTTCCAAGTAATTTGAATTTATGGTTCATGGTGTGAACACTTACCATTATTGTAAACTTCTTGACAAATCCTATAAATTTTAGTTTGTTTGGACACTAGAGAAAAATATGTTGATGAAATGTCCTTGTTACAGGCCCCTATTCATAACATGACTGACCTAAGTTCAACAAGGTGACTTTCTTTATTTCCCAAGTAATTGGCTGAGATAAAATATTTCCATTGGATTTTCTTGGATATGTTGAACTTGTACTTTGAGATGTCCTCAGTCAGTTGTGATTTATGACAGGAAAACTTTCCATTTCTTTCGGAAAGTTTACTTTGAAGATCTTGATATTGTCATATTCTTCGTGCTAAGGGGGAGGGGGAGGAGAGTGAATTGGGAGTGGGAGTTGATAGGTCATTGGTTTTATAGAATTGTAATTTGGTTATTAGGTTGATATCACTATTTTGTTAACTAAGTGTTGGGATTTTCAATGTTTCAGCATCATTTGACCCATATACATGTGAAGGCTTTTTTTTCAGGCAAAGTATATGCTATTTTTGGGCAAGCATGCTGTAAAATTTTAGGCAGTAGTGTTTGCCCCTTCCCCACTCTCAATCTCCCTGTCCCACCCCCACCCTGTCCCACCCCCACCCTCCCTCCCTCCCTCCCACACCCTCCCCCCCCCTCCCACACCCTCCCCATTGAAGGTAGTAGTCCTCTACACTTCTGCTTATAGAAACTCAGGGCAAAATGAATCATACAATAAAGTGCATTAAATAGTGGAAATCAGTATTTTGACTGAAGAGCATGCACCAAAACTTAAACTTTAAACAACTTGTGAAAAGCTTCCCATGTTTCCATTTCACATATGTTAGTCTGGTAACATAAACATGAACATTTTTTTATAAGCAAATCTGGGGTTATCTTCAAGAATTTAACATTTACGTGACAGTTCATTGCTACATGAATAAGCATAGTAGGGTACGCCTATTCATATTGGGGTGACTGTATTTTCCCTTTTATAAGCATAAGCAGTGTTGGTTAATGTCGTGGTATACCATCCTTAATTATTAGAAAAACTAAAATGATTTGCAAGAATTTTGCGTCTTATAAAGAAAGAACAAATTTGATTTCCTTCTCTATAGTATTTGGTGGGTGTTACTAGTAAATATGTTGATTACATTCTCTCATTACTGCAGTGTATTACATATTAAATCACTGACTGCTGGGATCTAGGAGGGGGAAGAAATTCGGCTTAGGGTAATGAGGGGACAGAATCTCGGGCCCGGCCATTTATCAAGTTGTTAGAAACAAAAGTGGCAGTGAAAATTGCGATCAAGCACTGCAAAAATTATTTTCTTTTTTATTTTTGTGTAAAGGGGAGAACTCTTCTTCTTGCACCTGTAAGGTCATCTTTTTCAACAGGAACTGAAATTTTGTCTCTGAAAACTAGTATGATTCCAAACCCTTGATAATAATGCTCTACATAGAGGGAGGTAATTGCTGCACTAACCTAGCCTTGGAAACAAAAGTTAAAACAGTTAAATCACATCTTCTTTCTGTTACAAATATCTTCCAAGATTTTTCTGTCACAAAAATTACATATCACTGGCTAATCTAGTAAAATTTGCATGAGAGGCAAACAATATTTAGCAAAACAGGGTATGTTTATTGACATTGGGGCAACTGCATTTGCACTTAAAAATTCTGTGTGGACCATGGAGATGCTGCTCCCTGTGTAGACTGTGTTTAGCCAGATTTCAGTCCTTTGTAATAATGGTGAAGAAGCAAAATACTATTAAGGTTGCATCAAGAATATGGCAGCCATTAAAAAGGTGAACCAGAGTTTATTAGTATCTTTATGTGACTTTAATGAGCCTTGATGTACATCTGGTGTGGTCTGTGAGGTACAAGGAAGGAACAGATCTGTCCATTCTTAAAGAACAAAGTGTTGAAATGAGACCTTCTGGTTTGGGGTGATGAATTTAACTTCCTGGATTTGTCAGTTGGTTTGACCAGAGTGGACACAGCATAAGCCCTAGGCTTGTGGCAACTCTATGGTATTTTGTAGTATATTTTTATGGCTGCAAGAAGGAAGATTTTGAATGAGATTTACAAAATGGCTTTTCTGAAGCTGTAATGTTGTTGTAGCTACTTAAGTATTGTGACATGCATAATTATCACTGTAATTTATTTGAAGATATACATATTCAAAGGTTTCTTTTGTCATTTAGAGATGTCTGTTGTATTTTATGTGATTTTTTTTTTATTTTTGTGTAGGGTCCCCCTGGGAGGGAGCTTGATCCTGACACTCTGATGGATATATTTACAATAAAAGTAAGTTCAAAGGTTTTTTATATTTTTGAGCATTGAAACTGGATTTTATGTTCCTCAGTTATTGCATGCCTGTATAACCATGAACAGCAGACTGCTGGGAAAATTACTTTTAGCATGTTACTGTAACATGGAAAGTCTTTGAATTACCAGAATTACCAGTTTATACAGTTTTTTGTTTATCTTATCAGCTTGTAAGAATGAGATTTTAGTATTCCATCATTCCAGCTATTTTTGTTGATAACTTTTTGCTATGTATTCTTTTGTCTTTAGAACCTATTAAGTCTTTGAAACAGATAGTCCATGATATTGCTTAGAAAGGATAAATTGGGCAAGTTCATGCTAAATGTTTTTCATGAATATTCACACTGTTCATGAATATTCATGCTGATTCTTGCAGTTTGAAATTCCTTTTGTGCCCATGTTACTTGCTTTTAAAATGCAGTTATAGGTCAGGGTATGTCCAGTGATAAAATTGAAATCTCTGTGAGCCTAGCAGGAGTTTTGAGTGCCAGCATCTGTTGTTTTGTCATTGAAACACAATCATCATATTCTAAGCCAATGAGGGATGCTCTCAACATAATGCACACTTACTCAAATGTTCACGTGACATTTTAATATTAGAGTTTTGTAAAATTTGCAATGTAGTTTTATCATAGTTGAAATTCAGTTTTTATTATGAGTTTTGAAACTTTAAAGACAACCTTTTTTCTAGCTTAGCCTCATGTTTGGTCTAATTTATTGGCTTTTGAGGTTTCATATACAAAACAAATGTCTAATTTTACAGCTTTTTCCTTGCCCTTGTTTTGTCAGGCTGCAAGTCATTGCTTTTGAATGTGGACAAACTTATTTGCTTGCGCCATTCATTGTTTTAAGACCTTTTGTTGCAACCAGACTGCCAATACTCCTAGTCTGTGGACTTTATTCTTTGTCTAAAAGAAACCTAGTAATGTCAAGAGTCCTTCACCTTCCTCATGTCTTTTTTTGGAGAATTCCATTAAAAAAAATGTGGTGGCATAAAACTGCTTGCATTTCACCTAGATCGTTGAAACATATATTTATGGTTGGTGTTTATTTGTAGTCCAGAACTATAACATAACCTGACATGGTACATTAGGTGAGTCTTGGTGGAAGGTGTCACGAAGAGTGGAAAAGGGAAGGGGCATGAACAGTCTCCACCCTACTTATACTTAGTGGCATCATCAGACATTTGATTTGTGGGTAGGATGAGTGGGGGGGTGGGGTGGAAGCGAGCAGGTTGCTTTGAGGATAAAGTTTATAGGACCAAAATTAGTGTCAAGCATTCACCTTCTCAATTTGCACCATGGTACCCCGCTTCTGGCCTGATTGATAGCTGGGCCTGTAAATTGTCAGTTTCATTGTCCGATACATCCATCATACTAGACTCAATGCTATCATTAGACATGTGAACTACTGATGGGGTGAGGACTGGGGGGTTGATGAAGAGAGCATCCTGGGGCTAAAATTGATAGGGTCCAAGTGTAGCTTCGAATGTTTGCAACTTGATTTATGTTTTTGGGACCCCTGTTCTGGGCTGATTTAACAAGAACTGCCAGCATGTTCCCAGTATGATGTGATTTGATGGTATTCTTCCCTCTACAGGTTTTAACAAATTTGACTAACATCACTGTGAAGTTAAGTAGAGTTCGTCTACTTTTATGTTTGATGTGTTTTAGTTTTAAAGCCTTCCTGCTCAGAGATGCATGTTTTCTCTACCCTTCATCACCTCACTCCCAGTATTTTGCTGCTCTCTTCAGTCAGTTTGATCCTAGATCCTATCAATGTTTCTTAAGGTTGTTTCCACTTTTTGCCTCTTCTGTTCCTTTATAAATGAGTTTTTACATTCTACAAGTTAACAAAATTAAAAATTTAATCGAATGTATACTAAAAAAATTGCAAAGAATTAACTGGGCTAATATTTTGAATAAACGTTGTTTGCTTCAAATTTTTAAGTAAATAGTTGCTATGGTTTGGAAAACTAGTGACTGCAAGCTCCTTAAATGTATATATATCGAAACATAGGTGTATAAGGCAGGGGACAGGGGCCACTGGACAACCCCTAAATTTTTGGAAAACCCCAAAGTTCAGGCAGCTTCTGTAGAAATTCTTAAAATTTTTTTCTAAAAATGCTAAGAGATTCAAAAAAAAAAAAAAAAATTGTGCCTCCCGCCCCGTAAAATTCTAATGGTCCCATACGTTTATGCATTTAAGACAGAACTTCACCTAATGCAACCTGCTAATATTAATAACAGGTTTACACAGTTTATTTTTTGTTTACATTGCTGAACAAATTGAGAAATAATTGCGAAGATGATTAAAGTTTCACAATACAAATATTAACATTCAAAGAATATATAACTCCATGTAGGTACCTAATGCTTGCTTGTTCTAAGTAGACATTACGATCCCGCATCTGATATTAAGTTACTAATTTGGTAACCATGGTAATCCAGCATGGAGAGATTCAATGTTGTAGGGGTAAGGATAAGGTGCATGCATTGAATACAACCATTAAAACTAGGACAAGTGTAAAATTTTAAATCAGTTCATAGCATTATCAAAGAACTGAAAGTCTGCAAAGGACAAAGGGAGGAGGAACCTGGAACCATTTCGTAAATACTCTTTAGCTTACTTCCTGTCCCAAGACAGTCATGCATTGTTGTAAGGATTGCTGCAAGGCCAGTTCTTATTAAAAAAGAGAGGACTCATTGTTTACCAAATTGCCTTTTTGCAATTATGCTTCCCACAAGGAATTGTGGGATGCAAGGAAGGTAAACAAACCTCCCTCGTTACACATAGTATGCGAAATACATGTAATTTGGGACAAATTCTAAGAGAATTTTTAAGACCAAGAAGACAATGTTCATGCTGTTTTAGGAACAAAACTACAGGTAGGAGCCCTTCTTACTCCCTGGTCTGATCTAAAATGGGATGTTTTGAATATCTTTTAAAATAAGAGCAGTTTCTTGGCACATGTTGTAGGTATAGGAGTGTGTTTGTTTGTCCTGCTTGTCAAGATGTGCGTATGTCAAAACTGCGAAAAGGGTTATTCCTTTCTCGCAATATCTTTTTGGCATCCCCATCAAAGTTTGTTTCCCTCCCTCAGAGTTCTTAGAAAATAATTTGTTAAACCTCTCCCTAATCCCATCCCTTCCCTTCCCTTTCGTTGAACGCTTAAAACAACAGTGACACGTACTTAAATCATAGTCACATGCACAGGGATTGAGAGGTGTTGGTGGTGGGGGGGGGGGTGGGGCATTGCACCTTTTACCTTCTTTCCTTTTCACTCTCTTTGGTGTTTACTAAAGATACCAAAAAAGTTCATTGCAATGTTTGGGTGTTCTGTTATCAGTATTAATGTAAATTATGAGACATCTTTTGGGTTACTTCTGGATGAAAAGATGGTTTCAACTGGTAAGGTTAACTGATGTTTCCAAATAGGTTTGGAGGAGGGGAGGGAAATGTCCAAGGGTATTTAGTTGAAACTGAAATGATATTTTTCAGGTGACAAATATTACTTTAGTCAGGCTGTTTTGTTTATAACAAATATTGGACTTTCTTGACTTCCTGTTGTAACGTTTAATGATATTTTGTGCAGGTTGTCTACTTTAATATTTGCATAATAACTATACTAATTAATTCTACAATAACTCTTAACAAGTTTGTAGTTTAAACTGATTAAATTTACAGTGTACTAATCATGAAATGCAAAACTAAAAGACAAAAAAAAAATTGTAAAACTCCCCTTCTCTTCTAAATATCACTTCGATAATGTTTTTCATGCAGATTAGCACATTGTATGCAAATTTCCCTGTTATTGAACAAATTTGACATGCTTTCTTGACCTTGTGGACGATATTAACCCTTCAATTGAATTAGAGCAGTTATTTGGAATTCAGAATAGATTCATCCTAAAATGAAGTACAGTAGTTCTTTCCTGCATTCCTTCCCTTCACCCCCCTCCCTCCCCCCCTCAAAAAGGTATACCAGGACATGAACAGATAATTTTCCTAAAGAGAAGATTGTCAAAATTACAGTTTTGCCAAGTGGTGGGCCCTGGACCAAATCCGACTGCTGAGGTTAGCCAGCTTAGCCAAAGAACATACCAGAAGGAATACGCCTGCATAACTCCATGGGGGAAGGTCTGTAACTGGAAATCGGCACTGTTTAAAAATTTTGGGGAAGGGGATGGGAGTTGATAATGAAAGTGTTAGGTTCATTATTAGTGACACCCATGATGTCTCTTTGGCAAGGACTCTAATGACCCATCTGCCTAGATTTCCTTTAATAGTTTTAATCACTTTTTCATTAAGTTTTTGACTTCCTTTTGTTGTGAAAATTCTGTCTTTATCTGTTTAAAGTTTGTTTGCACCTTTCTTTACCATCACCTATTGTGCAGTAGCCGTCTTGTTTTAATAAGTGTGCAAAACTGTTTTCGATCTCTGCAATGTGATAAATTCAGAAACAATTCTTTCTCATGACAGTTGAGCAGACTCCTTGGAGATGTTTTCTACACAAACAGTGACAAGAAAAGATGTCCAATGATAGGAAAGATTCTTTTAGAAAGAAAACATTCACATAATCAAACACACATCAATAAATCTGGAGGCACATCCATGTAACATTAATGTATCATGGCATGTTTATTTCTAACATTTTTTGTGATAATAAAATTAATCTGCAATGTGAAATGTGATAATTTCAGAAAGTAGTGGGAATGCTCATTTGCCATAAGCCAATACTTTTTAGAAATGAAGTGATCTTTATTTGAATTTTTTTTTACTTTGTTTACAACAGGGGGAACCTGGAGCTGCTGGTCCACCTGGAGAAAAGGTAAAGATTATTTCGTCTGCCAGAACACCCCCCCACACTTCATCAGTCAGAGTCAAAGATTTATGGATGATATTTTGAATTTGAAGCTTTACCTCCATTTCATTGGCATTCCCCCCTAAGTTTGAGCACAATCCATTTTGAGGCAAATTACTGAAAATATGTTGGCAATTTTTTGGGTAATAGAGGTTATTTCTTGGGCTGGCTGGTTCAGTAGTAATGAGTACATATATAGGTTCATTGATCTATATACAGGGTGTGTTGGTCCAAAAACCTAAATAGACAACCAAATTACCTGAATTGTACATATTTATTGAACTTTTGGCCTACCATACCTGCTGTTTTTGTCATCAGTGGGGCAGAAGCATACTTAGAGAGTTTGTGGCTACTTGAACAATTTCAAGGTGAAAGGTAATATAGTTTGGGAATATTTATCCAAACAGCTGTCAGCACTGTAGCTTTGAACTTAATTGACATCAATAAGAGCTCAATAAAGGTGATATTACATGGAAATCTTGGGGCAGACATCTTAAATGACCTGATTTCATGTTTTTCTTTAAAAATTTTAACATTTGGAAAATCATTTGAACACCTTTCCAAATTGACATGCCCTGTTAGTTTTGAGGTAGGGGTAGATGTCAGAGGGTAGTCAGGGTAACTCCCTTGATAATTAAAGCTTTTAGGCTTCTGAGTGGGTGGCCAGTCACTCAGTTTTATCACCGTTTTTAGCCCTGGAAGACTGTCTGAATAATTTAATAGTGAAGTAAAGCAATGTCCAAAGGGATTAATGATTGACAGACATTAAGAAAAGGAGGTCATTGTCATAAAGGTCAGATTTAAAAGGTAGGATTTCAGGTGATGCAGAGTAACCACAGGATGGCCAAACTATTGGTCAATGGTTGGTTAACCTTCATAATTCATCAAAGAGAAGGAACATTGTCCAGATGACTTGTTCTCATTGTTGTCAGAAAGACTGTAAATTATAATAGTATAATGTATAGATGTTGAAAAGAAATTTACCTTTTAAAAGAAGTATAGAAGTTGCACAAAGTAAACGTAGTTATGCTTAGAAATTGGAGAAATGAGATTTTAAGTATAAATAAGACTTAACATTCATTGTTTTTTACAGGGTGATCGTGGAGAGCAAGGTTTAGCAGGTCTTCGTGGTCCTGCTGGCTTACCTGGTTCCCCTGGAATCAATGGAAGCAGAGGTCCGTCTGGCCCACCTGGTGCTGATGGCCCACCTGGACCAATTGGTCCAATGGGTTTGACGGGAATACAAGGAAAACATGGCCACCCTGGAGAACCTGGACCACCTGGCTTAAATGGCACACAAGGTAGAGATGGGGCCGATGGTATCCCTGGAAAACATGGTCTACGAGGATATGATGGGCTTGATGGTGAACCTGGTCCAAAAGGAGAGCAGGTATGGTACACCAAGGAAGGTCCATTTAGGGTAATGTAGTTAGAAAGCAGAAATGAATCATTTCATGCTCGTAGCAATACAATCATGGAGCCATAAACCAAATAATCTTAAGTAGGCCAAGACAGTGTAAAAGTGTAATTGCCAGGGAGGTGCCCAATTTAATTGTAAATTGTACAAGTTTTGATCACCACCTATAGGCAAATTGCCCATCAACAATGAACCAGTTTAGACTTACTGTTGTATACCAAGGGTCAAGTTGCATGAAGGTATTCTGGTCTCAATGTGTGTGAATGTTACTATAGGAACACATAGTGCAAGTAGACGAATCCACTCACAGTGTGTGACTTACAGTTGTGTTCTATCCCCCCTGTCCTATGACCAAAGGAGATTGCTCTTGCATAGTAAGAACTTTGATCTGGCTTATTGTAAGTTGAAATATAAACCTACGTAAAATTGTGAACAATGCATAGGTGTAGGAAGTGGGGGTGGTGGTGGTGGTTGGGTGGTGGGGTGGGGTGAGGGCTTTAGCCCCAGTCAAAAATGTGGGGGAGCTGAAGTATGCTTCTGCCCCCCAAGATCCAGGGGCAAAAACCCCTTATTTGTCTCCTCTGTAAGAAATGTCAAAAATTTGCAGTAAGTTTCCTTAAAGTTTGTCCAAAATGTTGCACCAAATTGCATCTGAGGACCCTCAAATACTCAAAAATTTTCCAAAGGGGAGGGGAAACCCCCTCCCCTAAACCCCTTCACCAGGACACCAATCTGAAATAAGGTTCAGCCCCCCTCCCAGTCTTGAAGAGCTTCCTACGCCTATAGAATGATGTCAAACAATGTCAAACACACAGATGGCTAATTTGTCATCCTCATGATTTGTTCGCTTCCGTCTGAGATTATGTAAAGCTCCAAAGACACATGACTTGTGTTCATATAAACATTTTATAAGGAAGCCCATTTTGTCAGTATGACTATGGATAACACATTGACTTCATTTAAATTTAGTATTGCCATCACCATCAATTTTTTTTTTTTTTTGTAGGGTGAGACAGGCCCCCCTGGTTTGCAGGTAAGTCAATCATCTTTATTTTCTGTTGCTTAGACCAGTGAAATTTGAGTTACAAAGTCTTGAGATGACTTAAAGGTCTGGTGATATGCAAATTACATTGTTGGATATTTGATGTGAAAAGCATTACAAGCCAGAAAATACCAGCAATTTCCATCAAATATGGACCATTTTAGAGGGTAATTTCTATTTCACACTTGTATCATGAATAAACATGAGCTAAACATGCAAATTTGTGACATCAAAAGATGGACATACAAAATATGGCTAATGTTAGCCTTTGTTTTTCCAACCTTCATTTCAAGGACACTTGAAGCATTGGTATCTATCATCTGAGGGTTTTATTATGAAAGTTAAAGTTATATTCTTGAAAAATAGTGACAGCACTCACCAAACTGTAATTAACAGATAATCTATACAGGGCTAAGAAAAGAAATTGCTTCACTGTGCAACACTCCACATCATTATTTTTGCATGGGCAATGAGTTACTTCAGAAACCATCATGGAACTTTGAAGAGATATATCTGGAGAACTGTAAAAGATATTGAAATAATTCTAACGGATCTTTCATTGTGGGACTTTATTCTTTAACTGCCAAGTGAAAACAGCTCTTTTTGGTGGCATGTCACCATAACTCGTTTGTTAGGGTATTTGTCAAAAGAAACGTGCTAAGGATCTTCCCCAATGTTATGACCCAGGGGCAGATCCAAGATTTTACAGGGGGGGGGGCTAACTCTGTTTGGGCAAGGTTCACACCTTTGAGCATCAAATATACTAAGCCTTGATATGGGGGAGGGTTCTAGAGAAAAACTTGAAATTTAGACACTTAAATGATATTTCCTGGCATCTGGCAGTTAGAACTAAGCATACATATTGTATATCAGCTTTTGGACCATCTCTCCAAAAAAAATTGGTGATGAAAAAGGGGGGCTGGAGCCAGAAAGCCCCTCTCTGGGTTCGTACCTGTGACAGATAAGTATAATTACAAAAAAAAATTGATTGTCATCCTAAACAATGTGGAAAGAAGTGATTTGTAAATGTTGATTTCATTACAATGTAATTTTTGTTTGTACCTGGCATGTTAACTCTTTAAGGAAGTGTGGATGTGTTTCAAGGAATGTGTTTCTTTCTCATCTTTATAGGGTCCTCCTGGTGTGCCAGGCCCTCAGGTAAGTTTGATAACCTTGTGTAACATCTTGAGATTCTTTGGTAGTATATTCTAAGTCTGTTGGCTTTAATACATGCCTTTCAGTCACTTTCCCTCTGGCCAAGTCAGCTTTACTGAGAGGCAGACAGAAATAAAGATACCAAAGAAAACTTAGTTTCTGCAAAAATGTGGACAAGGTGGCATGAAGACTAAATAATTAGAGGAAAACTGTGAGCAGTATATAAAGTGTGTGTCCTGTAAAATTTAAGGCTAGGTTATATTTTTCCAAACATATTCAATTGAAGGGGAAAATGCACCCCCCCACCCCCAGTTTGAATTAGTGTACCCCATCATCCTAATTCAGGAATAGCTCTGATCAATTATGTGGTTAGAGCATCCGACTTGCAGCCGGAAGGTCTAGGGTTCAAATCCTGGCCGGGTCATACCAAAGACGTTAAAAATGGAACCTACTGCCTTTGTGCTTGGTGCTCAGCATAAGCAATGGAGTAGGGAAAACAAGCCAGTGAGCCACAACTGGAAAAAAGGCCATGGTCATCTTGACTTGAACCAATTGGTTGGAAACTGGGATGTTAAACCTCATCTAACTAACTGATCAATCATGTGAGAATATTTTTGTTTCATGTTTGTTTAATTCATAGAGAATAACTCCTTGATTTATCTTTAATATTCCATGTTCCTATACAGAAACAAGGACAGATACTTGTGAGCAAAATAAGAGGAGATCTGTAAGATTTAGCAGAATTTTGAAAATAAACTTAGAGCGGCTGCCATCTCTCTTTAAACTTACAAAAGTCACTCACTATAAGCATTGTAATGCCCCCAACCCTTTACTGACAAAAACTAGAAACCTTGCAGATTGATGAAGCAGCCCTAATAAATTTTATTTGTTTAACACAGAATGAATGGGTTAGCAAAACATCTTAGTTGGAGGTGCAGCTGGTTTATTTCTCAGGAATTAGAAAATTGGGTGTCGCCAGTGTGGCTATAAGTGTAAAATAGGCAAGTAATTTCAAAAGAAGCAACAAACTAAGTTTTTAGTTGGTGTGTCCTCATTTATGTTTAGGGTCTGTTGGTATCAAATCCCATTAAAATTTTGTTTAAATAATTGAATTTGTAAAAAAGAGTCTCTTTGTTTACCAGTATTGCTTTTTCTTAGCATCCTTTATATATTCATTGTTTTGTAGGGTCCCAAGGGAGACCATGGTAGACATGGTTTGACAGGTGAACAGGTGAGCGATAGTATTTGTAATGACAGTGACCAGTGTAAAGATGAACTGATGTGAAAACAAGAATTGTTTGATAGTCATTCCAAAGGAACAAAGAGAAAATCATTTCCCAGAATGCATGTTTAACTGATAAGAAACACCTCATATGCTGTAGCTTATACCTTGGGTTTAAAGGGCTTTTAATCCCTCCCAGTCCCTTGGGGTTTTAGGGCTTTTAATCCTCCTCCCCCCTCATATCTTAAAATGTCACTTTGGCCTTTAAAAACATTTTTCTTTTTCAAAGTATACATTAGAGACAAGGGTGCTTACCCTCATTGAGAAAACAACCTATCAAGTTTTCACAGTTTTCAGTGGGGTAATCTTGAAGGCATCATGGATTTAATACCCACGCTGACCAAAATGTCAAATTCATGAGACTTAGCCAAGGTGTTATTTTTGTAATTTCTTACTTGTATTACAAATGAATACAGGTGGATTTTAAACAAGTTATTTTTGACTGTCTGATCCATGTTAGCAGGAATTTATTGCTTACTTTAAAAGTTTATTTGAGAATACATTGATCACCAGATTCTTAAGCCATGTGTGTCTGTTAATTCAAGCGTATTGGCTAACCCCCTTTGGCTCAAAACACATGCTGCTAGAATTGAATAGGACATTTTAGCCAATATTACCCGAGAAAAAGGCTTTTTCCCGGGTGAAGGTTATATCTATAATTGCAACAGTTAATCCCTTTTACAAGGAAACTTGCTCTATTGACCAAACAGTCTTTTAAGGGGTTCAAACCCCTTTAACTTTATTGATCTCAAGATACCTGAACAGGAAGTTCTCTGATAGATTCTGGATTAAGAGTGGTCAACTAGAGATGGCTAAAACTTGCTATTCGTTTCTAGCGTCATGAGTAGGAATAGTTTTGTCAGTGCCATACAAACGTTTTGTAAATAGAGAGTGCGATTGTATATTATCCCGGTTAAAACCAGCATTCAGAATTTCAGAAAGTTAAGTCTACTCAGAAACTGAAAGAGTTAATTTTGAATAAAATGTGTTTTAGCTGAATTTGGTTTTGAGCCCATCGTGTAATAAGACAAGACGAATTTACTTTGCATTAGTACAGTTGTCTTGTAATATACATTTTGCTTGCTAGTAAGATGTGAACATTAGAACTGATAGTAGTCCAATGGATTTAATGTATTGATTTATGCATGCTACCACTGTATTTCTTGATAGGGTCCTGCTGGTGAGAGAGGAGAACCAGGGCCCGCTGGCCGGGATGGATTTAATGGTACAGATGGTATTCCTGGGCTACCAGGTATTCAAGGACCACCCGGAAGCCTTGGACCTACGGTAGGATTATTACTCTATTTTACTTTTGTTATGCATAAATATTTTGCTGTCTCACCACCAAAGAGTTGTCAACTATTATTTGAGACCTTGAAGGATAACCAGTTCAAAGATGTGAACCATCCACAAATTTGCAAAACCTGTCAAATTTTAGATTGTGCTGTAGTAATGGATCATTTTACTTTGCAAAGCTAGATTTTCCTCTTGCATGAAAGAATATTCACATAGATAGGAAAAATGTATTTGTTTAATTTAATTTATGAATAGACAATTGATAGTAGTTTGACCCAGCTGGATTTCCAGGCAACAACATTGCTGTAGTGTGCCTTATTTCTGCCTAGTGGATAGCAATTCCCTGCAATTACTAAAACATTGTGGTGTGAAAAAGACACCAAAGAAAAAAAAAGGGGGGAGAGATTCAAAATGACTTGCATCTTTTCATCTTTGAATTTTCATGTGAACATTTCATTTAGTTTGTTATTTTCCTTATTTTTCTCTCAAGGGTGAACAAGGGGAACCTGGACTACCTGGAGCAAAGGTAAGAGTATCAGTAAAAAATACCACAGCAAGAATTCTCAGTGTTGGAATTTCACTGTCACGTTTTGTACCATTTTGGGCAAAGAAATCTGCTGGTCTGTGTTTCCTCCTATTTTGCAAAAGCCTCTTGACTTTTGGGGGTTGGCGGTAGAGGAATAGTAAAACTTAAGTGGCTTTTAGCACCTTTTTGTAACTGGTTGGCAAGGTTTGTTTTTTTTCTTTTTACATGCACAAACACAGTTTCTTGGCCACATTTTTTTCCATCAAGTTAACTTTCTTTTCCTACAGGGTGAACCAGGCAGTGATGGTATGCCTGGATCTCCAGGTTTGGCTGGGGCTAACGGCTTAAAAGGATCAAAGGGAGACAAAGGAGCACCAGGAATTGTGGGTAAAAAGGTAAATCAGTCAACATTTCATGATCAAGGCAAATTATTAAAGGTTCTTTGTGTACTTAGTGTGAATTGCAAATAAACCCATCTAACATAACGAACCAGTTCTCATAATAATACTGCTAAAGCTATTCCCAATGTTACAAGACATGAAATACAGGGATAAGTTCTTCCTCAGTAGTGACTTTGACCAAAGGGAAGTTTTTTACAGGATGTCAGTGCATTCTTGATTGCTAAGCTTTCTGTCAAAACTCATGTTAGAAAGTGTGTCAATGTTATGTGGCATGCTCATCAGTAACCTAGATACAATGGTAATATGATCATTGAACATGTGACTGGCAAAATGTCAAAAAACCAATCATACACCCAACATAGTGATATTGATGAAAAATCTCTATAGCATAACCCTGAATATTCCTGTGGTTTTGTGATATGTTGCAGAATGACCAAAACAAATACCAGTTAACTAAGTGTTGACATTAGGATAATGATTGTAGGATTTGTGTAACAAATACCAGAGTCCAGTGAAGAAAATTCTCCTGTGTGGGTGATTCATTGCTTTTTGTAGCTTACCCACACTTGTATGCAATTAAATGTAAAATGTAAAAATTACCCTCACATTTGAGTCCCTGCCCCCCTCCTCCTCTGCCCACCAGCATATACCCAGGAAAAGAAACAAAGAAACATGGCTGGAAGGTGGAAAGATCCCTCTGCTTTATTTTATAGTCTGAACAGTGGACCTATCCACCAGATGTGGTCATTGTTTATGGTCAATGTAATATATTGTGGAAAGCTGTTTAAGTGTGGGGTGGTGGAGGAGAGAAGAGGATGGGTGAGTGAATTACAATGAAATTATGGGGGATGCTTAAACTGGTACTGGGATGGTATAAGTGTGACATTTTGATTACTACCTTTGAATTTGCTCTTGCTTGTATTTTTGTTTAGGGTGACCCTGGAGAAGTAGGTCAACCAGGAGTACCTGGCTTGGAAGGTCCTAAAGGAGACAGGGGAATGGTTGGTCCAAAGGTATGTGACTAGTTCAAAGTTTTTTTAATGTTAGTGAAAACCTTTTTTTCTTAGCAATTTTATTTGAATGTGATTAAATACTCTCACCTCCCCTGACTTCTTTGTAGTAGTATGCAAAAGATATTGATGTTGCATGGTATGCAGTTTGTTGAATCAGGGAGTTGTTATCCAAATGGAGATAGCTCACCGTAACTTCCTTTGAAGTCAGGTTTGTGCGTTAAAGGTCATCTAGTAATCATTCGATTATTTTGCTCTTAAGATTTCTATTAGAACTAAGCTGGATTAAACAGCTATCACAGAGACGTTTTTCGTCTGCTACATCTAGAGTAGAACTATGGTGATTTTAAACATTGCCATAGCATTGCCAGTCATCTGAAAAATAAGTGTATTTTCTCTCTGGTGTTGCTGTGTGACCATATTGGCTTGATTTTATGTAAAACTGTGAACGTAGCTTTATGTCCTGTTATTGTAGGAAACTTGAGGAAACTTTCCAGAATGCAGTTCAAGAATTAGGCTTCTCTTTCTTTAGCTAATTTGCATATGGTTTCTTTAGATAGTGTAATGGCATTTGTATTGATGTAATTTTATTGAACAGTGGTTTTGAGTTTAAAAGCCCTGCCATTACTATGATGGCAGTATAAAACCAACCTACCCATCAAAGCATTATTCAGTTTAAGACCTTTGTTAAAGTATTACTAGAGGTGAATGGTGTCAGGAGGAGAAAGAAATCAAATTGAAAGCATTAAATAAAGATCCTAAGTCCTAAGTTAAGTATTTAGTGTAAATAGTGGTAATTGAGGGTTACAATTGTTAATAAGGGGCGAGTATCAGGAGTCATAGATACTTTCATCAGGATACATCCAGCCACAAGCAGATAAGGTGGGGGGGGGGTGGGGGGGGTTGCAGCATTTTCTTCCCTTTGAGGAGAAACATTGTGATATTCAGGGAAAATAGATGTTATTGCCCTAAATAATATGTATGCTATCTTTGGGACAAATATGATTAAATTTCAGTCAACTGTGCTAGGATACTCCCCCCTCCCAATTGACAGTGGTTTCATATTCTTATGAAGCCTGCCATGCTCAGTTGTAAAAGGGGTGAAGAAATCATGGTACTGCTGACATCAGAGAGATAAAGATTGGAGAAAAATGTGAATTTGTTTCACTCTTCCTTACTGCCCCTACTACTACTGTGGGACAGTGCATGTACCACAGAATGATCACTGGCAATGAGGGAATTCCTCTAGATGGCACTCTACCTACTTCCTGAATCATTGACATGAAGAAATGATTGTTGTATTTAGAAAGTACACCATTGTTATCCTTATGGTTCAGTCATAATAATAAGCTAAGAATGTGTCACCTTCACTGCTTCATGTTAGTAAGTAAAAATTAGTTCATATTTGTTGTATTTTTGTTTTTCCATTTGTTTTTGCCTTTTTTATGCATGTTTTATGTCTGTATTGGAGTGACTACTATTGAACCCATGTGACATGCTCCTTATTTAACTTTGTGCTCATTTCATTGTGCTATTGTAGGGTACGGGAGGATTTCCAGGACCTAAAGGACAAAGGGTATGTAGCTTGTATTTATGGTTGAGTAATGAGGGATTGTGTAGTAAACATCGTAAAGGCATGTTTTTGGTATTCCCAGTTATCCTAGCATCAGGAATAACTTGGAAAATAAGTTTCCTTTTACCAGTTAGGAAAAAGGCAGGAACTTTGAAAAAAATGCTTAAAATCAGGGATAAAAGTCAGGTAATTTTTTATTTTGCCTAAAAAGAAAGTGTGCCATATTTTCTTGCATTCAAACAGCATATCCACAGTGTGATTTGTGATGAATATATTAGGTAACTATTCTGAAATTTGGAAAATATATGAAGAAAAAAATTAAGCAATTTTGTTTTGGTGAAATGCTGGGATCCCAGTCATTAGAATTTAAAGGGTTACTGCCTGTCAGGTTAAAGACAGCATGTCCAAAGATACATCAGTATCAGGATTGGCATCAGAGTTCTTTAATAAAGAGTCACAGATTGAGTGGAGTTGGCTTAATGGATAAAGTTTGCTGCTTTGCATTCAGGAGATAACTGGATCATAGCCACCACCTTACATATGGCTTACACTCACTCACTCACTCAGTCATAGAAAATGTAAAGAGTCATGGAGTGTTACTTCTGCCTTTTTCAGGCTTTGAAAGTCATGGAATATAAATTTGATTTTTAAGTTGTTGATAGTCATGGAATTTATTGGCATTTTGCAAAAAACATTTGCAGAAAAATCTTTACATGATCCACAAAAGTCTACTTGTAATAATGTTCTTAAAAATTGGAAAGTAGTGATATTTGTGTAGAAGTCATGGAAAAGTTGTGTAATGCTTGCTGTGAAGGGCATTGAAAGTTATGGAATAGTAGAGGGTAGAAAGCACAAGAGCCCTGCAGTTAAGTTACCTCATAAATTAATATATTTGAGAAAAGTATGTAACCTGTCCTGTATCTGTTTTATTCACTATTTCAAACACCAGGGTGATAGAGGGTTACTGGGACCGATGGGACCAGCTGGAGAAACAGGGGCACCAGGCAGAGATGGAATTAAAGGAGAACGAGTAAGTTTGGTGGAATTTTACCACTGAAAAATTTTTTGTAATGGACTGATGTTCATGTATATTATCTGTCAGCAGCAAATAATCAAACATTAAAACATGTGTCTCTTAGATATCATCGTTCTGTTGTTCTGTCGTTTCATTTGTTCAGTTCAATAACTCAAATCTTGACACCGGGCCATCAGAGCAGGGGGATGGCAAGGGGGGGTGTGTGGCTGTGGGAGGCTACAGCTTCTTAATAATTTTCAGTTTAAAACTTTTCTTCAAAAAATTGCTTTTAGTTGTGATTAAGAATACCAAAAATAACTTTAGAAAATGCCAGAATCCAGGAGCGGAAGGGTTTCAGGCCTCAAATCTTAGAAACCTTCATAAAGCCTCAAGTCACTTTTTGTCATTAAAGAGAACAGACAAAATTATGTAGGTAGTAGCTAGATGGTCCTATTGTATAAAAAAATTAGGGCAACTATGTGAAATACATTAGGAACGTCAAAGCTTGCTGTTGGTAGGCAATGCTTACAATACTTCACAAGACAAAGAGCATATACGTTACATGTTCACAGAATAGATTGTTCTGACGTTTTGAATCATAAACTTACATTCTCGTGCCATTCTCGTGAATGTTTTAATTATGTGTGGTAATAATGACCATGAGTTAAAGTTGGAGCAAACCTGTAAAAAGATTGTAAAAATTGGGAATTGGATCAATGATTGGTTTTATGGTAACTGCATTGTGGCAGATAAAAGCAATAATGCTAAATGAGATGGAACAAAAAACATTGCCAATCTACTTGTCCTTTGGATGACCTTTTAAATTCCCTATCTTATTAGTTCTATGCATGAATAGGAATTAAATGATCTTTATTTTTAGCTAATGGAAAATCCATTTCATGAAAATTAGTTGTAAAATATAAAAAGAGACTGGTAATTTTAATTGACTGGGATATTAAAGATTGGAAACTATGGAAACTATTTACTATTGTAGTATTATGGAGCAGTCTTGCTCTGATGTAACTCAAAGCCAGGATGGGGTGTCCTTAGATCCTGCTTTGTAAGTTCAGTAAAGACACTCGATGTGTGCAATGGTTTTCAAAACACACTACATTTATTATGGTAACTTATGATGTCTACCTTTTGGGAAATTTGGAAATGTCCACCATAGGCCAGAAGTCGGAACTACTCAGTTAGAAGATGGGAGTATAGTAATTCTAATGCAACCTCTTCATACCAGAAGTAGATCTTTAAAACGCAGGGTCCTACGGTTTCTTGAAGTTGTTCACCAGTGCTTGTGTGTGTTTCTTTTTATTTTTTTCATCTCTTTTGCAAAATTACATGGGAGTTTCCTGTTTACTGTGTATACGGCTTGCTTATTGGAATTGGTTGCCAAGTCGACAGGATGCTGCCTACATTAAAACCTGTCACTGAGTCAACATTTCAGTGTCATTTTGCTGCATATGTATGTGATCCTTACAGTCATACTGTGGTGATTATTCTGTTATATAGATCAACATAATGAATTTTCGGTGATGACTCTGATTTGTGATCTAGTAGAACTCGCTAGCATTGTAATTTTATTTGATACTGGTAAAGAGAAAGAGAATTATCATTCTTAAAATGCACATTTCTCAAAATGTACTTTTTTTTTATCAAAACTGTATGATAAAGAGAATTTTTCCTCATTTGCAGGGTCCACCAGGAATTCCAGGTGCAAAAGGAGAAGAGGTAAGTACAATTTTGGTTTGTGATAGAACATTGAAGTGACCTCATTTTACTCTAGTACAGACCTAAAGGGCAGCAGGTGTAAAAAATGCTTAGGCCCCCTGCAAGCTCTCTGACTCAGCAGTCATCATTGTTCATTCTGAAGCAGGGAACATGCATTCATGAAGGAAAATTTGAAGTTAATCATGTGGACATTAGTCAGGTGAATCCAACATTTTGGATTTATAGTGCGTATCTTTTTTTTTTCCAATTTCTTGGTGCTAGTTTCAGGAAATGTGAAAACTTGAGACAAGCAAATAAAGAAATATTAAAGCAATGCGAGTATCAAGCCATAAAATGATGAGGATGACAGAATGAGATGGTAAGGAGAAGAGATATAAAGAGAAAAGTGTCTTGAAATACTTTCTCAATAATTTCAAAATTTTCTTCACAGGGGCCACAAGGCATTAGAGGAAAGAGGGGCAAAAAAGGAGCTAGAGGAGAGCAAGGTATCCCTGGACTTGATGCACCATGTCCTGTGGTAAGTTAATGATTATGTCGTTTGTGCAGCAGCAGGGGTAATGGGAGGAAGTTTGGTGAGAGGAAGGAACATGCCAGTACATGAAGGTTTGTTCCCTGCCATTCCCCTTTCTATTCTATCAGTGTCTAAAACTGAAATCTTGTGTGAAGTGAAAAATTAAAAGGATCCACCATTGTATTGATGCTCACTTGGACATTTTAAGGTCAAAAGCAGTCGCCCCAAACTTATTTTGAAAGAATCGCTAAATGTTACAAATTTCTTCTTATTTCTCTTCCAAGTATCATTCATAATATTTTAGGACATTTTAGGACATAAATATTGCATATTCAAGGTAAATCGAGCAGTTGCTCCTTGTAAATTTTACAATTGAGCGAGAAAAATACTGTCACATGATTCTCAAGAGCCATTCAGGAAATAGGATAGTCTACTACAGTTCTTTATTAGGGTGACTGCATTCTCCCTTTAATGATCTGCCATGTTAAAGTCTTTAAACATGACTTGCCTAAAGTTAAGTACTGTTGTATCATTGTTTCAATGGAAGTTTTCAAAAGGTGTTCTAGTGTATGTGTTACTTCACTGATCGAGCTTTGGTGCTTGGGATTCCAAATTATATAGATTGGTCATTAGATCTAGGCTGTGAGAAGACTGGGAGGGAGGGGAGAGGGTAACAAAGAACTTAACTACTCCAGTGTTTCATCTTCCCTATTCCAGTTCTGTGTGGGGAGAGGCCTCTGGGTTAGGACAAGTACCTCACCACCCCCTGCACACATACACACACACACTGAGCAAAGGCATTCATTGTAACAGCAGATCTAAGCCAAACTGTGTTGGATCAGCCCTAGTAAAGGAAAAGCTTTAAAACATGGGTGAAGAACTTTTTTCTCTGAAGGGCCATTTCACTAGTCATAATCCACTTGTGGGCTGTAGACATCAAGAGCGTAACAAGCTTTCCCCACAGGCACAAGCCAGGGGGGCCCAAACAGGCCCTGGTGGGGTCTCAGAGGGGGAAAGCCCCGGCAAGTGACTGGGTGAATCCTCCTGAGATTCTGGACTTTGTACAAATTTGTAGGCAATAGAATCTTCATCCACTGTGTTTTAAAGGTCATGTGATATGAAAATAACATAGTTGGATATTTGATGTAAAAAGCATTAAATATCCAGAAAATAGCCGCAATTCACATTAAAATCCATCAAATATTGACCATTTTACTGAGTCATTTTTATTTCACACTTGTATCATGAATAAACATGAGCTAAATATGCAAATATGTGACACTGAAAGAGGGACATACCATACATGGTTCATGCTAGCCTTTGTTTTTTCAACCTTAATTTCAAGGACACTGGTAGCATTGTTATCTCCTGAGGGGTTTATTATGAAAGTTAAAATTCTTTCCTTCGGAAACATTGATATCACTCAACAAACTGTGATCTATCTCATCAGTAATTAAGAGATAATTTATATGGGGTTAACAAAAGAAATTTTAACACTGTGCAACACTCCACATCATTATTTTTGCATAGGTAATTTCTTTCTTTAGAAACCATCGAACTTTGAAGACATATATTTTGAGAATGGTAAAAGATATTGAAATAATTCCAACGGATCTTTCATTGGGGGATTGAACTCTTTAACTGACAAGTGAAATATCTCTGTTTGGTTGCATGTCACACGAGCTGTAATGACATTAGATGTATAAAGCAACACAGACCAGAAGTATCACATTATGATCATTTGTTTTTTATTTATGTATAACTAATAAATAATGAATGAGCACATATGAAAAATGTGTGCAAAGCACGCTGAAAAAACTGAAACCAGCTGAACTTTGCCTTCACTGTGACATTGCAAAATTATCGACTTTTTACATCTAATTCACTCTTTGGAGGGACAGTTCTACCATTCTACCCTTTGCGAACCTTCCTCCGGAAATCAGTGAAGTGTGCACTAAGTTTCATACTGTAGAATGCACACTGAGTTTCTCACTGTAAGCGATCAACTTGTGCATGGATTAGTGACTTTTATACAACACCTTATTAATTTCTCTACATCTGATTGGAGGACTGGTGGTCACACGCCATGCGTGATTCGGCACTATCACCAAGATTGTGGTGCTCGACCGTTGGTTAGTATACAAATAATGAATGTTTATGAGTGCGATAGTATGAATTATAGTTCATGAGTTGAAAGATTGAACGTTCTATTCAACGAGGCGAAGCCGAGTTGAATAGAACGTTAAATCTTTCAACGAATGAAATATAATTCATACTATCGCACGAATGAAAAACATTCATTATTTGTTTTATATAACACCTTATAACTATTTAACGTTACCTTTATCTAGTCCTTGGTTAAAGTTGTGTTTTGGCAGTCACTATCGTTCACGTTTGTCCGTGTGGTAGTATAGCGCCCATGGTTTGTCGTTTGCTAGCTACGCGTCTACTACGTACGGTATGCAACGTGCGATCCCCAAAGCTGCGTTGATTTATTGAGTTGCGGCATAGTTTGTACGTACGCGCAGTGATTGTGACGTCACAGCCGTGTGTTATACTAGACTATTACACGATCGTGTGTTATACTAGACTATTGCACGATGGATAACACACGACCGTGATGATAGTGCCGAATCACCCATGGCATGTGACCACCAATCCTCCAATCAAATGTAGAGAAATAAATAAGGTGTTATATATTCGCCTCGTTGAATAGAACGTTCAATCTTTCAACTCATGAAATAATTCATACTATCGCACTCATAAACATTCATTATTTGTATACTAACCCACAGTCGTTGGTTAGTATACACTAACCCTTGGCACTGAGTCAGCGATGCATTGAGTGCGCTACGTACAAGATATGCCGCGTCTCAATAAATCACTGCAGCACTGGGGATCGTACATTGTTTCACCAAGGTCAAGTGATCGCGCGTCTCTTTGGTTTTGAAGGGCAAGACGGTGCATCTCTTTGGTTTTGAAGGAAAAGCATCCATTGTGTCATAGAAGTATGTATGGTAATGCCGTTCGCGTGTGCTGTAAATACGCTTACTGTGTATGTGTGTTTTGCCACTCAGTATCTGGGAATCCAGTGCGCTTGACATCACAAAGAATCCCTCCATATTAGGTACATAAATGCACAGTCAGCAAACGACAAACCATGGAGCTACTACACAGACAAACACGAATCCATAGTGACTGCCAAATCACAAATTTAACCAATGACTAGATCAAGTTATAAGGTGTTATATAAAACAAATAATGAATGTTTTTCATTCGTGCTATAGTATGAATAATTTCATTCGTTGAAAGCTTTAACATTCTATTCAACTCGGCTTCACCTCATTGAATAGAACGTTCAATCTTTCAACTCATGAAATTATTCATACTATCGAACTCATAAACATTCATTATTTGTATACTGTTCAATGCTTTGTAGCCTCGTACAAAAAGCCTCCATATCAGGTTACCACTAGACATATACAAGGATTCTGCACCCAATTTATGCATTGCAAAATGGTGGGCAAGTTACATTGTTCACACTAGGGTTTTAGCATAAATGCACAATGTCCTTGATATCAAGAAGTGGTAATATACTGGTAGTGTTTCGCAGCAGTTTTACGTAAAATATCTGGAAAAGTGATATTAGCTGGATAAATGGTGGGCACTGTGGGTTAAAAGATAATTTTTCATTTACATTTCAAGTGAGTCTGTATTTTCATGTAAGAAGTTCCTCACAGCGTGGATAAAATGGTCTCAAGGGCTGCATATGGCCCGCAGGCCAGAGGTTCCGCGTCCCTGCTTTAAGATAACTTTTAAACTTTTCTTTGACATTACAGGGTCTTGATGGATTGCCATTGCCAGGATGCTTCCCACAATTCAGCAGGAATAATATATGAACTAGAATTGACTGATGAGCAGAGAAAAACTGATGCCCACAAAGAAGGACTTGGGCGAATAAAGAGAGAGGCAGTTCCTTGCCCTCTGTAGACAAAACAAGAACGTGAAGTCATAACTAAGCAGAAATATTCAGCTGGGGAAATATTAAATATGTACAAAAAGAAACTACTAAACTGAAACTGAAATTTTAACAGATCAGTAGTGTAGTACTTATAGGACAGTAAATTTTGAAGTTCACTCTTAATATGAGAACTTCTCTTTGAAAATATTACTCTGGCTCCCAAGTTTCTGTTACTGTAGACCTTTAAAGTTTACACAAAATTGAAAGGAAAGTAGGCATTTGAAAGAAAAACTACTTCCACTTTTGGTACATGAAGCCCCCTCTTCACTAAGATGGATAGTTTGGATTGAAATTTGCTAGATGAGGTTGAGGAAGAAGAAAAGATTTGATAGAAACACAGCCAGTATAATAAGCTTTTAATTTTTTATTATTTTTTTTTTATTTATTTTTTTTTTGTGGCTGTGTCTAATCCCTGAAAAGGGGGAAGAGGGAATGAGGGTAGGGGGTGGGGGTGGGAGTGGGGGTGGGGAGGGAATAAACAGGTTGCCTTTGGCAATATTACACTTTGGCAAATTAAACTGGTGTAGAAGCATTCTTTGAATACAAATTCAGAAGCACCTACCACATGATTTGGTACAAGCATCCACTTAAGGGGTGGGGGGAGAGGGGAGATAAGATAGGAGGGAGAGAAGGGAAGGGGATGTGGGACAAAGTGTCACAGAAGTTGTTGCTGCATGGTTCTGTGTTAAGGCACTGTACATTCTTCAAAGGCTGTATATATGTACTGAATATTCAGTACACATGTAAATAGGATATGGATATCCATGACAGATTATTTATTTGCACTTTAGCTCAGCCCTTTGCTTTGTTGAGATGTTATATTTGCTGTTTTATAAACCAAAACGATTTATATTTTGTTTTTATTTTATTAATACAAGTAGAAAACTTGGAGATTTGGCACTTTCTAAGGGGAAAGGTATTTTTTGTTTTTTTTCTATCAGGCCATGTTGCTTGCCATAGAAGAGCAGTTGCATGTAATGGGAGGTACTTTTATCGTCTGTTTGAACTTTCATATAAGATTGTGTATCATCGGTAATAACATGTGAACGAAAAAGACTCTGACTGGCAAATTGTCCAGTGTCTTTTTCCGTATTATAGCATTTTGAATTTTCCAAGAAATATTTATTCAAATTATATAGCTAGGGGGTTTTGTAGGAGGGGTAGTTCTGTGGATTAAGGTTCTGGATGGCAAGAAATGATATAGTAATAAGTATTTTATTGATATGGAATAAAGTTTTACTGTACATGTAAGAAAACTGACTGTTGTCATTTGTCAATTGCATTACTGGAAAGAGTCAAGCACACAATTATGTAGCAAAGAAATTACATGGAAAAGTTAAGATGACATGGCAAATGAGAGTCCACATTTTTAATGGGCAGAATTACTGTACAATTTTGTACCAGTTCTATGCAATGTAATTAGTGGCTTTATTAAATCGTCTATGCAACTTTTTTCCCTGATATTTTTCAGCCATGCTAGTTCAAAAAATTATGATGTGTAAAGTACAAATTAAACCTAAAATCTTGAACAAATTATTCTGCTAGCTCTATATTTTGAAGTACTAGTGTCAATAATGTGAAGAACTGAAGGCTATTCTAATGTGATCAACTTGTGGCTACAACTTTTTAGAATACTGGGGGTTAGGGGTGGGGGATGTTAGGCAGGGAGTAATGGATTGCAGTATTCTTAAAAATGTATAAATTCCCATTGAGTATATCTAGACATTATCATTGAAAAGAAATTTTTTCTTTTACGTAAGGCATTTGTTTTATAGAAATGACTGCTAGAGCACATATATGCATTAAAAGTGATGGAAAGACATCTGAGGTTGGATTAGAATGAACCTAAGTAGATGGGAATGTTTTGTGTCAGTTTAAAGACGGTTTTGATCAAGGACTTCATCTTAGAATTATTCAGAGATTTTTTTGTTACTGTAGTTGTTTCGGTGTTGTGGGTGTGACTTGGTTTCTTTCACATTGAAAGTGAATTATTTCAACTTCTCTCTTTGATAGACAAACCACAGTCTTAATCTGTGTGGGTGCTAAGGCTTGCACATACCATACTGAACCTGGCTTTCAGTCACATTGCAATCGGGTCCCAGTCGGTTGGTGCAGTGTTCATCAGCCTCTAGCAAACAGGACCTTCTTCCCAAAGTGATTGTACTGTATGTATATAAAGATTAACTTAAAAACAATTAACTTAAAGCCATCAAATTATATAGAATAGTGTATCACATGAGTCTTAAAGGCAATAGGCAGTCACCCCAAAATTTGCTTTGAAAACTCAGCAAATTCTTGCAAATCTCCTCTTATTGCATTACAAGCACCTCTGAAGACATTTTGAACATAACTATCACAAATAATAGGTAAAGCAAGGAGAAATTCTCCGTGAATTCCATAATTCACTAACAAAAACATGGTCACGTGATCAAAATTGGCCATTCATGAACCAGAGTGACGGGGCATACTAACTCTGATTGGGGTGACTGCATTTTCCCTTAAATTGGAATGTGTTTTGCATGCTTTTGGAAGTTGTTGTACCATACCAATAGTTAACATGTTAACATTAAACAGTAAGAAGATAAAACATCAAACATATCAGACAGTATTGCAGTCAAATAGTTTGAAAAATTAAATAGTAATAAGCTCAGGTAAAAAAAAAATTTGGATCTACAGGTTAGACTTAGCTCATGTATCTTACATGGAGTTGCCAGGAATTTTTCTTGTACCAAATTTTTTCATTACAGTGTTTCATCAAGGAACAAGTGAAAAAAGGGGAAAAAGGGGGAAGGGGTGGCAATAATGTTGGAATGAATTCAAATTACCCTTTTCCCCACCCCACCCTCTAATTTAATTGCTGGCAGCAAACATGTTATCCATAGATGCTTATACCAGGGACTGTTCTTCCAGTTTCTACATAATGCAACAGATTTTATTTCTTTTAAGCAAATTTTTTGTTGATTGTTGTTTTGCATAACTTTTTCACACATGTTCATTATGTGAAGACTTGAAGTAAGTTTTTGCAAATAGATAAAATATTTTCTTTGAGCCTAACTGTGAAGTTTGGCTTTCTTGGTCACTTTGTCAGCATGCTAAGTTTTCTAGTGTGTATGCGTTAAGCGTGTCTTGATGTACATTCAGAAAGTTCAATAAGTTCTTAGTGCCTTTAAATATTTTTGTATTCTCTCACCTTTTGATGAGATTTTTGAATTCTGTTTTTTTTTTTTTTCTTTTTTTTTTTGTATCATCCATCATACTTCATCCCTGTAACTTCTGTGTATAGTACAGAGTGTAATTCAAGAAGTAAAATCTTTGAAAAAACTTTAAGAAATTCTTCTTTTGATAAAAAAGTGTATTTTACTGCAATTTTTGGAAAAGATGTCATGGTGTCACTTTAAAACTTTGTTTTCTTATAAACAAAAGCAATCATCAAATGTTGATATTTTCTGCCGAAACATACTTTATTCTGAAATTGTGCAGAAAATAGTTTTTGAGAAATAAAAAGATGACTTTTAAAAGTTTGTGTTTGGATTGTCTTTTTTATTTTGTGAAAATCAGACTTTTTATCAGTGACTGAAATAAAAAACTGTGTCAGCAATATTCAGGAAAAACTTTTTAGCATTTGGGGCAGAAAAGTTTGGGTGTTCATATTGGATATATTGACATGATTTTTGTATTCACAGTATCTCATATTTTTGGATTATCAGCCCTTTTGCAATGTACTGTTTTGCTGCAAAGCATACTTCACCCTACATTATTTGTGTGATTTTGCTGCAAACCACACTTTACCCAATATTTGTGTGTTGTTGCTGCAAATCATACCTTACCCTACATTATTTGTGTGGTGTTGCTGCACACCATATTTTACCCTACATTTTTGGTGTGGTTTTGCTGCAGAACCATATTTTACCCTACGTGTATATTTCTGATTTTTCTGCAAAACCTCAGATATCCAGCTCTTTAAAGTGAATAGGTAGTTTCCCCAAACTTACTTTGATATATCAGCATAATGTCTCGAATATACTCAAATGCCTTTTGCAAGTATCATTCATGACCTTCAGAACATAAATATTGCTTATTGAAGGATCTTAAAGGGAGAGAGCAGTCCCCCCAAATTGAAATAGTCTAGTAGTCTATCCTATTCCATGAATGGCTGTTGAGAATCATGAGACAATATTTTTCTCACAGAATGGTGAAATTTATGGGGTGTAACTCATTGCTTTACCTTGGATATGCAATATTTAACTCCTAAAATATAAAGAAAGGTACATGGAAGAGAAATAAGGAGATATTAGTGAGAATTAGCTGTTGTTTCAAAATAAGTTTGGGGCGACTGCTCTTGCCCTTTAAGGGTTATTCTGAGTGAATCAAACAATATAGTAATGAAGATACTGTCACATGATTTGAAAGAACCATTCATGAATTAGGATACCCAAGTGTACTAATTTCAAATTGGGATGACTACATTTTTCCTTTAACAGGTTTCTTAATACAGAATGGCAATCTAGTATCATGGCCAATTTTCCATTTCTTGAACTTTGACTCAAGGCTGATTGATTTGATGATGCATGGTATTGGTGGTGGGGACTGTGCATGATGACTGGGCCAGCCCATAGCCAGGCAAGGTTATCAAGGTAGGGCAAGATTGCTTCAGGGGGTGGGGAGGAATATTTTCCAGGGGGAGGAGAAAGATGTGTTAAGTTTAAGGAAATGGTGATTTCAAATTTTCTAACTTTGATTTTAAATTTCACAACAGTGTTTTGAGATTTTTTGCAGGGAGGTGGATCAATTTCCATCAGTACCCTATGCCAAAGACATACGATATTGAAGAAAATTTTGCAATATAAAACATTGGTGGTGCAATCTGAAGTATCTAGAGCGTAGTACCAATGGCATCAGTGGTGTTAGGCATTTTTGAACAGTAAACTTCAACAAGAGTTTTCAATTTAAATGACGCATGAAGCACAGGCCCTGGAAAAGCTTTTAGGCATTGTCTAAGGGCCGTAATTTGGCAAAATTTTCTAGATAAATTGTGCACTAACAAATGGTGACACCTTGCTGACATAGTCTCATATACTATCTCCCCAATAATACCCCACTCCCCCCCCCCCCGTGGCAGTGGAATGTGCCCCCTATCAGTGTTGGTTGGTGGGATGAAGATATCCCCAGAATTATACCCAAAGGGGTTGCAATACCAAAACCAGGCGCGGTTTTACGGGGGGCTTTGGGGGCTCAAGCTCCCCCCAAATTCGCTCAACTCCCCCCAAATTCGCTCAACTCCCCCCAAAATTTTCAGAGGTTGTGTTATGCTATATTTGCGTGTACTGAGAAAAACAAAATTGCCCAATACACTTGTGCACATCTTAGTTCAGTGGATTTAGTTTGTCAAGGGAAACTGTCGTCTGTGTCTCGAAATCACATATTAGATTCACGATATCATGCAATGGAAGATGGGTCAGATAAGTAATATAAGTAACATCTATGATAGTATGTACGTATATGTAAATCAAGTTAAAGTGGGTATGACACGGCCAAAGTACGTTTCTCAGTAAATATTGTTTGGGTACAGCTTGAAATGAAGCAAATGTTTTTCCGACTCAACTACGTCCATAAACACAGTAATACGACCCTGTGAATTCCCATTTACAGGCCAGACTCAGCCATCTGAAATCCAAAAGCGAAAAAAAAGTATGTGAGCGCGTCTCAAGATCGTGACGTCATTGGAGGCACGGTTAGTAACACTGTACCAGGCAGCTCACCCATCGTTCTACACATCGAATCATGTGCATGCTAACGCGTGTTAGCAGGTACATCATTGCAAACACCGGTGCTACGATACTATACAGCAGCGCGCTTGACCAGTGACCACATCGTGAACTATGCGTCGTTTGCGCGGTGACTGCTTATACCATTCGCAATAGCAACGTTACTGAACAGCTCACTGAGTAAAGGCGCGCTTGTTATGGACTGTCCATACATGTTCATAGTGCTGTTCTGTACAGCGCGCCTGGACCGCGTTCTTTTTGCACAAAAACAAAGCTGTTTATTATATGCAGGGAAGCTAAAACACGGGCGCATATGCACGCGAACATATTGGCCAATGATATGCTTCGAAGCCCCCAACATGTTCCGCGTTTTGCGCTCTGTATGTTGGGCGGGTATTGTGATGTGGGTGTCTCGAAAACAAAGACCTCAAAAACACAGACCTCGAAAACACAGACCTCGAAAACACAGACCTCGAAAATACAGACCTCGAAAACACGGACCTCGAAAACACGGACTTCGAAAACACGGACCTCGAAAACACGGACCTCGAAAACACAGACCTCGAAAACACAGACCTCGAAAACACAGACCTCGAAAACACAGACCTCGAAAACACAGACCTCGAAAACAGAGCATATTTCTCAAAGCAAAGACTTTGTTTTCGAGGTCTGTATTTTCGAGGTCTGTATTTTCGAGGTCTGTGTTTTCGAGGTCTGAGGTCTGGGGTCTGTGTTTTCGAGGTCTGTGTTTTCGAGACACCCATTGTGATGTAATCCTTTTCATGAAGTTTCTAAGATATGAAACTTTCCCAAAGCGTTGCATTATTTTCACATCTAGATACGCGTCCTTACATAGCGCAGTGCGGGGTGCCGCCAATTGCGTCATAAAAGTCAGGTGACCTGTTGCGGCATTTTTCGAAATTGGATTTCTGGACGTTTTTCTTCAAATTCTATTTATGCCGAACTGCGCCGGTTTTAATTGTGTGTAAGATGATACTTTTACATTACTGTACCCAATCTTGCAATACACAAAATTTATTTTGGCCGAGTCATGCCCATGGGCGTCCGGAGGGGGGGGGGGCAAGGAGGGCACTTGCCCCCCCCCCTGGAAAATCAAAAACTTGAAAAAACGAAGAAAAAATAAAGAAAAAAACGAAGGAAATATAACATTAACATTTCTTAACAGTTCAATCAGTGTGAATTTCTACTCTCAAAACAGGAATGAAATAAAAATATCAACACTCAGGCCGCAGCAGCCCCCGAGCATATTTTAGTATTTTTTAAAGTTTATATTTACGATATTGCTTATGTTTCCCCTTTTTATATGCGGTAAAATGGCCCTGGAAGTGCCATTTCCAGCGATCTGGGAAGCATTTTGGGCCAAAATTTTCTTGCGCTCCGCGCCAACCCATGGTGGCGCGGAGCGCTGAGAGTCTGTCCATGCGCCTCCACCCCCCCCCCCTTGACAAATTCCTGGCTACGCCTTTGTCAACACTGTGTGAAAAGTAGCATCTAAACTCTTTCTGGGAGTAAAATATTTCCCATGGAAAAAGTTGGGCCCCTAAAAAATTTTGCCCCCCTTGAATTTTTTTCTGCGGACGCCCATGGTCATGCCCACTTTAACGGATTAATCATCTGTTGGAAGTTCAAAACGAGTCATTTCGTCGCTGATATCGTCAAGCTATACTAGCAGTCCTTTTAAGTCAAATCCACAGGCCGAATCGTTATTCACATTAATGTGAACAGGTTCAGTTGCTCGTATCTCTCAGTAACGTTTGCTACATTCTCCCAAATAAAAATATTATATGCCTGTATATACGTTGCATCTATGTCATGGTCAGGGGCGGTGCCACTCAGGGGTAACGGAGGCCTATCCCCCTGTAATTTGCAGGAAAAGAGAAAAAGAGTAGGAAAAGAAGACGGAAAGGAGAAGAAAAGAGGAGGGCGGGGTAGGCCTATATCTGATCCATATAGTTAATCCAGAGCTTCCAAAAGGCCATATTCCGGTTTCTACCAGCCTTTAGATACGATTTTATAATGCAGAAATGAAGCAAGGCAAATTTTCTTAATAGTTCGAGAATATTTCTGTGGACTCCACGCACGTATTTTTGCGTAAAACTTTCCCCGACTAGAAGGCAGTAATGTGTCCAAAGGGGACTTCAGGAGGTTTGTTGATACATACCCTTAGACAAAAAAGGCTCCTCTTTCACCTAACCAAAATATTAAGAATGTTTTGAACCCATATGATCGGGTCCAAAAATATCCCAAAGATAACACCATTTCTGCATCTAAGCAACCTTCAAGTAACCAAAATTTCTCAAAAGGGGAGGGGACCACTCCCCTTAGACCTATCCCCTAGAACAGCCCTCTTTTACCCAAATAAAAATTAGAACTCACGAAGTTATGAACATTTTCCAGCCATATATCAGTCAAAACTGTCCCGAAGACCGCACCATTTTGCATCTTAGCAACCTTAAAGTAACCAAAATTTCTCACAGGAGAGGGGAACACCCCTCCCTTTAGACCTCTCCCCTAGGACCGCCCTCATTCCCGCAACCAAAAATTAGAATTCACAAAATTATGAACAATTTCCAGCCATATATATCAGTCAAAAAATAACCCAAACACCCCACCATATTGCATCTTGGCAACCTTAAATTAGCAAAAATTTCTCAAAGGGAGGGGAACAACCTTCCCCTTAGACCTCTCCCCTAAGAAGGCCCTCTTCCCCCAACCAAAAATTAGAATTCACAAAGTTATGAACATTTTCCAGTCATATAGTCAAAAAATTACCCAAAAAACGCACCATTTTGCATCTTAGCAACCTTAAATTAGCAAAAATTTCTCAGAGGAAGGGAAACCCCTCCCTTTAGACCCCCCCCCCACGACGGCGATCACTCAACCCATGTCCCCTATCAAAATAACCTTGCGCCGTCCCTGGTTATGGTACTGTTTTTATTATCATTGGTTTCAGCGTGCGCGTGGCCGATTTACATATCTGAGAGAAAATTTTATGATTCTTCCTTTTCAAGCCCCCCTAAGCCCCCCCCTCCCCCCAAAAAAGTCTCGATCTAGAACCGCGCCTGACCAAAACATGAAGAAACGTAGACAAGAAATAAGGAGCACCTTCTGCAATGTAAGAAAGTATTACGAGGATCCTTTTTCAACGTACTAACTTGTGGGCCACGGCTGAAGCCCCCATATGGTCCCACTTTCATCACATTTTATCCATAGGTCCCTTCTGCAATGTAAAACAATGATAACACAAACTTTTCAAGTAACATTTTTTTGTCAGGGAGACTACACTCTACAGAACTACCGCAAAATGTTTGTCGCGCTTCACGTGCTGCGTAAAATTTGCTTCATTTCTTTCTTAACTACGGTGGCTCAATAGGGACATGCAAAGAAAAAAAAAAGCTCCCTAGAAAGTCGAAATTTTGACTTTTAAAGTCGAAATTTTGACTTTTAATCTCGAAATTTTGACTTTTAATCTCAAAATTTCGACTTTTAAAGTCAAAATTTTGACTTTTAAAGTCGAAATTTCGACTTTTAATCTCGAAATTTTGACTTTCAAAGTCGAAATTTTGACTTTTAAAGTCGAAATTTTGACTTTATACTGGCGCATTACAGGTGAAACTAGAATTTTAGTTTTACACCTTAATATAGACAAGAACAAAATAATATCAATAGAAAGGTTCATTTATCGCACCAGTTTATTGCAAGAAGTCAATTAATTGTGATATGGACGGAGGTTTTCCGGCGTATATTATATTATTACGGACCGTGCACAAAGCCACTATATACCGGCCCAGTGTTTCCACTCTTCCCGAAATTACCCACAATGAGGGAAATCTGGGTGCTCTTCGGGAAATTTTCGGGAAGGGGGATAATTTCGAGAAATTTCGGGAAATTTGAAAATAACTTATGGCATATGGAAATGACGTATGGCTTGACGGTGAAATCCTGGATCAGCCATATTAAAGTAGCATATAATAAGCGTTATTGAAAAAGAGAGTCAGCTTTTTGAATCCCGCACTGTTTTTTGCTTCTTTTTGTCGGACCCGTGCGTAAAAATAATGTATGTGTATGCCTCCCCTCTATTTCACCATGTGTTTCATTATAATTGTTTCATTCATGACAACAGTATTTCATAGACGGGGGGGGGGGGGGGTTGCCCAACGCCATTCGGTGAAAGGAGGCGGTGAGCTGAAAAAGGTTGGGAACCACTGATCTAAATGGAGTAGACCTGGAAAACAGTCACTTTACGCAAATATGCAAGTTGGTACGTCACGGATCTTATTGACTCGCTTTCCTTATTCGGTTACTTCTGGAAGATTTGGTAAGATCCCTACCTCCTCAGGAGGCGTAATGCGCCAATATAAAGTCCAAATTTTGACTTTAAAAGTCCAAATTTCGACTTTAAAAGTCAAAATTTCGACTTTAAAAGTCAAAATTTCGACTTTAAAAGTCAAAATTTCGAGATTAAAAGTCAAAATTTTGACTTCGAAAGTCAAAATTTCGAGATTAAAAGTCAAAATTTCGAGATTAAAAGTCAAAATTTCGAGATTAAAAGTCAAAATTTCGAGATTAAAAGTCAAAATTTCGACTTTAAAAGTCAAAATTTTGACTTTCAAAGTCAAAATTTCGAGATTAAAAGTCAAAATTTTGACTTTGAAAGTCAAAATTTCGAGATTAAAAGTCAAATTTTGACTTTTCAGGGAGCTTTTTGTTTTCTATGTATGTCCCTATTAAGCCACCGTACTTAACAGCTCTGTTTCATGCATCAAACTAGTACAACCCTCGCACCTTATCAAGTTACAACAGCTTAAAGTTAGTCTACACAATTTCTTGCGATTGTCAGGAATAATTGTGTAGTTGTTCTCTTTTATTTGTGGCATGATGTGACCATAGGTGTAGGGGGTATAGGAAGTGGGGAGGGGGTTGGGGGCTTTAGCCTACCCAGTCAAAAATGTGGTGGGGTGGAAGTATGCTTTTGACCCCTCATTTCAAGAACAAACCCCTCATTTGTTCCCTCTGTAAAAAATGCCAAAATTTTGCAGTGATTTTCTTTAAAATTTGCCCAATGTTTTGCACCAAATTGCATCTAGGGACTCTCGAATATTCCAAAAACATCTTCCAGTGGTGTCCCCCTTCATTTAAACCCCTCTCCCAGGACAGCGGTTTGAAAACAACATTCAACCCCCCCCCCCCAGTCCAGAATAAGTTCCTACACCTATGAACATGACAACCGACATGACAACCGAGGTCGTAGGTGTAACCCTTCCATCGGGCAAGATGGTTGGATAGGATATACATACAATGCAATTATCTCAAAGAGAGGTCAACTGTCCAGCAGGTTCTTCTAGTTTTGCTTCTTGTCATCGATTCCTTTATGTCTACTTAAAAATTTAAACACTAAATAAAGTATACATGTGTATTGCACAAAATATTCTCTCTCATCTGTTCATGGAATGGTGGTGTACAAATCGTTACTCTCAATTCCCTACGAGATCCCTCACCCCACCCCACACCCCACCCCACCCCCTCCCCCTCCCCATCTGAGGAACCCTCCTTTCGCATTTGTTGGGTTCTGGATTGCTGCCTCCCTGTCGAAGAACTTTCTTCCTCCCTGTTGGGAAAAGTCATGGTGCCACACCTACATTAAGTGTAAATGGTGGTGCTTTGTTTAGATTTTGTCATGATGATAGTCCCTTTTTGAAGGAATGGTCCCCGCTAGAAGTTTATCATATTATAAAAGGTCCTGGATATCACATTACTAAAACCCCAGAAGAATGGTATTTTCTGAAATGCTTTGTGTGCATGTGTCGAAGATAGCCAATTCGTTTCGTTGTGACTTGGTGTACGAACCGCTTGAAAATAATTACTTGTAGTTCTATAGCAGCATGAAACCCCAAACACCATCCACATGATTCCTTCTGACAAGCCCCCTATATCAGGGAACGAATAGATAGACTGTTAGGAAAAGTTACGCTATGAAAAAAAAAAAATTGAATAGAGATTTTCGTGATCTGTTAAGTTCATGTCCAATCCAGTTTCAATATACATTAAACGCTCCATTATGATGCACGTAACTTGAAAATAACACAGACATCCCTGTGGTTTCACCTCCTCCCCATCGTCACCCATGAAGGCCTTGTCCAAATAATTAAGGCCGTCAGTCCAGCGGACCTCCCATGTGAAGCTTTTTGAGCCATCTGAATGAACATGGATGAATATGCGTGACGAATCAGTAACTTCGTTGGGCGGGGAACATGAGGAAACCTATTGATCACCTACTTTGGGAATGTGAAATTACATCACAGTTTATTTTAGACGTGGAGCACTTTACTGGGCATCAGTTTGTGTTTTGCAAAACAAGATTTTTCTTTGGCTTATTCCCAATCACCCGTATAGTCTCTTAGCAGTGGCGGCACCAAGAGGGGGCATGAGGGGCATTTCCCCCAGTCAGAAGCTTTGCCCCCCAGGGGCGTAGCGAAGGTGTTATCTTTGGGGGGTGTGGAGATTATGTTTTGCCGACGGATCTGGTAATGCGTAGTGCGAAAACGAGCTTTAGCGGGTGGGGTCCAGAGCCCCACCTAAGGACCCCTGGTGGGGCCAGGGGGAGCAGCCCCCGGAAGCTCTGAGTTTTAAGTATATCTGTGGGTGAAAAATTAAGTCTCAGGATGGATATATTTTGGTTCATACTGCATCATCAAATACGAACTAAATCCCCACTAATTTTAATGCATTAGCCTATTCCTCTCGTCAGGCCGCTATAGTTTTAAGCGGTTGGGATCCAGAGGTCCGCCAGTGCTTTAGCTAGGATGTTTTCTCAATGCGACATTAACTGATCTGTGGCCTGGGGGAGGGGTCTAAGGGGAGGGGGTTCCCCCTCCCCTTAGGAAATTTTTCGAATTTGTAAGGTGCCTAGATCGCAAATGGTGCAATATTTGAGTGGATTTCTGCCCTAATGAGGAACCTCAAAATTTACATCCGGGTAGAATTTGCTTGTCAGATTTTTTTTTGTGCGACATTTGTCGCCGTTTATGCGACATTGTCGCAAAAATAGGGCTGGCTAAAACACCTGGCCCGCCTAAGGACCCCTAGTGGATTCCGGAGGGCGAAGCCCCAGGAAGCTCTGAGATTTAAGTATATCTCTGGGTGAAAAATCAAGTCTCAGGATGGATATATTTTGGTTCATACATTTACTGATCTGTGGCCTGGGCGAGGGGGTGCCCTTCCCTTTGGAAATTTTTGGAATTTGAAAGGTGCCTAGATCGCAAATGGTGCAATATTTGAGTGGATTTCTACCCTAATGAGGAACCTCAAAATTTACACCCGGGTAGAATTTGCGTGTCAGATTTTTTTTTGTGGGAAATTTGTCACCGTTAATGCGACATTGTCGCACAAATAGGGGCTGGCTAAAACACTGGGCCGGCCTTAGGGCCCCTGGTGGGGGTCCGGGGGGCTTCGCCCCCGGAAGCTCTGAGGTTTTAGCATAATCTCTCGGTAAAAAATTAAGTCTCATGCAGGACTGGTATATTTTGGTTCATAAGTATTATCCAATGCAAAGATTCCGGTTAATTCTAATGTGTTAGGCTATTCCTCCCGTCGAGCCACTATACTTCAGGAGCTGAACCTGTCGTTCAGAATTGGAACACTATGTGTTCAGCATTTGAAAACTAGAAACTAGATGCGTCATGCGTTCAAATAAGATAAGTGGATAGGCGTCCGGCGTTCAAAAAGGGAGAAAAAGTGTTCAGAATCTTAACACAAGCGTTCAAAATATGCTTTGAACGCCAGGATCTGGAGATGGGTTCTGTATCTGTTTCATTTCGGTGTTCAAAAGTTAAAAGCCTGAGATTGCAGTGAAAGGAGGACATGCGTGGCACGCATTATTTTTTCCCAGGATGTTTGTGGGTAAACCGGATCCTCAGAAGTTTGCAAAATGTGTTTGAAGTGAAGGTTAGGGTTTAGAAGACGGACTAAGGATACCCTCTCCATGGGTAATCCGGTGCTGCTCCCGATAAAAGTGAGGAATAATGGGCAAAAAGTGTTTTTTCAAGAATGTCATATGACCCGAAATAGTGCACCTGTACGGAAGCCGTTAATTTCCTTTCTTTTCCCGAGTTGCCGACGGACTCAGTCACTCGTCCATGCAGTTACACCGACGGCCCTTGATACGGCCGTATACGGCCGTCACATGCATGAACAATTTGCCGAAGAGCCTTCAACTTGAATGGGCCAATTAGATGAAGAGCTGAAAATCGAAATAGCCGATAGCAGACAGGCCCGTTCTCTCTTTCTCTTTTTTCTTTTCATTCTCCGTCTTCCCTTTCACTCCCTTTCTTTCCTTTTCTTTTCCCTTCTCTCTTCTTTTCCTCTCTAATTCATTCTCTTCTTTTTCTCTTCTTTTCCTTTCCCGCTCCTATTTTGCCGACAGACCGAAAATTTGCCGACGGGCGACCAGATATTGGGGGGTGTGACACCCCCACACCCCCCGCTCGCTACGGCCCTGTTCCCCCACTCAGTTCCTGAAGTGAAGTGGCTTGACGGGAGGAATAGCCTAATACATTAAAATTATTTGGAGTCTTTGCATTGCATGATGTATTATAAACGAAAATATACCAATCCTGAGACTTAATTTTTCACCCAGAAATATGCTTAAACCTCAGAGCTTCCGGGCGCTTTTATGTAAAGGAGCAATATACAATGATTACAAGAATGTTAGATAGATTATGTTTTCGCCATTTTAATTCCGACAAACTTGTTTCGAAGAGGTGTTTTCATGACCTCTTCTCATCAGGGAATTATGCTACTCTGTAACGGTTTGAAACCATCTCATGTGCGTAATTGTTTGCGCGCATTTTATTTTAGAGCTGTCAAAATATGTTTGGACTCTGAAGAACAGTAACACGGATTTCAAAATTCATTGGAAAATCTTGGCCCATGCCCCATCATACTCTAATGTTAGCAAACGGTGCAATCTGTGTATGATGGAGAAATTTTATATTATTTGCCATTCAGAGATGGCGTCTCTAAATCAAAGATCTGAGCTTGTCAGCACGTGCCGACATGCATCCAAATTCAAACTCACAAACTTTACTGGCGTAACCTAGGCAACCACGCGCAGTCATAACGTTATTATTTCTTGTTTCTTTTGCTCCTGGGATGAATGACACCATATTCTAATCCAATGACGGCTGTATATGTTGAACCCGGATTAAAATGGCGAAAACACAATCTATCTAACATTCGTAATCTATATATATATATATATATATATATATATATATATATATATATATATATATATATATATATATATATGTATATCGTGTCCGATAAAAGCTGTCTGTCGGTGTGACGTCACGAAAAAATCACATAAAATTTCATTTTCGTAGACCTCTGATGCAAATCATATATTTACACTGGTTGGCAAATTTTGGGCTCTTTCTGACCCGAAATGGGGAAGATTTTAATAAAAACTCACAAAAATCGGATCGGAATCCGATCCGAATTCGTTGTAGTGTGACCTCGGCTTTATACTGAAAGAGGATATTTATATGAGAATGGAAAACTTAGCCTCAAGCAGGATTCGAACCAGCGACCTCCCGCACACCTTCCTATATATATATATATATATATATATATATATATATATATATATATATATATATAACACTAAATTAAACATTTGGGAGACATTGGGATAAATCCTTCCTTAGAGAGACAATCGGTTATATTCATAAAATTTAATATATTTCCATATCTAAGCATACAAATATTCATACAAAAATGCCAAAAATTCTTCATGAATGCCTTTAACTCATGGTACGTTTGTTTTAACTGTATCTTTTACACACAAGGTTTAATTAAATAAACAAAATATTACAAAGTATTTCGCAATACTTACTTGTCTCCCTATAATACATATAAATTACATGTAACACATGACACACCTGTATTTCTATGGTAAATAACAGCACCTATGATGTATTTATGCAGCTTACACAGTAGCATAATAAAGAGGGCGCTAATACGCTACCATAGAAATAAAATTCTTTTAGAAAGAATGTAGAGAAGGGGTTTAAATAATGGTGCAAAGAATTAGGGAGACATAAATTTGTCTCCTTAGTGAAAATGTCTCCTTAATATACCAATTATAACTGCAATTTGTCTCCCTAATAGGGTATTAACAGAAATATATATATATATATATATATATATTCATCGTCGTCGGCGGCGTTGTCGTCGTCCGTAATCTTTTTCGATGTATACGTGAAATATCTCACAAGCAATTTCTGACTGAAATCAATGGTTTCTTGAAAAAAATGAAGACGTCTAAGTTAAATCGCGATTTTAATAACTGATTGACATCGGTGTTGCCCCTGGACATTGTTATCTTTCTGGCACTTTCAAGCTTCCATAATATTCCTGTACGTGCCAGAGTTACACTCGCTTAACTTGCGCGTGCATTAACTGTTTTGTGCGCATTCTCAAGCTTTTAAACGCATTACTTGCGCAAGCTGTCATCTGGTTGAATTTATAGTTCTATTTCGTCGTCTTGACAACCGTTCTCTGCTTTTGCCATTGGCTGAAAAGCCGGAAACGCAAGGTATGGAAGTAACATTCATCCAATAAAAAATGAAATACATATTCATATTATTCTTCGACCAATCATCTTGGCCTTAAATGAATTAATTTGCTTTTGTTTACCAAGCTTGAGCGCTGCAGTAATGCACGCATACATAATACTTTTGTACAGTTTGTAATGTCGCGACGTTGAATTGTGTACGTACGTACACGTTTTGCGTTTAAATTTTCTGTTGTACGCTTGTAATGGTGGTTACAGCGGCATAATTTGTTTTTATTTTGTTGAGTTTTTTACGTTATTATTTCTTGTTTCTTTTGCTCCTGGGATGAATGACACCATATTTTAATCCAATGACGGCTGTATATGTTGAACACGGAATGGAAAATATGCACAGTGTGAAAACAGAGGAAGAAGGAGGGGTTATCATTGCTACATCGTCATCCTACGACACGCCAGCGTCTGCAATGCACATCCACGCGAACGCAGGCGATGAAAGTTTCTCAGAGGCTGATGAAGTGGACTCCACAAAGTCAGGTGAACAACCACTCTTTATATCTGTAACGTACCGACAGTTTTACCAACTTGTAATTACTTGAAAAGCTGTGCATTTTCTCATGAATTCTGGACACCCACAAAGTTCGGTTTCTCAAAGTTACTTCACACGTATTATATAGCCTAACGTTAGCTATGATTTAGTCCAGCCCATAACCTATCGTGCATCATAAAACACGGTCCAGATGTTCCAAGTTTTTTTGGATTGCAATTAATGTAGACGACTGGGGTAAGCCATAGCCTAGGCCTAATGCACTTTCAAACTGTGTTTCAAACACTTTGGCTAGGCTAGGGGAAAACATTTCACCCGAGGTGAGAAATTTACCATATCATAGTGACATAGCCTCAAAACATCTTGGTCTTACCACCCTGGAGTTGAAAAGGATTAGCGGGGACATAGGCCTAGGCCTACTCCAGTTTTACAAGTTTCTCTCAGATAATCCTTTGTTATCTTGTAGGCTAGTTAGGCCTGTTTGAAGGTTCAAAGTAATTCTCGGGTCCGTGGCCACAGTGTGAAGCAAGTATCATTGTGCTATATTTTGGTGTTGTTTGGATTGCATAATCTGTAGAAAATGGATTTTGAAAGGTAGGTGGCAGTATGATGGCATGACCTTGTCACAGGCAGTCCTAGCGTTATATAGTAAATATGATGGCACAACCTAACAAGGCCACTCTAAGAAAGTTTTCGTTTTTAAAAAAACAAGACAAAAGAATGTGAATCTGTTTGTACCTGAAAAAGTTTTGGCGGACTTGACCTTATTTGAGGGCTATAAATCTTTACCACAGATTTTTCCTTTCAAGAGATACCATTACAACAAGTTCAGCGTTTCCAGCTCAAGCCTAAAATCAGAAGTAACCTAATAAGGCCAGCGGGCGCTGTTGACAATTTTTTGTACAGAGCTGTATGTACAGGTTCAGTGTAGGCAGTTTGTGCGTTCAATTTGAGCTGCATATCTTAGAGTGCAAGTGTTTGAAAAACAGGTTCACGCGCATTACTGTAGCAAGGGAGTTTGCTATGTGCGCGTGATGCATAAAAAATTGACGCACTGATTGTGACAGCAGTTTTGACGCGCTTTGTTGACTGTATCGATGCACGACATTCGAAAGTGGCCTTGTTAGGTCATGTCACTATACTACATATATATAATAATGGAAAGGTAGCGCACTTCACGGCCTTTCGGTACCAACTTCACCTAACTGAATTACAATTTTTATGCCTTAATATCCACCTTACCTCTTTTCAATACATACGGATGTTCAAATCGCGTGTTCCAATCACTTGAGTAGTGTCATGATTCATTTGGATCAAAAAATGTCTTCCAAAAAGAAACATTTCTCCGCGAAAATTTGGTTTCCACACTATCGCGTTCAGTCGTCGGCTTTCCCATTGAATGGTATACGGCCCCTTGTCATGACGTCATGACGAGGGTGGAACTATCCAATGGGAGGCCCGGATTCTATTTTTCACTGAACGTGATAGTGTGGAAACCAAATTTTCGCGGAGAAATGTTGCTTTTTGGAGGACATTTTTTGATCCAAATGAATCATGACACTACTCAAGTGATTGGAACACGCGATTTGAACATCCGTATGTATTGAAAAGAGGTAAGGTGGATATTAAGGCATAAAAATCGTAATTCAGTTAGGCGAAGTTGGTACCGAAAGGCCGTGAAGTGCGCTACCTTTCCATTATTATATATATGTAGTATTCACTATATAACGCTAGGACTGCCTGTGGACCTTGTAAGGCCACTCTTAGAAAGTTTTCGTTTTTATAAAACAAGACAAAACAGTGTGAATCAGTTTGTACCTGAAAATCTTTTGGTGGGGCATGGACTTGACCATATTTGAGAGCTATAAATCTTTACCACAGAATTTTCCTTTCAAGAGATACCATTACGACAAGTTCAGCGTTCCCAGCTCAAGCCTAACATCAGAAGTAACCTAATAAGGCCAGCCAGTGGGCACTGTTTACAATTTTTGTACAGAACTGTATACATGTAGGGGTTCAGTGTAGGCAGTTTGTGCATTCAATTTGAGGCTGCATATCTTAGCGTGCGCGTGCTTGAAATATTAAACATGTTCACGCGCATTTGCAAGGGAGTTTGCTATGCGCGTGCTGCATCAAAACTTGATGAACTGATTGTGACATCAGTTTTGACGCGCTTTGTTGACTGTATTGATGCACGAAATTCGAAAGTGGCCTTATTAGGTCATGTCACTCACTATACATATGTAACAATGCTTATTCAAGGAATCTTGAGTCAATCTCTACAAAAAACAAGTAGGCTAAATAAAATTCTATAAATTACCACATTCAAGAACAGTTATGCAAATTATCTTAGAGAAGAATGTCTTTTCTATCAAAATTTTTAATCAGAGCTTCATCAAAGACACATTGGTCACCATTTTTGGTAATACTATTTTGCAAATTTCTATTTCATACTTATGCTGAAACTTGGAAATTTGGCCGTGAGTAACATTTTTGCTTTGAACATTAAAAATAATGAGCCAGATATTTCTTTTTGATACTTTTTGAAGAAAATGCATTGCAGGTCAACCTTACATTGCAATCACATCGTGCCTGCATGCTGTACTAGCATTTAGAATGCAGTGATCGACTCATGATACTGGTCAGCTCATGATTACTTACTATAAACTGTTTTTTGCAAGGCTTGACATAAGGAAATTCAGCTTCTCTCAACTTAGAGTTGTCAAGGAGTGGAATAGTGTGCCTGAGTGGGTAGTCAACTACACATCAGTGCACTGCTTTAAGGTTAACATTGACAAAAGTTCTTCCGTGACTGTAGCTAGTAGAATCTAATCGTAGTCTACTGGGCATGTTTGGTGCTGGTTGGTTGTTTGTTTTAGGGTTATGTTTTTTCAGGGCCTTATAGCCCTCCTTTGCCCTTTAACCTGTTAGGTCTGTGTTATTAAGACTGTCACAAGGAGCCAGGCCTGAAGTAACGCCAACAATGGACCATTTTGGAAATTGCATTTTGCTGTAGGCCTAGGCTGCCACATAGCCGTCTGTGTAGCCTATTAAAAGGGCCAAAGCAAAAAATGGTCATCACCAAACTTAAAAAATTTGAACGATGTCAATTTGGTTGAATTCACATGGATGCTAGTTAAGATTAGGCCTATGGCCCAGAGCTATGCAGCCTAGACCTAGGCTAGGCTAATCTGAAGAAAAAGTTGCGATTAATTGCATAATCAGTGAAATGTGGTCATTCAAAGATGCAAACTGCAGTGGGACTAGGCCCTAAATTACACATTCAAAATGTGGTGGGATGGAATTAGGAAAAAAGGACATGGGGCTAGCAACAAGAATCTGAATTCAGGACTTTCTTTTTCTGTTTCAAAGCTCTGTGGTAAACACAATTTATGCACTGAAAAATACCAAAGATACTTTTAATAGAAAGTAAAAATGAAAATGTCCAGTTCCATCCCACTACATTTTTGACATTCTTTTTTATTTTTAGTGGTATGAAAGTTGGAAAATTCATGAAACTTTGCAAGTGACACTTCTGTGTGTGAAAAAAATTCAGGGTGTTTTGGGTAGACGTGATTCCTTGACATTTTCATGGGGGGATGGGAAGAAGTGTGGTGGGACAGAATAATTTTAAGTAGCATGCCCTGTAGATTTACTCATGAATATACTTTACTTTTACAATCAGTGTCATGTTTTTGACAGCTTTTGTAAAAAGTATGGCATATTCCTCCACCTTTTATTTAGTTTTAAAGGTTCATCATGTATAGTTCAAAATTTGTGGGCCCTCGATAAGATCCCCCATGGCTTGTGCCAAGTTCCTTTCTGTACTATATTACCCACCCTCTTCCTCTCACCTAACCATGAAGGAGATTTGAAACATACATTGTTTTTTGAAAATATTAAGAAAAAATAGATCTTTCCTCACTTAAAAATTAAAACCTGTTGGTCATTGCCCATAAGGTCAACTATCGCCAAGTGTACAAGGCCCATTTTCTGCATATTTCTGAGGGGACCAATTTTGGACCCAATCAACTCAGTCTTTGAAGACAGGTTTTTGGTAATGCTTGCCCACTGCTTACTGACCTGTAACCAAATAATGCTGAGCCAAATTATGAGGGCCTTCTGACACTTGGTCTAGGGAAGTTTAAAAAAAATCACTTTCAGAAAGTAAAAACTGCTTTTTTGAAGACCTGTATTTTCAGAATTATGGAAGACACTTCAGTTTTTACATCAGATTCTGTTTATATTGCTAGGAATCACTAGGCATACAAATTTCAGCTTTTTCTGATTCCTGTAAATTGTAATGGGCTGGCAAAATCACACAAATGGCAGCTCTCTCCTGAAAAGCACCATATTGCACAATACAGTTTGAAAGGGCCATAACTATTGAGCAGGTCGAGCCATGAAACTGAAAGTTTCCATGAGTTGGTTTTGTCTATAATGTAACGTTCTGAGGGAGTTTCATGAAAATCTGAGGCGGTGTCTTTGGAAATGGTACATAATGAACAGGCTTCACCAAGTTCAGTCCCATATTCTGTCCCATCACAGTGACACACTTTTGAAACATTTGCATAGCTCCTTCAAATGAAATGTGATTTCTGTGATTGTTTTCATAATGAAAGAAGAATAATCAGACATCATTTGAATTGTGAAATTTTACCTTATAAATTATATCTTTCTACTTTTGATAATAATCAAACATTGGTCACATGTTCCTGACTATGTGAAAGTTATCATTCTGTCCCGCCACAGTCATAAATTTGTGTTACCATGGCAACGTCTTGAGATTTAGGGTTAATTATGCCTTTAATAGTCTTGAGCTGACCAGTTTTTATGAAACCAATGAATTATTCACTTTCTAAGCTACATACATGTATACACGGGCACAAATTATAGGAAAGGCTATCAAATTCTGTCCACCCACAGTATGATAATTTTGGCTCAGGCTGGTCCCAAAGTTAGTAGCCTACCACAGATCAAAATGAAATCCATGACTATTTGCTCACAGATACAAAGGCTTGTAGCAACAGTCTTTGTATTCCACAATCAATTTATCATCATACTGTCAAACTTTTTGGTCCAGGTAAAAAGATATTAACTTCAAAGAGAACTTTTTCCTCCAAAGGAAATTTCATTGACCCCTGATTGATGTCTAAATTACAGAGCCATAATTTTAAACTCAAAAATTGTGCATGATTAAAACAAATATCAGCCTTGCCCATGCATTCTCTGTTATGGTACACTTTCCTTCCCAACATGCATTGTAAATCGAAGTTACCCAATCACAAAATTATTAAATTCCCCAATGTTGTATGTAAAAAATCTGCTACACAATTTTGCATTTGTGTAGCAATTTGTCCATCTTGTGTAACAAAATGTGATGCGATACCGGATAAATTATTCCCTGGCCTAGGCTACAAATTTGCTGAATTGCCTGATATGAAAATAGGCTGTTAAAGCAGGGAGTTCCAATACAACTAGTGTTACTTTTGGCCAATGCACTGTAGCATTCTTGATCATGAGAGGAAAGTGCCTATAGCTCAATTGAAAAAAGTTGAATCACCCACGCAGAAAACAGGAAATCTTGACAGCTACAGTGCCAGGTTATTGTGTTCTACTTCAATGAAGAATGCTGTCACAATGCTTGCATTGTACTGGTCACTGGAAATTTCCTGAGTGACTTCATGGGTGAATGCACACACAATATTCCACTGAACTTGCCTTAATGCAAGATACCCGCCGTATGCCGGACTGCCATGACGAGGAATAAATTTTAAAAGTAGCTATTTAAAGGGCTGTTTCCCAGCATGATAATTTAATATGGTAACAACCCACTAAGTTTTATGTCAAGGGCTTGGATCAAATCACCAGTGGAACCACTTAGAAATTTTCTGATGATTTGCTTGTTTGGCATAGGGCCAGCTCAGCCTTACCATGCGTGTTGATGCTGAGTGGGTTTAAGTTGGTGACTTATAATTGGGTATCTGGTTGTTCATATCAGGAACTCATCTGCATTTCTTGGTTCATCTGCTGAGTATATAATGGTATGCCTATATATAGTGCATTGGAGCTATCATGAGTTGATCACTTACATATTTTGAAAGTAAAAATGTGAATACACAGAGTCAAATGAATGAAGCTTAATTTCCAGTAATGTTTCCTAATGTGTCCTTCTTCATTCTGCTATATTTTTGTTTAGTTCAGAGTGAGCAGTCCCAAGAAAATCAGTCTTAAATTGAAGGTGGTATAGTACACAACACAATGTTTTTGATGAAACCTTGAGTCAACCACATCAGAAAAAGAGCAGCTAAAATACTGTTCATTACCAAAGTCAAGGATGACAGTGGTTTAAAAAAAAACAAAGAAAATGTTGTCTTTTCTTTCAAAATTTTGAATGAAAGTTTTACCCATCACTATTTTTGGTAACATTTGTAAAATTCTAGTTCATTCGGATGCTGAAACTTAAAAACATACCAGTAAGGAAAATTTGTCCTATAAAATTTGAAAAATGACATGGCAAATACTGGTACTTTCTTTGATGTTGTTTGTAGATTGTGCAATGCATTCATGCTTACATGTGAGTCTCATCACAGCCTACATGCTATACTAGCGTTTAAAATGCAGTGATGGACACAAGGTACTGGTCAACTCAAAATACCCCTACCATAGGTAGCAAGGATTTGCAGTACCACCCAAGTTCCAGCTTTTGGGAAAGCGGCTCAAGACGGGAATGGGCTCATGGCACTTAGATGGGGAGACTGGCTGTGCCTGGAGCAGGATTGGAAGGGATAAGTGCACCCCTGCCTCATTACCCTCTTAGCACTTTTGGAAAAGAGTAGAAAAATCTTGACAGGGTTCAATGCTTTTGGTAGGCCTGGGGTTCTCCAGCTTCTCCATGATCCCAAGTGGCCTCCTTATCCTTTATGTTAAATCTAACACCTAAACCATTTTTGCTTTGACCTCCTCACTAACATGAAAGTTGCGTAAGTGTAGTTTCACATCCTCAGGGCCCTGTAGAAGTTCTCAGTCATGATGTGCTACCTAAGAAATCAAAGCTAAGGAGTTGGACACTTGTGACATTAACAGCTTATAATAAACTAACTGCTAAGATTTTGAACTAGCCCAGAAAAAAAAACTTAAGATTGTACACTCATCCCCTAAGATCTGATCAGATAGTGGAAACCTATCCTTTCATCAGCAAAACAGAGCCCAACATCTATGAGCAACATTTTTCAGGGAGTTGCTCTTGTAAATTTCTGGCTGGGTAAAGGCCATAATAAAACCTCGATCCTCAGCCCTGTTTGGCAGCAGGAAACACAATCCTAGTCTTGCCTTGAACCTCTACAGCAAGACAACATAAAACACTTCTTTCCTTTTTTTAACAGGATTTATACCAATCTTAACAGAAGCTATGAGAGAAATTATTGATGATCATCAGCTTGCTACAAATAGTAATGACAACAGTGAACCTATTCAGACTGTGCCTCAGCAGGACAACCAGCAACAGTACCCAAATTATGTCACAGTTGGGGTAATACCATGTGATGTAGAGCTAAAAAATGGCTGTGAAGAAACAGGGGATGGTCAGAAGGTTTGTCAAACTTTCTTAAATAGTTTTTCCATAAATATGTTTGGAGTTACATTGCTTTACTATATTCATCAATTCATTGCAACACAGTCATTGCCAAGTTTAATTTCTTGACATTCAATACATTGCAGCATTATTGTTATAACTCTTTTTTTGTGTCGTAGAGGATTAGGGTTATGTGTGTTTTGTGTTCATTCCCTCTGTGAGGTAAAAAGCAAAACATTTGTCCCAAATCTTTACAAAATTATGTAGGCAGATACTAGGTAACTAACTTGACTTGTCATTGGATGATTTTTAAGTTCTGAGACATCAAGGTAAGTATACTTGCAGAGAAAGCAGAATGATTCAAATTGTCCTTCAAGACCAACAAAGTACAAGTAATTTGGCATTTCTCTAAAGTGGGGTACCGGAGGGGTTTTCACTGACTTTGCCAATATAATGCAAAATTTAGAAGACAAGGCAAACAACAAACCAACGCATTAGGTATTTTATCATACCAGTACCAACATGGCTACCTTATGCGATATAAACTGAATTTTCAACTTTTAGTATTTGCTAGAAAAAATCCTAGTTTGGGTTCATGTCCCCCATGATTTTGGGGTTTGACCAGGGCTGGAAGTAAGAAATCATGAGGGCAAGGCCATTTTGTGTTAGCTTTTAGGGCACATTTATGCATCTCAAAGGGCACCAAGGCCAAACTGAAGATTTTGTTATCTGGTACTGTTTAAGCTTGATTGTATTTTGTTAGGAGGGACGCAAAGGCCAATTGACCTTAAAAATATACCATTTTGAAGGTCACCAAGACCATTGCCAAAAATATTACGGCCATGGCCTTCTTGGCCTTCATTTATTTCCAGGCCTGAACAACTGAGACATATAAGCATACAAATTTCATTTCTGAAAAACGTATTTATCTAGGAGACTGGATTGCTTTGCTCATTTATCATTTTAAGGATATCACCAAGAGCCAACATTCCCAAAATATCAGTATTATTGCTTCACCCAATTTTCCACACTAGACCATAGAAAATTACCTAAACAACGTAACTTTTTCTTGTGCCCCCAGTTATGTTGGTTTTCTAATGTATTTTTCACCATTTTTACAAGTATGGTCATTATCAGGTAGTGAAAGTTCATGTGATTTAGTAATTAGGTCAAACACTCTTTGAGAAAGTAGCACATTTGCAAAAAAAACTAAACAAAACATATTGTTCAAAGCTTCATTAATAATCCAGAGAATTTTGGTGGGCCCTTCAGTGAGTTGTGTTGGTAAATTTTGATGCTTCATCATTTGCACAAACCACTAAAATGTTTTGTGGATTAAGTCACATGAAAAGTAGATATCAGAAGACATGATTCCATGTCTATTGGGTAGGGCTGTGAACGTTTAGCAAAATTACTAAACGTTTAATTGCAAAATTTGCAATCGTTTAGCAATTAATCGCAAGTACCTATGAACAACATAGAGACTTTAAATGTGCCCTTGAACATGATGAATATGTAAAATGCGTTAGTGACATCAGGGGAACATAGTTTTCATGAACCCCAAACATGGATCCTTTATAGAAGCTCAAATTTGATGTCGTATGTTTACGTGTGTGCCATTTGTATTTATGCATTTCACTTTTTCAGAAAGAGTTACAGTGAACATCTAATTTTCTGAAATGACTGGAGATTGATTTTTATTCCGTACAGAAAAATGGGTTTTGCGATTAATCGCTATTAGCTTTGTACTAAACGTTTATTACACATGCGATCGTTTTTAATTGCTAAACGGTCACAGCCCTACTATTGGGTACCAGAAGTTTACCAGAAAACATGATTCCATGTCTAGTGATCCAAGTATTTCATGCAGAGGGACATTGGATTTTTTTGATATCCCCCATGCTACCATATTTATGTTGGTCATTCTTGATGTATGAACAACAAAATTCAATGTAACTGGGGCTTTTGATAGCATCTTATTACTGCAGACAGTGGTAGGTGGTTTGCATTGCATTTGGAAATTTCCAGGTCAACTCACCATTTAAAAGATTAACTGTTTTCATTTGAAATTTACATGTTACAAATAATGGGGACACCAGTGGAGTTCTTGGTGTCCCTGTTACACATGACAGTCCAAATGGAGTAAAACATCTTGCAAATATCACTCATGTCCATAAATTGACTTAAAATATGTTCTCCAATGGCAAGTCTAACAATCTTAGGATCTCAGACTGGAAAAGTTGAATATTTGAATACCATTTACTGTACTGGTTAAAATAGTCAGTATTGTAAAATATGTAAAAGTGTGGACCTTTTGACATTTGAAAGTATTGAGAAAACAGGCACTGACTTTCTCAAAGTCATGGAGAATTCTTTCTAACTTTTTCGATGTTCTTGTTACAAAGGGTTCTAAATCACACTCAACTATGAATTTTTGACCATTTAGGACTTATTTCATTCTCCTAAGAGGAGCTTAAATACTTTGGTGGCCCTATTGTGTTGGTCAATTCACTGGCATGTTTATGTTCAAATGAGTCCCCTTATGTGTACATAATTCTGTAAGTAGAAATATTTGTAATCTTAAATAAATGTTGATAATACTCCATCATGAGTATAAATTTAAAGAAAGATGATTTTTAAATTTTGACCTCATGTCCCACTACTTTACTACTGATACCATAATTTAAAGAGAAAAACAACTTTACAACTACACATTTGTAATTTGTTCTTTGTTTGGTAAGGAGCATGTACTGTACAAAGTGGATGTTCAGGTTACATTCAGTGTCTTTTCAGGGGCATAGCTTTTTCAGGATAATCTTTGTTTTTACCCTTTGGCTTGGTTTGTTTGGAATTAAAGAAAAGGTATGGTACAACTCTTTGCTTTTCCTTGTTAATTATTATATGATAGGAGTTACCTGCATTTATGGAAAGTGTCCACCAACCATCAGAAAATCAAAACCAGAATAATTGCTACCAGGGGATTGGATGTCCTAATGATGTTACTAGCTGTTCCACCAGTGCATACCAAATTGGCACACCTGAAGTCCATTACAGTGTATCTAAACCAGGTGATTGCTTGGAGACACATAGTCAGAGCACACCACAAGAGCCAAGCCCTGCTCTGTCAGCATCATCAGCAAAGCCTGTGTCCCCAAAGGGACTTGTTGGAAGTGGCTTAACCATTGAAGGTCCTTTTTTGAATGGATTTCAGAAGCCAAAAATAAACATTGTGCAACAGATATTGCAAGCTTTCAAAGCAAGCAGTAAGAAAGAGATGCATCCATCAGAAGTATATGATGCAATCCAGTAAGTAGAACTTACTAGACTAGGTTGTGTGAACTTTAATACACGAATTGTGTTCCAACACATGAAAGATTATTATAATGATACAGCTTTGCATTTTAACCTTTCGGACCTTGCGGAAGGACTATGAAGAAAAAAGTAACTCTGAATGCTTTTTAGGGCTGTGATCGTTTAGGGAAATTACTAAACGTTTAATCGCAAAATTTTTTTTTTAGTACCTATGATCAACATAGAGACTTTAAACGTGCTCTTGAACATTAAATGAATATGTAAAATGTGTTAGTGATGTCCGGGGGACATAGTTTGTTTCCATGAACCTCAAACACGGATCTTTATTCTGTAGAAGCTCAACTTTGATGTCCTATGTATACGTGTGTGCCATTCGTATGTATTTCACATTTTCAAAAAAAGTTAAAGTGCACATCTAATTTTCTGTAATGACTCCAGATTGTTTTTTATTTCGTACGGAAAAACAGGTTTTGCGATTAATCGATGGTGGTTTTGTACTAAACGTTTATTACACATGCGATCGTTTAGCGATTAATGCTTTTTCAAATTCAGTCAAGCTGAAAATGGACAGTCACATACATTATGCCATATATTTACCTGGCATAGTTTTACATAATTTTATTTTCTTTTTAGTCTTTAAAAGAGACCCTGCTCATATGTTTGATTTCAGGAAACTGTACCCCTACTACAGACAGTTGAACCAGAAAAAGAAGAAGAGTTGGATGGTAATAGTTCTTTTAGTTTTTCAGCATTTCTTCTTACATTGTACTCATCTCACTTTGATGTACATTAAAGCTAGTACTGGATTATGCAGGACAGACCCTGTCACATGACAGTTTTCAAGGCCGTTCTCCATGGCCTACCATGCAAGGACTATTGTAGAGGGCAAGAGACTTCATCAAGATTATGGAATGTCTCTTCTCCATTGACATATGTCCACATGGTTGCAACATCACAGTCTTATTGTGGAGAATGGAATCCTTTCCTAGCATATAGTTCAGTGTTTTCCACCCACAAATGACGTTTAGTTGTGATGTCAATGCATAAGTTCTATAGGAGTTTATGCATCGTGACGTCAGCGCGTTTCAAAATTTGGCTTACCTGGATGGAACTGCGCGTACGTAGTAGGTGTGTTAAAGGATACGCGCTCACGACAGTACCTTAGTAACGCACGTGTTGCAACAATGTACGCCTGGATGGAAAAATAGAGAAACGTGACGTAGGTGCATATAAGCTCTGTAGGGGATTCACTACGGCAGGCGTCACGAGATTTTTCCGCACGTCTCTATGGTTATGTGAAAGGGCAAGATCTGCGCATACTCTAGAGGTTTTGAAGGGCACACGTCCCCCTTGTGTGCACAGTAGTATCTAGGCCTAATAGTTTTGCTGTGCGTGTGTGCTCTGTAAAAGTACACATGCAATCAGAACCTGAAGCTGGTGGGTACCGATAAAGTGCCGCAGTCACACTACAAACGAATTCGGATCGGATTCCGATCCGATTTTTTTGCGAGTTTTTATTAAAATCTATCTCACATTCTCTGGTCATAGAGAGACCAAAATTGCCCAGACCAGTGTAAAAAATATAATGGAATTTGCATCAGAGGTCTATGAACAATAAAATGTTAAAACAATGATTTTTTTTCGTGACGTCACACCGACAAACAGCTTTTTATCGGACACGCGTAGTCCGATAAGAAGCTGTCCTTGTTGATGTGACGTCCACGAAATAATTCGTATAAATTTAATTTTCGTAGTCTCCTTGCGATAAAACTCATATAATTAACACAAGGTTGGCAAATTTGGGGTTCTTTCTGACCCGAAATGGAGAAGATTTTAATAAAAACTCACAAAAATTGGATCGGAATCCGATCCGATTTTCCCAGTTTCCCCTTAGTGTTCCCATTAGAATAAAATTCCAGACTGCTACACCAGACTCGGAAGAAGCAAAAGGATGTATTGGGATGAGATCAGCAACTCCTTGATTGCCCTCTTGTTTATTTATTTTTTTCATTTTTTCCTAAAACCCTCGCGGTCGACTTGGGATCAGTCTTCTGGTTACCCGTAGACCGCTATCTATACCGTACAGCCTCCGGCGCTCTATTACAGGCTTCAATAAGCAAGCCTGCCCCACCAATTTGTCAGTGCGCATGTTTTGATTTCTATTTTTACATCGCAACATAGCACTAACATTACACCGTATATATACCAGTCGTACATAATATCATACGCTGCAGGTCAACCAGCAGCTACAACGTTAGTTCTAGAAGATTCTTGACACCGTTCCAAGCTGACTGGAAATCACAAAACATGCCACTGTCGGCGTAGGTTAGTAGTGAGTTTATAACGAAGTTTCCTTTCTTTCAGGGCAGTCAGCTGAATTGTAAGTTAAGCCCTAGCCTTACGCTAGACCTCACACAAATACTTATCTGCTATTGCTAACGTTAACTTCAATGGGCTTAGGCCTAGCCTAGCTAAAGACAAAAGGCTGTAGCCTAGGCGTTAGTTCCGAGGCAGTTCTAACGTTATATAGTGCATACTACATATAAATAGACAAGGTAGCGCACTTCTTCCACACCACTGCGTTCAGTAGCCAGATTTGGCCTATCTGGCCATATGCTAGACTGCATAATTTGTAGCCTAAGTCGCGCGGAAGAAGTTCCGTGCGCATTTTCAATTTACATACTGATTTTACCACGAATTTGGCACGCAATAATTCAGTTTGGTGTGCGGCGCGCAGAGCAAGACTCCATCCCGGTATAGCAGTGGCAAAACGGTTACAGTACCTCGCTGCTCGGTTTGTCCGCGTACTGTGCAATGCAAACTAGCCTTATCCAATACACACACACGGCAGCCATGCAATTTTGTGTTGTAATGTGCCTCCACTTAATTCCCACTGAGTACCACACAAAATATGATTATTTCCTGCCAAATAGGAAAAATTTACATAAATTTTGGCAGTCGTATGATATGTATAAGTGTAGCGTACGTACATACAGCATACGTACATGTATATAGTATGTAGTATACTAGTCCTCAGTAAAGGCTGTGTATAGCCGGTCGCCGATAGCTCCCTATACACCCTTACTCCAACTCATTGAAAACCCAGGGTCTTCGACCAGCACAGTGCTGGTCGAAATTGATTTTCTTCTGATTGCAAAGTTAGGACCTAAAGTCGTAATAAACTACCATAACTTTTCCTTTCCATGTCTTACACTTATATTGCAGTTGTTTTTTATCACTTTAAACCTCGGAAAAGTTCCGAAAATTTGAAATAAAATCATCAACTTGGCCGCTTCTTAACAATTTACTGTTAACGCTTGAAATATTTGTTGACATCTGAATGCCGTGTGCGTAACATTGTGACGTCACGCACAACATTTTGATTACTGTTGTTCCTATGCATACACATGGCAACTGCCGCTGCAGGCATTCTATACTGACGTAACGATGTAGTCATTAGCATACTGTTGTAAACAAAGTTCCAAAGTCACACAGTAAATTTTACAGAGCAAAAAAGTTGCTGATTTCATTTCATATTTTTGGCACTTTCCGGAAATTCTCGGTGATCCAGAACAGCTGCAATACTCTTGTAAGATCTGGAGAAGAAAATTCCTGGTTGTAAATTAGGATTTTTCTTTCAGAATTTGCTGTGAGAAGACAGAAAATTTCAACCATTACACAGACGGCCGATCCCCCCGCTATTTTCAATGGTCAGTGTAAGGACTGTGTATAGAGAGCTGTAGGCGAACGACCACAGTCCTTTACTGAGGACTAGTAGTATACATAAATATAGTAGCCAAGGCCTATACATATATGCGTATATGTATATACGTACACATAGGCCTAGTTAAGTGTATTGTGTGTATTCAGTTTGTAGCGGCATTGGCGCGCAATTTCGAACTTTACAATTACATTCCGCTCGCAATTAACAAACTATGCAATCTGGGCCATATGTGCACGAATACATGGCCAAGTTAGTAAACGCTTTGCCAGTTTGGCCACAGTATTTGGCGCTTTGGCCGTATTAGTGCATATTAGCCAAATCTGGCTACTGAACACGGTGGTGTGGAAGAAGTGCGCTACCTTGTCTATTTATATATATGTATGCACTATATAACGTTAGAACTACGTTAGGCTACCCTAGCCAGACTGTAAACTGTAAAGTTTGGCCTGTTCGGGGAACGCGTACCCTGCGCAAGCCAAACCCTCTTGTTTTTTCTGTTCGCACATTTTGGTAGTTTTTGGTAAAATCTGCACATTTTTTTACCAATTTTAAGTTGTCCCCCGCGCAGTCGTGCTGTCAATATCGTGCAAACGACAGCTGGCTGCACATAGGCCTAGCCTACATAAGGTACTGACTACTGGTGCAGTATACCACAGGAGTTGTAGTACTGTATTAATGTACATACCCATACAGTTCAGCCATCATGTACAGTGTTCTAGTCCGCAGTCTGCTGACCTAGTATGCAATATACCCATTGTCAAAACTGGGCTACCGCACCTTCAAAAATTTTGAATGGTCTCAATCTTTCTCACATTCAAATATACTCCTATGTAAATGACCTCTATGGGTCATTTATATGTTTAAGACCCATCATTTTAAGGATACTAGCACTCAGTCTCCAAAAAGAGACCAAAAATTTTGATTTATACAAACAGTCCTGTTTTGTGTTTTAAAACATTCTTAATCTTGTTACTAGGATGCTCACACTATTGTATGCTATATAGCACGCACTGCTGTTCAATTGTGACATAGTTCATAGCTATGGTTACGATCATGTACGCACATACGCATATATAGCAACAATCATTGCAGAAACACACGCAGACGATGTTACTCTCACAGTAATAATGCGGGAAAAACTTTGTGTTGCAATAGCCTAGGCCTAGTTCAGGGAGCAAAGTGTACGTGAGAACTTGGCCTAGGTACCCTAGGCTAGTACAGTGTTAGTCCTCAGTAAAGGCATGTGTATAACCGCTCGCCGATACTGTAGCTCCCTATACACAGTCCTCCCTGTGGGGTGGGGGTTGTAGAATATGCCTACGGTATTTCCTGCCTGTCATAATAGGCGACTAAAGGGAAGGACTTGCACTGTATTTGACCTTTATTTGAAACCAACCTTGAACATGGACCGTACTTGAAACCTTATTTAAACTTGACCATTTTATCTAGTTGACACAATATAACACATTCTCGTTGGTGTTTTGTTAAATCTCATCTAACTAACCTATACACGGTCTCTACACCGACCCATTGAAAACCTGGGGTCTTTGACCAGCACAGTGCTGGTCAAAATTGATTTTCTTAGTATAGCAAAGCTAGGACCTAAATTCTTTATATACTACTATAACGTTTCCTTTCTAAGTCTTACACTAATGTTGTACAGTATAATGGGGTGACAGTCAAGTGCGCATCTAGCATTACATACCATACAAAAAGCTTACAATGGTAGTTTCCTTAAGTGCCCATTTGACAGTCAACACACTATTAAAGTTGTTTTTGATCACTTGAATCTTCCGAAAACTTCCGCAAATTTGAAATGGAATCATCAACTTTGCCACTTCCATAGAATTTGCTGTAGCATTCAAAATATTTTATATCACCGTGTGTGTACCATTGTGACGTCACGCACAACATTTTGATTACTGTGGTTCCAATACATACACATGGCAATTGCCTCTGCAAACATTCTATACTGACATAACGAGGTAGCTCATTAGCATACTGATGTAAACAAAGTTCCATAGCTCTTGGCATAGTAAATTTTTGGGCACAAAAAAGTTCCTGATTTCATTTCACATTTTTGGCACTTTCCAGAAATTCTCATTCTCATCTGGAGAAGAAAATTCATGGTAATAAATTAAGATTTTACTTTCAAAATTTGCTGTGAGAAGAAAGTCAATTTTCAACCATTTACACAAATGGTCGATCCCCCTGCTTGTTCCATAGGTTGTGTAAGGCAGGGTTGGCATTTTCCAAGGAAAAACCTGTTTTTCCCACGAAGTGGTAAAAACCGGGAAAAACTGGTAAAAACCGCTTCCGTCTTGAAAACTGACATGTCTGTTATATGAAGGGTCTACAGTAGGCATAATACTGGTCATGACAGGCATATGAAGACAGTCTCTTAGCTTCATTTTAAGCTATTTTATCACAACTTAAATTTTACTTTTTGTGGGCTAAGAGTATTTTTCATGTAGCACTTATTTTGTCACTATCTCCTTCCCTGCAGTAGGTATTGCCTGTTGCCCCAAACTGTTATAGGCCTACCCCACCCCTCCAAAATTCTTTAGGCCTACTGTATTCCTCACACACTTCTTTTCACAAATACAGTCTATTGAGGTAAACTTTAATGCAGGTGGCTCAATGGAAACTGCTTCAAACTGCATAAGGCACATATGGGCCCAATTAAATGCCCACTGTATTGAGCCACACACATTACGTACAGCCCAATTGTTCACCTCGATGCACACCAGGGATGTCACTACCCCGGGTGGTGGTACTAGTGAATTGCGCCCGTCACTCCTGTTCAAATAAGAACATTCTGCCCAGCACTTTTTCCCAATAATGGTACTATGATTTTATAATTTTTGAAAGAAGTTTGGATGTAACATTAATCTCTGAATGAGACAGCCAATTGGAGCATTAATTACTGTAGGAGTGCAGAAAAATATCCACATCTTCTCTAAATCTGAGGACGGTGATCACTAAAGGGTCACAGTCATTAAAATTACCTGGCACTAAGTTTGGCCTGGTGACAACCCTGATGCACACATAGTCCAATTATTATAACCTCATGCATGAGGAGTGATTAAACGCTTTGAGGTGGACAATTAAGTGAGGTGAATTTAGATTGCTCTCTCCAAGTTTTTGTGATGTGTTGCATTATATAGGCTGATGAACCGTCCATGTAACAAAACCTAAAGATGTGACATATACAAGATTTAGCATAGCCTACTACGAAGGCACCAACAGTTTAGTACTTGTCAGTTCTCTAGGTTCTAGAATCATGCATGGGTGGAATGGAAAATAAAGTCGGTTGATGTGAGCATCCAGTTTATGTTTGATTTACAATCCTCCCTAGGCAAATTCATAGCAAACCCACAAAGTTATTAGTCATGGCTGCACTTTGGATTAACCCTACCCCCTACCCTAAAAAGTCATTTTCTTGTAGTTTTTATGCTCTTCCTCAAGTTCCACATAATTTTTTAAGAGTTTTACATAATTTAAGGGTTTTCCCAGTTTTTTCCACTTATACAGTAGGTGGGAAAACCTTCCGGCAAAAACTGGTAAAAACCTGGTTTTTACCGGGTGGTAAAAACCACCCGGTAAAAACTGGCCAACCCTGGTGTAAGGACTGTGTATAGTGAGATGTATGCAAACTACTACAGTCCTTTACTGAGGATTAGTACAGTGTATGCTGAGAACGGCCGCATGTATGCTGCACAGGCGATCACAGCATTACATACATATACATGTACAGTACACTAGCCTACTGTATGTGTATGTGTATGTACCGTATATGAGAAGGCTTGTGCAGCAATGTGTGGGTTACATAAGTGCTGCCATTCTTATCTAGTGAGATGCATATGATATGCATTGGTAGGCTTGTGCAGTCCATGCACTGAAAGGTTGGTACTGTATACGGGTTTTTCCCGCCCATTTTTTCATTCCTTGTATTCATTCCCCACTTACAAAAAAGAACTTTACAGTCTGGCCCTAGGGCAGACGCGGATCCAGAAATTTCGAAAAGGGGGAGCTGAAATCCCCCTTAAATGTTCTCCTAGATGCTAAATTTTGCATATTTGTTAATGTTGATGTGGGGCAATTCCATGCAAAAGTGGACATGACCACCAAATTCTAAAAATTCTCCAATATCAGTAAACTTGGTATCAGATTGTAGCTATAAGTTTGAATTTTCCAATAAAAATAATTGTTCCTAGAAAAAAAGCAAAATTCACTCTTTTTCATGCATAATTAATTAGCAGAAATCAAAGTGTCAATATTTTCACAAAATATGGCATAATAAAATGCTTTCTAGCAACAACTGCAGTGAGATTTTTGTTTTAATTCATACTCTGTCATGGAGTTATTTTCATGTATTTATCACATATGAAATCGAATTATGATTTCAGCAATATCTTCCACACTAACGAGCAACTAATTAAAATTGTCTCATTATGTCACGGCGTTACCCTAAATATGACCATTTTTAATTTTGTGTAAGATACACAAATTGGAATGGAATATTTTTTACAATGCAAATCACACCCACCCAGGCCTACAACTTTCATGCACTAAAGTTATAATATCTCTCATTGTTAATTAATTATACCAATTAGAAATATGTCACGGCGTTACTTTTTTGGTAACGCCGTGACAGTAATGCCGTGACCAGCATTTATTTACTGTATGGTAACTGACAATTATAGTCACTGTGGTTGCTGGTACTTAAGTAACAGCATCCTACTGTATTATAATGATTTTTGTCAACTTTCTGGGCCCCCTTCTATGATGGTACAAGTAGGAAATGCACCACTGGACCCTTTCTTTTGTTACAGTTTTGTATCTGCCTATTATGCTCAGAAGCTATGATGGTCTGCTAGATTGTTTCAGTTAGCTCTGATGTGACTATAGCAACAGTATTTCCTGTTTATATAACATAAAGTGAATCCATGGTACACTAGCCTACTGAGCATGAGAAGCAAATTTATAAAGATTTGGCTGGAAGAAAATCTGCAACTAGCATAGCAGCAGGACAATCAATCACACATACAATACAGTACAGTACAGTATACACCACCATTGCAATCCAAAATGGTCAAGCAGTCTAATACAGAGAAGCAGCATAAATACAGAGAAATACTAAATTCGTATGCAAATATTTCTTACCACCAAAATACCAAGGTGATTTCCTAGATTCCATATTGATGGTAGAACCACACTGTTTTGTCACTTGGCCCACACCTGTGATACTGTTCATGACATAAATTGTATCATTTAAACATACATAGTTTTCTAAGGTACAGTGTTTTCCCCTCCCACAACTTTGAGGAACTTCGAAGATGATAAGGACCGCAAGTGTGTGACATACCTACAGTATATTTACCCTATATTTTCCTGGAAAAATCCTATAATATTCTATATATTCATGAATATCCTTCCTATAAAACCGCCTATATTTTTGTGATGGACCGCTTTGAAGCCTGATTATTATATAAGGATCATTTGCATGCAGTCTAGTATGGTTGTAGAGCAGAATGCTGAGTAGGATTGTGGAATTAAGAAGTTATTTCATCTGAAGATGAGTTAGGCTTCCCATCGCAGGTGAAATTTAGACCAGTTTTTGTGAAAATTTCATGCAGAATAATCAAACAACGCTCGCAAAGTTGCCAAGAAGGAAGGCATAAAAGTAAAGGAATGTAATTTAGAGCTTGTCGATTTCTTTTGTGATCGCATGGAATAGACCCTTTTCCAAATAGCAATTGCAATGGCTTGTGGGATAAGTTCTGGTACGCGATGTTTTTGTCAGTGGCATTTTGCTGTGGCAAAAAATGATGCACACCAAAAATCTATTCCACAATCCTTTGTAATTCCTATTTGGAAAAGAGTCTGTGGGAATACTGTGACATATCATTATTAGCCTATTTACTGGAAATGTCAGTGTATCGCCTAAGATCCTTGTATTCAGAGCGTACAGTAGTCTAATGGAGCGTAGCATACTAGGCACTGATTGAGGGCTAAGTTGAACAAAACTACATACACAGCAAAATTTCTGCATGTGGCAATCTTAAAATCTGAAATAGGCCTAGGCCTACCAGGAGTTGGGAGGCATGGTTCATGATTTGATAATATTTCAGTCACATTGTCAAGGTCAAATAAAGATGATGCACACACTTTTATCCACCCCCGATCAAAAATCGGACACATGTGATGTGATGCCATATGTACATGCCTCCACACTGCTTAAGCAGTACAAAAATGTGGCATGCAGGTTTTGCAACTACTGTACTTTCCTTTGCAAGTGTATATCCAGTGCAAGGAAACATGTAAACATATAATTATTTCCCTGGGAGTAAAAACCACATGCAAATGTTTTTTACCCCATTTCTTACATGACATGTTCCACAAGACCCGTACCAGCACGTTTATATCCCCCCCCCCATTGGGGGGTACAACTTTAACGATGGGGATTAATTATGTATATATTCCACTGCCTAATCACTAACACCAAAAGTTGAAAATGACTAAAAGCAAGTCTGATTTCTAATGTCTCGCCATGAACAACGTCAGTGGGCCTTAAGTGTGTTTTGTTCGTTTCAAGTGCAAGAATGTCCCATTGACTTACTGTGTAAAAGGATCATAGAAGCAACGCTGCTCCGAGAAGTACTGATGTGGAATAGTACAATCGCTGATGTTGATGTTGCAGTAAGAAAGGAGACGCTAGTTTTGCACTCAAATTTCTGTGAAATGACTGCTTGTCAAACTTGAGTGAGAAACAGCAATGCCATGGATGATTTGAACCAGTATACTATTAGTAATACTGAAACCTAGGATTTGACCATGAAGTTAGGCCCAGGCAAGGCTAGTCCTACGTGCACAAAGTCCATGTAAGCCTTCACAGTTACATGCACTTGGGAAATTCTACATGCACCTGTGCATGCATGCACCTGGGTAAATTGAACCATTTTACCTGCGTAGCTATCCATGGGGTCTCGACAAACGTGACACTCACAGTAATTACATGGGTTGGGACCGCATGGATAGCTATGCAGGTAAAGCAATTGCCATGAAGTCGTAGAGACAAATTGACCTACCTTGTGGAGCATTATAATACGTATAATATGCTATACATATATGTATAGCATATTATACGTATTATAATGCTCCAAACATTGCCTGTGCTGTAAAAAGGTAGAACATTTCTCAGGACGAAGCATGGATCATGGCCTATTTTTACACTCTCGCTCTCACCGGGAACCTCAAAAGACTTTGTTAATCACGTCATCTGTTCCAGCAGAACATCCAGCACCTCTTCAGATACAGTTTTGTGCATAACATTAACTCCAAATAATAAAAAAAATGTAAGAAAATAAAATTTGGAACTCATCCATCCAGTCTGGTTGCACTTCTGTGCCTGTGATACAGATGATACAGTAGTAGCCTGCATAGCTACAGGTATCCATGCTTTCTCACGGAACTCGTAACAGAAGGTGAAGTGAAGCAAAAGAACGAAATTTTGCCATGCAGATTAAGGCATATTTTCACTATTTGCTACCATCAAACGTAATGTGCGCTGTGATTGGCTATAAAGAGTAATACCTGACACATTATTTTTAGCCAATCACAGCACACGTTACATGTGATGGTAGCAAATAGTGAAAATATGTGTTTATCTGCATGGCGAACTTTCGTGTCTCCTTCTGTTACGTGTTTCCATGGGAAAGCATAGATAGCTATGTAGGCTTCCTCCATCTGTATCGAGGGCAGTACAGTGCGACCAGACTGGATGAGTTCCAGATTTTATTTTCTCACATTTTTTTACTGTTTGGAATTAATTTTATGCACAAAAGAGATGAAAGTACACCAAGTACAGTGTGTACTGTAATACATATTACATAATGCAAGGCTAGTGCATTACCAATGCTTTAACATGGCATGTTGGTCATGAAGGACTCCGTGCTAACTGATGAACAAAGGGAAGCCGCCCCGTGGTCATTTTACACACCAACTGCAACACAGTTTTTCGATTACGGGAATTTATCGGGAATATGTTTTACATTTCATTTGGATAATCTTTTAAAATGAGATGTACAGCAAGTTTTGGGCAGGACACTTTAAAAAAGTATATTCATATAGTTAAGGAACCATGAGATGCATACATAAAGTGAATTGAGTGGAAGTTTTGTGGCCCTGAAGTGCTTAGGTACTGTAGTTAGTCCATACAAGGGACTATCGTTTAGTTTTCTTGTGCTAATAAAATGTGCTAATTCTGTGATAAGATAATGTACAGTAGTGCTACAATACTGTTCATGCCTTCATGGTGTTGTTATTCCAGTGTAAATTTCTCCTTGTTTCACAATCACAAAGCATGACATTGCTTTCTGGACCTGTTTTTGTAGTTGACTTTCCCCAGTAAATGAATCCATGGAGCAAACTTGAGAAATGAAATGCTAGCACCAGTTTGCATAGACTAAACACCCATTTGAGAGCAAACATATTTTAAAGACCCAGCAGCAAGAAGGCATTCACAGTCGTAAACTTTATTCAGCCGTTGCGGGTTCTAACATTCTCTTTAGGTGCAAAAGTGATCCCTGTCATAAAACAACGTGATGGTAGGTCTGGCTAAAGGTTAGGCTTCCCTGGTTCACTCCAGTGATACTGTGATCACAGTGCACAAGACAGAGAGTGCAGTAATTTGTTTCATTGCCATTTTGCAATTCAAATGAATACATTTTGGCTTCTCTTGGGTTTATATACCCAGGTCAAAATTAAATGCCCTATAATTTGATGTCACGTAAGTCACACTTTCCAAGCTTTAATAGAGAAGAAGTTTTGGAATCAAATGTTTCCAAATGATGATAAGTTACTTTAACCCTCCACCCTACCTTTGGGCACGTATTTCATCATTGTCTCTGGCATTGCCTATTTGTTGTAAAAAAAACTTTTGCATGTATTTTGTCACATAAGTCACAGTGACAATGACCAGATCTAAACATTGTGTTTGATCCACATAGCTGATAAATTTTGAGTGCAATGTTCAGGAAATGAATATTGGATAGCTTTTCAGAGCTGCAATCAAGAAAGGCATGTTCTATTTCTTACCTTTTACATATAATTCAGTATTTTAAGTGTTCCATACAGTATCTAAGACATTCTTTGGTGTTGGCATTATCCAAAGGAATGACTGAATCCATGAAAGTTCTGCTAAAAGTGAAGTTGCACCTAAGTTGAAATTAGGCACCTAGTACTGAGTTCTAATTTTACCCTTTCAGGACCACTTGTCATGGAATGGCCCTTGTAAGCTTACAGAGTACAGTAATTTTGGAAAATCTGCTCATATAAGCTAAGCTACACAGGTAGAGATTTATATTATTTATTGCCATTCTGCTACCAGTTGTGACCATATTTTTGGGGGGATTTGCGAAAGACTGAGCAAGAAATAGAACACGTTATTGTGTAAAACCAGGCCTTTGAATTAGCCTTACCCTTGTATGATGAAGCTGAAACATAGAATTGAAATGAAGAAAATTTATGACCAAATTCATGCAAAGATGCGGGTTGGCCTAGACTGTGGTATGTTGTGTCTATCTTTTTATGTGAGTGTGTAAACCCTACACATTTGTTAGGAAATGCCTGCAATCTTACATGCAAAAGATGTGAAGGCTAGGCTAATTACTGTAGATTGCTGGGGTTTGAATTCTGAATATACATAACAGTACTGTGAAGTTGTTTCTCACAACCAAGCTACTCTACACAGATTACTGTACTTTTAGCATCCAGATGGGAGTACATTGCTCCCCATGTGTCCATGTTCTGTTCAGGTTTTTCCTCTCAGTATGGAGTACCTACCTACTGTAAACATACATGTACTGATATACAGGAGCTATCAAAGTTTCACATATTGATCTATATTGTGTATTGAAGTAGGCCATCCCAACATGCAAACACACACACATAAACACACAAACACACCACCACCAAGAACTGTACAGTAGGTTTCACTTGTCACAGTATAAGCAAAAGTGCATTAAATGACTCATGGTTCTGTAGATACTTAAATATGTACTTCAAATAAAAATATTTAATTCCATACTGTAATTCAAAGAGTTCTTTGAATAAGTTCTCCAGTAATGAATGAGCAGTACATATAAATTTAATATTGATACATACAGCAGGCTCTGTAATTAGCTGAGCACTTAAGAATTTTATGGTACGTGACTGTACTTTAGTCATTACAAGCAAGCTGTGCATACTGTAGGGAGGATGGAATCAGACTATGCTCCGCAAAAAGCAATGACCTTGTAGTGTTGGACACCAGCATTTTGAACACTCTTCACAAAGACTGTGGTAGGTTTGATATTAAAACAAAATTCACAGTACTATGCAAAGGCAAATGCAGAGCTTGCATTTATTTCATAGTCAGTACGTAATTCTTCAGGTACAGTAGTCATTAAAGTGGATTATGTATAAACTCATGTGTTAATGCCATCCACAGATTTTGCAGTCTGTCAGAACCTGCTGCCCAGCAAATTGGTGTAACATCCTTGTGTTTCTGTAACAAAGAGGGAGAATGATGGAGGCACTAGGCTGGGGTGAGGCCAAGGATGGACAGCTTGGCCTGGGAACAGATGGAATTGAGACCATACCAGTACCACAGCCAGTCACAGCTTTGCAAGGGAAACAGATTGAAGATATTGGATGCGGTCAAGGTCATTCAGTGTTTGTCTTGAAAGATGGAACTGTTTACTCCTGTGGCGCTAACGAGAAAGGACAGTTAGGTCACGAGAAAAGGCAGGACCAACCAGGTACTCAAAGGCTTCACATTTGAGTAAAATGTTGTGAGGAAAAGTAAATATTGTACTTCAAAACCTACCAAAAAAAAAAGAAAAAAGTAACCTTTACAATTTCGCTATTGAATCTACCAAAGATCTTGAAAAGTCTTGAGTAAAAAAAGGAATGTAGAGCTTTGCACTTCAGAGTACTACTATAGGCAGTTTTGCTGGTGTGTGGATGCAAATGTATACAGTTGTCAGTTTTATAGGGGAAAGGGGCCTTTTATAACTTTTCAGTTTAGATGGGTGCAGCCAGTGGCTACGATGAGTTGAAAAAAACCAAACTAAGTGTTTATTCCCAGTTATAAAGGAGTTGATGCTGTAAATTCAAAAGAAACAGTGTCTTTGTTCATTCAAGCCTAGTGTTTATTGTAGACCTTTACATTGTCATCAAACCAGCCATTCTGCATATTTTGCATACAGTAATAGCACATCATTTTGCCAAATTCTGCAAGACCAGGAGCTAAAATGTGGATTGCCCTGGGCCTGGTCCAAGGCCTGTTTCAGGTTTTCTGGTGAAGAATAATGTGTGCATTTTCAATGGGCTAATATCTAGAGAAGCCTTATCAAAGATGCAGCACATACAGTATTGACCCAAGTTGTACTTTGAAAATTGTCATGAAGACGTTTCCTCCAGTTTGGTAGCAACTCAAACAGCATCCGCTGACAGTTTACCTCATGGATACCCATTTACAGTAATCCCTGAGTGGATAGGGGCAATAAAGATACTATACTGAAAAGCATCTTGCCCAAAGACACAGCACAATGACTCAGGCGAGAGGTGAACCAGCAATCCTTGGATCACAAGTCCAAGACCTTAATCAATAGGACACCAAGCTCAACAAGCAAATGATTCATTAGTCCATTTTGATAGAACGAAAAATTCATTCAACACTAAATGCATGGTTGGTATGAATGCACATACAGTATAAATGGAAGTAATGGGGATAGGTTTTGAAATGTTTTTGCCATTTTAATCTCTGCATGTTAAATTAAAAAGAAAAGTCAAAGTTCTGTAAAGTACACTAATTTCAGTTGAAAGAAGCATTTGCTACAACATAATAACAGACCATAAGTTGACAACTTCTCTCCTTACGATGTTTCTTTCGTTAATTTCTTTTCTTTTAGAACAAATTTTAGCTCTGGAGACTTTTATAGTTAACCAAGTGTCCTGCGGTCAAGCTCACAGTGTAGTAGTGACAGACAAAGGGAAAGCACTCAGCTGGGGTCAGGATGACAGAGGGCAGTGTGGGCTTGATCTAGGGGACAGAGTGGAAAAAAGAAAGCCAAGGTAAGTATGGGTATTTAGGGTTAACAGATAAGTGCCAGTGGCAGAGATCAGGTATGGAAACTGCCTCCCCTTTGCGTTATGAGTGGACTTCTCTTTTCAGTACACTGTAGTCCTAAGGTAGACAGACAAGAAAACTGACAAATTTACATTTTAGATTGCTCTGTCCTGCAATCTTGGGAGTTTGGGATGTCAAATTTTCTGACCTCAGCTCCAGGCATGGTTGGACTGGGGTCCTTTCTTGTGCACCCCATAGGCCCTCCTTTCAAATATGCCGCAGAGGGTGATTTCGTTCTTGGTCAACGTTTGAATGACAAATTACCACTTGCACACCCACCCTCTTTTGCCTCCTTCCCCAGAAAGTTCTTGAAATGTTGTCTGTCCTGGGATTTACTGAGCTACTATATAAACAGGGCTTTGTTGGGTGACAATATACAGTAGTGATACAAGAAGAATATTACTTTGATTCCTTATTTACAACATTACGAAATAAAATACTTCCTCTTTGCAGGAAGGATCTAACATTGTCCCTTTTTTTCTCCGTTGTGCAAAATATACATTGGAGAGAGGTGGTGAAAGACCTATGTGTGCTCATCAAAGCTTAATAAATGACGATATGTTGCCCCCAAACCGTGATCAGTACATGTAGGGGGGGGGGGCTCATGACCAGGTATGCATAATTATTGCTTTTGTACTTAGTTAATGCCAGTGATCAGTGGGGAGGGACCACCCAGCACTTAAATTTTCTGCTCAGCACTAATAAAAACATTGTAAATCCTGCTTGGCACTAATTTTCATCTGGTATAGGGGTGTACCGGATTTCAAATCCGGCCGGATTTGAGGATTTTTCCAAATCTGGCATTCGGCTGGATTTTTTGTTAAATCCGGCCGGATTTGTCGGATTTGTAGGTAAGCTATGCAATACAACTTACAACTTAATTTCCAGCAAGTCTTAACTAGATATAATACAATGTATAGACCAGGATTGCAGTGTGCTTTAAATAATATTATTTAATGATAGGGTTTATTAACTTTACAAACTTTCAACATGCTCAAGGGCTTTGTCACCCCCAACTCAGTAAAGAGAAGTAGGCATGCTGCATAGATATGAAGTTACAAGTAGGAGTGATGTAGGCCTATTTTGCTAAACAGTTGAAAGTGTCAATGAATCAACCCAAAGCCTATCATATTGAAATGTTTACCAAATAGAAGTATTGAAATCCTATGTGTTTTTATATTTCTGGGTCAAACAGTCCTTGAATAATACAGTAGTGAGTACATATCTTGAAAGTCCAGAAATGTAGCATCATGCAAATTATAGCAAATTGAAGTGGTACTTTATCAAGCTTCAGTGCATAAAGTATGTCTAATATATATATGGATACACATAAAATGATGTGAATATCTAAAATACATGTCTGTGTAACTGAATTAACAAATGTAAGTTACCAAACCACATTACATTACTGTAGTACCGTTTCTTGTAAACTAAAAGCAGTAAAAAAATTAACCAGAAAGCCAAGAGACTTACTGTATTGATTCCTTGACTATTAAAAGCAGTTTTGCAGATCAAGGATTCAAAACTGATGAAATACAGTGCCAGTGATTGATACAGTGAGAATATTTGACATTTATGCAGCATAGTCCTATATTGTATGGTTCTTGGACAACTGTATAACTTCCTGAGATAATTCCTACCAATGAAATTGCTCATTAGCAAATTTCTGACCCCCACACTGTTACATGTATTAGCATGGTTACCCCCACTTTGCATGTATACCATAAATTTTGTAATGAAAATCTTCCTAACCAAAGTTTAAAACTTGCATTGAATGTCACCTTAAGAATTGCACGTACGGGGAAATAAGGTGTGCCTGTCCCCCCTCCCCCTGGAGATGTTGAATCCTAACTCAGCAGATCTGCCCAGAATTAAAGGAAACAAATAAAAGCATAGGGAAGTAAAGTGTGCCTATCCCTCCACCCACCCCCCAGTAATATTGACACCTAGCTTAGCAGGTCTGTACTAGAAGAAAAAATAAGTACAGTGTCAGTTTTTGTAAGGTTGTAACAGGAATGAAGTTTAATGTCAATATAGCCCTGTAATAGAGTTGAAGAGTTGTACTGTTGAAGGCTTAATTGGTTCCATGTTTTCAATTTCTAGCCCCCTTAGAATTTAGAGAATACATCAAGGTAAACATAAGAAATGTATTATTCCTTAATGAACAATTTGTAACCCCCCCCCCCTAAAAAAACAATGCCTCATCTATACTAGTAATAGCGTTGGTATAAACATTTTGTGATTTTGTTAATTAACCATGTAGACATGCCACCTTTCAATCACAGAATTCAAGACTTGAATTCCAGTTTCTGTGTGGGGAAATTACCAATAAAGCCTAATAATAGTAAAGATTTATAGGCTACTGCACCTGGTTCTATTACCAATACAAATGCCAAAATTCTACTCACATACTGTAGAAACAAAAATAGACATAACCCCACCTAGTAGGTTCTGGTTCTTTCATTTGACTAAATCCGGCAAATCCGGCCGGAATTTTCGAATAAATCCGGCAAATCTGGTTCCGGCCGGATTTTAAAATTCCAAATCCGGTGCACCCCTAGCCTCTGTCGAGTCTTTCCTGCGACAGGTTTCCTCCTCCCTCTGGAAACATTAGCAGGAAACATTGGCTGTTACCTTCTGGGTGTTGTACTCCCCCTGGAAATCGCTACGCAGGAAAGCCTCTGGACAAAGTTAATTTCATGCACAAACTGCTTAACTATAACCTTTAAAATCTGCTACCAAATCGGTAGTAATTAGTAGGAACCAGTCAGAGAGTCTTCGGTTTCAAGGGTTCATGAATATGCACGACGGTACCTTGCCTGTTCGTTCCATGGCGAATAACAACTGGGATCAATGGGATGATTCAAGCGCACAACATTCAGCAGCTCTACTTAGTCTAGACACGAATTCATTAATAAATCGGCAGCTCGAAGCTCTGTTTCAAAAGGGAAGGACGCATTTGTGAACCTGCCGTATGGATTTGGTAAGAGTTTAATTTACCAGTGTTCGCCGTTCTTCGAGCGATAACGTTGGGTCAACGTAATAACACAAGGTCAACAACACGGACTGGTTCTGCGAGTGTTCAAGCAACAATAATACAGGATCGAGCAATTTCATTGGTCAATTTCCTTTCGACGACATAGCAGCATAATAACAATTAATAGTAAGTAGTAGCAACGTGAATATCATAGATGCATATATTAACACTTTGTCCAAAGGCTTTGATGCCGACGCGAGATCGTTTGCTCAGCAGTCAGTGTTAGCTTCAATGGTTGGAGCGCGTAGGCTACTTTAAAATCGAAATAGGCCTACTAAATAAAGTGAGGGATAACAAACGGCAGAAAAGCCTTGACAAAGGCTAGTGCACCCCTAATCTGGTATAGGCAAATTTCTCATGTATCCCCCACCCCTCTAGACCCCTCCTACAAGATGGCCAACTCTTCGACCTGCACTCAGAAATCCTGTGCTTATTCCTGTATTAACTTTTAAAATATATATGTTAAAATCCATTATTTCAAGTAATTAATGGGCAAATTTTCCAGAGTATGAGTCTGATGGACTGAGAGTAGCGAGGCCCCTAGCAAAAACACAGTTTCCTGTTTTTGCTTTAACTTGACATGGTCACCAAGTTATAAAATTAAATGAAAAAAGGCATGAAGGATTTGAGTCTTAACATTGATCAAAAATGTTATCAGTAAAATAAGAAAATTTCAGCCCAAAATGACATGACATCTCAAGCAGCCTGTCTCAAAAGGTTGTTTGGAGAGATAGAATTGTTGCGTATGTATTACACCCAGCACACCCTTGTTCAAAAAAAAGTATTTGTTTGGCTTAAGAATTTGACATCCTTCCAGTAGAAACGTCTTTAGGGATCATTCATTTTTTTATCTCCATTTTCACAAGAGCACAAAACTTGTGGGGGTTAGGGCTCAAACTTCGGGGGAGGGGGGATATTTTCAGACTTCAAAGACGCAAGTATGCCTTTTTAAGGTATAAAAATTAATGCATTGTGCTGATAAATCAGCTTTCACACTTCTAAAAGTACTGTCTGAGAGATGAGGGTAAGGGTTTGTCCTAAGAAAGAGTATGTTTCGTACTCTGGTGAAAATGATAAATAAAAATGGAATAATCTTTTTTACAGGAGGATAAATACATATTAAAATAATGATTGCAATATAACATAGCCTGAGGAAAAGTCACATGTCATCAATTTTCTTTACAGGATTTTGAAATCAATCTCACCTCACTTTGTGGTACAAGTAGCCTGTGGATCTATGCACACTCTCATTTTAACAAGAGGTAAGTAATCATATAATTATTGTGTGGATGAACTGCAATTTTTTTTCACAAAGGAAGGTAAAACCATAAAGTTCCATGTTCCATTTTATAAATTGTGCTTCTTTCAAGTGTTTTGTGGCCTGTTAAACAAGTTATGATGTAAGTCTTTGTCATTTTGTAGTTAAGTGTTTTCTTCTTTTTTTTTCTTTTTTTTTTTTGGAGGGGACATAATCTATAGGTATAATTTTAGTTTTGCTGAAAAGAGAAACCTATGCATCTGTGATGCTGTGTGTATGCATGTATGTGCCTGTATTTTGAGGATACTTTATTTGTGGTGGATAGCAAAGGTCATCTTAGGTAAGTGGAGGTTGAACTCTGAAAACCTTATTAAAATAATATTTCAAGCTAGGAAGCATGGTTATACTTCATGCTTCGCATGTAGAAGCATTACATGAAAAGAAAGCACCCAATGGGTTTTTGGCGGGATACCTGAGATCACCAGAAGTCAAACTTTGAAAAGCTTGTCAACACAGTTATCTCAAGAAAGGGAGCATGTATACTTACCATGCTTAGCATGTAGCTCAGTTATATTGAGTAGAAGTACCCTGCTGTATCTGATAGAGGTCAAAGTTCATCCAAGGTTACCAAATGTCAACATCATTTAACATGATATTTCATGCTTGGAAGCTTGATAAACATTTATACACGGTGCTTTTTACCATGTTTACTAAAAAAAGGCAGTTGTTGTTGATGATTTGTTGGTACTTGGTGAAAGGTCATTACAGGTCAACAAAGGTCAAACATTGAAAACCTTGAAACCTTGTTGTCCTGACATCTCAAGGTGGAATCACAGCTGTTTATCATACATGGTGTGTGGGTGCATCATATTGGTTCAGAACATTGATATTCAGGGTTTCCCCTGGCATTGTTTTTGTGAGGCTGCCACCTCACAGTTTTTGGCCACCACCTCACAGAAATTTGGTATACCTGTACTTGCCATACTGTGCTAGCTATGGAAGTATTGATAGTTCTCACTCACTGATGGTGCCAAAGCTGGCATCATATTACCCCCATGAAGTAATACCACCTCACACTCTCTGAAACCCTGGGGAAACCCTGATATTGTAAAGCATCTGCAATTCTGGATAAAGCTTAAATCTACTAGTTGAATTGAATGCATCACAATCTTAGTGCATTTTTGCATTCTGTTTTCATTTTGAAGTGAAAATGTTTTTATAACTACTGCTTTTTAGTATAGAATGTTTTATGGGGAGGGTCTGTGTCAAGTCACTCTATAACAATAGTACAGTGGTCACATCGTGGCACAAGGTGTAGCGACTTCAGGAAATATACAAAAGAACAACAGGACTGCAGTACATGAGTGACGTCACAAATTATTGCTCCTTGTACAATTTTAAATTGAGTGGATAAAGTTCAGCATTTTTTTTTTGATCTCAGCAAAATAATGTAAGAAATTGGAATAAGGGAAGTGGTGGGATTTACTTTGAAACTTCAAAATATGTATTTCTTAAACTATAGTTTTAGATGCACTTTAAGGACTATTATAAGGGAAACAGGAAGGCAACTTTGAGTGTTAGAATTTTGTTTGCCATACCAAACAGGAGCAATTTGGACCTAGGCAGGCAGTTAAAGATGAGCAGTCTTTGTTAGTTCAACCTAGGTACATCTTAGCATTGTGTTCAGAGGCATACTCAACATTCCGTGTGCACTCAGTCATGCTTTTTGCTGTAGTTTCAGTTTCCTTTATGGTTGCCGTAACAGGATGCCTGTTATTGTATATAGTTGAAGGAAATTTAGATATGTGGAGAACTGCATGCATGGTTTTGTTTGCAAGAAATTCCCAGAATTTATGCACAGCTGCATGCATACAGTTGGTAATTCCTTTGTTCATCCTCCTGGAACCTTTTTGATTCCTTGCCAAAGGCAGGAAAGGAATCTATGCGATGGTGATGTGTGTGTGTGTGTTTGTGGATGTGACACTTAGCTTGTAAACTTGATATCTCGAGATAGCGATGACTGACACTTTCAATATATGGTATATAGATTTGTGATGTTGAGAGGAAGAAGCCTATTGTTTTTGGTGGTCAAAGGTCATTTGAGGTCACCAGAGGTCAAAACCGAAAACCTTGTAAACATGATATCTCAAGATAGCAATGATCAACACTTTTCTTATTTCGTGTATAGATTTTTCATGTTGAGAGGAAGAACCCTATTGTTTTTGGTGGAGGCCCTTACAAAAAAGGTGTGTCAACCTGTGTCAGTTGCCACGCATGATCACACGTGAAAAACAAAAGAAATCACCCATGTTCCTGGGTGGCAAACCTGTGGTTTTGGAACCCTCTGGACACAGGTTTACACACCTTTCCCTGCCATTAATTTCAAGCCACAGGTTTTGTCTCAGAATTCTTTGTTAGTTTTGGTTTTAATTGCCACATGTTTTGCATGTCAAACCTGTGAAAACCTGTGGCAAACCTGTGTCATACCTGTGTCATACCTGTGACTAAGTGTGGAAACTGGCCAACCTGTGTCAATGTCAAGGGAAAAACACAGGTTTTCATGCAAAATACCTGTAAAAACACATGTGAAAACCTGAGGATTTTGAACAAACTGCCACACGTTTTTTGTAAGGGGGTCAAAGGTCATTTGAGGTCACCATAGTGAAAACTGCAAAATCCTTGTAAACACAATATCTCAAGATACCAGTGACGGGCACTTATCATATTTGGTATATGAATTTGTCATGTTGAGAGGAAGAACCCTATCATTTTTGGTGGAGGTCAAAGGTCATCTGGGGTCACTGAAGGTTAAATGGCAAAACCTTGTAAATGGCTTGTAAACAATAAATATCAAGACAGCAATGATGGACACTTTTCATATTTGGTGTGTAGCTTTGTCATGTTGAGAGGAAGAACCCTATTGTTTTTGGTGGAGGTCAAAGGTTATGTGGGGTCACCAGAGGTCACACACTGAAAACTGTCAACACAATAACTCAAGGTAGAAAGCTTGGATAGATTTCGTACATAGTATGTGGATGTGTTATGGTGAGAAGAAGAGGCCTGTTTTTTTGGTGGAAGTCAAAGGTCATGGGGGGGTCAAACTCTGAAAACCTCGTTAACACAGTATCACCAGATAGGAAGCTTGAATAGATTTCGTACGTTGTACATGGATGCCTTATGGTCTGAGGAAGAATCCTTTTAGTTTTGGTGGAGGTTAAAGGTCATCTGCAGTCACCAAAGGTCAAAAAGCAAAATTTCCCAAGAATTCCCAAGATTAAAAAGGAACACAAAACTTTTTCCAACACATTAAGATAGCATTTGACCAGTGACTGAAAGATATAGGACATCATGGCATTATTTGGAACAGAACATTTATCATCGAATCCTCAATGCATTTTTGCATTCTGATTTTGTAATGGAACACAAAAATTGATGTCAGATGATGCTATATGTTGCACCAGATTGCATCTGACCAAGTTAAAGACCCATCCACTGGCTCACAGAAGAAAGTTCAACCCATAATAGATATACTGTGTGGGCTCTCTGGATGCATGATTTTTTTCTCAATGAATAACTTTGTCAAAGTAAATGAACTAAAAATTATTTTGAAATAAATGAGTATATTTAAAAAAAAAATGAAAAAAGGACGAGTTTTTGCCGGGCTCGAAGCAAGACCGGAAATATTTCCAAGTCCGCTAGGGTCCGAGACCACATGGTGTGGAGACCAAGACTTGGAAAACCCAGTTTTGGTCTTGAGTACCACAACACTGGTGAGCAGATTTCTAATTGTTAAAATATTGTACAATGATAGAGTGAAGAAAGATAAATTTTAGGGATAAACCTTAGTGCAACAAAGCATTCCCATTCGGCAAGGAATCACTAAGCCTGTGGGCTTTCTGTTTAAGAAGTGTGTCTTGTGTGTATGTTTTGGGTTTTTTTTTTTTTTTTTTGATTTACACAGCAGGTGCAGTCCCCCTAAGCTTCTTTGGAGTACCATTCAGTTTAGAGTCAGTGCCCAAGATTTTCATGTTATAAATTAGGTACAAGTAACCACAACATTTGTCATAAATTGCTGTTCAAACCAGCTTTCTTGGGGTTGGGTGGGGTAGGATGGGTTTGTGGAAAGGGGTTAAGAAGTGTTTACTTTGGGTCGACTACATTTGCTTAGTATACATTTACTTGTTGAAAGGGTAGTCTTGATTCAGATAATCTGTGGGACCATAAATTCATTTGCTTGCAGTGCCCTGATCCCCTCTTATGTAGTTAATGTAACCCACTTCTCTCTCACAGTGCAAGAGATGTGATCACACTGTTTCTTCCATTTTGGGTAATGAATCATGCATGGCATTTCATTGTGGTTTTTTCATCCCTTCCTGCTCTGTCAACCTCTCCCAAAATGAACTTTACCAAATGCAGTGTTCATTGTAGCTGTTAATACATTCCTGTGACTTTTTGTCTTATTTTTTCTTTTTCTTCCAGGAGGTAAAATATTTTCTTGGGGAGACAATCAATATGGACAGCTGGGTATGGGGGATAAAGGAGAAAGTTCAGACAAGCCCGTGGAATTGAAGAGTCTCCATGGACTGCCCATAGTACAAATAGCATCAGGTGGCTTCCATTGCTTGACGCTGACATGCTCTGGAACCATGTTTGGATGGGGCAAAAACAATTTTGGCCAGTTAGGACTGGGTGATTGTGAAAGTAAGTAGTAATAAAACAGTAAAAGATGTACAGTACTGTGATCGTTTAACTCCCGTACAATATCGAAGAATCAAATTTCTTCGAATTTGCGCGATTTTGTGTGAAGTTGTTCGAATTTCTGCAATTTTGCGCGATTTCAAAAATCGTACAAAAATTCGACCGCAAAAGTTCGTGGCAAATTCGTACAATTATTTGCGGTTTTTGCGGTCAGTTTTTCACCGTACAAAATCGCGCAAAATCGTTGACAAGGTCTCTTAAAAATCAAACAGTCGTTCAATAATCGAACGCGAGTTTAAAATGTAAACTGTTGATATGGAAAAGTACCGATCATTCACTTAACGTTGCAGTTGCTTATGTAGCAGGATAAGCTTTCATACACAGATGAACGGGCAAAACGTGCGTTCATTGCAAACGCTGGTGCACCATTCGTTATGTATACAGTGTACGCCATAACATAATGATCAAAGGCGAAACATTCATTTTTATATGCGTTTTAAAGTATATTTCGAAGTTTGGTAAGTAGAAGTAACTACAACCGAAAATTTTTATTTTTTGGTTGGGGCACCGTTTTTGACGTACCGCCATGCATGTTCATAATCCAACTGTGCAACAGTGTATTGTGCTAATATATCACCTTTCGTAACTTGCTTGTTATTAAAAGACATGAAGTAATATTCGTCAAGTTTAAATCTATAAGAAGTGTGCCATCGAAAAATTGATTAGATGACAGTCATCAGCAAGGGTAGGTATTTGCGTATTTTCGGGGAAGGAGGCACAACCGTTTCTGCTTGAAAAAGTCTGCATTACCTAAGGTATGACCTGATTTTTTAACAAATCCTCCAAAGAAATAGGTTTGGCCCCTCCCGTTGGGAGGGGGCTGGATTCCCCACCCACCCTTTTTCAGAAATCATACATATTTTCGTGTTGGATGAGGCCTGTTTGTAATTAATAGTTGCCCCCAAATTTGCAATCCAGTGTTAGTCTAATTTCATGTTTGCAGCAATTTCTCTCACCTCGGAAAGCCTAATCAGCCGTCCCGAACCGTCATTCTTTGAATATATATCCTATTTATTTCCTAGTTTGTGAAATGAGCGGAGCTTTCCTCTGTGTATTAATTAATTCATCTTCAGAGCATATAGAATGGCGAGGTGCAGCAATCATTTTAACGGCCATGGATGCATGTTTCCATACCTTTCCGCTCGGACAACCACAAACACAATTTTCGGCGGCAATACGATGGTGAATGACCTTTTAATAGATAATCGCTAGGCCCGCATAAATTAAACTGCAACCCATTTCACTGTCATATTTTTCAGCCCATCATTGTACTGCCTTACATTTTATAGCCCAATGCAGGACACTATCACTATTTGCTTACGCTTCCTGGCTACTGTATCTCGTTGCTACATAGCGAATGCAGACTACCGGTACAGGACTGTGTGTCACTTCAATTCCATGAGAAACCTTCGACTCGAGAATTCCCAGGCACCTGCAATGGGCCCAACTTATTTGCATGCAACGCTCTGTGCATTGCTTTGCTAGTGACGTCATTGGACTTCCCCTTTTTTTCACAGACTTGATGCGTGTAAAATTTCCATTGGCTGCTACCAATCACCGTAACCATCATAACTGTTAAATCCCGCCCTACTAGGCTACACCCACCTCTTGAAAACATACAGCACTGTCTGACTTTACTGTCTATTTACGATCGTACTGTCACTTCAGCGTGTAGGCCTGTAGTACAGTACAGTAACCTAACGAAGTAAATTTCATATCCTAGGTAACGCGCCGCTCTACGTATGTAATTACGAACCAGCTGTCATGGGCCAAAATTCAGCATGCAGATTTTCAGCAAAATCAACCATTACGAGCTAAATTTTGTACCTTATCTCTTTCATGGGTGTAGAATAAGTCTGCTCTTGAGAAAAGTATTCGGTAAAAGTTTCGTATCGGACGAAATATCGCTTATGTGTAAATCCCAAGATGGCGCTGGCTGTCGAAGGTTGAAAAAAAAATCCCGGGCGATATGTGTGACGTCACGTAAACGTACGGGGACTAATTGGGCATATGACTTCCAAAAAAGGTTACGCACAAATGGGCGCTGGCCGCTTGTGAATGAATGAGTGTTAAACCCAGAGCTGCGATTGGATATTTCATGTAAAAAGCAGCTGCATTTCCCAGGCATTTGCAGCGGCCCTCATAATAACAGCATGCAGCATATGGTATTTGCACATAATGCAGTTGAGTATTAGGCCCATGTGTGAATGAATGGAATTGTACATGACTAGACCTGCAGGCCGGCGCCTGTAGCGTATACAGCGTGTGCCAGTAAAATGACAATGCAGGTACGGTTTCCCAAGGGCCGGGTTAAAATTCGGATCATGTTAGCACAGTACGCCGCGGGTGAAATTTAGCAGACATGTGAGACTTCCGTTATTTAGCGGAATTCCGTTTTTTTAACTTTGGGAATCTGCTACTTTTGTCACTTTCCGTTTTTTCCCGCTCCGAGTATCTTGACAGAGTGTGCTGTAATATGCTGTACACGTTCTTCCTTGGATACTGTACATGTTTTATCCTAGACTCCCAGTACGACTAGCCCTCGAACTCTGTCCAATCAGATGGAAGTTCGCATTGCCGTTGGGCCTACGTAGCTAACTGCAATTACCTCATGCTTTTGTACAAGTTTCATGTGCTTTTAACCCAGCCAGATTTGTCTGGCCGGCCAGCTAGCTTCTGCATGATTACTACACACTAATTGTGTGCTCCCAGTGGCCAGTTGGCTCATGCTATTTATTATATATCGTCAGAGGATTCGTACACAGTCAGTCAGTGCACATTTCCGGTAATATTTACGTGACATGTGCAAAATACTTTAGAAGAGCTATCCGCATTATTTTTGTGAGTGTTTCTTGCATAATTTTGACATACGATGCTTTCCTTTCTTGTGAGTCATGGCACCCACCAGTTTTGCTATCCTAACGTGTATTATGTATGGTCTAAGTGATCTAGCCTATACCGATGTGTACTGCTTTATATAAAAACTTTAGCCTAACCACATCCTCTCAACGTTTGCATACTACGTTTAGGAAACTTAGTTACAACAAGCTTTAAGGTAGTTTGTTTACATAGGGGAGGGGAGTGCTTGATGTGATACAAGAAGTCGAAATTATTGAGCCTAGCCTAGCTGGCTATTTGTACAGGTAACAATTAGCTAAGGACCTAGGACTAACCCAAAGTTGGGCTAGGCTAGATGACAAAAAGTAACAAAACAAGTGGCTAAGACCAGCTGCCTAGGTTTATTTTTATCAGAAATTGTACTAGGGTATTTGAAGGGGGGGTGGGGTGGGGTGGAGGCAGAATGCTTGAAAGTAAAGTTCAGAGTGACTTTTAGGTGAAGCCTAGGCCACTTTAAGAAATTGCCAGGAGCTTCTGGGGGTTTTGCCCTTGTTAACACCCGATAATGCAACAGCATCGCTTCAGGCTCCCGGATGCAACTTTTTGCATATGCAGAGTTTGTACTCAAAATTTCCTCTATTTTTTTGAGTTGCCACTCACATGTCTGATTTAGGGAGATCTCGGCAATACTGTATTGCACTCCGCTGTAGGGCCCTGAGTCAGAGATTCAGAGGCGAAGTCTCGAAAATTGATTGCCGAATTTTCCATCTTCATTCTCTCACTGAATGGACTATAATTGGATTAATGTTTTTCCCCAAGGACTCGGACTTCAAAAGTTTTGTCCACAGTAGGTAAGATTCAAAATTTTAGCAGTTGCGTCGTAGCGGGTAAAGTATAGGGAGGTTGGTTAGAAAGGTTCCAAAGGTTAGGGGTGGGGTCAAAATGGGATCCATATCCATCGCAACATCTGTGTGAAATGAAAACGAAAAGGCGGCGAGGCCATGGCCGTATGGGACGGGGGCGGCTCCCCCCACCGTCAGAAACCTGACTAAACCGGCAGTTATTGTCTCAGTCGGGCGGAAAATTGGACAGTTAAATTAGGTCTGGAGTCGGGCAAAAGTCACTGCCCTCCCTGAGAAAGACAGTCACGGCCATGGGCGAAGCTTGCATTTGTATTGTACCGGAACATGCGGGTGCCGGAACTAAGATGTGATACCGTTACAATGGCGTTCCCTCTGACTATTTTGGTAGACAACAGAATGGTTCAATTTTATGGACTTCAACAATTGTAAAAGTCCACTCAAACAGTAGAAACGTATATGACTTTAAAGTTTATGTAGGCCTACAGGAAGTTAATTCTTACCGCCTGTGCGAATTTTGGTCGAATTGTTTAGGGCAAAATTCGTACAAATCGTGGAATCGCGTAAAAGAGAGCAACCACGTTTTAAAGTCTGCAGGTATGAGTATAAATGATATCAATTCGTTGAAATTCCATTCAGTCAAACTTCCAAAGGTGTGTAAAACACCCCACACTCAGAGTGGGCAAATTTCTTGAGCAAATGTCTAGATACAGAATGCCTGTAGGCCTCAGGTGGTCCACTATGCCTTCAGTCAACGTTTCCCGGCCCCAAGTCAACTTGTATAGCTAATTACCGTTATTGATTAACCATCGTCCTATTCGCAGTTTCATGCGGCAGTGTCCCAATTTGTTACGAATGAAAAGAAACTTCGTTTGATGGACAAAAGGGTGAAGTTGAACAGCAATTTCTTAATTTGCTTCAGATTACATTTTCAGTAGGTTAAACTCGCTGATAAACTCCTTTCACGTTTCTCTCGTTTACTCCCGGCTGTACTGGAACCCCGACATAAAATTCAGTTTGCCATCCTATTATCCCCTGAAATGCATACAAACCTCCCCCTCTCCGCCAAAAGTATCCGATTAATAACAATCAAAATAATGTTAATTGTTAAATTAGTGATTTTTCATCTGTACAAAGAATGCGATTGCTCGTCTATGCTGTAGAAGTCGCCATAGTAAGCTTCAACAACTTTCGTTGAAAGGAACTTAAAAGTAGCCTGCATAGCTACTCTGTTGTCTGTTCTATGTGATATTTTTATATCGGTAATGAAACTATTTCATAGATAATAAAGTATGAAAAACTATATGCTGTAGCACAACTACTTTGGAAAATTTCAAAAACAATGCTTCCTATTCCCATTCTTGGCGTTCGCCGATCGAGACACTTGCATCATTCGTTAACGTAAGCTTTCAGACTCCAGAGGCTTTGCAGTGGAGGCCTTATCGCACTTCATTCCTCACCGCAGCTGTCAACTGACGAATTTCTTTTGTAGCAGTATTTAATTCACATTGCTCAGCTGCATGGTGTTGTTTTTCTTTAGTCCCCCGTCAATACCGACAAGCGTTTAATACAACTGTGATATATATCAATAATACAGAGCTGCAACACCTTTATCTCCCTTAAGCTTTGGCTAACAAATAAAATCCGCCGGCAACTTGCAAACTTTATTTCAATGGCTTGTTCAAAGTTGCCCACAGTGTACCAAAATATTATTTCTGTTGCCGGCGATCCTTTTTGTGAAACGGCTTCGAAAATTCTAATCTTTCACTTTATCAGTAAACATTCCATTCTCTGCTTCATTGACCACAAATTCTTGTGGTCATGTGTGCGATATTTGTATGCGTTGATTTGTACGGAATTTCGTTGAAATCTGCGTGTGCGATTTTGTGTGAATTTGTGCGAAATTGTGCGAACTTGCGCGGTTTTCCGCGATCGTAGAAAAAATTCTACGGGAGTTAAACGATCACAGTACTGTATTCAAAGGGAAAAGGGTGTAAATTTTGTTTCTTTATCTTCTTTTGTAAGTATGGTTTATAGGCATAAAATCCCATTTCATGAATTATGTGGAAGTGTGTCTTTTTCCAGTTCATCTCTGGTCATACATGTCTGTTATAGCTTTGTTATCTTGATGCTGTATCACCCAAGTTAACAGTCATAACTCCATTTTTATCATTCTGTATATGAACTCATTGAAGGTGTAAGTTATAGCGTTATGTTTGACCAAAGTGCTTCTTTCTATGCCAGCAACTTCATTTGTTTTTGTTATATGTTTTTATTTCCTCTTAGGGAAAGTTTACCCGACCCTTTTGAAGAATATGAGGAACCAGAAAGTACAGTACATATCATGTGGACAGGACCACTCAGTAATGTTGACACTGGTAAGTATAATTACAAAAATGAGAACAAGAATGGAAATATGTGAATATACTAGGTCTCCTGGCTTAGTAGCTCAGTTCAGCCTTAATGATGAAGCATTCCTCTGGGTGTTAGTATGGTGTGTAGAATATATGGGATGAAAAGGTTATCATTTATTCACAACTATTGTATTACACAGATTTAGTCCTCCAAGTGGTTCTATATTTCTTATATCACTCATCAGTAGAAATTAAAGTCTGGACATGGAGCAATCCTTCTTCACACCAGATGGAACTTGCAACCAGCGGGAAATACCCCCTAATGATTTTGTGGCATAACTTTAATGTTATCCAAAGCAAAGTTTATAGTAAGCAGTCTTAAAACAGTTCTTAAAAAAATGGTGGGAAAACTTATTCTGAAGGAAATAATGTTTTAAAGTTTACTAAGTGCTGAAAGTTCATGAAAGATGGAAGTCACTGAAAATTTAAAAATGAACTAATGACGATTTTATTACCATCTCTTTTAGATTAATGGCCTAAGGCAAAAGGAATCTCTGCAGTCACAATGGCATACATGTATGTGTGTCAGTGTGTACATGTGCATTTGTGATGCTTAGCTTGTAAGTATGATATCTCAAGGTAGAAACCATGGATACTTTCCATATTTAGCATGTGGATGCGTTATAGTCAGTCCATAAACGCTCTCGATTTTGGTAGAGGTCAAAGTTTTTCTGAGGTCAGGGAGGAGAAACTATGAAAACTTGGAAATTGCTTGGAAGTGTGATATTTCAAGATAGGAAAGATGGATATGTCAAAGTTCTTGTTATGTGGATTTGTCATGTTTAGAGGAAGAATGGTATTGTTTTTGGAGGTCAGAGGTCATGTGAGGTCACTAGAGGTAAAAAATGAAACATAGTAAACATGATATCTTAAGTTAACAGAAGCTATGGATGCTTTTCACAATTGACGTGTGGGTGCCTCTTAGTCAGGAGATGATATTGATTTTGGTAGAAGTCAGAGGTCATCTGAGGTCACTAGAAGTCTAGTAAAATCCTTGTAAACTTTGTTCGTGGTTTCTCCAAGTACTCTGACTTTCCTCCTACCTGTCAGAATATGCCATGAAAAGCGTGCATCAGACAAGTGGTTAAGTTGGTCGCTCTCCTGGTCTGATGCACGCTTGGCAAAGCTGCCAACCTTTCCATTTTTGCCATAATTATTCTGTGTTTGGAGATACATACAGCATTATGGTTTTTCTTCGTGTTTTTTTTTTTTTGACTCGGATTGTATGGCCATGTATTTTATGCAATGCACATTAAGTTCAGTGGTCTAACAACAGCTGATACGTGAAGCCTACAGTATAATTTCTGACAAAATTGCCATTTCCATTTTTGCCATAATTATTTTGTTTTTGGACATACTGTACATACAGCATTATGGTGTTTCATGTTTTTTCTTTTGACTCAGATTGTATGGCCATGTATTGTATGCAATGCACATTAAGCTCAATGGTCTGACAGCAGCTGGTACATGAAGCCTACATATAATTTCTGACAAAATTGCTTTGACAGTTGTTCAACTAGTAACTTGTAGTACTTACAGCAAGCTATGTGTGTGCACTGCATTTATTTCATACTTCTTTGGCTTTCTGTTTACACTTAACACTATTGTGGGTAGTAGAAATTTTTAATTATTCCTTGCAGGAAGGTGGTGTTTTCACCTGTGGTCTAGGGGCTGATGGTCAGCTTGGACATAACCAACATTCCAATGAGCTGAATCCTAGGAAAGTTTTTGAAATAATGGGCAAGAGAGTGACACAGATAGCATGTGGCAGGTGAGCTTCACTGTACTTGTTACTGTATATCAGACATGTAAATTGACCTTGCCATCAGCCAGTATTCTGAATGCTGTACAAAATGTATGTTCAAACAACATGCATTAACTTTGAAATGGCATAACAGAAGGTAGCATTAGACTGTGTGCAAATTGGTTCAGAATTAAACAAAGACAGCTAGGTGGCCATTGTACTGTATTCACATGTGTGTTGGATTATTGGATTATCTTGAGAGTTCTCAGGTGTGAGTGAATTTTAATGCCATTTAATATTGTTTATTTTTAATTTGATTTTGGAAGGTGTTTGATCGCAGTCAGATTGCTCACAACTATAGTTCATATTTGACATTCATTACATTATACTGAGATGGGAATGTCTTACGTATTGTTTTGGGGTGTGAGTGTGTTTGATTGTAGTGAACTTGTTTTGAGATGTGATGTTCTGAGGTAGCACAATTACCAATAAAGTGTATTCATATTTATGATAATTTGATAATATTTAAGTATTTTGGAGCATAAATTTGGTTGATTTCAATCAAATTGGTTAGGTAATTACCCTCATAGAGTATTGAGAAAAGTGAATGTATATAATATAATTGACATCATACTGTACTAAGGCATAAATGTGTTAAATTGCCATCAGATTCCTTTGAGATGTGTAGATGAGTATTATGCCATCATAGAGTATAGAGACATGTACTGTGTGCATATGTTTGATGTGAAACTACATTGGAGCAGTAGTGTCTTTGAATACCATCATTATGCATTAATATGTGTTGGTTAGTACTTGCCATCATGGAGTAGTGAGATACACATGTGTGTATATGAGTAACATCAAGGTACATTATAGGATAAGTGTGTTTGATTGCCATCAAATCGTTCGGAGATGTGTAGGGTAATCGCTGTCGTGGAGTATTACGATGATGTGTGCGTATGAAAGTTGCCATCATATAGTATTGAGATATGTGTGTATGGAGGATTACATGGGTCTCTGACTCGCTTCCCTGTCAGCCACTTGCTTAGTCAGTTGGCACACAGGTGAATAGCAGGTGAATAAAATGTCATGAGATGTGCATATTAGCAGGGGTGGAAAAAGTAATTATTTTCCCAGGCAGAGTCCAGTTTTACACAATTCCTTCTATGTTTTTGCTGCTAAAGTAGTTTATTGCTTCCCAATTATGAAATTTCCATCCAGATACCCACATTACCATGGAAAGAGCTTCCCCTCTTCCCTGGTATTGGGTAACTGGGTATTGTGAGTAAAAAGGGATACTGTTGAAGTAGGATTGAGTGCTAGAGGCAGGTAAGTGGCATTGTTGGAAAGGGGTGGGGTGGTAACTTAAAGGCACATATCATGAGGCTTTCAAGCCAGATTATATTAAAACTTTACACACCTTTGTGTTTCTTCCATGAGGGTATAAACAGAAAGTGGCTTGATCTGTGTAGAGTAGCAATTTTGTTTACTTTTGTCCTGCACTTGGGCACTCCCCCATTGCTCTTCTAACACAAGTACTTATTTACTTGCCCACCATCTTGTGCACGGAGGCATATTAATTTAGACCAGTGACATAACTGTTTGACACAAATAATTCTAGGGTAAGAAATCTGCTGAGAGGTTGAAATTTTTTGAAGGATGTAGTATTGAAGTTGAAAGCAACATGCATGATGTGGTTGTATGGGTAGGGGGAGAGGTACATTAGAAGTTATGTTGAAGAGGGTTTCGAGGGTACCATGTGAGGTGTTGGTTGTGAGGAAACGGTTGTGTGAGAGGCATATAAGTGGTGTTGCCAGAGAGGTACAAGAAAGTAGTGTAAGGGGCATGTAAGTGGTGTTGTTGGAAGGGGATAAGAAGGTAGAAGGTCACTTTTAATCTCCGTTCATGGTGAAATTTATTTAATCTGTTATACAATCATATTGCATCATTTGTGGAGTACCTCCAGCAAAATTTGTTTGTCACTCCTGTTTCCTTCTTATAGACACCATACCCTGGCATTTGATGCAAGCCAAGGTCGTTTGTTTAGTTTTGGTCTCGGAAATTGTGGTCAGTTAGGGAGAAGTGAAAATGTCTGCCAATCTCATCCTGTGCCTTCAGAAGTGCGAGGGTGTTGGCAGTCATACCCACCCAAAGATAATCAAGTCAGCATATGTGCAATATATACAGGTGGAAACCACAGCTTCTGCCTAGTATCAAGTCGTCAGGTGAGTCAGCAGAGGCTGTAGTATACTCGCTTGGTTTTGTAGAGAAATTTTGCATAGGGAAATGTTGCATTGGTGGTAAAGAAAGTTTTAGTACATTTAAAACCTTGCTTTACAGGTAAAGAATGATATGCGGTTCAAAATAAGGTAGCGAGCCACCTTCATATTCAAATTCTCATTGTTCCCACGGAAAGAAATTCACTGCCAAGGTAGCAAGCCAACTTTATATGCAGGGCAGGAAGAAAAACAATGCTTTGTAACTGATGAATTGTTTGTTCATGCAAATTTAAAAATGTCATATGATGCAACATCCATAACTCTCATACTGCATAATATTTGAGGAAAAGTTCTTATTGGAATTTATGGATTGAACTGAATGGTTTTACAATGATTTGAGCTTTTATCTGTCCATGGCATGTTGCTTCATTGAAAACACAATATTTCCCTTTGAAAATGATGGGAGCTGTATTGTATATGTGCCATGTTGTCTGTCCATGGCATGTTGCTTTATTGAAAACACAATATTTCCCTTTGAAAATGATGGGAGCTGTATTGTATATGTGCCATGTTGAAACAATGTAAACACTATATTCCTTTGTAGAAATATTCTAGTGGCAAAATAGGAAGGATTCACAATTAAAATAAGGAATTTCTCCTACTGTACCTTTATTGGAAGGGTTTAAAACTCATCTCAGTGGCATGCTACACATGGAAGTTATGAGTATCAAACAAATATTGATTTTGCAGAAGTGCATTTTTTTTATATACTTCACTCATGTAAACAAAATATGTTTACACTTTTCACTTAAGACTGCATCTTCACTTATTATGGGTAACATATTGATGATGCTCACAATACTTTCACTGGTATCAAGTTGCAAGATCAAAGAAGCACTTCAAGTTTAATGATACTGAAAGATTTTGGAAGCAGTCTGCTGGTATTATATAATATTTTATAAGCAACTGAAAATCTTTTCTTTTTTTTTTTGACAAAAATAATCTGCCTTTAATAGGAATATGTTGATTAATGAAGATGATATTGATTGGTATGGGGTCTCAGGAGCATGTAATGAAAATAAAGCTCTTTCTCCAGTTTCCTCCTGAATTGTAACTGGAATATTTCTTTAATGGTGCATTTGTAGATCAAGTTCAGTTCATCCTGTTTGCTTCTGGTTGAATATTCTTTGATGTATGTGGACTGAATGTAAGACTTACGGACAGTGGTGTTTATTAAAGCATTATGACATGGTCAGTAGAATGGTCAGATTTCTAAACTTAACCAACTCTAACAATATCATAGGATTTGTCACTATTTAAGGTCATTCAATCCTATGTTATTATTCAGCCAGGCTGGTCCATATTTACATTCTTGACAAATGTCAAAGTTGTATGATTTCTGTTTTAGTGAACACCTTGAAAGTTGTGGTTTACATTTGAATGCACATCTAACATGTCATTGTCTGTGTCTCAATGATCTGGATCTTTTGATTATTCTGCAGAATTCAGTCCCTCCATTAGACTACAGAGAATACCCCTCCCAGAAGAGGACGTCAATGCTAGATGATGAATTTATATCAAGGATAGTTGACTCCGTCTTCAATGAGGACATTAAAAAGCAGATACAAGACGTATTCTCATCTGCATCTTGCCTAAATGGTTCTTTCTTGAAAAAGTAAGCAAGAGAATATTTTAAGATTTTTGATTGAGCTTTCTAAAGATAAATTATATCAGACAAATTTATTTCACAGAAGTCTAGTGTAGTAAGGGACCTTATCCAAATTATCTTATGCATTTTTCCCCGCACTCACGGCAAAGAACATGTCAGACAAAGAAAATGCATTTTTCCGTGTTTTTCGGAGTGCGGTGCGCATGCGGATTTACAGTAGCGACTCGTAATCCAAGGCCGCTCTTGCACACTAAGTAGCGCGCGTGGGAGCAGAGCAGTCAAGAAACCATTCAGCTCGTCAAGCCGCTGGTTATTCCGCGAGCTACTCAAGCGATAGCGGAGACAATGCTGGAAATAAAATAGGCATCAAACCTTTGCTTTCGGAGCTTAGCAGAACCATAAAAGCTCGTATTTGTTAAAAGCTTTACGGAAGTTTTGAGAGATAAAATTCCATCGTACAGTAGGCCTAGGGATGTTTTTCTGAGGGACTTTTTTAACCATTTGTGTGGGTTACTAACTTATTTGGTTGGGAAATCAAAACGATCGTAGCAATTGTTGGCACCGAAAATGAGCACAGGACAGATAGGCACACATAATTTAGGCCTGCACCTAGGACTTCGTTACGTTAGCCATACCATAAAGACACGCCAAGAAGCGACGAAGTCAATTTGGCCTAAACACTAACTAGTGCTAGAATTTTTTGACACTGACAATATTTAATCACACTGAAACCATAGCCATTTCATACCAAGTATACTTTGAAGAAAATGGTCGGTAAAATTGGACATTGAAAAGAAACACTCCTCGATACGATTGCACGAACTTGCACCACAATAGGCTAGGCTACTGTCTTTAAAAACCCAGCTGCAAGTTACTACTAACTGAGAAAGTGCAAAGACCATGTGTGTCTTTTATAGTTTCTGCTCACTGTTTCCCATCTTTGAATATCTTACATCTTAACCCAATCTTTCGCCCTTTTTAAGGATTTTGTCGAAGGTGGTGTATACCGCATTTCTTTCCTAAATGATTACGGCCGAGTGAGCTCAATATATCAAAGTGCTACGTAGGCTACTGGTGGTACGTCGCATGTCTGAGGCCACACTCGCTTGTTTATTCATTCGTTTCCTTTCTGTCTTTTTTTTTGTTAAAAACACAAGAAAGTGTGCAATGAAAGTATCCTAAATTTTCTAAGTATGTTACAATGAGCTTTTGGGTAATGACGGGGACCGCGGAGCCAATTCTGAAGTGGGGGGGGGGCGAATCATTGAAGCCGCCCAATATGTTCAAGAAAATAAGCCTTTTAAGGCAGCCCAAAATGCCCACAGCAGAAAAAGTGCGGGGGGATAAAGCCCACGTAGTCCCCCCCCCCCCCATCTCCACAGTCCCTGAATGAGAACGACCAAATTTCCTGCGAAGTAGTCTCCACTCTAGAAAACGTGCACATTCCCCGAACAGCTTGCCATCAGGACAAACGATGCGGCCATGAAAATTTTCGAAGTAGAAAACGATCATGAGATTAAAGTTGCGGCCGGAGAACGACAATTTTCGACTTGAACGGACTTTTTCTTGGAGGGGGAGGGGGTGTACTATCCACAGACTAAAGCCCTGTGCCAGGTAGTCATTATAGACTGGGGATGCACAGCATGATGTGACACTGAAAGAAACTTTAGCTATTCAATGTGGGAGGCAAACTTTCGGCCCTTCGGTAGAGAGACTAGAAGAAGTTGGGGGTGGGGAGGGGGAATTGAGCTCTTATTGTCAAAAATGTGAGGGGACGAAAATTGTGCTTATGCCCTGATATTGTTGCAGGACTGACAAAAACAGTCTCCCTTTTGTTCCTTCCCGGCCTAAAAATAGTTTTAGGCCTATAAAGGAAACTAATTTTACAAAGGGAAAAATTATCCTTCAAATAGGCTAAGCGCAATACGAACGTTGCACCAAATTGCATGTAGGGCCCCCCAAGTACTAAAAATTTCTCCAAGGGGAGGGGGACATCCAGGCCCGTAGCCAGGCAAGGTAGGCCTACTGAAGAAATAGTTTCCTTGGGGAGACACTTTAAATTAGGAGGGAGACATTCAAACTGCGTTTAGACAACGATTATTTTTAATTTTGCACGGGCGAATTTTTCTAGGGGCTCACCCTCAGCTAGGCCTTGGGGACAACCATTTCCTTGGACCCATCCCCCCAGGACGGTGGTCCAAAACAATGTTCAGTTTAAGACCCCTCCCCACTGAGATGAGATCATCTTCCTACGCCCATGTTTTAATATTGTTCATTGTAACTTAAGCAGTTTTGAGTTGTTTTTGCGTATGACAATGGAATTTTGTTTCAAATGTTAAAGCCCCCCCACCCATAGGCCTACCCACAGCATCGATCCACCAACATGTGTAAAAATGTGTTATGACAATAACTTAAAAATCTTTAGAGGGATTTAAAGAAGGTGGTGTTTGGCTATCAGTTTCAGCATTTTTCAGCCGAAACACTCTCTAAACAGTTGGGACCACGGACAAGTCGTGGCCCCAGAGGAGAAAAGTCACTCACAGGGCCAACATGACTCTCTGATAGCCGTAAATTTGAAGTACACATTCTTGAAATTATTTGTCTAATTATTTGTCCCATATTCCCAAGATCTTGGAAAAAAATCCCTGGAAACACTAAGTGACATTGCGATGATTGCACCCTGTTTCCTTCCGGGTGTAGGTCAACATAGAATGTGCTTCAAGTGAATGTAGCCTAACAGAGCATTCGAACTACGTCATTACGAAGCATGCTGCCTGGACAAAAATATCGGAGACGTGAATTACATTACTGCTGTACATTACATTACATTACTACTGTACAGTTTGGGCAGTATATGTAAACACAAGCAGTCTGTACCTACACTGTAGAGACTCTTGTCACAGTCCTTATTCCATTCAAGTGAGTTTGCACCCGTGCGACTTACGCTACGTGTAATGGGATAAGGCACGTAAGCGGATTACTATTGTGTGCGTGAATGAAAAACTGTTCCTAGCGCGTGCGACTTTGAAGGGAGTGCAGTGCCGTGCTTCTTCTCTGGAGGAGAGAGTCGTGAACAACAGAACTGTGATTCCGCGGCAGCATTAAAGGCATGCCAAAGGCACGGGGAAAATCGCATAAGCGAATTTGGATAAGGCCCCTAAGGTTAGTCGCTGATGTCATACATCAGAATGATTGTTCAAAGCTGTAATATTGTTGGTTTATTTAAATACGTGAATGAAATATCAAGACTCCCTCTGTGTTGTAACCTTTATTGTTATAAAGTTAAACAAAATCTCAACAGGATGGTGTGCAAAAGTTCCAGTGACATCAGATATAAAGGTTGTAAAGTACAAATGAAAATGTTGGATGTTCTGTGCCTGTATTAGGCCATAATCCATAAAACTATTTAAAAATCTTGAAAAATAAAACCCTGATCTATTACTTGACAAGGGTAAGTTGACTTCAAACGGATGTGTTTGTTAAGTTGTAAACATAGTATCAGTATGGTGATTAGTGGGTGTGGATTGGAAAAGTATTGTCTTTGATGTATGTCCCTCTCATGTGTCATTGGAATACCTCTTAAGTTACCTTTATCAAATTGTTTATGTCTGTTTGGTGTTTCTGTAGGTCTCTAATTAAAGCAAATTCAAGGTTTGAGGGAGGGAGGGGGGTCAGTAGTGGTGGTGGTGGTGATGGTGGTGGTGGTGGTGTTGGAGAGGAAATAAGATTCTGTACTGTGTTTGGTGTCTTCTGTAGTGTTTGTTCCAGGCCCAGCACCATAATGAAAGGTTCACATTAGATAACTGGAAACCATGAATTTGATTGTCTCAGGTGTGAAAGACCTATTTTGAACATTGTATTAAGAGCGTTGGTAAGAAACATCACACAATCTGAAATTAACAGTTATGCAGGGTTATGGGCCATGGTGGTGGGGACATTTTGGAATATGAGAAACTCTGCTGTAATGGGATAATATGTGATGTAGTTTTTCATAAGTACTGCAGTAGATTTGTAATGACCTCACTGAAAGTTTCTGCTGGAAAAAGAATACATTGGAAATACCCCTGTGGAAACAGAAGTCTGCCTTGCTCTGTTAAATAGACCTACACTAAGAACTCATCTTGGTATGTTGGGTTACTGAATGACATGATCTAAGGGAAGTATGATGTAAGGAACATTTTTCGTGTGATTTTAATCAAAACAGGAATAATGGACATTTTGGGAGCAGTCGACAGAATCATGGTGTGGATCTTGATGTGGCAAGAGCAGCTTTTAGTAAACTTCATATAGCAAAAGCCAAAGTTCATTTTACATGCGTAAGTCACAGCTTATTTTGAATGTTTTAAAGTTAATCCATTATTCATCGTTTCCACAAATAGGTGTGTGTGGCAGGGGGTGGAGTACAGTGGTCAAACACCTTTATAAATTTTCAAAATATAGTAACTGAAGGTGTTTGCAGACATAACATTTTTCAGAGTATGGATAGGAGATAGGGGGGCATTAGAAAAAAGAGTGTGCATTGTATGCATGTGATGATGATAGGAAAATGGATCATCCATTAGAAAGGGTATTTACTCTATTAAATGTGCAGGGTGTGAAATTATCAAAAAAAGGGGTATTTATTAGGGTTGAATTGTCGTGTCAAATTCGTACTTTGCACTACGTTGCCATACATATATGACATTAATGCTCTATAGTACTATAAGGATGAGGTTGAACAAATGTTTACTTCCAACTTTCATGATTCCATGAACCAGATTAAGGACCTGTGGAATATGTGACACAAACAAGTTGACAAGTTCTGTGCCGTGTTTCATCCTGTGAGCCATATAGATCATTTGGGGTGATGGAGTGCGCCAGGAATTGTATACAGTACACTGAAGTCAGGTTGATTAGAGAAGGGATGTTTAATTGAGTACCGGCCAATGATTTTCCGCTTCACAAATCACAAAATTGTGTTTTTAACTTTGCAAATTCCACAAAATTCTGTTTCAAGCATAGCCCCTTTCCGTGAAGTTGAGGGGTTTTGGATAATTATGTTGAAAACAAGTCCTAAACTTGTCTGGTTTCAATCCTGAAGGCAGCAAACACTTGTAACACACAAGCGACCTAGCCTAACACACTATAGCATAGGCAAACTGGAGCCTACACTGGCAGAATTTTGCCGATTTTGGTAATATCCTACTTGTTTTCTGATCGTAACTTCAACGTGTTTTGATGATTTTAAGGTAAATTTGCCACCATTTTAGATGGTAAATGTCTGCATATGTCTTTAGTATATGCAGGCATTCATCTGACATAGCTTTGAAGAAAAATTAACTGTTTTTGTCAAAAATTTATGTGTATTTTGAGCCTGATAATTTTTGCTGAATTACGTGAAATTCCGTGCAGAAAAGTAAATTCCGTTTTTGATCGCGGAAATCATTGGCCCTAAGAGTACATGCAGTATCAACAAAAGCTAACAGATATGGGAGTTTGTAATGCGTTATGTTTTATTGGTATGTATATTTTATTGGTATGCTTTGTTCTCTGTGAAGTGCCATTGAATGCTGTTTTTTGCAGTATTGAGCACTTTATCAAATCCAATTAACTTTAACTGTACACAGTAACATGTATGTATGGATTCACCCAGCACATAGCTAAATTACAAATTGTTTGAACTTGGACTGGGCTTAATATTTTCACACTAAGTATGATAAGATAAGAAACTTTCCCCTAAAGGGTAATGGTTGTCTCTTGAGGAGATGAGATGGTTGATTTCTAGTGTTGCACCAGTTTTCGGTATTTTGTATCTGTATCAGCTGATATTCCCTGTTTTTTTTCTTATCATTATCGGTAAAATTAAATGCTGATATTACTAGTGTTTGCACCGGGTCCAAAATTTGGAACCGGGTACCTGAAGTCGATGGTCGGTCGGGTACCCGAAAATATAACGTCTGTTAGGCTAAAAGTTTGTTGTAAAGTCATAATAAGAAATTTTGCTTTGCACGTTGATATAATATGACACCAAGCTATCTTACGTATGGGCATTACAAGTGTTCTTAGGCATGTGCGTGATAAATTTTGCCAGGAAAAAGTAACATATTAGGTGTTCTGTCACACATGCAATCTATGTTAGTGAAACTTTGGATCCTGGTAGCAATTTCAGAACCGGGTCCTGACATCGTCGGTCGGGTACCCGGGTACCCGGTGCAGTCACTGGATATTACTTAACATATATTTCTGGTCTGTTACTGAATAAAAATGTTATGTTGTTTTGGTTTGTTTGAATATGAGTTCCAATTATCATTTTGCTCCTTCTTACCTCACCTTTTCCACAAATGGACAGTCCCATCTACTACAGAATAACCCTGGCAGTGATTCGTGAAAATGAAGCAACCCTTAGTGGTAATGCTCAATAGCCTATGGCTTGTGTACAGTGTCTTCATTTCTCAGTTATCAGTGTCAGATTGGTTCAATGATATCCTCTCCTTGTAATATCGGTAAGACATTATTGATGTTCTTTGTACAATGCATTATGGGTAGAAGGCATTCCTTTGTTGATACTCAGCCCTTGTGCCTTTACTAGAAGAAGTTAAATACAGTCATATGTGTATGTTTCACTGTATCACCTTACTCAGTTTTGTTGCAGTCTTGTTTAGTTTTTCTTAACCAAAAATTCCGGTACTTTAATTAAATTTCACTATTTCTTAAAAAAGAGTCGACAGTTTGAATACAAACAGGCTTCAACAAATTCTTTTTCTTCTCTTGTCCATCGGGCAAGCTGTTCTCATAGTCTACTTGTCCGCATGAATATCTACTTGTTCACTTTTAATATGCCTTTAAACTCCTTTGTGAAGGAGACTTCGCAAGGGTACTTGCCTGGTGGGCTATGATATTGAACAATGCACATGCGCAAGTAACTTTTTACTTGTCTCGGACTGTCAGGCGGGGGATTTGTCGAAGCCTGATACAAAGTTTCTGTAAATATGGGAGAACTTCAGCATGGTCTTCAGTGATTCTGTTTATGCACCTTTAATAAGTTGCTTTCCAATAATTTGTTACTGAACTGCCCAAGTCACCGAGGATGTTGAAGTTTCCCTCTTAAACAATATGCAGTATTCACACCTCAAGAAAGTGACTTTACTATCTTTTCATTCAGATATGCAGTGTTATGCAGACACATCTCTTTCCAAGTCTTCCATCATCTCCACCTGACATAGAAGCACTCCGGTTATACATTCTCTTGATGGAGTTCCCCTTACATGAGGACAGTAAGGTACCCTTCCCAGTGGAGACTGTCACAATGCTAGCTAAGTGCCTCAACAACTTAAAAACTACAGCAGCTAAAGTTTTGTGTAAGAATCAAACATGATTAATAAGAAATTCCTACTCTTCTGAAACCATAGGTTGCATATTGACAAGGGTGAGACCTTTCAGTTCTGCTGTTAATGAAATGGAAAACAAGTTTTGTTGTACATAATTGGATTCGAATTTGTGCAAGCGTTTTCCTTATCTTTCTTTCCAAAAAAAATATTGACCCTTTATTTACTTAAAGGGAAAATGCAGTCAACCCTAGATTGAATTGGTATACCACCGTTACCCTAGTATCCTAATCCATGAGTGGCTTCGTTGGATCATGTGACATGAATTTTATGATTGAATTGTTAAATTCATGCAAAAAACCACTGGGTTAACCATGAGTTGGCCATGTTTATATTCTGAAAGATCATGAAAGACACTTGCATGGGAAATATGAGGAGATTAATAACATGTCATTAATGTTTCATAGTAAGTTTGGGGTGATTACATATTCCCTTTAATAAATTTGAAGCAAAGATTTCAACATGAAAATACTGAGAATAAAGTAATTCTTCCAACCTTCATCTTAGTTTGATGTCATCTTTTTTCCCACAGTGACGTGGTGGTCTACTTTCCAACCACGGCATCTGAAGAAGGTTGTTAATGTCTACCAGAGGTGTGTTGTAGAACAACTGAAAGCCAAGCAGCCAATGGAGAACATTTTCCTGGCCATGCAAGTGTTGAAAAAGTTGAACACAGTGAGTTTTGATCTTTTCTTTTAATCTGTGTTTGTCTTTTGTAGTAATCCTATCATCAATTTTAAGTGCAAGGGACACTTCTGTGGTTTTGATATTTCTTTCACATGTGCTCTTGAGAAAATGTCAGCTATCTGTAAAAACCTTTTTCATTTCCTATAATTACTCAATACAGAAGGAGTCCAAGAATTGTCTGAAATGATGTACCTAGGAAGAGTATAAATCACTATTGCTTTCACCACAGAATGTTTTTTTGAAGCTCTTGACTGGCTTCATTGTTTTATACAGTTGAAGCTCATCACTAGGTTTATTTATAACACTCATTCCAAGAATCACCATAGAGTTCATCTTGAGGCACTAAATTGACTTCATAATGTGATACACTTTGAATTTGTCACTAAATTGATTTATTATACCATTCCAAGAATCACCATAGAGTTCATCTTGAAGCTCTTAACTAACTTCATAATGTGATACACTTTGAAGTTTGTTACTAGATTCATTTATTACACTCATTCCAAGAATCATCACAGAGGTTATTGTGAAGTTCTTTACTGACCTCACTATATGATACACTTTGGAACTCATCACTAGATTCATTTACTCTTTCCAAGAGCCACAACAGTATACATTTTTAAGCTCCTTCTGACTGAATTGTACAATACCCTTTCAAATTCATCACTTGATTCATTGATGACACCCATTCCAAGAATCACAACAGGTGTAGTTCTGGAATTTATCAAAGGTTTTGTCATAAGATTCATGAATAGGTAGCTGTAGGATTCAATAGTTTACCTTTACTACTTAAGCTAAACATTTGCATTGTTATCTGTTACTTGTCATTAATTTTGTAAAGTGCTTTTTATTTTTTTTTTTCAGGTCAATGATGAAAACCATGAGATTATTCCATTCAATTTTTTCTACATCGCCAACCTAGGGGAACTGTTAGACCTTCGACACCACTTTGTGATTTGGTTCCAAAAAGATCCGGTTAGCCCTTTTTCCCTTTTTGGTCCTTTATTCTATTGTCAACTGAGCCTCTGTTACATTGTATATTGTTATTCTTTCTTTACTAGCAATTCCCGGGTGGTGTTAATGGGACGTTTTTACTTGCATTCGTATTTTCCAGTAATTTCAATGAAACAGTGTGTATTTTTACTGAAGTTTTCAGGCTTCGTAAGTAATCTGGAGGTTATTTTAGTGCACTGATGTCACAGGTTGTTAATGGCCTGCAGGCTGCTACATTTAGTATTTTGCCTTTGTTAAGTCATGAAATGTGTTTTTAATACACATATTTATATACATTTGACAATGTTTTTGTTGCTAAATTGAAATTAATGGAAGATGGTGCCATGGTAGATTTATCTCATGTGTCAAAACAGGGCTGGGGTACTGCCTTTGCTCTTTGAAGCTTTGAACATTCATACTTGTGTTAAAGGGGTTGGGGAAGAGACAGAGACAATAACTGAGAGGTGGGGATGGACAATAATATGGCAGCTGTGACCATTTAAGATAGCCCTTTTCATGAAGAAGGATGTGACAAATGTTCTTAACAGTTTTACGAAACGGCAGTTTTCCATGTAGGGAGGGGGGAGCTGATTGTAGAGGGGTAGTGTTGACCTTGTTCCCCTGAAAAAATCATATTTTTTGTTTTCATTTCCAGAGTGTTCCCTTCCCATTCACATTCTGTGACTTCCCATTCGTCTTTGATGTTTTGACTAAAAGTCAACTGTTTCAAGTAGATGCACTTATACAGATGCAGGTAATTTAAATCAGTTTTACATTAAAATGCAGTATGAAGATTCAATATCAACTTCGTGTGTCCTCATATGTTGGTTTTGGTGTAATGTGACTTACACTTTATGGAGAGAAATTAGAAGTCAAACTTGAATATCAGTTTAGGGATCATAAATACTTCTCATGCTTGGTGTGAGGATTATACATCTCATTGATCAAAATGGCGATCCAGGATGTGATTGTTGTACAGGTTAGTTGTGGTGAAGAAAAATGTCTTCAGCGATAAAATCATCAAACCACAGTGCATTTTTGCATTTTGGTTTTTACAACAGATTAGTATTAATCTTTTGCTTTTTCATAGATTGCTGTAGATCAAACACACCAGAGTAATCTCTACCAGTTGATGGTGAACCAACAACCCATAGGTCAACTGCCATACCTAGTACTGCATGTAGATCGCAAGAACATTGTGTCTAGTACGGTCCGAGAACTTGCTCAGGTCCTCCCACAAGATTGCAAGAAACCTCTCAAGATTGTCTTCCAAGATGAAGATGCCATGGATGCTGGTGGGGTGAAAAAGGTTAGCTAAGAACAATGACATCACTGTGAAGGTTTTTCTGGTACTTGGGGGGGGGGGGGCAATTGCTGGTCGATTGTTGTGAAATTTGCAGTAAAGGTGCCATATTAGGATGGCAATACATGTATCACGTAGCTACATGATCGGACAAAGAAAAGTGGTCATTTTTGGTCATTTGTTCATTTTCATGTTCATTTTCCTGGTTCCTCATTCCTTTGGAAGTCTCACTCCTTGGATAATGCAGTTATATTTCATGGTACTAAGCTTAAATTAGCTTTATCTGGAGGGGTATGCTCACCAACTTAAATGAGCAGCCTGAAGGCAAAAGCCTGCATGAGACAAGTGTCCAGTTACTTTGTTTTAACTGCTACTCTTAGGTATTGTTTGTATTTCTCAAAGTTGCCAATGTCCAGTGTATGGCAGAGCAATTTTAGTATCTGTTACATAGCTGTCCTTGCTGTGTGAGGACATTGCATACAAAGGAGTCATTGTTTGTTCAGGAGTTGTTACATTTGGCTCATCACTTGTTTTCCTGGTCTAGCTGGAGGGGTAGTCTATTAAGGAATGTTTAAGTGAAGAGATTCGAGCTTTGTTCACTTAAGGCCCTTAAGGAATCAATGTTTGGAAATTTATATTTTTAAAGTAACAAAATCGGCACAACTTACAGCAGCAGCATTTAAAGGGATTTGCCATTGCACCCAGGACAACTAATCCCCACAGGAATCACAAATTCACAGCTCTCAACAGTGGGAACCATCTGGGGTGAAAGTTTTGTGGAGTTGTTGTCCAGGGTAGTTGTTCCAGATAGAGGGGGGAGAATCATCCAGGTGGGAATTGTCTGGGGGGGAGAGTTATCAGGAACCCCAGTAAGTAAGATGATCCTGGCAGTACAATCAAAAAAGGGAATCAAGTGTTTGATTGCAATGTTGTTCGTCAATATTATGTTGCAGTATTATTTTGTCAGGTGGGACCACACAGAGGAAACCTTTTTTCATAGCAAATCAGTGGAACAATTTTTATGAGGAATTAATTACAAGAATGCTCTGTAAAAACTTTTGAGGGGGGATTGGGGCAGGTTGTGATCATTTTTGAAACTGTTTGTTTCTTAGAAGGTTGAAAGATTGGAGAATTTGAAAGTTTATATATTTTGTTTGCACTTGACCTGCCAAAAGAAAAAATTTAACTTTGCAAACCAATGTCTCTTCTTCAGTTGTGATGTGCAGAACAACCTTTGCATCCAAAGGATGATACCCAAATCTGTCAAACATTGGTACATTACATAGTGGCTGAAATTTGTTTACAAGTTGGATGAGCAATACTTGAGCAAAATTTAACATGTGAAAAGTTCAGAGACAAATTGAGCATTCAAAATTTGTGGATATATATCTTCCCTGGCCCTTTGCATGTCTGCCCGTGATGTCAGTTACTATCACTACACAGTTCCCTTGTTAAATTTTGAATTAAAAATTTTCCTTGCTGCCTACACAAAATGGTGCCATAAAGTGATGCAAATGGTAAGTGTTTAAATGTTAAAATGCCTTCATTCTTAGGTCCTGAAGGGTTGTCTTCTTTCATGTTAATGTCTGGTTCAATTGTCAAATTACTTGTCAGTCTTGATTTATTCTCTCTGCTGCAATTTTACAGGAATTCTTCATGCTGATTATGAAGGAAATCCTTGACCCAAAGTACGGCATGTTTACATATTATGAAGAGTCTCGATTCGTTTGGTTTAATAGAACGGTAAGATTTTCTCGCATATGTTCTTCTTTCCTTTTCCTATATGAACAAGCATCACTACAGGATTGCAGCAAGATAACACAAAATCACTCAAAAAGAAAATATTGCTGTTCCAAAATTTCCTTCACCTGACTTCACCTAGCAGGTAGCTTAGATAAGCAAAGCTTAGAATGAAGCAGGGAACCCACAGCATTAAGAACCAAAAGTAGCACCAAGATTTAAGGTAAAGAGGGCATCCCCCCCCCCCCACCACTCCCTTCCCCTCTCATGTCTTTCGTTTCATTTTGCATCACGACCTCTGTTTCAGAGAAATCTTGCTAGGTGGTGATGATTTAGTTTAATACTATATTGGTGTACTTTGCTTGTTTCAACTGTGTGTAGTTTTCCCCTCCCATCCCCCCAAGAAGCAAAATGTTCACAACCTTGAGACCACCACAAGTAGCTTTCCTTATTTTGAGCCAAAAATCCATTTGCACAGTGGTGTGGAAAATTCTCATTTGCCAGCTGTGTTCTCCACTTTTTTCACTGATGACAATTATCAGATTCAGAAAGCAAGGTTTCAAACATTTTTGTGGGTTTGGTCTTTGATATTCAAATTTTTTGCTTGGTGACCCTATTGCCCTTTGGTCATCTTAGCGATCCTTTAGTGGTAGGTTAATATGTGACACTAAGCCTAGTGCCACCGTCTGGCATTGCCTTAAATGCCTTGTAGATTGCTGGAAATGCTAAGTGGTGATAATTTAGGAATAATACCATATTACTGTACTTTGCTTGTTTACTGAGTCTAGTTTTCCCCTCTTATCCCCCTCATGAAGAAAAACATTCATGACCTTGAGACCACCACAAATGGCTTTCCTTATTTTGAGCCAAAAACCCATTTGCACAATGATGTGGAAAATTCTCATTTGCCAGCTTTGTTCTGCAGTTTCTTTGCTGATGACAATTATCAGAATCAAACAATCTACCTTGAAAACTGTTAGGTTTCAAACATTTTTCTGGGTTTGGTGTGTCATATTCACACTATTATCTTGGTGACCCCATTGCACTTTTGTCAACTTGGCGATCCCTTAGTGGCAGGTTAATATGTGACACAAAGCCTATTGTCACCCTCTAGCATACAGAAATCACTTTTGCCTGAAATGCCTCGTAGATTGCTGGAAATGACATTCCCATGGCCTTGTAAGTTTCATCTTAATATTTTGTTTTTCATATTTTTGGTAACCCTGTGCGATATTTTGGCCACCCTCAAAGGGTTGCAATTTTGGCCACCCTCAAAGGGTTGCAATAAATAGTTTAAAAACTGGTTCATGTGATTTATACATGGGAGGGTTGAATATATTGGCTATGAAGAGTAAATTGGAAATATCAATGTGTAAAAAAATTGTGATAGAATCAATTAGGATAAATTGCTAGTCAATATGTAAAATGATTAGCAATTATCCCATTGTGATTAGCATTAAGGAAGATTAGCAGCTACAGCAGTGGTGACAATATACCTTTAGGCAGAGCATGAAAAATATTGTTTTACAGCTTTTGCAAAGCTAAATGAAAATTGAATTGCAAGTGTGGTTTGGTCAGTAGCAAATTGTGATATGAACTCGACTATTGCATCCTTTGAATGTTAAAAAGCATAGGCAAAGGAAGCTTTTCGAGACTGCATGGGGGGCTGAACCTTGTTTCAGGTCGCCGTCCTGGGGGAGGGGGTGTCCCCCTCCCCTTTGGAAAATTTTTGGGTATTTGAGGGTCCTCAGATGCAATTTGGTGCAACGTTTTGGACAAACTTTAAGGAAAATTACTGCAAATTTTTTACATTTCTTTATACAGAAGAGGCAAATAAGGGGTTTTTGCCCTTGGATCTTGGGGGGCGGAAGCATACTTCAGCTCCCTCATCCCCCCCCCCCCGCTTTCTACGCCTATGTTAAAAAGTCTTGTGTTTATTATGAAGCTGGTGTCCCAGGAAGGGCTTTCAAAGCACCAGCAACAGAGTTATATCTATTTGCAGATAAGGAAAAGATGAGTAACCATTGACCATTGAAGTATTTCTAGTAAATATATTTATTTCTGAGGAGATTGTCAAGGAGAATATCAGAGTCCATAATATTTAGAGATAGGTGGAATGTTACCTTATCATCAATAAATCTGGGTGAATTACTGTCCTGACAATGTTATTTTCTACAATTCCTTTCTGTCTCCAGTTCTTTGAAGATGAAACAATGTTCCATCTCGTGGGCATTCTTTGTGGACTTGCCATCTACAACCACACAATTGTGTCTTTCCCATTTCCACCACTGCTGTACAAAAAGCTGCTGAACAGGTGAGAAGTGTTTGCTAACAACATGACATTGTTTGTGACAAGACCTTGTAGATCAGTCATTATTGTACTATTGAGGCCGTTTCTGAGCACCGTTTCTGGACCCACCAGCAATTAGTTTTCAAAATGACAAAGAATGGCCTGTTAAACTTAGTATGTTTAGATGGGGGGGATGTCAATACTTGACTGTTTGGGTCATTTACCGTCTTTTTAATTGTTCGAATTTTTTTATAGAGTAATTTGTAAAACTCATTTGCAAATCTTGAAGTCATGATGTCTCTCTCTGTCTTCTTTTATTGAATTGTAGTCATTCAGAGTGTCAGTTTGTCTGTACTTCTCATCAAGGACCCAGACTTGAGTAGCTGTGCTCTCTTTCATCACTACATTTTTTAACATAATGGGCTTCATGATGATTATCAAATATTTGTGAAACTGGAATGTTGCCCTGATGGAGAAGTACCAGTGAAAATGGTGGGGTGGGGGTTGCAAGGGGAGTGAAAGCATTACCTCATATATACTGAAACAATGTTTCCATCTTTTGTCACTTCAAGCTGTGGAATAATTAATCTCACTTCACTGTGCGGTATTTATTTCCTTATGATATAGGTACTGCAGCTGTTCCTTCCATTGATAATTTTGATGAAGTGACTTTTGTCTTTGAAAATTAACATTTTCCTTATGCTACATGATATTGAGATGGGAATTTCACCTGTCAAAACAGGAAAATTTGTGCCTTTTCTGTAGTCATCGAATTCAGTCCCTGGTAAATCCCTGTACTGCGGCATATAGAGTGTACATGTGTTTTTGATGGCCCTTTTCATATGCACATAAATCATTGTCAACTTCAGCTTGGGCTAAGCATGCTGAAAAGGAATGCAATTTACATCAAACTTACATATTTGTAATCTTTTCTTTGAAGGCAGACGACACTAGAAGATTTTAAGCACCTGGAGCCTACCGTTGGAAAGCATCTACAAACTTTACTGGAGTATGAAGGGGACGATGTGGAGGATGTGTTCTGCCTTTCTTTTGAGTATTCAGATACAGTATTCGGTACAGTGCAGACAAGGGAACTCATAGAAGGGGGGTCAAATATACCAGTCACTAGTGAGAACAAGTAAGATGACTTATTTATTAAACAATTTCTTTTTTGAATTCTTACAACAGACATTAAAACATCTCAGAGAAATTTTTAGCATGTATGGCATCACTCCTGCTCATGGAAGTGTGTAAAGAGTTTTTGGCCTGAGGCTTATTGACTATAGATGTAGATAGGTTGTATTCTCAGCCATTATGCTTCCTGTTGATTCCTGTGTGGTAGGGTCTGCAGTGAGGCCATTGAGCAGCTTTCTTTTTCACATGATTGTGTATCACAGGGGGAATATCAATGACCACAAAAGTATCAACGTGTATTTCTTGTTAACTAATGTCAATAATTTAGGGGGGAGGGGTGGGGGGTTAAGAGAGCTTCTGCTTTTGATATTCGGGGATGACCTTTCTCTGCAAATTGGCAGATTTCCTTGGTTATTCTACCTCAGTGATAAGGCATTCTTTATTTCCATGGTTATGTGTTTCACAAGTATGTGGATTGAAATCATGCTACAGTTAAGTGGGCTCTTCATCATGTACTTAAGTTTCCTCCCACCTGGCATAGGCTACCATCAAAATTGGTTGCACTGGACTTGATTACCTGCGAGTGTACTATTTAACTGAGCAACTTTGCACTTTTGCTGTAGGCACATCACCATAAGGGCTTAGCACACAGACTGACATCTTTTGTCATCAGTATACTATTCCACACAAAGTTTCATGATTATTTTGTACCTCAGGTTCATCCTTGGATATTGTTGGTAAGTATGCCTCTGTGAGTTACAATAGACCCTTTTCCATATAGCAGTCACAAAGGATTGTGGGATACACTTTTGAAGTGGAGCGTTTTTCTCAATGGCATTCTGCTGTGGCCAAAAACGACGCACACCAAAGTCCAATCCCACAATCCTTTGTAATTGCTATTTGGAAAAGGTTCTTTCAGATACATCAGATCTAGCAGATACATCAGTTGAAAATCAATTTGAACTTTACATCAATACATCCAGTATCATGAAAATTATTATACCTCCAAATTCAAGTGATGAACTCTCTCATGATACATTGCAAACCCATCAAGGTGTTATCCATAATCCCATAACCATCATATTACTGATTAATTAGCTATTTTGCAAGAATAACATAGGCTTGATTCTTGTTTTCCCCAAACAGGGAAAAATATGTGGAATGTTTGGTCAACTTCATGGTAGATACATCAGTGGAAAAACAGTTTAACCAGTTCAAGAGTGGTTTCTTGCACGTTTGTGGAGGAAGAGCCCTGGATTTCTGCCACCCAGATGAATTGCAGGCTATGATCGTTGGGGATGAAAACTATGATTGGGAAGAGTTTGAAAAGGTAGAGAATTATGTCACACTAATTTTTGCAGCATGGAAAGGGGATTGGGTCCCCTGCTATAGGAAAACAGTTAACACATAGCAGAGAATCTTGGACTGGTTCATTGTTTTACTATTCTTTTTGGTTATTTGTTTTTCTTTTTACTTCAGAGTGCTGTTTACAAAGGAGAATATTGGGCCAGTCATGACACCATCAAGATGTTTTGGAAGGTTTTCAGAGAACTTGGGTTAGACTTGAAAAAGAAGTTCCTTGGTAAGAAGGAGACAAATACTTTGAAAAGTTTATTTATCATTTTGAAACCAGCATCTGGGATCACTGCATTTTTTGCTTCATTTTTTTCATGTGTGGAAAATGCACATGGGAGGGGACAGCAAGTTTAAGACTAGGCATATTTTCTTTTTTCAGAAACCAATGTATTATGATAGGTGTTTGTCAAAACTGATCAGTTTTCAAATTTTGTCCTGAGAAAAGTACTAGTAGGTGGTCTGTAGAAAAGCTTTGTTTTGAAGGCTTATGAAAACAATGAAAAAATTGGTATCCCTTAGCAAAGTACTGCAATTCATGTTGTTGCAGCTTAGATGCAAATTTGTGAAATGATTTTTATGATGATGGGCAGCCTGTATATGTTTTCATTTTCCAAGCCATTAAAGTATGAACTAGGTTTTAATTTTGATTCCCTGAACATATTCACAGACTGACTAAGCACATAAGCTAACATCAAATTTGTGCGACCTAATTTTGATGGAGAAGGGGATTAAACACTTACTTATAAGTGAATGATGATTAGTGTTTGCCAGAACTGATCAGGTTTCACAATTTTTGAAGTTCATTTTTGGAGAAGATGGTTTATGGAAGATGTATGTTTCGCACCCTTGTGAAGTAGATGAAAAAAACAAAATGGATGATGACCCTTTCACAAAGAAATGCAATTGATTTTTTTGCAGCTTAAAAATGAATCTGTGAAAGTTTGAGGCTGATGGACAGTGTTCTTTACCCAAGCCATTAAAGTAGGAACTAGGTTTTAATGTTGATCCTCTGAACATATTGGACATATTCAGAGAACGACTAAGCAGATAAGCTATAATCAAATTTAAGCAACCCATATATGTTACATGAAGTTAGTTGTTTTAAATATTGAGATTGGGCAAAAAGCAGCAAGGAAAATATTCACAGAGCAGGAAAGGGCAACATTTCATTGTAAAGAGCCAGTAAAACAGTTTTTCATAACTCCTTTGACATAGTGAGATAATGTAACACTTGCCAGGTGAAAACTCAGTGCGTCTGAGGAAACGGTGGGAACTTGCAAAAGAGGGTAAAGCAGAGAATCTGAAAACAAAACTTAACATTTTGGAGGTAAAGAAAGTAGTGGGTCTCATATCAGAATTGTGACATTTTGCCTTTACATCGCACATATCACAGCAAAACTGTGACAGTATTTCCATCAAAGCAGTGAATGTCACAGCAAACCTGACAATTATGCAGTTAAAATGGTGAGTCCCAAAGCATATTGTGGCAATTGCAGTTAAATCAGCAAATATAACAGCAAAACTTGAAAATTCTGCTGTTAAAGCAGCTACTATCATTGCAAAACAGAGACAACATTGCAGGTAAAATAGTGCTTGAGACCTGACATTATGCAGTTAAAACAGTGAGTTTCAAAAAAAAGTTGTGACAAATGCAGTTAAATCAGCAAATATCACAGCAAAACTGGATAATTTTACTGTTGCAGCAGCTAATATCATTACAAAACTGAGACAACATTGCAGGTAAAGTAGTGCTTGTTACAGCAAACCTGACATTATGCAGTTAAAACAGTGAGTCTCACAACAAAATTGTGACAATTGCAGTTAGAGCAGCAAACATAACAGCAAACCTTCAACAAATTTCAGGTAAAGCAGCTGACATCATGGTTAAACTGTGACATTTTGCAGGCAAAGCAGCAATTATTGCAGCAAAAGTATGATAACATTGCAGTCAAAGCAGTGAGTGTCACAACAAACCTGACATTATGCAGTTAAAACAGTGAGTCTCACAACAAAATTGTAACAATTGCATTAAAATTAGCAAGTGTAACGGCTAAACTATGACATTTTGCAGGTTAAGCACTAAATACGCAAATCCGTGACATTTTGCATTGATACCAGCAAATGTCATGGCAAAACGGTGATATTTTGCAGGTGAAGCAGCAAATATCACAGCAAAACAGTGACATTTTACAAGTAAAGCACAAATTTTTCATCCAAGCATTGACATTTTGCAGTCAAAACAGCAGACATCACAGCAAAACTTTGACACTGTGAAAAAATTTAGGTAATAATTCATCATATTGTTGAATTTAGTTCTATTAGTTCAATATCTTGCTTGCAAGTGTTAAAGTGGCAAGATCCGTGGAAATTTTTCTCTTTTTCTTTTCCTCCAGTATTCCTCACCGGGAGTGATCGTGTCCCCATTGAAGGCATGAGGTCCCTCCAGCCTGCCTTTCAGCCAGTCAAGACAGGGCCTAATTATTACCCTGTAGCACACACTTGTTTTAACCTTTTGGATTTGCCCCAGTACAAGAATGAAGAAGAACTACGTGAGAAGTTACTAGCTGCCATTGCGCATGCAGTGACAGGGTTTACTATTGTATAACCCTCTAAATTAGATTCACCTACAGGTACATTATGCAATGAGTCTTTTGTGGAATACTTAACCAGAGAATACATTATAAAAAATAACTTGTCACACTGAATTTGTTCAAGGTTTGTGTGGTTGAATTCTGCTAGGCACTTTTGGTACTTTGAAAAGTGGTGTTAAGATGAGGAATGTTGAGCTTACTGTGAGGTAGCTGAAGCCGAACCAAAGAAAGGTTGAAGACACGAGCTGTAATACCAGTGAAACATCTTGTTACAGGCCACCTTTTTTTTTCATCATTTTAATAAGCATACAATAGTTAAGCTGAGGAGAGTGGGTCAAATACCGACGCATCCTATGCGTTTGGAAAGTGTTAAAGATGACAGTGATATTTTGCTGAAAAATAAATAGTTGTCACAATTTTAAAGTGCACTTTGGGAAGAGGGCGAGGGCCGAGAGGTTGTGAAATTTGTATGCTTATGCAGATGATGGAAGAAACGATTGAACCGTTTACATTTTTCTTAAGAAAGTGATGAATTTGTTTGGGTTTCCTGGCAGCCATTTACTATGCCCAATGATTAATGAAAGGGAAAAAATGTGACAAGTTATCACATGTGTAAGCCTTATATCCTGTCCAAGAAATATTGATTTGAAAAGAAATTCCTGTGTGGAAAACACCACCAAGAAACAGCTCAAATAGAGAGGAGGTGGGACAGAGGTGATTGACCTTTTTCCTGCCTTCTCTTTTGTCTTTTGACAAGGGAGGGTAGCATGTGAAAGATGTGAGGTTGGCTGTTGAGAGGGGTAGGGAGGGGGATGTGTTTGTTTAGGTGAAAGAGATGTTACAAGTAATTGGACAAAAGCCAGGAACAGAGATTTGTTTCGATAGAAGTTACAGGTCTGAAAGGTAAAAGTGCTCTGTTTCTGCAGGATGGCTATTTTATATTGATTTATGCAGAAGTCAAGAAAGTGTCAGCACACATCTACACTTATTTTGTAATTACAAATTTTTAACCTTTCACCAGATGTGTTTGGTATATTTTTTTTTTTTTCTTTTTTAGTTGGTTGTAGACTTTTGCTTGTCTTAGAGAAAGAAGGTACCAGAGATTTCACCACTCACACAAACAAGTGATTGAAAACATGAAACAAGATTTTGAAAAGTATATTACTTGATTTTGCAGGTTTACAAGTGAAATGCCACTTATTGTGCAGGCATTTACTGCTCACTGCCTCAAAAGTCACCAATAGTCAGCTGTATTACCATATATTAAATGTTCTATTTAGAGTATTTCATACAAATTTTCTTATCTCACCTGCTTTGTCTCATATACTTTGTTTACATGCTGTTTAATGTATTCTGTTTTGCTCAAATTTTTTTGGACATACTGTATTCTGTGCTATCACAAACAAAAAGTTAAGCAAAGGTGGCCATTGGCCTCTTGGGTACACGGGTGGCAGTTGGCTCCTTGGGTTGGGTAGAGATGGGGTCAACAAGGGTGGTGCACAAAATCCACTACCCTCCCAAAAAATAGAGGCAGGGGAGGGTTGGAGGGCATGTTTGGAGGGGTGGGGAGGAAGTTGAGATAGTACACAGTTCACATTTTTTGTTATGTCATTGATATCATTTGGGCACCTTGTCAAAGAGAACATGGAAATTTATGAAACGTTTTCATTTCCATGGCTTGAAAGTTATAGAAAAGGGTCAACTTGCTTTTAAAGGTCACGGAAAGTCACAAAATAGGAAAATTGTTGAAACAAAATCATCACATGATTTAGTTAGGTCTAGTTGTAAACTTCGTTCTTAAAAATTTTAAAGTATTTGATATGCGAGGAGATGTCATGGACAAGTAGTGGAATGCTTGTTGTAAAGGTCGTGGAAGGTTTTGGAATTATAGATTGAAGAAAGTGTAAAGTGCAGGTCACACAAGAGCAATTTCGGATAGGTTTACGATCCAGTTTTTGTGAGTTTTAGTTAAAATCTTTTCCATCCCTGGTCGGAAAGAGCCAAAAATTTGTCAACCTCTGTAAATATGTGATTTGCATCAGAGGACTATGAAAATGAAATGTAAACTAATTATTTCATGACGTCTCATCGGCAGACAGCATTTATCGGACATGTGTTCAGAAATCGGATTGATTTTCGAACAAATACCACTCTTTGAGTGGTATGAATTATATAATGGTAGCAGAACAACAGTTTATCTGGAGACAAACTAGGGTCAGTTATCCATACAGCGTGACCATCCTTAGGACAAAGTCTGAATAAAAACTATTGGCCCGATTTAGAAAAATTCGGATCAGATTGCTTAAGTCCTTAAGAACCCCTGTGCACAATGACTGTTCACTTGAATATTTCTTACATATTTGGTGACGCAACTAGATTTTTTTGTGAACACTGTATTCCTCTTCCTTTTCTCTGCCTTCAGTCTGATTGGCCAATACAAATGGCTATCCATCACAGCCAGAAATCCTAGGGGCAGTGGGATATGTTCCTGTACCCATGGACTTCCACTTTTCACAAAGTAAAGTTGCTTCAAGGGCGCGTTATGTCCCCCCTCCCCCCTTCAACTTTTTCTCAAAAATCTCTGCTACTGCTACCCCTCTAGCTGAAAGGGGTTTTGCTGTGAACACTGTATCTGAGATGACATGTATAGAAATAACCTTTTCTAATAAGACCAGTGTGCATGTGTTTAAATTTTGTTCATTATCAAGCCGCCAAAGTAAAATTTGGTCAAAACACTTATAAAGTTTACTATTATGTGAAGTGTTAATGTTATACTAAGTAACATATTTCTCAAAGTTGAGTTTTTCTTTTTGTACATGCTTATTCCTGAGAAGTGGTCTTGAAACTTTTTGTAACATCCAAATGATCATTTTGCATGAGGCATGCATATTCATAAGTCTTGGTGTGAGTGAGGGACTTTGTTTCATTTCTTTAAGGATTTTTGATATTAGACCTTCGACGGCATACTCGTTGAAATCATCTTACTAGTATGGATTCCCGTTGTGAAAGCCTTTCTACTTACTTGATTTTTGATATGCCATGCTGTATATCACGGGCAGACATACTACATGCTACAGTTATGTCCAAGTGTTGCAAGAGACAAGCGCCTAACTCCAATTTTTATCCAGATTTACCTTGCTGAAACTCCTAGCAGGTCTCTCAAGATGACATCCTGTGCCAACCACATACTTTGCCAAGCTTCAGCTATGAATTCTTACCTCAGTCCAGCTGTTGACATAACGATTGTGTAAATGCTTAAAGACGGACACTTATCACCCCAAGTACATTTTTGGTAGGGGAAACCAAATTTATCAGTTGGTGACTACCCTTTGATCAAAATCAAATTCAAAAGATGCAGATTAGATTATATTACACAGCATGCACAAAGAGTGTTCTGATTACACATCCGGCCATGTATGCTCACCAGGATATGGCCCTAAGCAGTTAGATTTATGTGTGCACAAGGAGGAGCTACAGACATTTTGGGGAGGGGCTAGAAGTAACTTAGTTGTGAGAGTTGGATGGTCTGGGATGAGGAGGTTTGCCCTTCAAGCTGAGATTTAGCTAGAACAAGTACAGAGTTGGTTGTAAAATCACAGGAAGAAGTTTGACTTATTGGTGAAGTATGTGAAATCGGTGGGTGCTGGTCCTTGCACTCAGGAAGTCTTCATGGGAAATGGTTTAAATGATATCTTGTTGTGGCCAGTATTACTCAATGTACAGGTTTACAGTGACCAGTCGGTGTCAAACGAAAGCAATGTTGGCTTTTTAACTGGTCTAGTAGAGGGCTCTGTATTCCTGGGCACACTGACTTTGTCAGCTGGGCAACAAATTTTGATGTCAAAACATGTCAAGTGGAAGGAAAGCCAGCAAAGATGTAAGAGTTCAGGAAATTTCTGATTTCAGGAAATTGGTAGTGTTGAGCGAAATTCTCAGGAAATCCATTTTGCTAGACAAAAAGTTTTGTAGTGTTCATGGTGGGTGGAATGGCCAAGGGTTGGTAAAGTTTGGGGGGCTTTTTTTGAATCTTTTTACAAAAAAAATGTGAAATTTCTACTGCATGAACATACTTGAAAAACAGAAAAAGATAGCACTATTTTGCACTTAGGCCTCCTCCTGATGTGAAGAGTTTTCTCAAAGGGGAGTCCACCCCTTAGATCTGTCCCCCAGGCCAACAATCCTGGATAACACAGTTTCAGGAAATGGACCTCTACTTCGCTTACATCTCTGAGCCAGGGTATGGGCCTATGAGGAGAAAAACGCTTGTACCTTCAGTGGGACTCAAGCCCACACTCATGTGAAACACATTGTCATAGAGCAGCATAAAGCATTCTTCACCAATCAGTGTAATTCAATCCCTGCTTTAAGTTTCATCGCAGTTTGAATTTTACCCTTGTAAAACACTTTCCTGCTATTTGGATGTCACTTTCCAATTATTTTGCGTAATATGCCCTTCAATATGTTTGCACATGTAGCTAAAGGCATAACTTACATTTACCCAACTGTAAAGGTTTAACTTAGGCCTACATGTATCCACTTTACAGCCGACAATATACTGATGTTACTCAGATGCTTAGATAATTGTTTCACTAAAAGAAGATATACTATAAAAAAAAATGTGACTTAGCATGATCTAACACTGCCCCAAGTTGTTTTAGTATCTTAGAACCACGGCGATACACTCAATGTATGCAATGATCTTTTGTTAGTAATTAACAGTTATTGATTTATCTCATGCAAGTTTGTGTATCATTCACATCCTTTAGTGAGAGCATTTTACCGTCACACTCATAAATGTCCTAATAGGTAAGGTCTTTTGAATCTGTGTAAACAGTTGCGACACCACTTCAGTGCAATTGGAAGGTCGCCAAGATGGGGGAGGGGGGGGGTGGCAGAACCATTCAAATGCGAAGTTTTGACCTTTTTGATAAATTTTGACATTTTAATACAGAAGATGTTATTTAGGGGGAGACTGCACTCCCCACCCCTGTCACCTTTCTGATGGCCTTGCGTTTTAGGGGATGGGAGGTAGGCAGGTGGTCAGCAGTTAAGTTATTGTTCTGCACAGTAAATGTTTACCTGAGTAAGAATGAAAGTCATTTTTGTTGCAGCATCAACAAAGCTTGTCACTCTCTCTGCTTCTGTTATTGCAGCCTCAAAAGCTTGTAACATGAACTTGATAAGCCTGCTGCTGCATTATTAGTGGGGAAGATGCTCCTAGATTTTCAGAAAGATGCCACAGGTTCAGTTTGGAGGTACGGTATTGTCAGATTACTGTGAAAACCTCACGATACTTAAACCCATTGTTTTGGACTCTTTTGTGAGGGTGGGGAGGAGCATTGTTTCTAAAAATGTTTTGCACCCACTGAAATGACTGTTTCTTTTATACTGATTTTTAGTCCAGCTTTGTTCTTTTCATTTCTTATAGTCCAGTTGGTTCAATGTTGTTTCATGACAGATAAAATAAAAAAGTTATTTGAATATTGCAACTTAACAGAAATACATGAAGAATATTGTAAAAACTTGTGACGTTTGACAATTTTTTTTTTTTTTTTGAAGTCCTCGCCAGATATGATTTATAAGTGCTTTGATATTTCGCACATTATCCCCTCCCTCCCCTCTTTTCACTTTCCCTTCTCATAGTGGCGAACGCAGTGACAGTGTGACGATCGAAGTCGTGCATGGATATCTGCCTTTTGTGAATTTTTTGGAGGTGCGTGATTGGGGTTCCTTATTGAAAGAGGACAAAACCATATCTCCTCCAGTCATGCCTTTCCCCCAGTCAGCTGTTGTACAAGCTAAACAACGGTTTACAGAAGCAATGTGCATAAACATTATTTTACCCACCTCATCTAACTTTTGGAACCTGGTGGCGCCACTGAACTGGAGTAGTTCCTCCTGGAAGATAAACGAGGCCATCTTTCATCTCTATTAGCTGATTTTGGTGACTGTTTTACTAATTTGCTATGGGGTGACTAAAACAATTACTGGTGTCTCCCCTCACAAACATTTTTTTGATTGCAATTTTCTTTCTGCTAGGTTTTCCAAATCGGAGCTGCTTTGCTTCTTGATATCAACATGTGCGGGTATCTTATGACTAATTAAATGCCTTCGTGCTGGATGACAATGGAAGGTATAGCCTGCATGACGGACACCGTGTGTACTCACGGAACCACACCGGTCTGCAGCGTTTTGCCTGACATTTTACTGCATGTTTTTGCCCGCAAATATATAATTTACCCGAAGATGACAAATTTTCAGTCCCAATAGAATGAGCTTGTGCACCTATGTACATGGAGGTAAGATACGGAAATGAAAAATAAGTTTTATCCAGAAACAGGCCTATAAAATACAATTTCATAACAAACTTACGAAACGAAAAGTAAAAGGCAAACTTGCATAGACTTATTTTAGAATCAAATAGGCCTACAGCTCCGTAGCCTCACTTGCGTTCGCACCGCGAGCACGTTGCCTTTTGGACGCCATGTAAAGGGACTGGCATTCCCAGATATATCAACGAATGACCATACAGTTCAAAATACAATTGGTGACTGCACTTTGACCCTCATTCAAACAATAGCTAAACCCTGGTTGGTCAATGATGACCTGTACAGGCAGAAGGGGTTCCCAAATAAGCACACACACAGTTGTGTGTCAATATGACCTTGAGCAATTTTAAGGCAGTGCAGGCTACTGTGGCTCTGTCTTGGAGGTGTACTAGACAGGTGTTTTTGTTTTAATTGAAGGAGGGCTAGAAGTGAAGTTAGTAGGGAGAAATTTTACTGTCTGGGGTGCGATTATATAGAGCCTTTAAGGCTTCACCTATCTGGGAAACCAGTTTTTCATGTGCTTAAACAAAGTCGCTTATGAAGGGGGCAGGCGCGTAGCTACGGGGGCCTTGCCCCCAGATGTTTGCTAGGCCCCCCAGAAATCGTGTGTGTCCTAATAAAATTTGTAAGAACTAAGGACTGCGATCAATGTCGTGACCCCCCATTTGGTACCTAGGCCCACCTAAAAATTTCATCCTAGCTACTATACGCCCCCGGCGGGGTCATCCGAAATTTTCGAACATTGAACTTCTAATTGTTGTAAGGGACAGGATCATTCACTTGGGACTTTTACCATTGCAGACTTGCTAAGTCTCACGATTTACCGTGTGTCTCATGGTATCGGGCATCATTTGACAAATTCCCATATCAAAATAACATAATACCTTCAAACGTACGAACGCTCAGCCACACAGCAGATGGCAGCACTATTTACCTTTGGCTAAATTGTAAAACTGGGCTGAAATAGAATCATTAACTTTTAGGCCAGAAAAAATATTTTTTTGTGAAAATAATGAAATGCAGCAGGCTATTATTAGGGAGGTGTTAGGACGTCCCCGCTATTATTCAACATTTTCTTAATTGAATTTGGCCACAGTGCTCTAGAACTGTTGCCATTTGTGTAACCGGCTGCATTCTGGGGTGACCACCCCTCCAACCGAGACATAACTCTGTTTTCTCAAATGAGCTTAGTCGAGGTCTTCCTTTACAAAGAGAGACATTATTAAGAATGTACAGTCTTCACCTGACAGCCTGACCAGACCTCCTCATCTGCTATTTTTCCAGTTGTGAGACAAACTTGTCGTAGTACAGTGCAGGAAAAAATTTCAAATCTACAGGTTTGAGATACCATTTTCCGAGTTTCTGATGAAAAAAATCTCAAGGTTTTCAATTTTGGGGGTTGACAGGTTTGCTCTTACAGCTTTTTAGGACAACTTTTTGTGTGGGGCGGGGGTTGCAGGTCGTCAGAATAATTCACTTTGGACTACGAACCAGTGTCCTGACCATATTTCCCAAGTACAGCTTCTTTAGGAATGTCCCGCAAGCTAATTCCTACTGCGGGTGGAAACCTTGAACTTCTCCCAAAAGGAATTATGACAGTAGTGGCACCAGGTGGGGGCAGGCGGGCCATGCCCCCCCCCGTCGGGAAGGCTGCCCCCCCCCCGACCCGTCGGGGAATTTTTACAGTTTCGTTGGGGAGTCTTAGTCGATGCGGTAAAGTATGTAGTCTCCGATGGCGACTTTGTAGTCGCCCCGACGGTTTACCTGTTTTTGCTCTCAAGAGGACAATTTCCCTTATAAGAACCCTAAATTTTTGGCGCGCTACGCGCGCTGTAGAATCACTCCAGTTTCTTCAATAGTTCCATTTCGCATCGTTAGATGGCACAAGACCTATCAAACTTACCAAGTAACATGTAGGCAGAGTACATAGTTTATGTAGAGGTCGTAAATTCCATCCCATATCGCAAAGCCTAGTTGCTGTTCTCTTGTGTGTGTCATGAGGTACGGTCAGTTGGTGAGCGACTCACGGAGCAAAGTCTGGCTATTTCACAGGGTAGTCCAGGTGTCTTCGATAAAAAGTATGTTATCCCCGTTATGGTCTACAACCCCTACAGTTTTTCTATTTTCTTTTTGTTCTTAATGATTACACATATTTGTTGTGTAAGCCAACCAAAAATTTTCGCACGCTTCGCCCGCTTTGCAATTTCACGTTTCAGATTCAAAAGAGCACTATAAGTGGGCAACTCGGCTCCTGAATAATTAAGTGGTATTATGCAAAATATGCCCTGCAATGGCTTGGGATAGTTAAGCTCCTTCATATCCCCTTCTCACCATCCTCTCGACATAGGGGCTGTCGGAACTTCGGGTCACAGCATGATTCGGCCCCCTGTCGGGTTACTTAGTTTGACTTTCAGAAGGGTCATTTCTGTGATAAAGCCCAAAATTTTCGGTACACTTTGCCCACTCTTCCGTTACTAATAGCTAAATATAGTAAAACCCTTTCCACCTTTTCAAGTAACTTTTGCTAAGCCTAATTAATGTTCGTTCTCTTGTGTCTGTCGTGTGGTACGGCTAGTGACTCGAGGAGGGAAGTACAATGTAAGTAATACCCGATATGGTCCAACTGCCTTGACAATTGACCTATATATGCTTCAAATTAGTACAGATTCTTTTTAGTGTAGGCTAATCCAAAAAAATTTCGCGCGCTTCGCGCGCTTTGAAATTTCACAGTTTAGATTCTGGCAAATACACTAAATCAGCGCAGAAATATGTTCCTCTAGTATATACAAATATTATGAGATATATGCCCCGCAATGGCATAGTCTAGTACACAAGTTTTCTTCAAATCTCTTCTCACCAACTCCTCGACGACATCATGGCTGTTGGGTCTTTCGGGTCGCTGCCCCCCCCCCCGTCGGAGAGTCTGCCCCCCTGTCGAGCAAATCTTGGCCACCCCTGTGTTATGACCGTTGTCCCCACAAGTATTTTAACTGACTCATCCCAAAACAAGTACTATTGAATGATACTTGGTTAAACCAAAGACCTATCATGTCGTGTTGAATAAATGTTACAATTCATATAGGGTCAGTTTTTCTTGGCAAAAATATGATTCACCTATTCTATTGCGGATAGTCCTGTATTTAGGCCTATATTCTAGTTGCAGGATGCCTGGTCTCGTTTCACAACTCCCTCAGACTGGTTTCACAAAGCCCATGTGCGGTTTTCCCGGAGATTTGGAACAATATTATACAATCATGTACGGCGTAGATCAATCGGCACATTACCCTGCCCGTGATTTATAAGTGAAACAAGTTGCCCAAGGATCCTTCAATTGATGTGATCGAACGAGTTATGTGAAAAAGATAATAATAACAACAACGCTTGGTCGATGTAGCTCGATGTTTAGCGCAACATTTTAAGCGAATGTCGGTCATAAATCAAGACATTATGTCTGGACAGCTTTGATATCTCAACCGTTGGACTATATTACAAGCTACAGAGGCGATAACGCAGGTAACAATTTTCAGCTAGTCACCTTTGCAGAATATTAAACTCTCATGCTTTGTGACTTTAAGCTTTCTTTCCGCGAATGATTCATAGAAAAGTAATGCGATGATTTGATAAGAGAAGGAAAGAGATGAGAAGAGAGATGGTGCGGTCTGGTCCCTTACTTGGATTTCACCTTTCACTGACTTCTGTTCAGTAGAGTAGCCAGATTTAGGGGGAAGGGAAAAAGTCTGCCCCTCCCAGGAAGAGAAAATCGGGACGAAACAGAACGAGAAAAAGAGAGGAAGAAAGGACAAAAGGAGAGAAAGAAAAAGAAAGGAAGAAAAACTAAAAGCAAAACAGCGGAAAGGAGGAGGAAGAGGAAAGAAAGAAAGAATAAGAATGGGGATTATTGACGGGAGGAAAGGAGGGGGAAGAAATAGGGTTTGATAGAGGAGGGAAACATCGATGAGACAAATAGTGTGGTAGGTGTGGTAGAAACGACGGAAGGGGGCAAGGGCCGGAAAGGAGCCCGAGAGAGGGAATAGCTTGTACTATAGTCGACGGAGGATGGAGTCACTCGTCTTTGCAAGGTAGGGCGTAAGATGAGGGTGGGGGAAAGGGTGACGGACTATAAAACCTCGGATGAGAAGTCGGAAAGGAAGGAACAGGAAAGAAAGACGGAGGGAGCAGAGTTTCTAGAAAAAAGATAAAGAAATAAGAAGGAGGAAGGAACAAATTATGAAGAGTGGCAGGGGTGTTTGGAAGGAGGCCATAAGGAGCTATGAGGCTGAGCTCTTATCACTATACTTCTTCGGAATGCTTTTCATCACTGTCCTGGTGAACATTTTCTTTTAGTCCTAGAATGGATTTAAGGCAATTGAACGGCCACTGTGTGGGGTTTGGGTCCATAACCGCAGAGAGTTGGTGGAAGAAAAAGTAAAAAAGAATGGAATGGAGACAAGAGAAATTAGAGTGGAATTTTATGTCGTTTGTGTCATTTACGTCATTTTGCAGTGTAAAATGACGTAAGAATTTCATAATTCGGTACTAATATTTCCGAAATAATAGCTTATTTCTTTAGGTACGCTTCGCCCTCATCAGTAGTAGAAACTTATGTCCATAGGTGGGATTATGGGGGACAAAGGGGTGTCACGGGTTGTTTGAAAAACCTTGGAATAAATACAGGTGGCTGAGACAATGAAGCCAAAAACTAGAAAACACTACTTGGTGTTTGTCTTAACAATTTTATCTTCTTCGTCGGGGTCTTGCGACGTTTGGAACATATATACATACATATACAAAATAGCAGAAGTCGGTGGTGAGTTCACGCCCACGTCTGTGGTACAGTGCCTACGAATAACCAGCCTAGTCTGATGTCGGCAGGCAACCCAAATTAAGGAATAGTACGTCTGGCACTGAAAATCCATAAAACAACATTGTCAGTGTGGGCCACTAAACAGTTTACTCAAACATTAAATTTTGGATTCATTGTGGAAATTATCTCGTTCAAATTGGGGCTTCTAATAAAAATAATAACGAAGTACTTACAGGTACCCGATGGGAAGGATACGGCGCTATCCTGGTGAGGAAATAAACTACAGGAATACTTTTGGACACCTTAACGTTTAAAACTGGCTCGGCGTGAGCCCAGTCCTCAGCGACCGGTGAGAAATTCGCCCGTCTCCAAAATCCTTAAACGTTTTGCCCTCAGATACGGTTCCCTCACCAGGATGCGTGTTTCCTCGTTGCAGGATGTTAGGCAACTGCCAGTCACACCCTGTCACTCTTTCCAGGCACGTTAGGTATTACGTAATAAAATATTTAGAGAATTAAACAGCTGTTAAACACGGCATGAATATTCAGTAGGAGAGTTGTCCAAACTCAACTGTGACAAGGGGGCTCTCCCCCACTTTTTTCTAGACCATTAAAAGTAACAAAAATAATTAAAATAGATAATGAACTGAAGCCTCAGACCAGAGAGATTATGAGGGAATTTTTAATAGTATGTAAATTTTGCAACAAAAAATAAAGGAAACGTTAATTTCAAATATTATAACAAAACCAGATAAAATTTCTTCTGCTCGCTTCGCTCGCACTGCAATGAATAGTTACTAAAACAGTAGCGGAGCTCAAAGTGGGGAGACAAGGGGTAATTGTTATTGAAAACTTTATTAGGCACCTAAATTAAAATTTCTTCCAAAGCGTGGGCGCTGGATCCCCACCACATGCACTTTAATGACGTGATGCTCTGAAATAGGGTCACTCAGAGTACTACATGTACGTCATTACATGCACCATGGATTGTTCCTAATTGCATACACAATTCAGAAGCCTACCGGTGTGGAGGGAATAGTACTGCTATCCGAAGTATAAGCTTTGTGTTCTACTTTTGTGAATTTGCCTCATTATTAACTTCCTTTAGGATCAATGTTTGAGCAAATTACTATTTCAAAACTCCTGCAACCCCTCCAGCTGTTCTTTTTCCCCACCACCTACCACCATCCTATAAAATTGACTGACGGGTGCTATCTTAAAATTTGCAATCACGATAAGAAAAAAGTTTCATTAGCATTTCAAGTTATACCTGGGGATATAAAAATGCTGGGAAGACTTTTCTCTGCGCGCTTCGCGCGCACCCCCAGAGAAAACTCACTAATAAGTAATAAAATTTTGTCTGGCACCGTTAAGTTTCTCTTCTCCCTACACGCCACACTATTGTGAACTGAAGCTCTGAAATAAGGGTCACTGAAAGTTCTAATATACGACATAATATACGACATTAAATGCACCATGGTCCTTGCAAACAAAGTCCCAACCTCTACCCGTGTGTAGGGAATCGCCCTGCATTCTCGAAAAAAATCTGCGTGTTTCGCATGCGTCCTATATAAATCGATGTTTCATTAGTACGGATGTACTGCTGTAATGCTGTGCGTTGGAAAACTTTGGTGGAATTGCCTCGTTTTTACTACCTGTAGGACAGCTTGAGAAAACTACTATTTCCAAAACCCTCGCTATACCTGTGGCTGTTTGTTCACTGTCCTCACCAACTACCACCATTCTCAGCAAATTGACTGACGGTTACTATCTTAAATTTGCGATCATCAAAAGAAAATTACTTCATTAGCATTTCAAATTACACCGGGCGGAGGAGGCTGGATTTTCCCAAGAAATGGTCCACGGAATGGCCGCAAACCCATCGAATTTAAGAAAAAATGGGGAGGGCCTCAGTCTCCAGCCTTCGGCTTCGCGCCTTCGGAGCTCGCGGTTACAGGCTTCGCCGGCCACAACTTCCCAAGATGCAGCCTCCAGTGAAAATTACTTCCCTGGAACTTTAATTGCCCATGCCCTTGTACGTGTTCATGTAAAAACTACCCGTAAAACATTTCATTGATTTTTTAAGTATCATATAGTCTATAACCTTCAAAATCGACTCTATCTTATTTTTCACACTAACAAAGGAAAGTTGAGGGGGCTTGTCCCAGACCATCGACAAAAATGAAATACGAAAGAAAGAACCATAGAGCAAAAAATAGGTTGCTATGGCTCTATGGAAAGAAGGGACATCTAGAGAAAGTAGGAAAATTTTTTATGCAGTGAAAAATACTGCATTTAAAACTAAAGAAAAACAATAACCTACATTAATTGTCTCAAACGCTGTCTCAACGCCGTTTTCTTCGGGGAGCTTCGCGCTCACCCGTTTTAAATATTGTTTCGGGATTACTTCCTGTAGAACATCTTGCTTGTCATAGCTTCGTACACACTCTTCTATTATCATTGAAACCACCAATGCACCCATGGCCGTAGGTAGCGGAGGGGGATGTTCCTCTCCTTGAGGACACTTTTCTTAGCTGTCTGCGCGCTTCGCTAAATACTTGTTCTCCAATTCTTAAAATTCAGAAATTTTCAAAGCAAAATTTTACACCACCGACAGTGGGTAAAAATGTAACAAGGGACAGACGCTTTGGGAAGGGGGAGGAGTGGGACAAGAGCCTCTCCAGTGAGGACACTTTTCTTAGCTGTCTGCGCGCTTCGCTAAATACTCAATCTCCCGTTCTTAAAATTATTGTTCCAATGCCCCGGGAAACCCTCAGAATAATCCATTTCCCCCTCCTTCAGGCTCTCTACATTATCGATCCCGGCCGACTGTTAGTCATATGGAGTAAGAATATAATTGCAAAGAAGTCAAATTATGATTTTTGTAGTCTGTTAAGTGCCTTCCTTGTGTCATTTGAAGTTGAAGCTAAAATGCAACATTTTAATGGTTACAATTTTGTAAATACCCCAGAGGTTCTCCGGGCTTAGTCCGCCAATTAAATATCTCAAACGCTGTCACAACGCTGTTTTTCTGGCGCGCTTCGCGCCCACCCGTTTTAAATATTGTTTCGGAATTCGGGGTTACTTCCTGTAAAACACCTTGCTTGTCATAACTTCGCACAAATTCTTTTATTATCATTGAAACCACCAATGCTCCCGTGGCCATACGGAGCGGAGGGGGAAGTTTCCCCTAGCCAAGGAATTTTCAAAGCAAAATTTTTATCACCATCGATCTTTGTATATTTACCGACTATTTAAAGATTATTTAGAGCAAATTGTAAGGTACGGAAAGCGCCATTTCCGGTTACGTTATAAGGGACAGGCGGTAATCGAAGGAGGGGCAAGAGCCCTCAAGCTACTTGAGGACACTTTTCTTAGCTTTTCTGATACTCATATCGCTAAAAAAGTCTAAAATTGCGACTTTTTCAGCGCGCTTCGCGCGCACCCACTCTGAATACTAGGTCTCCCGTTCTTAAAATTACCGTATTTTCCCAAAGCCCTTCAAAATAACTCATTCTCCTCTCCTTCCTAAAGCCCTCTGCTTTATCGATCCTGTCTGATTGTTAGTCATACCGAGTAAGAATATAATTGAAAAAAAGTCAAATTGTGATTTTTGTGGTCTTTTAAGTGCCCACCTTATGTCATTTGAAGTTGAAGCTAAAATGCATCATTTTAATGCCTACAATTTGTATATACCCAAGAGCTTCCAAGGGCTTCGCCCCCTGGACCCCCACCGGGACTCTGCCCCTAGAGCCCGCAAGGGACCCTGAGGAGGGGCCCTGGACCCCACGCCGTAAGAGGGAGCGAGGGGCCTTCGGCACCGTTCGGACAGTCCACCCAGCTTTGCCCCCCACTTTCAGATATCAAATCCCGCCCCTGTATTTTACATCAAATAACACTTCATTACAGTATTTTCATGATAATTGGGACGATTGCGCTCTTTCAGAGCTGGAATAAGCCCTGATAATCAACCATGATCACACATTTGCTTTGTAGGCTTGGGCGACTCCCATATTTTTGAAATCGGGTACCCGCGGCCAGAAAAGTCGCGACTCTAAAGTTATTCGCGACTCTTCTTAGTATTGGTTTCAATGAGGTCATAACTGCCACCTTCACATATATAACGTTATATTTTGAGGTCGGAATTATCGTATAAACAATATACGATCGAACATCAAACAGTATGGTTAATTTGTCAGGCATAGGCTGTAGCCTTAATTGGGAAACAAGAAATATAAAAAAGTATAACTAGATTTGTTTAACAGATTAGAAAAACATTAATCCAGACTGTTAAGCACACAAAAAAGATCTTCATGAATGGTTTTTTATAGTTTTAAAAATTCCACGGGAGTCGTGACTCTAAGAAAAGTGGAGTCGAGTAGCACCTCCCCGGCAAGAGTCGCGATTCTGAAGTAGAGTCGGGTAACCCGCCCAATATTGTTGCTGTGACAGTTGCACGCCCGGCGCGTTGCGGCTCCCTCCTGCAAAACGCAGCAGATTTTGGTTTTGGTGTGAACGCACCTTCCTGCCCCTATAATGGCTGCCCTCGTAATGCACGTGAAGAAAAGGCTTACATATTCGCGTCACCTGCTACGGTGGTAACTGTGTAAATTGCCTGCGTAACGGCTCTGTGGCTGCCGCCTCTTCCATTTGGATTTTTTTTTTCTTTTAATTTTGTTTATTTTATTTCTTATTTCGCAACGACTAGATGAACGAACAAAGTTCGTCCGCTTCGCCTTATATGCGGCCAACAAACAATGGGAGTGTGCCAACTGAAACACACACACAAACTCATCACCTTGGGTTCAACGAAACGGTAAACCCTACGGGCCTAAGAAAAGATAAAATGAGAACGAAGAGAAGTCGATAAAGGCAACAAAAAGGAAGATATGAAAGAAAAAGTAACTGTAAAAAGTCGACATATCCTTAAATATTGGTAGCCTATACCGTACTTTAAATTGCCTGAAACACGCACGCCCCAAAAATTTGTTTCAATATGCTTGAATGTTACGCTGTTGATGTTTATAGCATGGCCTGTAAATGTTTGTTAGTAGCCTGCCCTGTAAATGACATCAATAGGGGTGGGGGAGGGGCGGGATAAAGCTCAGAAAGCTGTGCATGGTCTTGATGGTCGCAAAATTTTCCAATTTCTTCGGTAAATATGTAGTCGGGATAGGCTTGGTAGGTACCATAAAATGTGTAATCTCGACGCTGGCAGGGGGTAGCGCCAGAATTTGCGCGACAGGGGTCCAGACTAGTAGGACTGCAGCCTGAAGCCCCGACAAGGGAGACGGAGTGCCGTAAGGTCGTCGAGAGCAAAATTCAAAATTTTCGGAGCGCATGTTGGGTTTTTAGTCGTGAAATCGAAAAATTAGGGGGATTCACTACAGGACCTGCCCTCATTTAAATCAAAATATCAAGTAAACCACAAAGGGCGACTGGCTATTGTGGACTACTTCATATTTTAACGTTTCCCGACTACACTGGGAAATTTAAACGACCGTGGGGGGATCCTTCCTCGACGAGGGACATACATGGCACCTAACCCCCATCTGGTTTCACCACTGTCCCGATGATGATCAGTCCCCTGAGTGACTTTCTGACTTCCTTGGTCTCAAGAGTACAAATCCTCCAACTCGAACACAACATTTTCATCGCCCTTCGGGCGCTGTAGAGTTCGAGCTTTACTTGCTTGTGACTTTAACATGCTACACCTTTTCAAAGACCTTCAAACGGACCAAAATCAAGTATACCGACGCGAATCAATGGAAGAATGATTGCTCAGTGCAGTGGTACACGGACGCGCTTTCTGAAGTTTAAATAAATGCCAAGACTTCTTTGCAAAATCCTTACCGTAATGATATGGTAATTTAAATATCTAATGACGGCCAGCTTGTCGACTGTATTGTGATTGGTATCTTTAACCTTAAGAAGCATTTTGCATTCAAGTGCGTATCATCAAGGGAGGGAGGTGGAGGGCGTTGGGGGCGCCCCGGGTTGAAGACACTTTACTACACTCTTCCATAGGCCGTTATACTCGGCATTTGTCAAACTTATGAAGTCACCGCCCACCCCTTCAATTAGATGATCCTGCATACGCGGATGTACAAGGCTGATTTGAACGAACCCGTAACCATTCCTTTATTATTAACCTCATGATGCCGGCTTGCACGCTAAAACGGTCCTTGTTAAGCTGCCTCTCATTCCTTGTCAAAGTTTTCAACGCCAGTATGTGACCGCATCCCGGTGCAAAGCCCACGGGTTGGTTGTTACTGGCACATAAGAATTTTCGCAGCATGACCATTCACTTTTTGAGCTACAGGCGCATGAATAATAAACTTGTGATCCGCCACCCCAACCCCTTGTCACTCACCAATATATGAGATAGGTCCGCTGTCTTTCCAAAACCTCACAATCGGCTCTCAGGTGGTATCAATTTCAACCATTTTTTGACAGCATAATCTCCAACTCAATCACTACCAAAAACATCTAACAAAGGATTCACTGCCCTCTCATAACAGGGTCAAAAATTCACCCAAACAAAATTTTTAGGGACTACATGTAGAGGGTTCACCCCCAGCCAAAGTGCAATTTTATGGAATGGTGGAGCGCCCCCTTAACAAGGCAGGGAAAACGCGGAGGGAGACTTTGTCAAGTTTAAAGGAAGCGCTGTCTTCTTTTACAAATCATCGCACCATGAAACGTGGACAATGGTCACTTATTGTTGGCAGATGCTTAGCCCTACCCCTAAGAAACTTAATCAATAGTTGCAATACAAGAAGAGCATTTTACAGTCGGTCATTTATGAATATTCAGTCCAGAGTGGCTTTCCTTTAGAAACAAGAGTTGCTTTGGAAACCTAGGCAAATTCGGTATCAATAAAGACAGGTCTCCCGGCTACTTACGTAGCCGGGAGCCCTGTCTTTATTGATACCTTTCATTTCAAATGCAAATTACATGAAATATGGAATCGGTTTCATCTAGTAATGGGAAAAAATTCATAAAAACTATTAGCAATTCCAACCGACAAAATGCAACGTGGAAAGGGGGGGGGGTGTACGACTTGATAATGTAGGCTACATGCAATAGCGTGTAGTGACCCGATTTGGAA